>CM021733.1:33284604-33373085 GCA_011075105.1 Heteronetta atricapilla
AAACTTTGAGACACTGCTGAACCTAAGCAGTCCATTGAACTGGCTAGTCCAATAACTGAACATAGTTTTCTGAAATGCCTTTTAAATAAATAAATAAATAAATAAATGGCATTTAAAGTAAGGCACTGAAAAAAAAATCTCCTAGGGAGGAACTTCAGAACTAGTAACTACCTCAAAGGATGCATAGAATAAGCAGAGAGTCCATAAGGCAGCATCTGTCATTTACATACTTGGGTCTTTGGAATTTAATTAGGTCAATTAGCAAGCCAGGGTCCTAAATACCAGTTAGAAGCCAGAGGTGGACCAAACCTAAGTTCTCTTCTCTTTTTGAGTTTTTGTGTTGAGTGTATTTGGGCCTTGCTCCATTAATACGTTAGTGCCTCTTGCCGTAAAATGGTACGCTTTGAAGTTCGTCTCGGCCTTTGGAGGATAGCTCATTTTCACAGAAATGCATTTGTTTCTCCGCCTCTGGCACTGGGAACACCAGGCTCTCGGAAGAGACCAGCTCAGACTTGTTTCAAAACAAGTGCACCTTGACTGGTCGGAATATAATTAGTATCTTAGGCATTCCCAAGGATTACATTTCAAAGCTTTTGCATTACTCACTGCAATTAAGATGCACCAAATAAGTTTTACAGTTGTTGTTCCAACTCTCTAATTAGTGATTTTAAAAATACACATATTTTACATTGTCTTGCCTTTCCATATGGCCAAATATATAAAGAATATCATATTAGTCCAAACAAAAACTTTTTTTTAAAAAAAAAAAAATCAGTATGCCAATCATGCTAAAGGAATTTGTTAATGTTTTTTCAAGAGAACACAAAAAAATACAGAGCCTTGACAGTCTCCTTTACTGAAGCCCCAGTCCACCATGAAAAATGTAGTCAACAGTATCTTCAGTGAATCATAATATAGCTTACATCTAACGCGGCTGATCACGGTGCCAGAAAAGTTCAAAGAGACCGTACTAAACCTGGCAGTAGAATACTACTGGAAGTTGTGGAAGTCAGTGAAGTACCTACTTTGTAGCCAGAAGTAATTACGTTCATCTGCTAATCTCTTCTGGAGAAGCTCAATTGCACAGGCATTCAGAGATCCCATCTAGCAGATAAGAACTCCATACAAGACACAGAGGCTGCTGCTTTTCTTGAAAACACAGCTAAAAGATGAAACAGCACTTTGGTGTTTTATGGTGCAACATACATATATTTCACTCTTTGAGATAAAAAATGCTGGTGCTGGCGTATGTACCGATGATAAGGAATAGCTGTATTTTCTTCCTCTGTTTGAGAGAACGCAAACCTACATCTCAAAACCACACCACAACTATGAAGTTTTTAGTTTTCACAAGCTCAGGAACCTCAAGTTCAAGAATCCATTGTGTGGATTCTTAACAGACACCCGGTTGCCTCTCCTGATCATACTTCTCTTTCTCATTAAAGTAATGATGGAATGAGACAGGATCTTGAACCCTCACTCAAACTATGCAATACGCCTCACTTCAAGAAGACAGCAAGTTAATGCTGTTGACTTAGTTTAAATCAGTGCAATATTTCCAGGTAGACAGCGTTCGAGAGCTATATCCATGTGATAGGGATTTAAGCCTAGAAGCATGTGTAGCGTAGCTTATTTTTTGCAGTTCCACAGCGCTAGTTCCGAGTAAGCACGTGCAACCTGCAACTTCACATAAGACAAATAACAGTATATAGCCCAAGCAACAGCAAAAGATGTTACTGAAATGAGTATTAACTACTTCCAAAGCAGGGAAGAACTAAAGCATGTCCAGGGAAAAAAATAAATTATAGGCAGAACTATATACCTGGCTTTTATCCAGTATTCTCAAGCAGCTAGACTGCTTGCAGCAGCTTACCAAAGTGAGTCCAAGCCCAAGCTATATGGCTGATATTTAGGTGTGGTTACCGCTTGGGAAATTGTAAATCCTCTATTATTTATGGCTTATATTGGAGCACGTTAAACAGCCTTAAGACCTAAATGTTGCTGCCAGCAAAGTCAGGAAGAAAACTGTCAGCCTTTGCTTACCACAAAATACATATATATACACACCAATATCAATTATACCAAAACCTCAAATTGTAAGTGTGGAAAGTAATTTTGGAGTATCGGGATGAGAGGGTTGAAAGAATTTTATTGCTCCTTTTTTGATTTTTCATTATGGTCATACACTTTACTGTCTTGTATCTGGGGTTATTCTACTTCTAACCCCAAAATAATTTGTGTGCATTAGCAATGTGAAAAGATTCCAATCTCTCCCAGCTTCTATTCACAAGTGTACTTGGTCCTCATTAACTGAAACCTCCAATCAGTTCTAGAAAGAAAAAAAAAAAAATTCTTCCTGAGTGACTGAATGTCATAAAAAATAATCATTATACTGCAGCATAAAATATAGAGTTACATTTTTTGACCAGTGTACCCTAGTGTTTGCTTGTCATTTATTCATGTATAAATTTCCTTTACACGTTGTATTTCGTCCGCATAGTCACATCTCTTTAAGAATAACAAAGCCGTACTCCAATAATATTTACACACACTGAAAAAACAGCAGAAGTCTGTTTTTCTATGAGTATTCTCATGTATGGGATAAGTACTTGTATCACCGCTGCTATATCAGTATTATCTACACCAGTGGGAGCAAAAAGGCCTGCTATGAAACTTACAGCCGTTTCCTATGAAACAAGATAGAAATAAGGTTTGTTTTTGTGTTATAGTGAATTAATTGTACATTTACATTGCTGCAGGTACTGCAGGAGCAGATTTGACTATTTAATAGCAAAAATGCTGAAGACTTAACCAAATGCATCATTTAAATACACCGGTGGGGAAAAACAATCAAGTGGGAATGCTTCAAGATTTCCTTCTCTTTTTCAAGACTGAGCATTCTCCTTGTCTATGACATAAGGGCTTTTCATTGTTATGACTGACCTAAAGCCTCATACTTCAGAAGCAAAGCTCTGAACAGGTTAACTTTGCAGCAGTGAGCACTAGGTTGCCCACCCTTACTCCAAGGAACAGACCATCACCCCCGCCTTGCTGTGGATCAACATACAAACTCTTTGCAGTGACCTTGCAGTACTTTGCACGATCTGCCAACCTGCTCTGCCAGGCAGCTCCTCGGCGTCCCTTAATTTTATATTTTGTGAATGACAAAAAATAAATAAATCTGTGTTTTAGTGCAAGCCCCTTGTGCATTGCAAGTACTACAGGCATTCACTGCCCTTTCTTCTGGCACCCTAACCGGGCTGACATGGCGTGTGCGGGTGCTGCCTACCCCCTAACGATGTTATACCATGTCTGACACAGAAATTAAGCCGTGTTTCTCAGACCGGTGACGATGGCAAGTTTCAGATGCTCGCTTTATGCAACAGAACAATCCCAATACTTCCAATCATGAGGCAAAAACCCCTCACGCCATCAGCAGAGGACTGCACGTTCAGTGCCCGCTCTGGGTTCCCGTGTTTTTGTACGAATGGGTAGCGTTAGGTCCTCGTTAATGTACTGCGGGCAGCTTCGAAGCGCCAGGAGAAGGGGCACGGTGTTTGTAGGAGCGGGATTCATTTCCGTGTTTCAGATTTATGCCCGCGTTTCTCCGTGCTTTGCGTTAACACCCTCTTCAAGAACTTCGCGTGCCACGCACCCGCCGGGCACACACCATGACGGGGCCGTGCCCGCCGCACCTCACGCACGGAGCCCCCGCGGGCACCGCTCCCCCACGACCCCGGCGACCCGCGGCCGCCCCCCCCCCCCAGCCCTCCCCTCAGCGGGGCCGCGCCCACCACAGAGCCCCTCCCCCCGCCAACGGCCCAACGGCCGCGGCGCGCGCGGCCGGAGAGGGAGGGGCGGGGAGGGGAGAAGCGGCACTTCCGCGCGCGCGCACGGGGCGGGGCGGGGCGGGGCGGGGCGGGGCGGGGCGGGGAGGGGAGGGGGTTCGCAGCCCGGCGGGAGGCCGAAGCCCGCGGGGCGCCCGCCGCCAGGACTCACCCATCCCGCAGCGCGGCGCCGGCCCCTTTAAGAACCGCGCGGGACTCCTCCCTCCCGCCCCGCCCCTCCCCTCCCGGCCGGCCAATGGGCGCCCGCGACGCCGCAGGGGCTGAGGCGGCCAAGGGGCGGCGCGCTGAGGGCAGGCGAGCAGACAAGATGGCGGCGGCGACAGGAGGGGAGGCGGCCGCGGCGGCGGAGGAGCTGCAGGCCCCGGCCCCAGCCCCGGGCCCGGCGCTGCCGGAGCGGCTGCAGCGGCGCGAGGCGGAGCGGCAGCAGGGCGTGGAGCGGCAGCGGCAGCAGCGGGAGGCGCGGGCGGTGCAGGAGGAGCGCAGCGAGTTCGTGCTGGCCGCGCTGGCTCGGGAGCGGCAGGCCGTGGAGGAGCTGCTGGCGGGGGGCGCGCCGGACGAGGCGGCGGCGCGGCTGCAGGCGCTGCAGAAGCTGCTGACCGACAGCGTGCGCTGCCTGGCGCCCTACGAGCTGCGCCAGGCGCAGGAAGCCGTGGCGCGGCTGCAGGCGGCCCTGGCGGCTCGGCGGCAGCAGCTGCAGCCCAAGAAGCGCTTCGCCTTCCGCGCCCTGCGGAAAGGAGCGGCCCCCGGCGCGCAGCCCGGCACCGCCGAGCCCGCGGACGAGGCCCCGGTCCCTTCCCGCGGCGCGGCCGAGGGGGAGCCGGGCGGGCCCCCGCTGTGCGGCTTCAGCGGCGCCGAGGGCCGGGAGCTGGAGCTGGGTCCGGAGGAGCTGCTGCAGCGCGACGTGGTGCTGGCCGAGCTGCGCGGCTGCACGGTGCGGCTGCGGGGCAACGCCAACACGCTGCGGGTGCGGGACTGCCGCGGCTGCACCGTGCTCTGCGGGCCCGTGTCCACCTCCGTGCTGGTGGACGGCTGCAGCGACTGCCAGCTGGTGGTGGCCTGCCAGCAGCTCCGCACGCACCGCACCCGCGACAGCCGGTTCTACATACAGGTGACCAGCCGGGCCGTCATCGAGGACTGCACGACGGTCTCCTTCGCCCCCTACGCCTGGAGCTACCCGGGGATCGAGAGGGATTTCGAGTCGTCCGGGCTGGACAGAAGCAGAAACAACTGGAACCTGGTGGATGACTTTGACTGGCTGGCCAGCGACAAGCCTTCGCCCAACTGGTGCCTCATCCCTGAGCAGGAAAGGGTCAGCTGCTGGGACTGACTGCAGGGGCAGCTTGGTATCTACCGATGGAGAAATCCTGATGTAAACGCATTGATTCATAACCAGGAGGACTTCAGCCCTGGCAGGCCATAAAGTGATAGCAGGTGGTATTTAAATTATGAGTTACAATGTACGACTGGCCTCATTAACCAAAAAAGCACCAGTCAAATGTAGTTTACTGTTCTTAAACAATTTACTGCTATAATCTTTATATTTCACTGTGGAATTAGCCAACTACAGCGGTACCTCATTGCTGAGCTTTTTTAATGAAGGTGGGGCAAGGGGCACCAGTACACAAGTGACAGTGAGTCTCTATTAGAGCTGTTGTGCTGCTTTTGCTCACCCAGACAGAACCTGAATTATCTGCAAGTAGTACAAGCTGGAGTCAGACCAGAAGACCAAATGCCTCATCTGTCCTGTTTCTGTGGTGCTGAAATTACAGACCAGTTATGGGTATGGGGAGAGGACTCTGAGGCAACAGAGACAAAAGATGAAAGGGGGGTGTTTTATAGATGGGGAACAGTGTATTTACTTCAAGCAAGATAAAGAGGAAAATGTCTAATGAAAATTGAATGCTCTCCTCCTGTGTTAATGATTGGTTGAAATGAGCAAACCTGTAGAGGCTACATAAATACCGAATCCTCAGAGACTGAAAATGCTATGTGAAAAGATGCTCCTTCTGTAAGCAGTTTTAACTTGAAACAAAACCAGATGTGGGTGTACTTCCCAGTAGGTGCTGGTGAGCATGACAGAAGCTTCAGGGCAGAGATGTCAAGAGGTGGTCTGTGTACCAGCCAGCAGGCTTGGCTGTGATCACAGATAAAGGTGATCGTAGATCATCTCTCTGCCTCTGCATATCAAGTGCAGGGTTGGCAGAGGGAATTAAAATGTGACAAGCATGATATTTCAGTTCTAAAATAGTATGTTACCTGGCAAAAAGGCCCTTAGTGCACTTCTCAAGTCCATTTCTTCTGTCATGTTCAATACCAGTAAAAGTATCAGTGTTATTTTTTTTGTACAGTGACCGGTTAATGGTGAAATAACCAGTGTCCAAAACCAGTCCTTAGCTTGTGACACTTTACAAGGAATTACCTTGCCTAAGAATCAGCTCAGAGTTGTATTTAAGAATTCTGCGAAATAGTTGTTGCTCTATTATATGTGCCTCTAACAGAAAATGAATACTAATTAAACTATCAAAAACTGCATCATTGCTATGGAAAACTTGAAACTTCACTTGAGTACTTGACTGTTTTTGAGCAACAGAAAAACTTGTTTTCAGCATATTTAAAGGGGGAAGGACATTTTTTTAATATGTTTTTCACAACTTTTCAATTTTGTTTACTTTTGTTATGTATTTTTTTTGTCTGAACAGATTTTGCGCTTCAAATATATTTGTTTTGGATTGAGTTGTTTCTTCCCTAGTGATTGCTCTGCACTGACAGCATCGTAAATTGATTTAAAGAAAAACACCCTTAGTCGTGCCTCAACGTATGGCGTTGTTAATGTCTGGTGTCAAAGGGATATGATTAGATGAAGTCTCTTAAACTAGATGGAGTCTCTTAAATTAGATGGATGTACTGAAATTAAGTACAGAGCCTGAATGTGTAGTTAATATTTCTTCCCCACGCTTCCTAGTAGTGACAAATCAATCCCATCAGCATCCTCTAGTCTAGCAGTAGCAAAGTGGTGGGCCTGTGAAAGCCACAGAGCTGCCTTTGCTCTGCTGGGCAGAGGCTGTGTGAGCACTGCATTCATGTCCTGCAGTGCCAGGCACCGGCTCAGCTGGACAAGTTGGATACTGCTGCTGGGCTGCAGTGGGTGTCAGGGATGCGCACTTCTCAGAGACTTCACAAAGCGGCCTGTAAGCATGTAGCTGCATTGCTCTCCGTCCTTAGTTTGTGGTGTCTGAAAAAACAGAATGCAAGTTGAAAACACAGAATTTAGACTTGAACTTGGGTCCAAAAACTCCCTTTTCAAAGGTCAGTTGAGATCTGAGTTCTCGTGTTCCCCTTCTCAGAACATTTGTCCAGCTGGTTACTGGATAATACCCTTCAGGACTATAACAGCCAGCCTTCTGCAAGCCTTACCAGGAAGCAGAAGGAGGACTAGCGAGTGCAGCACGAGTGAGAGAGGAACAGCAGCTGATGTCCCAGAAGTACAGTTAGCTACTGGAGGAGAAATACATTTAGCGTGAAGTGGCAACTCAGAATTGTTTACTCATTCACTTTTATTTTTTTTGACAAAATTATTTAAAAGCATGGTAGAAGTAAATATATACAAAAATGTTTAACCAGGTAGTTATATATATAATAATATTTTAAATTTCCCAGCTGTTACTAAACTAATTTCTTCCTCTAAGATGGAAAAAAGTATTTTAGTGATTTACTCAGTGTACCTTTTGGAAATAAGACCTGGGGATACTTTGGCAGCTCTAGACTGTAGAGTTGTGTAGACTATTTCACAAGAACCACTTACTGACAAAACACTGAGCGCTGTAAGACTGAGAGCCTGGTTCACAAGACTTGCAGCTCGATTGTATTTGTTTACCTTTTGCCTCACCTGCCAAAGGCAGCATCAGAAAAATCCCTTGCTGCCAGCAGGTAAGCTTGAAGCACTTCATTCAAGAGGTCAGAACACTTCTTGAGCATGTAAGTGATGAAGTACATTCACTGAGAGCGCCCGGGTTTAACCAGTCAGGAATTGCATGCCATCTTGTCTCTAAACAAGTTCATGGTGGAGCAGCTGGTGCATCACATTCAAGCAAACCTCCTCAAAGAGAGTAAGGAGCACATCATGATGTACCCTGGGCTGTTTGGGCAAGCGATGTGGCTACCATGCTTTCTTTCTGAAGTTTGCACCCAAGAACAATCAGAGGCAGGACTGGGCAGGGTTCGTGCAGCAGCAGGTCCCAGGAGGTGTGCCAGACTGTCTGTGTCCTCCTGGGTCAAGGAGACACAATGCCAGCCTGGTCAGAGCTGCTTTGTGCCTCTGCTAATCACAGCTCGAAGGAGGAAGGTGGCACGCTCCCTTTCTTCCCTCAGTATAATGAGCAATGCTGACACAAAGAAAATTGCCCGCCAGCCTCCTGCAGGCCAGGAGCTGGGATTGCTCTATGTCTAACCTGCTAGAATCTCCTCCTCCCGAGGTTATCGTGTTAAGGAGGCTTTGCTCAGCCCTGGGCTGTATGGAAGAGTTTCACAGCTGAGTGGCTAGCCAGAGAATTCAGTTTCACGGTCGTGCTATGGGTGGTGGGGGAGCCACACCTCAGTCACGTAACCGGCCTAACACGAGACCAGAGTGCACGGAGTCTCCTCAAGGTCTTCAGCTCTGGTTTGTTTCATCACCACCAGAATAAACAAGGAACTTTGTTAGAAAGACATCCCCTACAGTAATAACAGCAACAACTTCTGCTAGGCGTCAGCAGCTGAAAAACAATTGCCTGCCAGGGGCCCGGTGTGACCATATCATGAGGATAACAGGAACACTGGCACAATAGAACCAGGTGCAAGTTGGCCCTGAACTAAATGGATAATTGGCAGAAAGCTTCTGAACCGTGCAGAGCACTGAGGCATGGAACAGCTCTCCAACGTCAGGAGAGCTCACTCTTAAAACATTTCAAAAAACAAGCTGGTTGGATTGCCTTGCTCCAGCCGATGACCTTACAGAAATCGGCAGATAAACCTAACTTCGTTAGCAGCAATTTGACTCAGCTTTCTACAGCTCATCTGTCTCTGAACAAAACAGTTTTATTCAAAAAGACAGTTCTTCGGCACTATGCAAATCTGAGTGTTGGTATTTGTTGATGTTTGGGGTTGGGTGGTGAGAAAACTTGATCCCAGAAAAGCAGCCAAGTGTTTTGCTGCTGGTTCCAGCGTGGCCAGCATTTCACCTGGTGCCCTGAGACAGGCTGCCCCCCTTGCCTGCCTGCGGCTCCCTGAATAGCAGGGACACAAGGGAAGTTAGGGGCATTTTCTCTTTATCCAGCCCCATTTCATTTAGATGCATTCTGGTGTGGGCTTCAGCAAAACTGTTGCCTGAAAAAACAGGTAAGAAGTACACAACACAATTTCGTACATGCTTTTACACATATTTGAGGGCTTAGATTTTTTTTTTTTAATTGATTTTAAAAAATATGTTCTCCCTATTTAGGTAATAATTACATATAGACAAGGATCAAATCTCAGTGGCTTTACCTGGAAAAGCTTCAGGTGCTACAAAATACTTCAAAAGCTTTCCACTAAAGAATTCCTGAATTCTTGACACTGAACATACTGAACCCTGAGCCCCTCCATATCCACCTACCATCTTTCCAAGTGGATTTCTCCCAGCACGTGGGAGTGGGATCTGAGGGCAGACTTGCTGGATTTGAGAGCTGCCTGCAGACAAGTACACGTCTTTCCCTCCCTTGTTTACCATCCTTCTGCTGCTCAGCTCTCCCCCCTTGTCTCCTACTTTCCATCAGGCCCTCCCCACTTCTGAGAGGGGCTATTTTCTGTGCAGCCTTCTCATTGCGGCCATCTGATCTGCACAAGAGCTTGTAGGCTGCACTGTTCCAAAAGAACAATTTCATCATAAACAAGGAAAGATACAAACAGCAAGAAAAGCCTGTGCTACCTGGGGACATTCAGCATTTCCATTCACAACATGATCTAATTTATCTGAGTTCGGTTTCCATCTGTTTTGCTGTTTTCCAGTAATAATGGCTATTGTGATCCTTTTGGAGGCTTCTTTGAATTCCCAACATATTTCTTCCCTGTTTCTGCAAGTACAGACATTGATTTATAAGTTATTCTTTCGGCAGTGAGCAGTACACCCTAGGCATCACAATAATACAAGTAAATACAGTGAGCATCCCGTGGTTCAAGAACAGACTGTTTTCTGAGCACATTACCCACACTGTGGATGAAGGATGGCTGAAGCGCTGGGAGCTGCCCTGAGTAAAACCAAGCTGAAGACCCCCCAGTACTCCCCAGTGCTGCTGGGGAGCCACAGGGGCCGGTGCCCCTCATCCCCCTTCCCAGGGCACACAACAGCCCAAGCACTGGATTTAGCCACTTGCCCCCATTCCCAGCCTCAGGGCCTGCAGGCACTTCAGGTGCCACAAACAGGGGCAATCCCCCAGTTACTGGTGTACCCAAGTCACACATCAGCCTTGTTCCTCCTCCTGTTATCCATACACCATGGCACAGCCATCTCATGGCGTTGTGCCTCGGGACCGTCCCTGTACATACCACACGGTTATGAACCCAAACAAATCCATGAACAACAGCACATAAACAAGTTCTTCAGCTCCACACAAAAGCCTCCTACGACAGTTAAAACGGGCACCGTCACCCTTGCAGTGACACCTAAACTCTTCTAAAGGAAGAAAGAAAAGACAACCACCAAGAAATAAGAAAGCCAAGTGTTTCATATCATAGAGCAGCACGAAAGAAGCAGATAAGGCCAGGAAATGATTTTTATTACCAACTAAAAGCACTTTGATAATGTAGGCTATACCTGTATAAAGGGAATTTGCCTTTTATATTACACATTCATGAAGACTTTGGAAGGAGCACGGTAGGTCCAGGGCTGGACAGCAGACTGTATAGCAAACACCAGATTGAATCATTTGTATTAAAACAACCTTTTCCTCTCCCCCAGCATTAACTGGAAATGTTGTGGGTTATATTTAGGTTAGGTTTTCTGGAAAAGTATCAGTATTATATTATATTATTGTAATATATTATTACAATATAATATTACAATATTATATTATTGTTATCAGTAGATATTACAATTCTAGAACAATATTTTGAATGTGAACACTTCCATGGGGAGTCCTTGCAGATCAATAATCATTTGAGTATTTTATCCTAACTTTATTTTTTCCTCTGGAATAGCATATGAATTACATATTTGAGTTTAGTATGCAACCTCTGAGGAGACCATTAACTCAAACATCCTTACTGCAATTAGCCTTTGTCTTCTATGGATCAGTTTCAAGTATTTCTAGTTGAAATAGAAGGAGGTAGTAAATTCACCCAGTTAAAGGCTAGTCTCAGCCAAGGTAAATATTTACAAGAAGAGCAGATTACAGGCAACAACGTCTTTCTTCGCTATGCTGTCCACACCCCAAACCACTTTTTATGATCCCCCATAACCTTCATCTCCCCCAGGTTACTGTGCTGAAGGCACCCCTCAGCTCACCAGTTTGCTGAAGCTTGCACAGGGTTTGCCATCTCTGTCTGGGATAGGCTGGAAACATCAACTCTCCACTTTTTAAGCATTGGCTTCATTTTTTTTTAAGCAAAAGCATGTGAATTACCATCTGTAATCCTCTTTAAAAACCTGTCAGTATGGTAACTCACTTTGATAAGCGAGTAGTTTTTACTGCACCAAGTTGCATTGGCCTGTTGAAACTACTTAAATAAACACAGCAAATATCCAAATCTGGGTTGCTTTAATTGTGCTCCTTACTCCTGGTGATGACTTTAAAGGAATCACCTGAAGTCTCAGAGGCCTAATTGTGAATCACCTTCCTGGGCATCAGGTGATTCAGGGATCATCCCCCAGAAAGCATTAACCATTTATGGGTGGTTTATCAGGACCTCTCCTGATACCTTCATTAAGACGGTAGATTTGGAGGCCCCAATGAGCCCTGAAGCTTATGCTACACGTTGTGTTTTACTACCCCTTTTCCTGAAGTAACTGGAAACACCATAGTGCACACAGTTTAGTTACATATGCCCCTGAATACAAACTTCCCAGTATCCAAAGTGGCACCAGGCTGACATCTGCTGTGGGCAGCTTTAATATTTCTTGTCCTATTAATTGCAGGGCAGAACATGTTTCACTGTATATCCCTCTGATTCATAGTCCTGAGATATGTATATATATATTCACTTACCAAAGTTTCATTCTGTCATCACTGAAAAAGAAAGGGGAAAAAAAAAATCAGGTTCATTTATATGGAATTGACTTCAGGCTGTCAGATAAATACACCCTCCAAACTACCTCGTATTCCCCAGCTGAGCCCTGGCGAAGTCAGTGAAATGTAGCAAAGTGCACTGCATGCGTAGGATAAAAGAACCCAGGAGAGAGGTTACGTCAGTGCTAGAGCTTTCTGCACACAAGTATTTAAGAGACTCTCCCAAGAAGCAGCCCTTTGCATCCACCTCTCAGCAAGCAGAGAGAACAGCTCTGAAGCAGTTTCCTTCCTCCCTTCCCCTTGCACGCTCACCTGTGAGGGCAGCAGTGATACAAACAACCTGCTTCAAGAAAAGCCCAGTTCCTAGCTGCTCTCCAGGTCCAGACGGGCCAAGGGAGGGCCATCACAAAGACCTGCTGTCAATTTAGCCCAGGAAAACACAGCAGCTTGACATCCTTCATCATCACTCAAGAAACCTCCGGTATCCCAGGATCTCAAGCAGTAACCAAGCAGCATCCGTGGTACCAGGCAGCAGCAGTTCTACACGAGCGTTGTTTTCAGAGCGCTGTGTTTCACTTTCCCACTCACCTTCCTGCTGGGCAGGCCCCACGCTGGCAGTGGGTGCCACCACCTTCCCCAGGGCTGCCAGGGCACTGGCCTCATCCCCACCTTGGGGCTGCCCCTTTCTCCCTCCCTGCGCTGGTTCCAGCCCAGTGGGATCACATTTTCCTTTGTTTAAGTTAATTTTTTCCTGCCTCAGAGCTTTTCCAAGCATGTGTGTGTGTTATTTATTGAGTTTCTCTGAACTTTTCCTCTCGCTTTCCCTCCTGTCAAGGCCCGGAGATTGTACGAAGCCTGAAAGTAAATAGAAAATGCCACGCTTGGGTTTTTTAGGTCACTGTAAACGACGTGCTTAGCTGCTTCAAGAATGCATTAAGCCACGGGATGCCATCTCGGGTAAACAGGGGAGGATGAGGACTGGAAAGGTGTTTCTGGCTGTAGGTATGAATAAATCAGGGTCACGCAGAGGAAGTGTGTTTATGTATTCAAACAGCATTTTATTTTATCTCAGAGCCCTCTTCCCTTTTCTTCAATCCATCCATGTTCTTCTGTTAACAAGGATCTTTTTATACCGCTGGGCTTTCACATTCTGCCAAGCAGCCTATCACAAGAAAGCCCAAATCTACTAAATAGTAAAATGAGGGATTATTTCCACTCATCTGTTGACAGACATTTCTCCAAATTGGATCAAATGATTAAAGGCATTAGAATGACGTCGTGCAGATCCAGATCAAATCATTTGAAACCTTGAGACTGTTTCTCCTTTGCTTGGAAGGAACCACCAGAAATAGTTGTAGGCGCTAATTGCCCATTATTCTTACTAATGAGAAATTGTTAATTGGGATCTTTGAATATTTGCTTGCTTGAACCCACGCACGGGGAGCTCAAGATGGAGGGGCCGTGCAGCATCTCGCTTCAGGCTGTGCCGGTCGGAGCCTTTCTAAACGCCTGAATGGTTCTTCCTCGAATTGCTTACACGGAGAAGAGGGGTTCAGGCTGCGAAACCTTTCAACACCTCACGTATTGCGAAGATGGCACTGCTGAAAGTCAAATTCAGCCAGAAGAAGCGGGTAAAACTAGCCCAGGGACTATGGCTCATGAACTGGTTTTCAGTGTTTGCTGGAATCATTGTTTTTAGCATGGGGTTGTTCCTCAAAATTGAGCTCCGGAAGCGAAGCGAGGTGATGGACAATTCTGAAAGCCATTTTGTGCCCAATTCTTTGATATTGATGGGTATATTATCCTGCGCCTTCAATGGTTTTGCTGGCAAAATTTGTTACGACTCTCTGGATCCCACTAAATTTGCCAAGTGGAAACCTTTGCTGAAACCTTACCTGGCACTATGTTTCCTCTTCAACATACTCATTTTCTTCGTCGCTCTGATTTGCTTTCTCATGAGGGGCTCTCTGGAGAGCACGCTGGCTCAGGGGCTGAAGAACGGCATGAAGTTCTACCGGGACACAGACACCCCCGGAAGATGCTTCATGAAGAAGACAATCGACATGCTCCAAATTGAGTTCAAATGCTGTGGAAACAATGGCTTCAAGGATTGGTTTGAGATTCAGTGGATCAGCAACAGATACCTGGACTTCAGCTCCAAGGAAGTGAAAGAGTAAGTGACTTATTGGGGTTTGCATTGCACAGTACCATGATTTGGTCAGCATTACGCTAAAAAAAAACATACATCGCAACAGATGCTGACTGCAGGGTTTTCTTGTATAAAATGCTTTTCTTTTTTTTTTTTTTTCTCTGCCCTTGCTTTAATGGGGATGCCAAATGCTCAGCTAGATTACTTTCTCCTCTGCCAGATTCTTCTAACATTATCCAGAACATAAAATGCAAAGCAGTAAAATGTAATTCCCACTCTTACATGGTGCAATGTAAATAGATTTTAAAATATCTTTTTTTTTTTCTATCTTTTACCTCTTTATAAACTCATTACACCAAGCCACACATTCCTACTTCTAAAATCAAGCATGTGGCTAACAGTAAAGTACCAGAACCTCGCTGTACCTAAAGCAGATTTCCACAAGAGCTAGGTTCCTATGCAGAGGCCGCTAGGTAGATATGGTTGACACTGCTTCTAACACTCCAATTTCGATATTGGTAAGTAACCAGTCTCATGAAAACAAGCAGAAACAGCGATGCTTTGCCAATGACTCACGTGTTTTCAATCCTTAAGATTTAGAATTCCATTACTAAATTCACTCAGTGGATTGCTTCACCGCTGTGACAATTTGGGTCTGTCAGCATCCATTGATGTTCCCAGCTTTATATACTGTGTCTTGCAGTTAGGTGCATTGTATGTTCTTAAACATGTGAAAAAAAAAGTTCAAAATCTACACTCATGCCTAATTTTTTTAAACCTCATATGAAAACTTCACTAGCTTTCTCTGTACAAACCAGAACTGATTGTTGACCAGAAACACCTTAATGGCTCTATTGTCAGTGTAAAGAGGTATTAATCTCAAAATCAGGTTAGGCGCAGTAAGCGCACGTGAAAAATAAACATGAGAACAAATGAACTTTTGAAGTGAAAAAATGAATGCTGAGCATAAATAGCCGCAATCTTTTAATAAATTCAGCACTAGAGGAAGAGGTTGTTATTCTGATTTATTTGAGAACGTCACTCACTAGTTTGGTACTGGATGGTTACACAGAGGGCTTGTAAACTAGAAGCCATCTGCTTTTTCAATATACTGCGTATGTTAAAAAAGTTTGAAGTACTCATGAAAAAAGCTCTGTGCATCTCATGGGGTCCTTGCTTGACTGTGTAAATGTTGCTTCATTTGCGTGCCTCTCTGCATATTGTTTCGACTAACTGGTGGTCTGCTGATTTTTACAATTCTCAACCAGAACAGTATAGTGAAAACTCTTACAGGGTTAACCTATGGCATTGCAGGGTTATAACAGATACATTCACTATTTAATAAGGGAGTATTTGTGCTGTGAAGGTATGCCTGTGGGTATAAATAACTACCTGAAAACATAATAAGTTCACCTTGCCAGCATTATATGGAGATTTGAGAGCTATAACTTAATCCAACAGCAGTGGAAGGACAAAGCACAGAGAGAAAACAAGGTTATATTGTCCTTAATAAACGATTTGGGACTGAGGCTCACAGCTTTTTCTTTGTGCTGCTGAAACAGGAAATAAGGCATTAAAATTTCACAGATGGATGTTAATGAGTGAATTCAGGGTTTGAGCTACATGGTGAGGCACAAACTCCGCTCGTATTCCTGGTGGGATGTTCTGGCCCCTTTCAAGTCAGTAGCAAAGTTCTCCTTAGTTCCAGGGAAGGTGAGAACCCATCCTCTGCAATGCAACTTTTAGATTATTTGAAGAATTAAAGTCTGATCCAATCTCTCTGGATCTCGTGGAGCATTTACACACCAATGGGAATGAAGCGCATTTGGTGTTTAGATGTATTTAGGAGCTGATTGCCAAGTGGAATTTTGCCTCACTGGGCTTTTGTCATCATCTCTCTCTATAACACAAGTTTAAAATATTGTTATTAAAAGCTACAAGTGACTCTACGTTTTTTGTTTGTTTGTTTGTTTTTTCCTTTCTAAACCACCAGGACTCTCCATTCTGTACCATTTTCTAAGTAAAATGGTATTTATTATAGTTTTCTTCTGTAGTCCCAGTGGAACTAGTTGCATTCTAAATATGTCATGTCTAAACATCTTGATAAGGCACCAGATTAAGTGGCTATTTATTGAGAGCAACCACGGTCTCAAATGAATTATAGGTGGGAAGCTCCTGCAAGGACTTCAGGATTTTCTGAACATCTTGTTGCAGAAACACGTTTTAAATAATGGATACCTTCCCAATCCACGAATAAATGCATAGCACATTCCTAGAGTTATTGTCACTGAAGAGAAGATACTAGATTTGCTGGATCAATGATTTAGCAGGACATAGTGGGTCCTAAGGCTGTTGTGTGTCGGGTCACCTCCAGCAGTCCTTCCACCCTAGCTATGCAGTGGTCAATCACTCTTTTCTGACTGTCTTTCATTAACTTTCTCTCTACTTTTCTTAAACATTGCATTTTTTGAGGAAGTTACTCAAGAGAGCTTGTTAAAGAAGAGTTACCTATAGATTCAGAGGAACCTTGGCATTGAAAAGGTTGTTAGGGAGGAAGACCACCCAGGAGGAATGCCACTCTGTAAGCAGGGGATGCGGAGAAGTTGCGTGGCCAGGAAGCACTGAGGAAAATCTGTGTTTCATTTGCTTCCTTCCTTGTTGGAGTTTGCTGTGGTGTGTCTTTATGTGTGTGCGTGCATTGACACGTCCTTCTGCCCTTGCCTGCACGCAGTCGAATCAAAAGCAACGTGGACGGACGGTACCTGGTTGATGGCGTCCCCTTCAGCTGCTGCAACCCCAGCTCCCCGAGGCCCTGCATCCAGTACCAGGTCACCAACAACTCGGCTCACTACAGCTACGACTACCAGACAGAGGAGCTCAACCTCTGGGGACGCGGCTGCCGGGAAGCCCTCCTGCACTACTACAGCAGCATGATGAGCTCCATGGGTGCTGTCGTCCTCCTCGTCTGGCTTTTTGAGGTAACCTGCCGGCACAGTGTGCTCTCCCCCTCACCCTGCTTTGCCAAAGCTCTGGCTTGGCCAGACATTTCCAACATCTACTTCTGACCTAAAAATCTATATAAAATACATCAATTGTCTGCCTCTGTTCTGTGGCCGGGGAATCCCAGACAGCAGTGGGTGGACATCTGCAGCAGGCCTGGAAGGTCTCGGCCTGCAGATGGGAAGGCCGGGAGTGGGCTGAGCGTCCCCACAGCAAGGGGAATTAAAGGACCGGCTTTGTGCCCTGTGCAGAGAACTCAGCTCTCCAGGTACATTATTTCTACCTGGGTTCCCACTAGTAGGGAATAGAAAGTACTTAGAGCAGTGGACCAGAAAGAGGCGGCATCAATTTGTGGAACAGAAGGTGGAATTAAATGTTTTATGCAGTAATAAAAATAACACATGTCGTGTGTCCAGCTTCATAACAGCATTTGATTTAAGGTTATCCACCAGTTCCAGTAATGGTTTTGACCACAAAAAAATGGGTTTAGGCAAAGCAGATAGATTAATTTTATTTTAGTGTACTTCCAGAAGCTGTGGTGTATGTGTAAACAGGTGAAAATACTGCCTGGTGCAGATGAGGGCACCAAAACCTGAAGTGCAGCTTTGCTGCTAAAATACCGTCCATTAGATGTGAGCAAAACATGTCCCTCTGCCCTTAGGAGACAGCCAGTTTTCTTGCTGTGGTGTTTAATCAGTGCTAATGTGAAAGGAGCATGGGATGGAAGGGCAGGAGGGCTGGCGCGTGAGGGCTGAGAGGCAGAAGGGAAGGGAAGAGAAAGGAAGGGTTGCTTTGGGGTGCAGAGCAAAGCAGGCTGCTTCTGATACTGGAAATGGCTGCTGCCCAACTGCATTGCCTAACTGAAATGATTTAGCTGTTTTTCTCAAAATTTGGATAAACACAAGTAGAAAAAGATGCACTGCATTTTGTTCCAAGCACTGGTCTGCAGCACCTTCCATGCTTTTCTGAAAAGTAAACATCTATCTAAATAATTTGTGAACTGAGAGGGAAAACTATCACAGTTACTCTGTGTTGTGTTATTGTGAAATTAACTACTCTGTGCACTTGGTAGATGTCCTACCTACTTGTAGTACCGTTATTCTGGTCAGAAAACAGAGAGAAGTCTGTGGCGCCTAACTCAGCACAGATTCAATGGTCGAGTCCTTGAGGAGAGGGCAATTTCAGTTGTATGTGAAAATCAGAAGGGGATTCAAAAACTCAGGAGAAAATTGCACAGAAATACTAAAGCCAGCTGTGAAAAATCATGAGCAGGAGCCCATAACATAACTCTGCTGCCTTCTGGGAGAGCAGTGATAGCGATACATTAACATTAATAGCAGCGATAAAAATACAGCATTTTATTTCTAACTTTTCAAATTACACCCTGGCAGTGTTTCCAGCCTGTGGAGTAATGAGAAATACGATCTTCTCCTCTGTTTCCTTTATCTCTTTTGAAATATAATGTGAGATTTTTTTCAGGTAATCAGAGGACATTCAGGGCAAAGCTTTAAAGAAATCTCACAAGCACTTGCAAACCCAGGTTATAATAATTGGCCCTCCCAGATATTTATGACTCGCCTAATATTCCACAATAACAGGTCCAGATTTGGGTCTCAAACTCCCTCTGCTTTTAAGGGAAACTTTGAAGGGAGAAAGCAAAGCAGGGGGCAGACATCAATTTATCTTCCCTTGGAATACAATCACTTTCTTTAAGTTGCAGTCAGGGTAGGAAATGGTTTTCTACCAAGCTGCAGTGCAGCAGAGGTCTGTGCTGGCTCCTGGTGAAGTCAGGCTTCAGCCTCACCATGGTGGAACACAGCAGGAGCAGGGCTGTGGGCCCCACATGCTGTATTTCAATTTTAGTTAGCTTGCTGTGAAATTACAGGAAAAATGCAAACACAAAAGTGTGTCCTGCATTACTTTGCCTCTGGGGCCAGCGCAAGCCAGAGCCATTGGCACCTCCTGTGTGGTCAAAACCACCGTGGGGCCTGCGAGGGCTCTGTGGTGGGGCCCGGGGCACCGAGGGGAACTCTCCTCACCACGGTTACCCACAGGCACTGCAGCTCCACCTTGGGGTCTCAAGTGTCTGTACAAACCTGTTTTGAAGTGTTAGGGCTTCTATTTGGAAAAAAACTAAATATATACAGCCTGTTGTATTTTCTGGAAGTATATTATTATCTGCAGACTGCTTTTACTAGCAAAGCTGTAGTCTTCCCTGGGGTGACAATCAGTCATGAGGATGACAAAAAAAGATCTCACAGTGCCCTGGCTAAGCCGCCTCGGGATAAACCATGGCAAACAGATGGGCTTGGTTGCAGAAGGTCAAACAGAGCAAGCCCAGCCATCTTTGTGACCTGCCTCAGCCAGTGAAGAGAAAACTGGGGGCTGGAACAGAGCTTTTTAAATCAAGGGTGGGAGGGCAGCAGTGGTCCCCAGCCATGCCAGGGCATTCACCTGTATAAGCGTGTGGTGCTAGAGTCATCTCATGCATGGTGCCACTGAGGGAGGGTTCTGGAAGCTCAGGAGAGACACGGAGCATGAGTGGGATGTGCACTGCACATCATGTGCTGGGGGGGAACTCAGCACCAGAAGAGGCACACAATAATCTTGAAAATCTGTCCATAGGCAGCAGGGGAGCAGGGATAAACTTGGAGAACAGAGTAGGATCTACAGGTGTAGACAGAGAGGCTGTGGTGCAGGGGGATGCACCAGATCCAGACACAGTGAGCTCTCCCAGCCTGGAGAAACAGGCCTGTTCTTCCTGCCACTCTAAAGCTGCTGTAAAATGGCAAGAGTTTTCATGGCAGTTTGTTCATTGGCTGGGGTAAATAATCACTGAGCAAGACTGGGCTAGCTGTGGGACCCTAATGCCCAGCCCTCCTCTTCTGGAGCGGGATTAAACACAGGCCTACAGCTCACAGCAGCACAGACTGACTGAGGTTGGCAAAGACCTCTGGAGGCCATCTGGTCCAAATCCCTTGCTAAAGTAGGGACACCTAGAGCAGGTTGTCCAGGACCATGTCAAAGCAGCTTTTGAACATCTCCAAAGGTTAAGACTCCACAACCTCTCTCGGCAACCTCTGCCCATGCTTAGTCACCTTTATGTTAAAGTACTGTTTTCACACATTCAGAGGGCACCTCCTGTGCTCCAGTTCGTGCTCATTGCCTCCTGTCCCAGCGCTGGGCTACACTGAAAGGAGTCTGGCTCCATCTTTGCAGCCTCCCTTCAGGTATTTATACATGTTGATAAGATGTCTCTGAGCCTTCTCCAGGATGAGCAGCCCTAGCTCTTTCAGTCTTACATCACGGGAGGTGTGCTCCAGTCCCTCTGTCATCTTCATGGCCCTGTGTTGGACTCTCTCCAGTGTGTCCATGTCTCTCTTGTACTAGGGAGCCCAGAAACTGAACCCAGTACTCCAGGTATGGCCTCACCAGTGCTGAGTGGAGGGGAAAGGATCACTTTTCTTGGCCCGCGGGCAACACTTTGCCTAATGCAGCTCATGAAAATGTTAGCCTTCCTTGCCACAAGGGCACATTGCTGACTCACTTTCAACTTGGTGACCAGCAGTACCCCCAGGTCCTTTTCTGCAGAGCTGCTTTCCAGAAGGCAGGTCACCAGCCTGTGCTGGTGCCTAGGGTTTTTCCTTCCCAGGTACAGGACTTTGCACATCCCCTTTTTGAACTTTATGAGGTTCCTGTCAGCCCATTTCTCAAGCCCATCAAGGTCCCTCAAAATATTTCTACAGACTTAGATCAACTCTAAGTATCTCCACAATGCTGAAGCATGCTGAGGCATTTTCGAGGTAGCAGACAAGTCCAGCTGCCATTCATAATTTCTCTGATAATGTAATCTTTGCATTGCATGCAACTCTAAGTGTCCTAGACAGGATTTGCAAATGGAAAGAGATGGAACTATTGAAAAGTTGCCTGCATTGAAGGCTTGGAATAAATAATTTACAACATAAATTACTTCAGCAAAACTGATGGTTCAAGGCTCTATGCTATCATATGGGAAACAGATTAATTTACCAGATAGTTGTCTCCAATTTCCTGGGCCCTCTTCTCCTCTGGCAGAGAAGACAGGCTTAGGTCAGAGGAGGTGATGAGAGCCTGAGCATTTCATACAGCTTTTAGCAAGCCTCTTACACCTGGGAACTCAAAACTCTTTCTGAGTAGGACTTTTAAGAAAAAGAAGTCTTAAACTAAGAGAAAATGCTACAGAATCTCATCCAAGGGCAGATCACAAGCCATGAACACAAGCATCTTCTTCTTTAAAGCAAGATCATATTTAGTGACTTAGAGCCTGAGAGTACAGCTAATTTTGCTGTCAAACAGTGGGACTTAGTAGGTCAGTCACAAGAAAAAGCTACCGCTGACATACAGTGAGGCAGCACAGGTAGGGAGCAACATGGAGATCACCTTTTAGGCCCAGACCTGTTAATATATTAATCTATACCCACAACAACCACTGTTACGAAAGATATTAGTCCCAGGACTGTGAGAAGGAAAACTGGGTCTCAGTGAAAGAAAGATGTCAAACAGTTTAAATCCTGAGACTAGTGTGATGTGACTTACCATTTCTTGTGGCCTTTATAGAGTGGTGCTTCAATTGGTTTAAGTCATTGTAGTACTAGGTAGATCCACAACAAAATGAGACTATTTCCAGATTCAGGGCCATGAGAACCTTTTTTGAAGACCAAGGAGTCAGGGTTCATGTGTTCCTATGTTAAACAGGATGAGAAGTTGCATTTGGATATTGAAGTATTTGATGGAGTTTGACCAATATTTTTCCCTTTTGGTTTGTTTGACCAATGATTTTCCCTTTCTGGCCTCGAATGAAGGTAGAAAACAACACCTGAAAATGTTGAGGGTAACCAATGGTAGCTTTAGTCTTCCAAGAGTTTGGAGACACTGATCATAGATAGGCAGGATGACCAGGGTAAAAAGGCTAACGAATGGTCCACAGAAACACATGCTTGAGCAGTCCCATGTCCAAAAGCCAGACATGAATTTTGCAGTTGGCCACACTATGTGCCTGATACGCAGCTCCAGAGACTGATGGTCTCTGTCTTCTCCTTTGCATGGTGCAGACATCCGTGATGGTTGGCTTGCGTCTTTTGCACACTTCTCTGGAAAGCATCCCAAATCCTGAAGACCCCGAGTGTGAAAGCGAAGGGTGGATTCTAGAGAACAGCCTGAAGGACACTCTGAAATCTGCATTGGAAAGCTTGAAAAAGATTGGTAAGTTCAATCAGGTGGAAGCAGGCGCCGAAGGGGCTGAAGGAGAAGAAGCTGGGAAGACTCCAGCCATCACAACGGTCAGTTGAGCTCCTGAATGATGTGGACTTTGATAAAAAAAAAAAAAAAGGAATGAAAAAAACTGAGGACTGTGAATACCTACTTTTTAAAAGCTGTGTATCAACCATCAGAATACACATTGCTACACATGCTTTTTATATATATATATTATTTAAATATGGGCGTATGCAGCATAGTGCACCTTGGGATAATGCATTTCTCCACATCACGAGTACACCATATTCATAACTTTTTGGGGAAAATGACCCCACTAGGGCTTGCAATGCTCACATGTTCCCTTACCAGGGACAGTTAGTTTAAAAATAATAAAAAATAAATAAAAAAAAAGAAATGCTGTTGTCACACTGATCCATTCCATTTTGTTTTGAAATTAAAAGTGAAATTTGAAATGTTAGTATTTTTTCCTCAGGCTGGTTTATCATTGTACTCTACGTACTTTAACTTTTAAAGACAAACAGCTTGGTTTTCTCGAGAATTAAATGTTAGAAGTCAAAGGAAGAACGATTTCCAGAATTGTATATAACATAGTATTTTGACAAACCTCTCATATAATGTGATTTCTTGTTAACGAGCTAAGCAATGGTATTTTCTGCTGTATTCTTAAGATGTACATAATAGAACAAAATGCAAACTTATACCAATAATTTATGTACTAAGCAAAAATTGTAACTTAATGAAACAGAACAATTATGAAAACAACACCAAGGTAAGATTTATGGGTTTTTGTTTCTTCTTCTTTTTTTTTTTTTTCCAGCCAGTATATCCTGAATAAGTATTGCAGACTTATGCTTCATCTTGTACTCAAACAATGAAGAAGCTCAGAAGATTCCTCTCGTAGTGGGTGGAATCAATGCTATAAGCATGTGCCAGTTATGGCTATTCTGGATGTTTTTAAAAACTATGTAATCTCATAGCTTTCTCCAGGGTATTCAAGCCCAACTACTTTTAAAATAAGAAGAAAAAAAAAAAAAGAAAAAGAAAAAAAAAGGAAAAAAAAAAAAAAAGGTACATAGAACTAACACTTTCAAAATTTTCCAGGGTCCTAGCAAATGGATACCATTCATCCACGAGTACTTCAAGCCTCAAACCCTGAGGCCAGGGAAGAGTAAGTTTAAATCAGTCCCCAGCGTGCAAATTTTGCAACATTTATTTTCTCTCATCAGGGACATGGTACCCACTGTTACATCTTTTTCAAAGGAAAGGTACATTTTGTGCGTAGTGCATCTCTGCAAACATTGGTCATAGCTGGAGGACTTTTTAAAATACCTAAGACTGCAATAAAACGTGGGCAGTTTGCTGTGGTGTGCAGCCTCCAGTAAAGGAACAGAGCATCAGCTTCTGTCTTTCTGCAGCTGCCAGATAAGCTCAGCTAGGGGGAAAGAAACCAGAGAACCCCTACCTGTACCACACACCAGCCCTGACGTCTCTGTCCCTCAGCTAAGAGCCATGCTCCACACTTACTTATCACTCAGCTGTGCAAAACCTCTACTTCCCTGCGGCGTACCTGGGAGAGTTTTCTCAGCAGGTCCTGTCCACCTGGCTGGTGGCCAGTCTTCAAGCAAAGTCATGTTGGCAGCCATCTCATTATTGCACAGCTCGTTAGTTTTAATTTGCAATCACGTGTGCACTTGCCCCAGCAGCGCCGCAGAATTGCAGCTTCTCCAGCTTCTGCTCAAACTGATAGGTAACCCTGAGGACGGGCAGAGCAGTCCACAGTGGGACAGGGAGGAGGAACGGGTTTGTACATCAAGCTGTGGTCTGCATCTCAATGGCCACCCGCATGCAAGGCTCGATTTTGGCAGGTATTTATGGCACCCCTTCATTTATTTTATTTTTATTATTTTTAAAGCTGACCAAAACTTTCACTTTTAGTTACAACAAGAAAAAAAAAAAAGTTGAGTCTGTCCTTGTGCACGTAAGAGCAACTAGAACAAGGGCACCAACACAAAAAGCCAACTTGCAGTTCACCATAGCCTATCATCGATTGCTTTGCTGAGGGAAACTCACAGCAGAATTGGGTACAACAGAGCAGATGCTTTCTTCTCAGTAAGGAACCCATACAGGCAGCTGCTCGGCTCAGCTGGCCCGCAAGAGACCAACAGGGTTTTCAGTGGCGTATGGCATGGCCCTGTTGACCTGAGAAGAGCTTTCTGGAAGACATACCTGACGAACAGGGGCTGCATTACAAGGATTACATATTTTCCTTGCAAGGCTTCAGTGTGCTGTGATCCACACCGGTTAATTGGCCAGATATCAGGTTTTTCAAAGTGATGTAGATTTATTGCTGCCCTATAGATTTGGCTGAGGCCATTACTTTAGACAGAACTCTCCCCTAGCTGTGGTCTCTATTTTATTCACCCTGTTGCCAGAGACGTAACAAATTGTCAAATTATTCTTTCAAGACCACCTTTTGGAGGCGCCAATTCCAAAAGCAACAGTGTCATCGTGTATCTTGGGTAGAGAGACCATCCCAGACGTGCTTAAGAGGAATAATACTGGAATGGGGGTTTCATGCAAGTAAGAACGAATAGTATGTATGCTAACGCTGTCTAAAATAAAGCCTCTTGGTCAATGAAGATCTTTGTAACATCTCATGATTATTGCAGGATTGTAATATGATTGCTTTGTAAAATATCACTTGTAATATATCACTCATCCAATATTAAATATATTTCCTTGTGAGATGACAAACGCTGTTCTAGATAAAGATATCTCTGCTGCCTGCAAATGTAAGTTTAGGTATTAAAATTATATTGCAAGTAAAAGCCTCTTTAAAGAAGATGTTTAAATATATAAAGTTTAATACAGATTTCTTTAATTTGCATTACTGCTTTTTGCTTCTGAATTCATTTTCTGTCCCATTTGCTTTTTTGCTTCTGAATTCATTTTGACCCATTTTATGTGTTCCTATAGGTAAGCTTTTCACCTCTGCAAATGGCTCTGAGAGAAAAACTGCCACCTGTCATAGGCTAAGCTAAGCTCAAGGCATGCAGACTCCTAGATCACTTTCCTCTTTCTAGAAACTGAATTTGGTAGACCATTTTAGAGCATGGTAGACCATTCTCTTGAAAGAGTTACATCATCTTCATGGGTCTTGACTTCAAGTGCTCAAAAACTGAAATCAGTGGCATCCTCAGGATCATTGGCAATCAGCTAAACTGAGTTTATAAACCTTTTTTTTTCCCACCTCATTTAATTGTATTTTGTAACAGACATTCCAAAGGAAACATTTCCACTATTTTATATTTACACCTAAAGCTCACATAGCCCAACCTCCCAGCCTGAAGCAACCCAAGAACTTCCAGAGCAGTGCCCTGATTTTCAAACCAATAAACTTCAGAAGGATGTGAGCTCAACTCATACAAATCAGGCTGCTTCTTTTTAGATGCCTCCGTATGGATTACTGGCTTAAATCCAAGAACCCATGTCTGAGACTGAACCCAAGGCCCTGTAGTGCCAGCTGCTGAGAGATATCATTTATTTTTCAAAATGTATGGCAGCACAGGAAAACCAGCTACGGTGACATTTGTTTGAATGGACACAGAACATTCATTAAATGCTTTAAAGGAGAAAATATAAACAGCTTCCTTAAAGCTATTAATGCCTAAGTAGCCTTAATACAATTGATGAGATTAGCCTCCATGCATTACATGAGCTTGGACATTTTATAATACCAGACAACTGCCTGCACGCAGCTTAGCACAGAGCATGGGAATGCTGCATCAGGCTCCTGGGTACCGTGCGCTAACCAGTGCTCGGGGGAGGTTTTCAGGGCTGACAAAGAAAAGGGGATTCCGTAAAACTATTTATTTTCACCTGGCATGTTTCCTCATTTTTTTTTTAATTATTTTTTTTTTTTTTTGTAAATGGGGATGTAAAATGGGGACAGATCACAAATGCTTATTCAAAAAAAAAAAAAAAAAAAAAAGTAAAGAGCATTATTAGAGATTAGTTAATTAAGAGATAAGGCCAGAAAAATAGAATGGTGACATGTGGTAACAGCCCCCTGCAGGAGACAAAGGCTTAGACAAATGTATTTCTGGCAACAGGAACACAGCTATCGCAGTGAAATCTGAAGCACTGAACATGATTTTTTTCTTATTTGATTGTATCAGATGTGTTGGGTAGTGCTGGGTAACTGATTGAAACACTCCAGTAGTAAAACGCCACCCTCTTCAAGCGCCTGCTGTTGACAGCCCCACGTCACTGCACAGATATTACTGAGTTTTGACCCAAAGCACGTCTGTGAGGTGGGAGAGCAGCAGGAAGCACCTGCAGAGCAGAAAGGTCATCCATTAAGCTCCTTACAGGGCTCATTTCCACGCCCTGCCTCATTCACTTGTTCCCAAAGCCAATTTTCCCAGTGCAGAGCCTGGTGTGGGCATCAGGCGTCCCAGGAAAACTCAGCAGAACAGGGATCAAAGAGCAGGCCTGCAGCCCACGGCCTGGTTAAATTCACAGCTCCTCATGGGGCGGCCCAGCCTCATCAGCTCGGCCTTGTGCTCCCAGCACAGCAGGGCCCAGAGCCACCAGCCCAAAACCTGGGGTCAGACCCGTGCAGGACGGTGAGGCACGGCCCCAGCTGGGGACAGGGCAAGGAGGAGCCTGAAGCGCAGCTCCCAGCCCTGCTCTGAGGCACACAGCGCCCCGGGGGGCTGCCTTGGTGAGAGGGCGAACGTAAGGTGTAGTTCTTGGTGAAGGACACCAAACCTTTCCGAAATCAGTTTGGCATATGCAAGCAGGGCAGAGTGCTCAGGGCTTTACCTGTTCTGAGACATGCAAAGGCCCAAAATGTAAAGCTGTCCTGTTAGGATTGCTTTCAGCCTTTCCAGACGAAGTTACCTCTCCAGAGCACAGCTCTGCCTCAGGCAAACACTTCTCAAAGGGGTGGGAGTGCTCCTGTTTTACACCCATGCTTTGTCTGGCACAAATGACAAACTAAAGATGATAGAAAACACAGCTGCCAAATACAAACAAGGATAAGATGAGTCAACCTTTCATTAGTTACATAACTGAAGAGCAGAAATAGCATTAATTCTGTAATATTGCTATATTTTAAGTAAATGATGACAGCATTTTTTGTTTTAACCTTAAAAATTTAAATTCTAGGTCCTAACTAATGTAAGTTTATTCTCCCCCCTTTTTTTTCTTTTAAAGTACTTCACATTACTCCTCATTGGCGAGGAGCTACGAGCAGATACTGAAGGCGTGAGGAGAGGGAGCGGCCCCGCTCTGCTGTCGCTGCTGCTCCTGCCTCAGCACGAGCCCCAACTATATGCCAACACAGCCACTTTTGCTCTTGATTTTGCTGTCTTAGACAGACAGGGCGCCTTCTGACACCCGTATAACCTTTATTTCACACCCACTCAACTACCTGAAGTACTAACCAGATGGAAACGTTTAGTTTTTAGGATATCTCCCATACACTGATAGTAAGAGCAGCTAACCTCCCGCCTTCCTGCTGAGCACCGCGTGCCTTCTGCGTGCTCCACCTGGCACATGCTGCTATCGCATCTACTAAGGAAAAAAATAATCAAAACTCCTTATTTTCAGCTCCATCCGTTCAAGCTTGTAGTAAAGATGGAGTAGAGCTTAAAGCTTACATTAGGAAGTAGTATATAGAAAACTAAAATACAACACAAAGCACAAAATACACACAAAGCTTCAGAGTTCGTGCAATGGTCTGAACTCTCAGCTACGTTTCAGCATTTTATGAATTACCCAAGTCTGACGTTTAAAGATTTAAAATACATACAGATGAGATCCCTGGCCAGTTAATAGCATCAAACAGATGCCCAACCATTACTGCAGATTTTGTTTTCTTCTAGTGCACTTGTGCTGAATTGCATGATCTAAAAGACACCGATACGAACGTTGCAACAACATGCAGGCTTCTCAGAGCTGTCCTTATGGGGTGCAAACAGCTCTTGTTCGTGCAGGCATCTCTTATGAAAGGACACCAGTGAATTACATCAGCTAACACATTGCTGATCTCCCTCTCTTTGCTATTTTTAAACAACCTTTTCCCTGACTTATTAATGTATTTTACCATCCTCCACGTTCAGAGTGCTTAAAGTTACTCCTCAAAAACGTGGTTGATTTCAAAGTGACGTACCTTGTTTTCCTAAGGCACTGAAGCACCCCCAGAGGTTGCAGAGATGGCCTTCTGAACCTGAGCTCAGCTGTCCCGCCCTGCCTAGTGCCCACTAGCAAGCCTGGCTTTCATTCCAGGATCCTACGCAAAGGACAGGCTGGAAAACTCACCGCCTCCAAGCTCATGCTGTCTGTAAAGAGGCTGTGGAAATATATATTCACAAACTGATGAAAGTAACATTTAATCACTGCTGCCATGGAGACGAAGATCAGTACTTGCCATTTCTTAGCTCCTACACCTGGTGCATTGCAGAAACTCTCATTTTTCTCCTCCAAGAGAAGAGCGTTTGACAAACCTCTCCATTAAGACGCAAACATAAAAGAGCTGGGCATTAACATTTGAGTGCCAGGAGGGGAAAAGGTGGCAGAAGAGCAGAAAACAGAGTATAAATATGCACCAGCCTCAAGATAAGAATGCACAAAGCAGTTTTTGGTATTAAGATTCTTAGATGAAATGTTTAAATTGCTGTGAATGAAGTATGAATAGAAACATACACACACAAAACAGGAGAAGAAATAATCAAGCAAGGGTTAAAAGAATGACCCATAGTGATAAGCAGGGACGTGACTGGCAGCAATAAGTTGGTAAATACTGATAAATGCCTGCACATCCAGACCAGGAAGCCTGAGCTCCAAAAAGGCCACAGTACAGCTGACTTTCAGAAGCTGATCTGCACTTTGGTTGGAAGAGGGATAAAATGAGGTTTTAGGGTGTTGTGTGTGCCCTATTGTTATATTCTAGCCGTAAAATACTCCGAAACAAGTTGTTTTGAGATGCATTTCCCCTTTGGTAATTTAATCTTCCAAAATGGAAAATAACTGAGACTTTGTGCTAAAGGTACTTTCACAGCAGGTTGAGCATCCAGCTTCTCCTCTACGCATTCAGGACCTAGGATAAAACGTTCACAGTGCCGAAGCCTCTAAACAAACCACCAAGTCACTTAGCATAAAATAAAATACACAGAAGTGAATGCCAAGCCTGGAGCCCGAGCGCTGGTACGGCTTCACATTAGAAGAACAAGCACAGAACTGGAACACCTCCATGGCCAGGCTGCTGACATCGACTCTCCTACTGCCAAGAGGTTTAACCACGTAGCGTGGTGACACCGAGTCCTTCAGCCGTTCCCAACGCTGGAGTGGAAATTGAGGCCCAAATCTGACTTGCTCAGCCAGCAGCACAAAGACCAGTGCGATGGACACAGACAGAAGCTGGAGGGGACTAGGGGAGAGGTGGAGATGGAAACACGCTGAGACTCCACAAGCTAGCAGCACTGCATCTCAGCCAACAAATTCCCACTATTATCACAGATAGAGTAGTTAGAGAGCTGTGGGGAGCACTGGTTGTTGGCACAAGTCAGCAGGCATCAGGTGTTATCTCAGTCAGGTACATCCAGCAGAGTAAGAAAGCCTCCTACGGCAGATTAGGGAGAGTACCAAGTGTTATCTCCAAGTTTGAACACAGTAAAAAATGTGAATGTGAACCTCAACCTTCATCACTTCATAAAACACAGTTTACAATCCTTTAGAAGATGATTAGACTTTTTGAAGGGTCAAGAAAGGTTTAGCTGACTGAAGCAAGTGACGCTAATAATATAATCATCTTAATTTTTTAGCCAGGGAAGTGCAGATGTTGCACATCCAGGTATTTGTTAGCTTGTGATTAACAAGGTGACACAGTTGAAGAAACACGGTCAGCAAAATTCTAGAAACAACATTTTAAAATAAATTTATTTAATTTCAATGCCAAAAGCATTTATTTGATGCTTTCAGCTTTTTGTTTTCTGTTGTGAATATTTTTTGGTTTGGGGATTTTATGTTTTTTTTTTTGTTTGGCTGGTTTGGTTTTGCCCCCTCCTCCCCCCCCAAGCACACAATACATTCTAGACTGTACATGTAATCTGCAAATAAAGTTATACCCAATTTATTACACATCTTATTTCCCTGATACTGAAACAATGTTATATATAAATATTTTTACAATTAACAAACACATGCAAAACAAATCAGAAAGTCTTGAGTAAAGAATGACTAAGCTTACAAAAAATCACTGGTGTACTTTGCAAATATTTGCAGTCATAGTTTTACCAACCTAATCCATCTGAGTCTTTGATTCCAAAAAAAATCCTTCTTGCTGTCACTATTTTGCTTTGCACAGAGCAGTTTGTCAGTATCATCAATGAGCTTTTTAATATGCTTACAAGGAAAAGGAATTTGTCAGTGCAGTTACACTTTATCTAAAACTGTGGTATACAGCTTAAGACAACTCTCTGCAAAGGAACAGTAACATCACCAAAAAAAAGTGATTTTTAAGTACCATGCACAGAAAACTGTTGATACATGAACCAACTTACACAGGGGAAGGCAAAGATGAAGCATTAATGCCATTTTGTTTCATGCAACTTCTGCGCGTCTCTTCCCAAGAAGTGACAACAGGTAATACAGGATTACATCTACAAGCGGTAGTAGGGATGCAAGTAGTCTCCGCTGTTTTGAAGAAAAAGGAATCTGCATTGGCCAAATTTCTTTATTTCATATCTTCACTCAAGACTGTTAGTGAATGTTTGAAAATTTGCCCTGTACACCGTGAATATATAAAAGTTATCTGAAGCATTAAATCTGTAAAAATAGAAACAATCCAGTCAGAGCAAGTGTAGCTGAAGACAGAGCAGACAGTAAAAGGGTTGCGTTTCTGGGCTGGAGATGTAGTCAGAAAGCGAGGACTTACCTAAAAGAACCACAGATCATTACGGAACAGAACTATGTAAATTAAGATTTTACTAATTTGTCAGAAGATAAGAGAGGTAAAGGTAATGAATTTTATTTTTAATCAATAAGCATAATGTCACCTTTTAGAGACACCCTGGTGGTCTAATTACATACAACTAGAAAACTCACTGCCTTCAGGCACCCTCATATCAAGTGCAAATCTGCGCAGTTATAGAATATATTTATAAAATATACTATATGCAAACATCTTTACAGAGCTTTAAGTCAAGCCAAAAAGTAAATATACTTGATGGTACAACAGAAAAAAATGAACAGATGCAAAAATGTGGGCAGTTTGATTGTGGCCCTTCAAAGCTGGAGCAAATCATCATTCAGCTCATCAGCAACAAAAAGTAGATAGAATGTGCACCTTAAAAGTTGACTCTTAACAAAAGTGAAGAAAATATCCTCTGTGCTTCTGCAAATTAACAAAATTAGCTTTCATTACATTTTTACGCATTGTTGTTATCTTAAAATACCTTCTAAAGCACAATGTCAACCCTTGAATACCTAAGAACCAATCACATAATTGACATGAAAGGGTTTCCCAGCTAAATTCGAATTACAAACTACATAATTCTAAGGAGTGCAATGCTCTGGAAAAAAGCTTTAAATTATTTTACTCATGAAGCTAGTGTTAGGAATTTTTTTTTGTTGTTAAAAACAACTGGAAGCAAGAAAGCCGCGAGAGTACAAAAGACAATTATTTTAGATACACCAAATGTAACAGTGAATTATCCATTGATGCAGACAGAAACATCAATTTGCTACATTATTTGCTTCCTTACTTCATTCCATTGCATGTACACACAGCTTAAGTATTAAAATGCAGAATAATAAATAAAACGGCTCAGATTACTAGCAAGGGGCAAAACACAATCCGTAATTGTGCTCTATCTAGTTTCTGTTTCAGCAGTCTTTTGTTCTTGTAGTTTATAAGAAAAAACATAGACTTCCAAAAAGAGTCATTCTTTTCTATCAGAAACTCAAGTTCATTTGCCCAGGTTTATAACCCAAGAGGTTTCTGTGAAGGAAGCACAGTGCAAATTATATGACTAATAAAACTTGCTTACATAGAAAGAAGTTTACTTGGTTATGTTAACTGGTATCTTTATGAAATACATTGTAAAACAAAGATTAAATAAAAGGACTGGGTTTATTTTATTTTCTCTGACCTTTTTTCCTAATCCCTCCTTTGAAAAGCTTATTGAGTTACAAAAGTCTTAATAAAGTTCCAGTCTTCAACAGTTAACCATTATAAATGCTGCCAATCAATGCCAACTAGTGTTTGATTTGCTTCTTGTGCATGTCCAATTTCCTCTGTGATACTGTGCTGCTGCCAGAGTTTTTGAATCTTTTTAAATCGTTCTTTGCACAGATGTAAGGGATTTCCGCGCCTGAAAAGGAGATAATACTTATCAGAAATGACAAAACAGTGCACCTAAGCACAAACACTCAGGCATGGCACAAAATACTGAGATAACCCTTTAGAGCCACTGTCTCAACAGAACATACCAACAGATATCTTCCTTAGTGAACTGGAATGCTACTCCATCTGTTCTGCCACCCTCACTACTCAAGGGTTCCCTCCAGCTGTTGGAAATCTCATGTACAGTTCACAAAAGTCTGAACACAGGCAGCAATCTTGCCATGCTGAACCAGCTCGTTTTCTATAATTTTGACAAATTTCAGAAGTAGCAAGTGTAAACAGTATCAAGTCCCTAAGCTATTCTCACAGGGAGTAGAGACAGAAGACAAAGTATCAACATATTGGTATGAAGTAATGTCTCAGTATTTTCACTTAGTATTAAAGTAGCACAGATGATACCAATAAATACCCTATATGCATGTACAATTTTCAGCTCTATTTTCTAGGCAACTTCATAGATGCTAAAAATTATTTCATTTTTTACACTTCAGGACAATTGTTTATATCTTAGGAAAGATCTTCCACCAACTTTTAACATAAAAACACACAGTAACAATAAAATGTTTGAGAATATTAGATGCAGCACATGGCAAAATATAATATCATCTGTAATATTTATTAAAATAAAAAGTTAGTAAGTGTAGTAGAGTTTATTTTACAAGCCAGATAGCATTAGAACTCCTGCCTTGAGAAATTTTTAAAAATATTTACCGGAGTCCCTGGTCTGTCTCTCCATAGTCATCAAGATAAGGAGGAGGATAAAAGCAGCCCTTTGTTTTTCCAGCTAAAAATAGCACCTGACACTCTCGTACTCTAGAGAGAAACACAGACAAGGTTTTACCCATTGATTTTTAGGCATATAGTTTCTCATACTTTCATAGATACTGTTTTTTTAATTCTCAACTACTTTCATTCTGTGCAGCCAGCATGGGAACATTTTTAAAGGCACTTTTTTTTTTCCTGAAATAAAGATCTTACTCTCTTCCTGTTATAACTCTTAACAATCATATATTATTTACAATCTGTGTAAAGTACTCCACACAACCACAAGAAAACAAAGCAATTTCACTTCTCACTAATATTTGCCAAAGTGAAAACAGTATTATCCAACCTTCCCTTGCATGCACATAATGACCTGTGAGACAATTACTGCAATATTACAGTCCCATGCTGCCAAGAGAACTGTGGGTTAATTGTGCAGGAAGACAACTAGAACAAATTTTAACAAAAAAAAAAAAAAGGTCAAAGAAGTCACCTTGTTTTATACTTGAGTGGAAATAAACTATTACATAGAAAAAATCCACTTCAACACAAAATACGATTTTTTCATCTTCGAAGAAGCAACCTCTGAACATATCAAAGTATAAGGAGGAGAAATACACTCCAGTTTTTAGGCAACTCTGTTATCAACAAAAACCACCCCTACAATCAAATTTATAGAACTACTCATGTCCACACCCCCCATCTAACCTAGCAATATAAGCAGAGGTTTTCGGTTCCTTACCTAAGGAATATGCCCACTCCAGAACCACAAGTGTACGTATGTGCAGTACAGGCTCCAACATCTTCTCCTTCTAATTCAGTTTGACAACAATAACTCTGAGAACATAGCATGGTCCCACACACAAGGCACAATGTTGGAGCTCTGCTTTTATCACCACCTGATTTTGGACACCTTTTTTAAGCAAAAAAAAAGAAAGAAATGCTATTGTATGTATGATCTCTACATTGTAAAAATATTCAAAAGGTTTTTAGAGTATTTATACAGTTAAGAGTTATACACATCCATCCTTGCAATTTCTATTTCACTGAAATACATTGTTTTTGCTGGAAAAGATTACACTCAGTACTTGCCATTAACTCCATGAGTCTATAAACGGTTTTTGTGAAGCTTATAAATTAGAGGTTTTCCAGTTCATCAAAAGGAGCAGAAGACTTTAGGGGTCCTCACTATAATTGCATACAACTTACGAGAAATTAGATGCTTGGTTAATGAGGCAGCTGTAGTCATCTGGAAGGTCTATTAACTTGTTGGATTCTCTTGCATAGCTAGAATGAAAAAATCAAATTAACCAAATATCGTTTAATAAACGATACACAGTGATTTCAAGCACAATCATGCTTTCTTAAGTCATCTACACAGCAACTACAAATAATTTTTTTTAAAGGTTTTCTCTTCATCACCATTCAAACACTAAGTGGCAGCTCAGAAAAAAGGAGCCTACTTCTAATATCAGTTAGACCACCTCCAGTTTGCTTGTACTGTTGTATTTTTTAAAAAATTGATTTGAGAATAAATGTAGACAAAAAGTAAGAAAAATACATCAAAGATAAGCTTTTAGCAACACTTCATGATAAGGTCACTCCAGGCGTTAAAATATTTCTTCTGATCCCTTACCAATTTGCTTTGCATTTTCCTGCTATCACTAATATTGAATGGAAAACAGCCTGGCTCTCCAACTAAGACAACTTGCATCCTGAGGAGAATGAAATGTTCATGTAATGAACAGCACCTACTCCATATCAAATATTAATATCCTTAGAAATAAACTTCCAATGCCACGTAATTGTTTGCAGATACTATACATTTTAATAATCGTCCCTACAAATAACACAAATTAGACCATGAAATGTAAATAGAGATTAGTAGTAATAAGCAACATAGTAGACCATGGTGAGTAGAAAAAAATCACCAAGTTAGATACAACCTGGCTTAAGAATCATCCAAAGGAATGAGTGTAAAAAAAGTCTCAATCACAACAGAAAATGAATTATGCAATAAAAAGTATTCTTACTGTGTAAGATATTTTATTAATAGCCTGGTATTTAACAGCTGAAGTGATTCATTTTTGTCACTTAGCCTTACTGCACATACAATATTGAAAGGGACTTTATGTAATGTGTAAAATAAAGTAAAATGGAGAGGTATGTTTATAATGACGGCACTGGGACCCTAACATTCGCTTATAATTACCTGGATAACTGATGAACGCTATTTTTAACCAACCTTCAAAAAGAAAATACTACAAACTCTAGGCCCACTATGTTTTGAATTCAGAAAACATTTAACGCAATTGCTTAGCAAATAGAAATGTGCATGAAAAGCAAGCTTTTTTTTTTAAATAAGTAACTCGCTGTTAGTTTTACTGAATGATTTGTATTATTTAATATGTATTATAAAATGATCTTCTACAGTTAGTATTTTTCAACAATCTACTACAGAAAATGAAAGAAGAAATGACATGGCCTCTGATTACTGTAGATCAGCCTAAATAACTAATATTTCACTTTGACATTAAAATGTACTAACGTAACCTAAATTTCACTTCCCTTACAAAATTTCAGTATCTTTGCTTATCCACTAACGTAGGGGATCAGTGTTTCAGCCACTCAATAAAACAGAACTGATATTATTCTCCTAGAAACATCCTTTAGGAAAAACACAAAGAAAACTTCAACATTAAAGTTTCTCCCGTCTACTTAAAATTTCTGTGTTTACCTGATAGCATGTCTCTTGCCTTCCAGATACCTTTTTACTTCATTGGTGCTACACCAACTACAAGAGGAAAAAAAGCATTTAAATTCAAGAGATAATACATTCTGAAAGCAAGTAAAAATTCCAATGTACATCTATTCAATAATCTCTACAAACAATATGTTTTTTTCATAGTATTTCTTTCACAAATGGTTTTAAAAATCTAATTTACTTCTACTTCCATATACAGACTCCTGGGAGAACACTTGTAATATTATCTAGTGCAGAACTCTTTATTATGTTTAAACTAAGCATAAAACCCCGTCTTACCTTTCTACCAAGGTGTTCAGTATCTCACTATTTTCTTGAAAAAGGCAAGTGAGGTTGTTTGGCAAGGAAAGATAGCTACACAAATGTTCAAACTGGTTTGTTCCATTCACTGAAAAAAAAAAAAAAGCATGAAAACCCTCAATTATAGAGTTTTTTTGAATAACATTATCTACACTAAACAAAATACAGCCCAAGATGGAACAGCCATTTTTCTTTTTTTTTTTTTTAAACTGTATTCCTCCATACCCAAAACACAGTGTGAAGTATGAAGGAATGCTGATAACGGCACCAGACAGCAATGTCGGAAAATTGCCAGTAATAACAAACAAATTTCCTCAAACTTCCCCCCCAAGCAGGCTTCAAGTCTGGCCATGTAAGAACCACGGCAGAGAGCTCAATAGTCTTTACAACTTATTAAGTCTTTGTTTTAATGTTGTCAGTTGGGTGACAGACAGTACTACCACAATCTCAAAAATAGTCATTTCAAATGCCTGCAATGCCAAACGCTACCAAAAAAAAAAGTATTACATAGGACACAACCACTACATTGCCATATTGATGGTACCAGGCTTTTAGTTTGAGTCCCAGGGCCCCTGCTCTGCCAGCTTTCAGGACAAACAGCACCAGCACACTTCTTTGGCATAGCCTCTTTTGCTTTGGAATCTTTTGCTTCCGAAGTGGTGAAGAAAGTTACGATGAATACTGTACTGTGCCCTTGCTTCTTTCTCATGGCAAAGTGATACCAGTAAAACACCACAGAATAGCAACGCTGGGTCAGTGGGTCTGGAGTTGGGAGGGAGCGGGAAGGGAAATGAAACCCACCAGGGGAACCTTATGTTGCAGCCACCCACAGGACACCCCTTACGGAGTGAACCTGCAGGGCAATTTAAGCACCTGGCACTTGGGTGTAACAAAGCAAAACAAGCCTTCCTCTTTCCTACAACCTATTCTACATAAGAGGTCCATGGGGTTTTAGAGAAGTACAGCTGCACTTTGTACCTCATCTTTATAGTGTCAGTAGCGTAACATTTAATGGTATTTCTACTTACTGGTAGAGATTATGAACATGAGAAACCTTGTTACAGAAAATTGAAGGTCAGGAATAGAGGTTTTTTTGTTGTTGGTGGTTTGTTTTTAAATCCCAACGGCTTAAGCACAGCAATTGTTAAATGAAAAAAAGTCTACGTTTTAGCACAGCATGTCAAGAAACTTGGTATCAAGGAAACAATCCACAATATGTACCATATAACAAAGATAACTATGACAAGAGACAATGACTCCTCTAACCTCCGCTCTGCACCTCTTATTATTATACATATACAGTTCTGCACTGGTTGCAACAAGCCTGTATTCAATTAGTTGTTGGTTTTTTTTTTTTTTCAGAAAACAGTTTAAATATAATTCATTTTGCATTCCGTCAAAAATTTGTGTCCTTTGGAAATTGGTTTAGTACAAAGAGCGCTAAGCAGACAGTACCTTTAAGTTCTGAGGGTGCTGGGACTCCATTTAAGTAATGAAAAAACAAAGCAGAACATCTCAGAAAAGGCATGATTCCAGCTTTTAGATTCCTCCACAGGTGCCAGCCTGAGGAAACTTCTTTCAAGGCACTTAGGAGAACACAGTAAGAAAATTCTTCTATTTAATCATTTCAGTTTAACAGCTATATTTACTAAGTCTTCAGTCATAACTCATAGTAATTTATTGACTTCAGTTCACACAACATTTATGTCTAGCGTTCATTTCCAAACTGGCTAAGAACAACGCTAAAATAGATTCATAAAAATGTAAGTAAATTGAATGGTAAATTAAGGAAAATTTTGCATTGATGTTTCAGATCCTAGCAAGTTCCCTCAAACACTGAAAGACTGTCTCTTTACCTTCCTGTACACTGGCAAAGAAATTTATAAAGCGTAAGCACAGCTACTTCCTCTTCGCTGCTAGTGTCTTCCTGATCCATGCCATTCTCTTCTGAAAAACAAAGCAATAACAAAACACAAAAAAGTTGCTTCTACAATTTATTCAGCAGGAATGTAATTTTTCAAGTTTTGAGAAAAAGACCAAAACTAAGCAAAACACTCCACTGGCCAACTCTTCTGCAGTACATCAGAGTTATCCCATGTTTTCTTGCTGTACTTATGTAGTAAGTATATGCTACTGTCAACTCCATGAGGTGTTGCTTTATTTGTTCAACTGTTTGGGTTTTTAGTATATATGCTTGGAGTTCTTTGGGTTTTGGCACGCTACACCTTATCCAGTTCCTCTTGCCAGAAGAGGCATTGATTCCTTATTCATTGCAGCTTATTAATTATGCAAAACCTAAGCCAAGTCTCTGCAATAAAACTTCCAGGCACAGCTACATTAGCTGGAAAGCAGGACTCATAACTAGCTATACCACAAAATCAAACAAAAACCTCTAGCATAAAGTAATAAAGACAAAAGACTGACCTATCATCAGTACAATTAGTACAATCTATCCGTTCTTTATACAGAGACAGCACCAACAACTTTATTCTTCTACAGTAAACTGCATGCATTTACTATTATCACCTTAAGTGTCTTCTAAGTACGGATTCAAGTAATCGGTTCAGTAAAAGCTGTAAGAAAGTGCCATTACCTGTTGATGAGGTAAGTAAAATTTGTATTATGTGTGCCATCGTGACAAGATGAAACAGGTGAAGATCTCCAGTGCCAAGACTAACCCCTGAAAAATCCTGACAATGTATGGCAGGGAAAGAGAGCACCAAGCTTACCTGTAAAAAAATAAAAATAAATAATTAAACAGACAAGAAAGAAAGCAGGTATGTTCCTTTTCCTTTTGAATCTTTCCATTTTTGTTACTTATGCTGCAACTATGCCCTTTTAAGGCAGCATACACTCATAATGCTAATTTTGAGGCTAACTAAGCAGCCATTACATAATGGAATGATCATTAAGTATCTTTTTTTTAAAAAAAAAAGAAGGTCCAAAGAGTATACATTTCTCTTCGTTTTAACCCTGCTGTATTTAGAGCAGAAAGTTATGAGAAAAAAATAATTTAAATTGTTTTGATTAGTAAAAAAAAATTGAATATTTTGAAAGATTCCTCACCCGAAGTTAAACAAAGTTTCAAAGAAAGTTTTGACACGGTGCCTACTGGCTCAAAACTTTATTTATATATATAATGGAATACTTACCAATAAATGAAACATGTCGATATCAAGTATGCATGGAAGATTTCCATTTTTTTCATTAGGCACCAGTGCTAAATATTTTAAAGAGAAAAATAAGTTTTACCAATTAAAACTTGATATACACAAAAACATTTTAGTGTACGTTAGTTATAAAATGAGAGCCATCTCCTTGGTTAATATGCTTAAGGTACTTAATATACAAATGTGTCATTTTTGTCCAGAAATGTGAAAATTCATGAGTTGTTCAACATTATTGAATAAGAGTTTTGTCTACTTGGCTACACTGTATTGAAATGAAACAAAACCAAATTAACTAACAAAGTTAGTGCTGCCATTAATAATACAATAGTGACTGTCCTTAATTTTAAATTAAGTATTTGTACTGTATAGAGGCACTGAAGGGAGGTAGAACTTTAAAGAAAAAAATGGTTCAAGATTTAAATACAAACAAAACCCACCAAACCACATAGAACGGTGTACTACAAAGTTCCAGTGAAATAGCTGGCAATATTTTTTGTTCAGCTATGCATAGAAAATGGCTCAATCATTACTGCTATGAACTGATATGAAATAATTTCTCACAAAGCTGTCAAATGTTTGCTGAAGTAGGCGGTATTAATTCCACTAGTACTATCAGTGTATGCATGCATTTTTGAAATTTTCCTGCTCTACTCACTGTAAATATTAAAAGTATCCTATTTTATAACAACCATTTCAGAAGTCCACTTGTTGCTCCTCTTCTCTCAACTTAATTAAAATTCTTCCCTTTAGAAAAGACAAATTCCACCATGGAACTTAAAATTTTGCACTAGAACCCCACTGATGTTCAAACTACTTATTTAATTCTCAGTACTGTTATTAACCAGTAAAAAAAAAAAAGGCTGTGCTATTAAGATAGCATAAGTCTGATTTCAGAAGTGTCAACCACCTAGAGCCTTTAAAAAAAGACATCATGCATTCAGCCAACTTCAACATTAGGCTGAGCTTCAGACCTTTCAGCTGTGTTTATAAATGATTCAAACTTGAAACACTCTGGATGTTCTCAAAATTTTCAACTACTGTAATAAGAACCATCTTATCACAGATTCTACCTTTCAAAGGTAGAAAAGTTTGGAGATACATTACAGACCTCCACAAACATCCAATTTCCTTTCATTTCTATATTAACCTTAATTTCCTCCTTTTTAAAATTCCAGTGCATCATTTTTCTTTTAAGTGTACAAGACCACATTTCCTTCTCTTTTGCTCTAGGTACCATTATTTTGCTCTAGGTACCAAGTAGCAATACAAAAGCTGGAAAAAATCAGTAGAACTCCTCACAGTAAGATACCTGTCCTTTGCTTTACATTCATCTTGGAGCTGCAGACTAACAGAAATGTTTTTATTATTATTATTATTTTTCACAATACAATTAAATATAAGGGTACACCTGTGAAAATTCTAGCTTTTGGTCTGTTATTAAAACTCCGATATACAAAACAATGTGTGTGTAATAAAGACTGTAACAATCTTTCTGTAGGCATCTTTCTGTATCTTTACTTGTGTTAAATAAAAAAGAATAAGGTGGTGAACTTACATGCTAAGAGAGTACAAAAGTGACCCTGTACAGCTGAAAGAGATGAAACTGTCCAGTGAGCTGCTGCAAATCTTGTTAATGATGTAAGGCAGTCATCCTTTAAACACAAAGAAAAAGAGACACTGCAACAGTTATTTAAGTTCTTTAAGATGAAAACAGCATTTACTTACAGCATTTTTTCAGGCCCCTCAACTGTAGTTTATTGGAGCAGTCTGAGCATATTTAAGCACACAGTAAAGATATCTATGTTCACGCAAATATACAAGTTCCCTTTAGTATTCTTATTTTGACTACTACCATGAGAACCCTGGCCTTACTGAACAGTGCTTTTATGAAAAAAGTAAGTTTTGCTAGATAATAGATTAATAATCAGATACTGATTTTAAATTATAATCAGATACTGATTGACTAAATAGCGGGATCCATCAAAGAAAACTATCAGATAATCATAGTTTAAAATTTAGACATTCTGCATTAACGAAGCACAATTCTCTTTCTTCACTAATTCAGAGAAGAACTGCTACTTAATCCTTACCTGTCGACAGGGTAAATGACCAAACAATGGTTTATCTTCATCAGCTAGAATTCGTTCTGGAAAAGACAAGAAGACACCAAAATATATATTTTAATATATACTGTTAATTTAACTAAATTCTGAAATTCCTATGTTAGGAGCAGAATGAACACATTAGTACCTATGGTCTGTATTGTGTAAGCGCAGCTTCCCCAGCACATTATTGGTACACGTGGATCTTCTTCATTTGGATGAACCTTCAAACCTACTTTGTATGTTGCTGTACCAAAAGTTGTCAACATCTCCTTAATACTCTCAGAATATGGATTCCTAAAACAAAATAAAACAATATTACTAATTCATCATTTACCCCGCTGTCAGCATAGTATTTTTAATGATGATCACTCACCCTGTAGATTTATATTTAACTGAGAACTTTGGTGTCTGTCTCTGAGTCTTTGGATTCTTTAACCTCTTTTCTGTGCTGGATACACTCCCAATTATTTTCTGATTGGACCTAGTCTAATTTTTTAGTGTTAAAAAAATCCAGTGTTCAAAGATAATAGTCAAGACTAAATCAAAAGAATTGTGGGTTACTGATGACAAAATCTGTCATCAGTTGGGTTATGTGTCTTGCATTTTTGGGTACAATTGGCAGATGCCTGTCTATACCATATAAATAATTAATACTTTCTTCCTAAGTCAAGAAGTGGTAGACTGAAATACAAGCATAACTTAATAGCTGAAGTCACATATTAACATGCTCTGTTTCCCAATCTTTCTTCATGTTTTACTTATTGTGCTGAGCTATAATGATGACTCCTGTATTTCAAGTAATACAGAAAAAAAATGTTAATCCTGGTGCTGAAATTTATACAACTACAGGGTATTCCCTGCACGCTCGCAATTCACATCTGCCTCATATTTTAATAGGTCACCTACTACTTGCAATTTGGAGTCCATCATAATAATAGGATCAACTTTATTGATTAAAGCAAAATTACTATTTTCACCTCAATTATTGAGCTCATAGCTCACACAAGTCACATACTATTTTCACTATCATTTCATGAGGAAATTTTAATGATTTATTAAGATATAAAACACATACTTCGGTTTGTAATCTGGTCTAAATCCTTCAGGTAATTGCAGTTGATCCATTTTTTCTGAATTACTAGAAGTATCTGTACAGAAAAAAAAACAACGATTATTCATCTATATGTGGCTTACACATTACAAGAAGTTGCAGAAGTTGCACATCACCAGAAACTAAAATTCCAAGCTATTCTTGCCACTTTCCTAGCATCTCTCAACTCCACAGTGGTAGAACCATAATACTGGGTCTTTTTCACGAGTATAGTAACATTTTCACATGTAGATATACACAGTTCTTCAGACTTACTTGAATGGTCTTCATCTCGAAGTAAATACAGTGCTTTCATTTGCTGGGATATTGTTTTAATCCACTGAGAGAGGTTTGGTTGGCCTGAAAAGTCTAACCTGTCCAAAAATATATATAAACAGAATACACACATTACTTAAAGACAAATTATATACAGAGTATTTCACAGGTATTCCATGACTTTCTGTTTCTTAACAGGCTTGTCCACATTTTTCTATCTTCAGTTCCTTTCCTACAGGTCCTACATTTTTTTGTCCTCTCATACCATTCCAAGTGATAAAATAACCAAGAACGGTCCATAAACTGAAAGAAGCAGGCAAGCAATCCACTTGAGATGATCAAAAAAAAAAAAAAAACAGTAAACGTTTTGGAAGACAAAAATAACTGAAAGAAATAGACTGAAAGTCTATTCCTGAGATCGTAAGAGCCTTTGGTTCAGGTAGGAGGGTTTGGGGGTTGTTGGTTTTGGTCTTAAACAGAGCAATTTCTAGGATTCTGGACTAACAGTGAGAGACTCAGTCTGCACTTGATGATGTTTGACTCCCATTACGGTTTTCACTAGCAGTAAATTTGTTAAAAATTAAAGTACTTTTATCTCAAGCATACAAGCTGATACCACAATATAAAAGCAGAGCTCACTTAAAAAAAAAAGGAATTAAGGGAATTAAGTTTACAACAAATAAGAATTAGTTTTGAAGCTAATTTCCATAAACAAAACACTGAATTCATTTAGGGATTGCCTAGAGTTTTGGGAATCATAAATGATTGGAGAGTTTGTGTATATTTATGGTTTTTTGTTTGTTGGTTGTTTTTTGTGTGATTGTTGTGGTTTTTTTTTTACACTTAGTGAAGACATTTATAAAGCAAACAGACCTGTTAAACAAAACTCTTGGTGGAGGAAGCAGAGGAATAACGGTGTTGCTTAAACATTCACAAAGTGGGCAAAGAAATTCACCATTTTCTACATCATAACTTGTATGTACTCGTAATCTTTGTTGTCTTCGTTGCTCTTTCGCTTGAACAGCATCAAAATACCTATAGAAAATTGTAAGATATTAATGACATTAATAAAATATTACTTTTATATAAAAATCCATGAACACTTATGGAGACACTAGTTTGCTTTTTGCCAACCATAAGTAAGAGAATTATCTGAAGGAAAAAGCTCTACCCTCTGACTGATCACATTACTAACTGCAAGCTATCCTCAGGTTTTGGCATCCCAAAAGCCCCCAGATCCTGAAGCTTGTTGGGCCATCAAAATTATGTTTTAGCCAGAACTTTAGCAATATTCAATTATGAGAAAGGTGGGGGGAGAAAGTTAGAAAGCATGTTGAATGACTGAAAACCAAACAGATAAAATCCTGTTTAACGCAAAATTAAGGGAGACACCATGAGCATTACCCACGTGCATATTACACTGAAGGCCAAACAGAGCAGCACCTGGAACAACTGGTGGTTGATCTCTGAATCCTCTATGAAAATGAACCGAATACACTACTTTGATATTCAGCTCTGGGGCCCCCAGCACAAGAAGGACTCAAAGTATTATAACACATCCACAGGAGGGCCATGAGGATGCTCAGAGGGAGCACCTCTCCTATGAAGACAGCCTGAGGAAGCTGAGGTTGTTCAGCCTGAAGAAGGCTCCAGAGAGACCTTACAGCAGCCTTCCTGTACCTAAAGGGAGCTGCAGGAAAGCTGTGGAGGGACTCCTGGTCAGGGGGTGGAGTGATAGGACAAGGGGGAATGGCTCTAAATTAAAAGAGGGTAGGTTTATATTAGATGTCAGGAATAAATTCTTGACTATGAGGGTGGTGAGGCACTGGAACAAGCTGCCCAGAGAAGCTGTGGATGCTCCATCCCCAGCAGTGCTCAAGGCCAGGCTGGACAAAGCCCTGGGCAACCTGATCTAGTGAGAGGTGTTGGAACTAGGTGAATCTTTAAGGTCCCTTCCAATGCAAACCATTTGATGAGTCTATGATATCATTCTATATGTAACTGCTGTGCCAGCACCCTTTGGGGTAGTTTACAGTATGCCTGACAATGACCCCAAAATGGTCTCTGAATACAGGCATCAAAGGACATTTCCAGGAGTTAATGGAAACCACACAGGACTGTACATCAACTACACTTTCAGTAAGAACAGAACACATTTTTAGTGAGCACTGATATCAAAGACTACAAATGAAACCTGCAGTAGGATCACCACATGGTTTTGGCCACAGAACCCATGAGAGCTCCTAAGTCCTCACAAGCAAGGCAGAGTTTGCAATCGGATACTTCATGTCAAGGACCAAAGCAAGGGTCTAACTGAAGTCAATGGCATGATTATCTTGTGTTTGCCACATAGCATTGGCACCACACAGAACAAAGCACCATTTTATCCTTATTTCCTCCCCCCAGAAAATAATAAAAATAACTGAAAAAAAGGTTAAAAATAGCATAGGGCATAACACTGAATTTGTGTCAAAGACGAGCTTGAACTAGGTCACCTTTTCCTTCTAGTTCTAAGGAAACATGATGAAAGAATTACGAGTGCAAAGGATGCACTGTCATTTAAAATTTCAGTACAGAACACAAGGAGCAGGAACATGTCTATTACTGAGTAGCAAAAAAAATAAAACATTTGAACACTGAAGCTCACATTAGCATGCACCACAGGGGATTATGCATATGGATAAACACCCAAAGTGAATGGAAGCTGCCATGGGCAGCTTCAGATTCTTTTTCGTTGTGATGACAGATAGAAAATGAAACTTATTTTAAACATGTTTATAACGTTTAAAGCAGAAAGCTGCTTTCATTGCTTTAAGATATTCGTTTTTAAGTTTAATATTAGTGTATTAGCTTTGCAATTAAACTTAGTACATGCAAATAGCAAGACATGCTATTTGGACTGAACTTAAACATAGCTTTTTACCTTTGCCAACAATGAGCATGCATAATGTGTCCACAGCTACCTGTGTGCGTTCCACATGACAGATCTGGGTGCATGAATAGTGGGTCATACTTTTCTGTATTCAAAATAAAAACAAATAACTTGTAAATTAATATTTATCAGAAGACTTAACTGCAGATGTTACTCCCTTCACATTAAACTTTATCACAAAAGTAAAGTTTATTTGATGAAGCATAGTGCATATTACTAATTCACAACTGAAACTGTTGAGTTCATTTTGAATCAGTGTCATTTTGTTTTGAGTGTGTGTACTGTACTTAGACTTCAAACCAGGTTTGGGAGCTCATGGGCCCTGATAAAAGAAAGATTTATCAGCAACTTTGGTGGTTCGGTACCATTAAATAATGAGACTGTGAACATTAATCTTCAGGATCAGAATTCAAGATGATTCAGTATTTTTTGCATGTGTTTGCATATGTAGAATCCAGAGAAAGCTTTGTAACAATGCCATTAATCAAGAAGTAAGCTGTTTCACAAAGATACCTAAATCCAAGCATTTTTAAAATTATCATTGCTAAGAGGCATTTCAGATGATAAAACTTAGAGGAAGGAAAAGTACGTCTTTCTGCTTTTACAGCCATACATCAGCGCTTCTTACCTCTACAATGTTGTAAGTGTAGTTTAAGAACAAACTTCTGAACTTGATGGAGTTTTAATAGTTAAAAATTTGTCATAAATAGCTGTCAGAACTTTAATGTTTTGCAGTTTTCATATTAATACTTAGAACACACTTCCACGTCACTAAAAACATAGTTTTGCCACTAATTACAATGAAGTCATTCACAATCACACATTTAAGATGACACTACTGTCTTAAAAGAAAATGTGGTCATTACTGTGACTCTGACATTCATTAATATGAAAGAAGACTGAATACTACTTACCAGGATCTGGAATAATTCTGTTTCTATTTTTAGACAACACAGTTGATCTCTGAATAAATGCTGCCAAGACCATAGCTCTGCTGTCCACTTTAACTTCTTGTTCTTCCTGACACAGTATACACATGACAACTTGTCTGCGTTCAGCTACTCTAGTTTGCTCTGGTCCCAAGGCTGTGAGTTTTGCATCTGAAATTACAGGGCTAGAACGTTCAAAGAACACTAGTGAGCACATGATTTGGAAAAGAAAATACAATCAAAATTATGCTTTAAATGTGATTAGTAAGCATTCTAAATTTATGTTAAATGCTCTGACAAAACATAGCTTTCTGGAGACATAAGAATACATGCCAAAAAGTTAAAAAAGAACATACTTTTCCTGAAAAAAAAAATTACATCCTCCCAGTTGTGTATTACCCATTCCAGTTTAGCCAAGAAACTGTATTTGTGACCCTCCATTACCATTACATCTTAATTGCCTGACATAAATTCTGAAGGAAGTCTCCACTTCCCCACAAAAACATTAACATGCTTCAGTTTGTATTTCCAGCTACAAGCAATTTTTTTTCCAGATCCTCAGAGGCATAATAATCATCTAGTTCCAATTCACTATGTTTAATAACACAGTCTTTTCAGTATTATCAACAAATTACTGGATGACTTTATACAAAACAATTATTTGCTTGTTTATGCTGAGTACTGTGAGGATAGGAGAGAAGGGAGCAATCAACATTTATTCACCATTTTGTCAGTAACTGCAAGGAAAGGGTTCCATTTACTGCTCTTTTTGGTCTCAAAAAAACCTTTTTGAATAGTTTCCCATCAAGACTAAAATAGGCACGTTTTAGAATAGTAACAACAGAACAAGCTGATGTTAAAAGGAAAAAATTCAAGTAAGATTTCATTACCTATTATCATGTACTCCAGAGGCTGAAGTATCGAGCTCCTCCAAAGTTTGCTGAAAGAGTTCTTTGTTTTCATTAATGAAGTGCCGTTGCATCTCAGACATCTGAGCCATTATCTTCTCCCTGCGCAGTCTGGCAATCTCAGCTTTCCGCTTCCTCTCAGCTTTGTCTTTATCACGTGAACTCTGAAATTGTATTATTAGTCATTTAAAAAATCATGTTCAAATGGACTATTTATGTTAACTACTACTATGTGTAACTTACAGCAACATAGAAGCAATTAGAATCTGACAAAAAGAAAAGAGACTATTGAAGTTTTTGCACCCTCTTTTCTTAGGCTCACAATCATAGAACAGCTTGGGTTGCAAGGGACCTTAAAGACCATCTAGTTCCAAACCCCTGCCATGGGCAGGGATGCCATCCACTAGATCAGGATGTCCAAGGCCTCATTCAACCTGGTCTTGAACACCTCCAGGGATGGGACATCCACAGCTTCTCTGGGCAACCTGTGCCAGTGCCTGACCACCCTCTGAATGAAGAATTTCCTCCTACATCTAACCTAAATCTTCCCTTTTTTTAGTTTAAAGGCATTCCCCCTTCTTCTATCATCATCAGACTGAGTACAAAGTTGCTCTTCATCTTTGCTATAAGCCCCCTTTAAGTACTGGAAGGCTGCTGTAAGGTCTCCCTGGAGCCTTCTCTTCTTCAGGCTGAACTTGCCCAGCTCTCTCAGCCTTCCTTTATAGGAGAGGTGCTCCAGCCATCCGAGCACCTTTGTGGCCTCCTCTGGACCCACTCTAACAGATCCACATCCTTCTTGCAAACTGGTTTGCCTCATCTACAAGCTATGAGATAGACTTAAAGATTCTGAAGTGACATTGCCCATCTTTGATTCAAAACTGCAATTGGAAGCATAGTCCATTGCTAGTCACAACCTAGACATGTTTCAGATCAGCTGTTACAGCTTGTTTTTACCTCCTCCATAACATTTCCTTCCGTCTCAGCCACAGGACTCGTAGAAGAGCTCTCTCTAAGTTTCTTAATGGTATTAAAAGTCTGTAGAAGAAAACCAAAACCTCAGTTTGCAACATTAATATAACAACTGTACACGCTATAATGCTGGCCAGAAAATACGTAGTGTTAGATTTCAGAAAAGGAGAAAGGTAGGTACAACAAATCAACATGGTAAACAAGGAAATCATTGCAGTGTAAATAGTGAAGTTTTAAAAAATTTTCTTTCCACAGTTTTGAGGAATTATATAAAAGAGATTTACCTTCAATATCCACCTGATCATGTCCTTGTGCACTTCCAGATGAGATGCATTTTGCAGTGTTTCTAGCATAGCTAGTATACTAGGGGAATTATTGGGTGCCTCCCCTGGTCCTGAGAAAAGTGAGGATGAAAATTGATTGTTTTTACATGACAAACTCATCACTCACCACTATTAAAGAAAACAGAACGTAATCAACACTTGCATGGACTCAACACCTGAAGAATTCCTTCAGCAAACAGACACACATGCAAGTTACGTTCTTCCCAAACTTTTTTTTCCAATACCCTCTACTTCCTGAAATGAAAGATTACAGGAAAATGCTTTAGAAGCCTTGCCCCCTGTTTTCTTACAAGGCCAATTGCACTTTATTTACTCCTTGAATGTTTACAATTTGAGAGCTGCCAAGTCAAATTACTGCATCTCCCACCTTTTTTCAATGTAGGAGTCTTCACAGCTTTCTTATCTTAACAAAACTACAGATACTAATTAGAAAATGCAAAGGAGAGTCAAGACTAGATTATTAAGAATGCAACTTCTATTTTTGCAGTTGTGGCATCTGACCACATACAGCAATCTTTGCTCAGAGCACTACTTTAACGATGATATTAAGAATTAGATTTCATGGGAATTATTCTACTTCTGGATTTCTCTTCTCTATAGAAGAGATTAAGTATTGCTGCTACCATAGCTACTACCACTGCTACAGATATGTGAAGAATACATATATACTATTTCTGTAAAATTTAAGAATTGTGTACTAATCCACAAAATTTAAAACACTTTTTGATGAATTAACATGATTTTGATGAACTTTCTTCCAGAAGAAGAAAATATAAGGCACTGGCATTTTCAGTTGCTTAAAATTTGCTATAGAAATGAAGAGACGTACTTGATATTTTCTGAGTAAAGGTGAATGTTACAACATTCTCCTCACTGAGATTCTCCAGATGTTGTTTTTCTTCTTGTAGTGCCATTCCAATCAAATGTAAAACCTACATAGAAGTTAGCAATTTTAGTCCTTTTCTTAAAGCATTCATATAATCTCTTTACACTGTTTGGATAATTCATTAAAAGACAAGGAAGGCATACAGTAAAATTATCTAAGAAGAACACAGTTGAAGTTATTTCTATATATGTAGTTCCAAAGCTACATTACACAGGATTAACAGTATGTGTCTACAAATTCTTGAAACTTCGCCAGATATAAACACTTTATACCACTGGTGTCTTTCTGTTTGCTGTCCCGTCTAATCAGTGGGAGTTCAGTGGCTTGGGATATGTTTCAGTATTTTCTCATATTTCTTAGCTTTCTCCCTAACAATTGCAAGTTACTATTGCAAGTTTCTGGACAGAAGCACGATGCACATTTTGAAACCTTTTTACCACACACTAAATTTAACTGACAAAAAGTTAAAGTTATTAAACTTTTTATTTATTCTAAAACTCCAAAACACTATAAAAATAACTTTTAGGTCAGTAAAAAGCTATAATCTACTACAGCTGATCTAAGCAGTATTATTCCCCGTCGTGAATTTTGCTGGAAGTTTACCCATCTTCCATTCATTCTAGGAACTGAATCAGAGGCAGAGGGGTTTTCTCCTAGTCTTCTGTATCAGAAAACACCATTTATTTCTCATTCACAGTACTTTGGATATGTTAGTAAGCAACCCAAACCTATAAACCAATGTTACAATGCTGAAATCCACTTTCCTCTTCTAGCACATGCATAGTTTTAAAATCAGGAAACATACCCTTTGCAGCATGGACTCTGACCAGGCATAGCCATTGTGCTCTACTGCCCACTGTAGTATAGTTCCCATAATACACAGCATGACATCGGACTGCAGAATATTAATCAGACTTGCAAAAAGTGGGCAGAAAAGAGGCAAAGCTGGTGGTGGAAGTGCTGAAAGAGAAATCTATGTTTCGCACTTGAGCATTTAAAATTTGCAACACCCACACAAAACATGAGACTTGCAAACAGCTTAACATTTTAACTTAGGACACTATATAGTTGTTTGATAATATTACAACAGATAGTAGGCTGTAACATTCAACACTGCTTGCATGTAAGAACAGCTGAAGGAGTAAGTGGTTCATTAGGTTTTGTCTACTATGGATCAGATTCCTCTCTGTGACCAGGAAGATAGAAAGCAAATTGCTACATTTTCACCAATTCCTGGCTAACGCAAGAACAAGGGAACAAGGTGTTAGTCTTAAAATTTCAGGGCAATACACAGTTTAACAGGTACTAATCTTCTCCTATATTCTCTCAAAGAAATACCTGTATCTTCTCTGTTCTGTCTTTTCAGCTTTCTCTGTGCTTCTTCTGCCTGAAAAAGAATGATGCAAATACTATTCAAAAACTGCAGAAATAAAAAACTAATAATTTATAGTCTTTATTATATTATTGCTGTTTCTTTCCTCTTTTCCTTAGTCTTAAACAAAAGGAACAAGTTTCCATGTCTTTTCAGTCTGTATTACATTCTACTTGTAAACATTTTATAAGGTCTGCATCTTTGAAATTCATCTTTCATCTTGAGACAGCCTGGATTTTAGAAGCAAAACCAAATTTGAACTAAAACGGTAAATGTCCACAAAGATCAGTGAAAATACAGACTGTTAAAATTCTTTCAGTTACATACAATCTAAGAGAACTCACAGACAAAACTCCGAAAGCCCCGCTGACTGATTTCAGAAGCTCTGTATAGGACACAGGATCCAATGGTACAGAAATCATTGACAAAATGAGTTTTTTGCACTGTTCTCAAATAAGTTAACTTAAAAAAAATATCAGCTAATACTACCTTGCACAGTAAATCTCTGTGAAAAAATAAAAAAAATAAAAATCTGTAAGGAAAATGAAAAACAAAAGGTTGAAATTGTTAGTTACCTTTGATTGCTCTGCCCTTGAAAAGTGGTAGAAATACAGATTGAAGTTCTTTGTACATTCTGGTTTTAGTTCATACAGCCCTCTGCCAGTTAATCCAGGTTTCCTGCCATGAAAAAGTACAAAAAATATGTCAATTGGTTCTTAACATTTGAGCATAAATGGTTAACTAAACCAGCTAAAATACGTTGCTCAATAGGCACTCTAAAATGAGTAGTAAGAATGATGCACTTGAGTAAAATCACGGGTAAAACACCATAACCCAGACCCCACTTTTTCTGTTCTCTCATTCTCACTAATTTATGTACTTAATTTTAAAAAAAAAAAATAAAGGGAAACATACTTGAAACAGGCCACTTCTTCAATCACACTTTCCATTCCTGTCTCTCTGTTCTCCTACGTTGAGTGGAAATGAAAGACTATGTTACTATAGTTGTTGGATTAAACACGTTCAAACACCATACAACACTAGATGAGTGTGCAGAACACCTATAGATCAGGTCATGTTACTGACACTCCAGAGAACACTAAAACGTAATAAAAGATACGTTCACGAATGCCATGTCTGCAAAAAGTATTTTGAAAAAGCATCCCATATTAAGTACTGAATTTTTACTACTTCTCCATGTCATAATAAGCTTAGATAGAACACCTAAAATGTTTTTTTAAAATCATACCGCTCCTCTAAATTTTGACTTTTCAAATTAAGATTAAAGCATTTAGAACTATGAACAGTATTTCAGAGTTTATCATTAAGAGTAGTACTAATATAGTAAAAGAATAAATTTTGAATTTTGACTACCCTCTGAAATATATTTAAAGATTTCTTAATAAATATTCTAAACCAAATTAAACTGCTATCCTACCAAAGTGCTTATACCGGAATTCAAGTAAATGAAGTTACAAAGTCCATGCAATTGAAGCATTTATGTTACACAAGTCATGACACTGTTCCTGATTTCATGAATTTTCATTTATTGTCAGGCTTTAAAATAACAGTTTATATTTCTGGACAGTTCTGGCAACGCAATTGCATGCATCTATTTAGAGTTTACAAGCAGACTGCAGATACTGCTGGCCACATGGCCTGATTAACTGTATTAAAAAGAGAAAAGAGCTGAAGAAGCCCTCAGGCTCCTGCCTCTTTCATCTACAGTTACACCTTCTCCAGCCCTCGCCTTCTCCAGCCCTCGCCTACCTTCTCCATCACAACTACTAATCTGTACTCAAGTTAACTTTATTTTGCATAATCACGCTGCTCCCAGTAAGTGACATTAACTCAAGTAAGAAAAATTTTCTCCAATTCACCTTATAAAATCGAAGGTTTTGTTTTGTTTTCCAAGCTACTTACATCTTCAGGTAAGGCCTTTACTAATTCACTGTGAGCCATTGGCCTGATGCTCAGCTGATGGATGATCTCTCGTTTGATTTCATCTGTTGCATTTACCTGTCCTATTCCAGGACTGAATCTTTCTCCTGTAAACAAAATATAATAGTGCTTTATTATCACGATTTTAGTATTTTTAAACATTTTTCTTCTTTTGTAATTTAAAGGAAAAGACTGGAAAATAAGTCTCTTCTGTGAAATCTTGTGTTCAGCCATCCATGTTCAAAAGTTTGTTATGTCAATGTAAGCTAGTTTCAAGTCTTTCCTTACAGGAAAGTCAGAACAGCATGTTCAAAATAGAAATGAACTTGAGAAACAAGGAGGAATGCTCATTCCAGAGCATTAAACAGAAACTAAAAAAATGTATTAAATGTATTCTGAACTTACCAACAATCATTATAATGAGGTATAGCATCTCTTCTATAAGAGTATTATTTTGTTGAACAACATCCTGGTTTAAAATAAAGAAAAACAATTGAATTTACATGTTTCAATTAAAGGTAACAAAATTATTCCATATGCTGAAAATATTTTTCTGGGCTTCAAAACATTGCCTTTTAACATCCTTAATAATCCCAAATTAACTCTGCTGTAATAAAGCCACAACAGCCTTAAACTTCTTGAACAATGCAAAAATTATGCAGCAGTTTCTGATATTTACCATTTTGACATATAAAATATTCCTGTGTATTTCAAAAACTGGTCAAAATAACTGTTGAATTTTTACCAAGAAACTGAACAGGAGTAGCACAAAAGTATTCAGCATATTTTTTAAAATAAATTTGCAGATTTTTCCATAAAACCTGTACATAAAATACCTTGTTAGTATTTTCTGTGCTAAATCTTTTGCCATAGTCTGGAGTACTAAATATCTGATAAAGTTCAAAGCGACTCAGCATTATCATCAGGAAGTGATTTGGATCCATCATAGACACACCTGTCTATTAAAGAAAAAAATTGATTATAAACAGAAACCAGACCAAGTGTTATTTTAGAATGTATTTTATATTCACATACAAAGTTCACAGTACATTCTTTACCAAATTCATTCCTCTTTATCCTGGGCATCGAGATTTAAGCAAGCTTACTCTCTCATGACTCCAGTAATGCAAATGACAGCACGCATTTGACTATACGGGGTGATACACTTTATTAATTTTTGATTAAGACTTCTAAATCTAAAATATTCAGGGTTATTCTTTCCATCTCTGACAATCTAAATAAAAATCAGAGCAAGTCTTTTATCTAATTGGGTTTTGTCTCTAATATTCTGTTCCTGCTGATCCATCTTTTAGAAGGCATAATAAGTAGTATATAGCACAAAGACTTTAAATAAAAAAATAAAATAAATGTATTCCAGGCCTCAAAAGATTTAAACAGGCTTTTCCAAACATTCTGGAAAAGAATATTAATGTTTCACTGTCGTCACACATACTTCCATTTATTCAAGAAGGATTATAACAGTACTTCCTCTACAAATTATTCCATAAATACACAGATACAATAAGTACAAGTCCTTGCACAAAAAAAGTCCTTGCCATTAAAAGGTTTTGATGGAGGGTAAGCCCATGTACACAAATCCTGAAGACACTTGATAAAATGAAAACTGGTATAAGTGGTTACCTGAAGCATTACTATATCCTTGTCAAACATCTCTCTCCGGCACTTCACATTATGATAGTAATAAATCTGAAAAGGAAGAATATATATATATATATTTATATATATATAAAACACTTCAGAGAGACAGCCCACGTAGCTGGAAAAAATGTTCATTCTTTGTTCCATTGTTCCATGAAATGCTCTTCAATTACTTGAGACAAAGTCTTTAGGAGTTGTCAGTTTCAGCTAAATGTTAAGATTTTGATAGAACCACATTTAATCGAAACTATCCTGGGAGTGAACTCAACAGTACTACAAACAGTTGCAATACAGAAGTTGCTGCATAGCACTGAAATATGGGAAAGGCTGATTCTACCACAATTGAAGAAAAATAAGGAGGGCTATCAAGCTATCCAGGACTGGGAACAACCTTCCATATGCTAAACCTCCCACCATTTTTCACCAGAATTACATGGAGCATGCCTTCCTTCTCTTCCCCAAACTGATCCGTACAAATGCCAGAAAATCTTCTCAGAAGATACCCTGAAGTAGTTGTCTGAACTTGAGTTCTCCATAATCAAAAAAGAAAGGAATACTAGAACATGGGAGCCACAGTACCTAAGCTAAATTCATCTCTTTACTTCATGATGGGATTGTACAATCCCACAACTAGTGGGATTAAACATACATACGTTCCTCTATCAAAAGTTATACTGAAATTTCAAATTCAGTGCATGTCTATAGTAGGTTGAGTACAGTTATAGTTGTACATGAGTAGAGCTACCTTTGCTTCAATAACAAACACCTTACAATAGCATTCTTTTTTTTAATGTTAAGAGGCAAGAAGCATCAGCAAGAGGAGCAGCTTAAGTCAACCTCCTAGTACACAAGCTCTTCAACTACCTAAAGAAGATGGGGGCTTGTGGGAGAGAAAGAAGTATCTTATGAATAGGTAAAGCTAACACCCCATAGAACTAAACACTATTTCTGTTATGTCTTGCTGAGAAAAACACTTTAGATCATTATCCCAGTGGGTGGCACTGACACTACAGAACCCATTTTATAGTAGTTGTAATTGAAACACCTAAGGATCTAATTTGTAAAAACATTAAAATTAAAGATGGACAGAGAATTTCTCTAGAATCATTAAAGAAATAAGGAAAGAGAGAGAAGCCAAGGAACACCGAGTTCTGTGCTGGTTCTAATGCTTCTGCACAGCTTCTAGATTTCACTTACCTTATACACATTTCAGATTATTACTGTTTCTGGTTTTACTTTAATATTTGAGACAAATATTTATGTGAAGGCAAAGAGTGTTATCAAAGATGCATAAATTAATTCTGCACTTCTTGGTATTACTGGACAGCATAGAGCAAAAAGCCTACCAGACAGTAACTGCACTATACTTAGAAGCTTCTTTACACACAGAGCACTAAGTTCAATCAGCACTGTGGCAATCTTGAAACCAAAAAAGCAGCTTCTGACTGAGATATCAAAAATCAGTTTAAAAACAAATATTCAAATGATACAAGTGCTAATTTAAGTACATACCTCACACAGATGTTATGGAAGTTAATGCAAGTGAAATTCCAAACCAATTTAAAAATGAGAGTTTTTGAGGTCTGAAGTTACCTTAGGGAGCTATCAGAAAACAGCGACTAGACAGCTATAAGTGCTTACCTGATTAACAAGAGAGAAGCCATTTCTTCTCCACATCCCTGCATGCACTTGGGCACACAGCACCAGGCATCGTAGAGGATGTTCTATTAACATCGGTGGGCTAAGTTCACTCTGCATTAAAATATAGTACAGTATTTTGATATACAAGGAGAAAAAATGGAAATGGGACTTGAAAGGATAAAGGATGATATTTCCAATCACTAAACGGTATGGGAATACAAAAGAGAAGTAAATCCAAAGCACATATTACAAAGACTTGACAAATCTGTTCACAATCTACCCAAGCAGCTTTAACCAGCCTTACACAGTCGTTGCTCCACAGAAGTATTCCACAGGGGTTTTAATTTATTCTCAAGGAGAGTTACGTTTTGTATTTTAAAACATTATCAACAGTAACTCTGTCATTTTATTTCATTCAAAGGTTAAGTGTTTATTCTGTTAAAAGGCAGAGAGATTTCCTCTGCCAGTTAGGTTTTTTCCTTTTTTAATTTATCCTGTTCTTTTTAACTTCCTATTAAAGAAACAGTGGATCGGTAAGAACAGGCAGGAAGCAAGAAACAAGTAGGGAACTAAATTAGAACCTATGCCAAGGAGAAGGAAATCAGGTCCTGACAGTAGTTCCCAAAAACAATTTCTACTATAAAAAGAAGGTAGTGAATGAAGAACAAAATACAAATCTTAAACCCGAGTCTTGAATTATTCAACAGAGCAAAGCTAATTGCGTGTGCTCCAGTCATGAATATCTAAATATTAATCTCTTAAGAAGTAATTTTATCTACCAAAGATAGTCTCTGTAAACAGCAGGCATAGCAAAAACAGTCCTTTGTTTTATTTAATAATATCCTATGCTTATATAAGCAACTTCATCTTCAGTATTAATTACATTTAATGAATATACTACATTTAATTACATACCAGGGGTAGAAGCTCTGGAAACTTATATGCCACTTCAGTTTTACTCAGCAAAACATGCAAGCCTGTATGAATAAATAAAACATATACACACACATTACATACAATATTTAATGTAATTCATAAAGGACAAAACAGATCACCTAACTTTCTATCAGACCATTTTCTGGACATAATCACAAGCAAGTCTGCAAATGATCCCCCTAGAGTTACACAACTATTTCCTAAGGAGATATGTTACAAAACATACATTTTATGGAAAACATTTCCCACTGTATCTGTATAAAACTTGTGTACAAGTTAGAGTTTTGCCTTTCTTTTGTCAGTGTCACATCCCCTCAGAGAGAGCCAAGTATCCTTGGTCTATCAGGACAGTTATCAACAACAGATATGTCACTCTTCCTACCAATCTTTAGGTTTATAAAATACTTTAGAAACTGCAATGAGGCCCCTACAAAATAAGGGTTTTCTGCTTTGCTTTAAAGCTGTAAGAGTTTTGCTTATAAATTCAAAAAATCAAAGTTATTCTAGTCTGAGCTGTGTAATATTTTACTTAAGAACTACTTTTTTCACTTCATTACCTGTGAATTTATTATAATCTGGCTCTGTTTAAATTAAAATACAATTTTTTTTTCCTCCCCTAAACATAACTGTTCAGCAATTTAGGCCAATAAAAGTAGAAAAAAAGACATGGCTTAATTTTCTGGTGACACATCTGATTAATCTGTTCTCTAACAGACTGTTGATTAGTCTATTCAATCTGACAGCTAACCGTATTTCAAAACCAATCATCTACAGTCCATATTTTGTTGCATTTCTTCTGCATCATGTAAGTTACAAAAGCAGATGTAACTTCCTACAACACCCACTGCTGACAAATGCAGAGGCATGAGACACTCTCCCTCAGGCCTGAAACCATAACAACTTCTCCATCACTTGGGAACATTTTGCCTTAAGGAAGGCTATCAAAACATTTAGGAAAAGGCTGAAATGCACCCTATTCAGACTCTCAACAGCTGTTGTGTGGTTCATTATGTACATACAAATGCAAATTGTATTTATGCAACATTTTTCATTTCCTGAAATATTTTTAAACTAGTTCATACCTGCAAGTAAACGAGAAATTGGGAGATGAATGCTAACTTTTTCCTGAGAAACACAGTATCTGATGGTCTCAACTGAATGTCCACACATACTGAGAACAATAGGCTGCTCTCCATCAGTAAAACCACTATGACACTGCATCAACACAGTCAAGCATTTCTTGTAAGCTTCAATTAACACTTTTTCCTAAAAGATAGATCACAGTTTACAAAAGTTATAAACAAAGCAGAGCACAGTAATACAGCTAACAACAAGCAGGTTTTGATAGTTTTTTTTTTTGTAACAGTCCTACAAAATTAAGATAAGGAATCTGACATACTGATCTGTATTATTAATGGGGACATAGACCACGAAACTCATTCAGATATGCCTCACAAAACTGACCATTGCTAAACTTGCAACACAGATACAGTAAAAACCTGATTTACAATCAGGCAGCATTAAGTAGATCCAGGGCATGCTTCTCTACTTGCTCTTCTCTAAAAATTGTTAATTATGGCTTAACAGTGTTGTGATGATCAGTTTTTTAATGCAATGGAACTCTTTCTGTCCTTTTTTTTTTTTTAAGGCTTAAGCACATTCTTACGAAGTGGTCAGTTCAAGCCCTAAAAGATGTATTTAAATAGAGAAAAAATGTACTTGCTCACAGAATATTCTGGCTAAATGTGCGGTTGTGTTTTGTTCCAATTGTTATACATATGAATGTTTTATTCCTCCTCTTGCCAGCACCAACCCCATAGCCATATATTCACATGGAAAAACAATTCAGAAGGAACTTACATCTAAAGCACACCAGTCCTGCATCATTGAGATAACGAGCGTTAATTTCATCTGCAGTGTAAATGCTGCTTCCCATTCTGGTTCCATTTCAATGTGTTGTCCTACTTGACGAGTTATTGGATCCATACCCTTAAACAAAAAGAGTTGTGCATTTCAACAATATATCACTGAAATTACTTCCTGTTAGCGTAAGGGTTGGATAGTGGTTAACTGTCCTTATAAATATATTGCTGCTACCAGAAAAACTTGGGACCATCTGGAAAGGAACTATAAACATCCAAATAACAATAAAACGAACAAGAAGCAGAGAAGAATACAGGGACAGGTTTTTCAGGTATTAACTCTGTTATTAACACCTTGAGTTTTCTTTACAAAGAATATATGCATACATCAATCATCTTACACACCCATTTTGCTTTTTAAATGTGGTTTCTAGGGATACATTAAACGTAGGTAAATACTAATTAAAGATTAAGTACTAAAGTACCTAATCAGATCTCAGTAGAAGAAAAAAAAGCATGATCAAATACAAGCATGACCATATTAAAAAAAAAATAAATCAGACTAACACCAGCTAATACTAAGAAAAGCATTACACTGAAATATAGAAAAATTGAGGTCATTCTGATTTAAAGCTCACTGATCACATGGTCAATTTGTCTTCGTAAAATCCGCACTGCTTTTAAAATACTCCTCAACATAGCACGTGAAAAGGTTAAAAACTTCACAGTGAAAATATCTACTTGTATGGCACAGGCTATATATTCTTTAATAAAAGCAGCAAGTCTGCTGACACTAAAGTAGTATATGGATCTTTCACTAAGAGGGAAAATTAGTTAAAATGGGACAGATTTCATTCATCCAATTGTGTCTTGACTGCCTGTACAACTGCAAAGCGTGCCAAAAATTACACTTTTCCTTTTGAACCATTTTTTTTTACTGCTTTCTACAACAACAAACAAAATCAGAAAAAGTTTGGTGAGACACGTTTTAGGAAAATATGACAATTCCAGAAATTACCAAAATATACTGCACTGAGATTACAACACAGCTACATTGAATTTCCTCAGTTTTTACATCGTAATAGATGGCTTCCTGCTTTAATCTTCAACACAGTGCAAGTTTTGTAATTCACAGATTTACATACCTGCATACACTTGAGTAATTCTAAGAAGGCATCAAAACCCTCTAGAAACTTGTGTCTCAAGTCTTCTGACCACTCAGTTGGTTTACTTATCAACACATACCTGAGTACATTAATAAACAGATACAAGTGTTAATTTTAATCTTCCCTCCTCACCCAAAATTGATAAAATCAGCATGTAGTTAGTATACTCACTTGAGATCCAAAATAAGGCTCTGAACACGCCTGAATTTGAAAGCCTGCAGAGCAGTGTAACGTTCAAATTGAAACCTGCCTTGGATGTCACGGTGTCTTAAGTGGTCCATAAAAGTTTTGATGATAGTGGTCATGAGATTTTCTTCTGTTATTAGCATTCGAGCCTACACCAAAGTATATTTAAATTTGCTGTAATTAACAGACACAACTAACAAGAGTTTCACACTGCACCATCAAGTTTATAAAATACATGACATTTTATCCAAAGTAGTTACATCAATAATTAAAACAGAGGAACAGAGTAAAAGTCAGTCTTCCAAATATTCACAGGAGAAAAATGTAATCTAGCCAGAAATTATCATAATTCAGATCTCTCTCTCTTCAGATCCCTTCTGTACAGAGATTTGACTACGGTAAGGCTCATGCTAACCTATGTAATTATGACATAAAACATATTATTATGTGTCTTATAATTAACTTGTACCTCCCTTTAAGTATCTGTTGTGTCTTCTCATGTAATTTAAGTATGAACCCTTTAGGGCAGTGACAGGTCATCTGTTTTTCTCTTTACAAACTGTTAAGCACTGTGAACAGCAAGTCTTTTGAACTGCTAAGGACCTGTACAGTGCAATTTCCAAATGGAAATTACGCGCAATGACCTTTAATTCCCATCAAGGGTTGCTGCATATATCCATGTGTTGCAGGAAACAAACCAACAGGCATCACAAATTCTGATGCTGCCAGATTGTGTTCCACACCCAGCCTAACCTAACCCAACCCCACAACAGAGCAGGGGGCAGTAAAAAGTTACTGCCATCTCCCACTTGTGAACTCTTCCAGAACTTCCTCATTCTGCTGGCTCACCAAGGTAAATAGTATGAGCCTCGCAGTTCCCAGGTCCCATGAGGATTTTATTATGTGGCTGGGATATTCAAGAAGATTGGCCCCTCTGGTCTGCCACAATGACACTGCAGCTGTTCACTAGACCTTCCGGATTCTACAGATGGTAATGATGCTACAAACTCAGTTCTTAAAATGCTCCTGCATGGGAAAAATCTAATAATTAACATTTAAAAAAAATTACTGTCAACACAACCACCCGCCGTCCCTCAAACCAAACGACCACAGCTACTTGAGAGCTCAAATTACTAACGTAAGTTTGAAAATGTTACTGGGGTGTGGTGGGTGGTATTACATTCTTCAACTTATTCATTCAGTTGAGAATGAATGCAAAACGGGCCTAAACCTAGGGAAAAAAAATCATTCTTACTTCGTATCAGAGGAGCTTATCGTAATTATCATATCATCCATCTATTCTGTCTTCTATAAAATTAGTCAATAACAATTGTTCTACTTTATTTTTTGTATGCTTTTGAAATAAAAACAAAATGTTGAAATTCCTAAAAAAAGATATATGTATATACGCACACATTCTACCATTCCATCTGCCAAAAAAGATTAACACATGAGCATTTGAATAATACTAGTTGGATAAATCTACCTGTAAGCCTGAGTAACGGCAACATTCTTATTGTCAGCATCAAAATTAAGAGGTAACACAACATTGCCCTGACCCATGGAAACCGCATCCTGAAATCCTGTCAGATTTCCATGAACAACATCCGCCTCCTAGGAAACTAAAAAACAACTTTTCACGGTATCATGAATGCTACACTAGTATTGAATTTTAGAGCTCAATTGAATTTCGAAGGATTCATAAGCATTCATTTTTAAAGCAAATCTGGTTATGTAAAATCTAACTTTTCAGTACAGCTCCACAAGATTATTTTGTACTACAAGCAAGGAAAGACAGACAAGCGTAAGCTGGTGAAAGACTAGCAGTGTTAGTGAACTGGGTGAAACATAGCCTGAAGCACTGTAAGAAAAATTAACTGGAAATCTGAAAGAAGGCATGGTCAGAGTCTGGAAGTATCAAAGGAAATAGTGAATACCATGAGACAATTCTTGCCTGCATTTAGGTTGACTGGAAAACTATGATAAACAAAGAGGATCATTTATTAGACTGCACCCAAATGGTACGCTCTAAAACTGCAGTAAGCAAATCACAATGTAGATTTCTACAAACAGAAGCCATGGCTTGGTATGATGAGAAATGTAAATGTTACATGTGTGCCTCTAAATAAACATTCAAATATACTATTTAAAAAAAAAAAAAAAAAAAAAAAAAAAAAAAAAAAACACAGACAACAAAGCAAAGCCAAGCCTAAAATAAAAAAGAGAAATCAAAAATACCCAGACCGCTCTGGGAAGTCAGATCCAAACTTTGCAAGGGTGAACTGCTTTAACTTCTAAACCCATTGCAACATATGTAAACAGTCTGACTCCCGTGCAGCAGCAGTGCCCTGCATTTCCACAGTAATGTTAAAGAAATCTGCGGTCTGGATTCATGAACCTCTAGTGGCTTTCAACAAATAAATTTTTCCTTGGTCTTTTAGTACTTACAAGAGAAGGCACTGTGAATATCTGTATCGAGAGGTCAGCAATTGATAACTCTCTGTCGTGGTCATCTTTCATAAAATCACTCTGCAATCGCTCATAGTTCTATTAAGAAGGAGGCAAAAAGAGGCAAGGAGTGCCAACTATCAGTTTTTAAAAGACAGGCACTACTCACCAGAGTAGGTACAGTGAAGAGTTGGACAGACAGAGCAGCCACCGATACTGCCCGTTCGTGATCATCCTCCATATAATCTCTCTGCAACTGCCGGTAATTCTAAACAACAAGGGGAAATTCACCTCTAATCCACACTGACCTGATTTTTTTTATTTACATGTCTGCTCTGGGAAACTTTAATTCCACAATAAAGGGAAGAGTCACTCTTACAGATTATTATACAAATGTACTTTATACCTTGTACAAAGAACATGACATTTTTTCTGCTCATGTGTGAGATCTACTCACTCATTTTCACGATAAAGGCTAATATTTTATTTGTTACTCAAAAAATTATTTATCTGCAGCAGCGTGAGCAGAATTTTGCAGTGCTGATTTCAAGCATTTTAAGTACTAGTTACTGCAGAAATGCTAATCTGCATAACGGAATTTCAGCACAATTTCCAAGTAATGCTTTAACAGCTTACACCTCAAGAGTGAGATGCAATTAGCTCTCAAGAAGAAACAGCCTGCATAGTTGACGGTGAAGACAAAAAACATCTGAACTGCTTTAATTCTCTGGAACGTGGAAAGCTCATTTTCTTCCCAGGAGATGAGATGCCATTATAACTAATATTTTGAAGACAGAAATAAAGTAGTCAGCATTTCATTTCAACTTTCCACATCCAAAAAATATTTCTGCATCATTTGAAGCTCTATATGCTAACTAAACTCTCTTTACTAGACAGTTTAGGCATTTAATAGCTCTTTGTAAGAAAGATACTTACTCTTGCAAATCGGATAGCAAAAAGTTTCTTGTATTTCAAATCCATCAGGAGACTACTCATGAATAACTGGTGATACACATTTCTAGCTCCTGTCAAGAAAAATGAACGACGCGTTACTTATCACTACTTCCTACCAAGATATTATGGATAACGTTTAGAAAAGTAAACTTTTACAGGGTGAAGTAAGTCTACATTTCAGAGCAGAAGCTGCTTTGATCAAGTCTGTCAGGTTGTAGCAAAGAATGAAGATGAGCACATAGAACAAAATGCTTCAAGTGGCATTATTTATTACTCCTGTATCAAATAATATTCTGTTGCTGAATAACATAATCCTTCAAATATTAGGCAAGTCAGTCAAACAAGAACAAAACTCTACTCCTCAGAACAGAGGATTTGGATGGCCCGGAGAGGGCTGAGGGGTAGCAGCTACATGGAAAATCCTGGGAACCGCAATAAATTTTTTTAGTTGTGAACAATTCTGCAAAATAGTCAGCTTAACTAACTCTGAATTTCTGGTCTGCCTTAGCAGCGTTCCAGAAAATACTCTCAATACAAACAAGAACTGACCACATGTAGCTTGAAAACAAATGTCTGTACCGTTTCTTTCTGAAGGTCACTTAAGTCAAAAGCCATAAAGTATTTGATTAACACAGTAACTAGGGAAAAAAGGAAAAAGTAGAAAAATATAGATCTTAAAATAAAAAGTTCTAAATTACTCCTTGCTTACATGAAAGATGTTACCCTAATAAAGCCCTCATTAGTAACATTGTGATGTTCAACAAAAACAGAATGTTTCAGATCGTGAAATCTGAAGTCAAAAAACCCCAAACTTCCAAGTCAAAACCTAAAACCATCATTTACTCCATACTATATCTACATTCCACCTTTCTTCTTACTTTCATCACTGCTTTTCACTGAATGTTCACAGAATCAGTAAGAACATCTCCTGAACACAAACATCACAAAGTAGAACATCTCTGCACCCTATTCATTAAAAATAAAATTAAAAAATGCTATTTTGGTAGATAAGATCTAGGTACTGAGATCCCATAAAGCAGACAAACCCCAAATCAGCCTATTGTTTATTAGCCTTAATTTCAGACTACTCTGAAAAATAAGACCTAAAAAACCTTGTCTCCAACACTTTGTGTTCTTGTCTTCTAATATATGTGTAAGTGCATCATGGAGAGACATTATAACAAACTAGGCAATTACATATTACAGTAGAAGTGATCATGCATTAGCAGATATAGTAAGGAAAAAACAACATGCATAACATTCTTCAGTATTTTCCAAAAGCTTGAGAAAACTCACCCTTCCACAGTTTAGAATCATATAGCATCAGCTTGTCCACAAGGGAAGAATTTTCACCATCTGGACCCTCCTGTAGACCAACCTGACATAATATTCGACGAAGACCATCTTAATGAAGAGAAATGGTGGAAGTTAGTAATAGCATAAAAACAAAATTTGTGCATTATATTGACACCTGGGAATTTTCTTAAGACACAATAGAAGTCACATGGACATCTCTTCCTAGACAACTAAATAACACTGCATGTTTTGCTGACAGAAACACAAATACTTTATACTTTGCAACTCTTATGCTAGCTTTGGAGAACATTAATGAACCTTACAAAAAACTGCCAAACACAATGATTTGTTTCAAAGTTACGCAAAATGTTATTCCTTAGAACTGCTGCTGGCTTACTAACATAAGTAAATATACATCAGGCTAATTTCCCGGGTCATATTTTTCCTTATTAGAGTTCTATCAAGAGGAAAATACAATTCACATATGACTGTAGGGTGTTTTTGTTTTATGCTTACTAGCTGTTCCTGTTTTAAAACTTCTCTACATTTTCTTTTTCTTAATGGTAAGAAGCAATAATTGCTATATGAACATACAAGTTCTATGCTTGCAGACAGGCCTGCATCTGCAACATAACACAGACACTCATATTAACAGTGCTCTTGGACTGCAGGTAATATATATTTACTAACAAAGTTATGACTTACAAGCAGTATCTCTGCAACCTGCTTAGCCACCTTAGCTTCTTAACTAGCATGAGCTGGCAGTGGCTTGGTGCCATGCATCTCGTATCGCTGCAAGGTGCAGTTCTATGAAATCTGTCAGCCCCTGTAACGGGGTCACGTCCCCTGCCCCCACAGAGCTCAGCTCCACCTCCAATCTCCCTCTGGCCAAGGAGATTTTAGATGAAACCACCAAAGCAATGCAATTCTATCATCTCATGTTGCACATGAATGGTAACAGGCTACTCAAAAAGACGGAGCAGAATCTGTATCTTTGGGTACACTTGTTAAGAAGTCGTGGGAAACCAAATACTCGAACAAACTGCTACTGTAACTTTTCAAGTTTGATTTATGTGCCTTAAAAATAAACTCCTACAAATAAACTAGTCATCTATCAAAAATAAAATGATATAGAGAACCCATGCCTGAAATCTTGGCAACTTTTTCAAGTATAAATCCAGTAATATATATAATCTCTGAACAAATGCCTGACTGAGTTTAAGAAGCGATTGGACTGTGCACTTAGTCACATGGTCTGAACTTCTGGGTAGACCTGTGCGGTGTCAAGAGTTGGACTTGATGATCCTTAAGGGTCCCTTCCAACTCAGGATATTCTATGATTCTACGATTCTATGAAATCCTGCACCTACACAGAAGAACATGTGTGGCATTACAATGGCAGAGTGCTCTGCTCTTAATTCTTGTTAAAATTTACAGCTGCATAGCACACATTAACTGCATTGGGTGCACTTAATTAAGTCCATGCATCTACTTTTCTACCTATTGGCAGTTTGATGTATTTTCCTTCTATTTCAGTTCAACATCTTCACAGCTTTGACTCAAGACAAAGGAGGAACCACACCAGAACAAACATAGAGCCTTCCCATAAAAGTGATACCACGCATCTTGATTCCTTTGAAGAAGCCTCTTTCTAAATATCTGATTAATACTTCATTGGTTTCTATACTTATCCCAGAGCAGTCCCCACATCCTTGCATTCTCTCTGTTGTTCTGCTTGCACAGCAACAAACCTTAAGTAATCACTTTCATCATCATTCACCAAATGACTTGTGATTAATTTTGTTTTGTCTAAGCAGACAGGTTATTTTTAGCTTACTGCATTCATTTAAGAAGAACTAGGGACTGAAAAATAGCTTGTTGGCATACAATGTTTGACAGTGATTCTCAGCTTCTGTTCAACATCAACTAAACAGAAAACAGTATCTGGGAAGACTAACCAAAACTGGTAGCACTTTTACATGGAAGTCAGAACAGCACTTCAGTACCAGAAAACAACGGGGTCAACTCTGACAAGGTACCAATAGTTTTGCCTTATATATTACATATTTGAAACAAGTGAACAACATTGTGAAGCGAGCTGAATTCCTGAAGCAAATAATTTATAGTTTCTCAAAAAAGTTTGTTTGCCCACCTGAATATCCAATAACACTGCCAAGCCAAGTTAGCAGCTTCAGACCAAAGCTCTGATGGGCAACAATGGATGAATGCATAACTTGTACTTTCAATGGCTTCGTCTGACGACTGGTATTTCTCTTTAAAAAGGGAAAAAAAAATGGAAGGTAGTGCTTATTTAATGAGGGCTAGCATGTCACCGTACAGAAATACAACATGCCTATGATTAATTTCAGTAATTTATAATTTTAATAAATATTTCAATGACTAATATCTACATGGAGGAGAAGCGAAATCAAAAATCTGAAGTTTGCTTATCCTATTAATATTTTAATGACATCATTATGCAACAGCAGTGTATTTAGGCCAATCCATTTTCCACTCTTCTGCTCTTATCAACAGAAACACTGATCTGCTGCATTTCACTGATAAGCAGTCTCACGCACAGCCTAAGACAACGGTGCACGTTCGTTCCCCACAACATGACATGCAAGTCACATAGCAGCACACCAAGAAGAGAATTTCACTGTCCACCGACCATTTCCAAAAATGAAAAACAAACACAGAATTAAAACAAGAATGAAACAATGTGCCCTTCATCTCAGCATTAGTAACGTCTGATTGATAAGGTTACACATAAAAGCCATTTGTTCTTTGACTGCATAGGTGGCAAGCTAGATATACTGCACAATTGCATTTTCCAAGATACATGAGTGTTTTCAAAATACTTTAAATAGTTTAAGTACAGTAGCTGTAGTTGCAGTATTTCTTTCCTAGTGGTAGCAGTATTCATGTGTAAATTCTTTCATGTAACTAAGTACTGCACAGGAGCAATTAAGTGAAAATTAAATAAAAATATTAATCCCATGTTCTTACAAGGAAGAACCTTATAATATATAGTACAGCTATTCACACATGCATTCATATATGCAAGAAATGAAAATGCATTTGTAGCTTGGCACTTGGATTCAATCACTCAGTTGTAATTTCAGTGGTCGGGGCTATCATAAAAAAGCAAACAATTTGTTATTATAGGAAAAAATAGTTTAACTTCACTGATCTGAACTGACATGCAATTATTAGATTTGAACTTCCTGATCTCTTTTCTGAAGACAGATGCAGTCTAGGAAAAACTTCTTAGGAAATGAGTTTGGGTGCAAGTTAAGTTATAGGTATAAAAACAAAAACAGAGCATAAGCCTGTGTTTTTGATACCTTTCCTTTGTATATCCTAGTATTTCCAACATTTTGTATTACTGTAAAGAGCCATGACAGTAACAGTATCACAAAACTATGTAGCAAAATCTCCTTTTGGCAACATGAGACAAATAAGTAGGTTGTGTTACTTACCACTATTACTGATTTTGCTTGATCACAGTACTGGAAGTCTCCATATCGAACAGATCTACGTCCCTTGAAATTTGTAAAAAAGTAATGTTAACACCAGCTTCTGAACAAGAAGGTCAAATGCTGTGGTTTACATTGGTATAAAAGATACAGTAAAGGTTTCAGATTCCAGTTAATCATTCTTGCTTTCATGTAAATTTTCATTTTTTTAAGTACTGTATATAGTAAGATATTTGGGTTTCCAAAATGCAACCTGTAGTTTTGAAAAGAAAATAAAACTACGCCATATATGCATTACCTGCTAACAAAGTTTTGTGCGTACAATAATCTGTGATTTTAAGACACAGACACTGCATTTCAATGCCTTTAAAGAAGTAAATATGAAAGCTAACTGACTTTTAAACAAATGCAACTAAGACATGTAGTTTATTTCAAAACGACAAGGTTTCCACATTCTGTGCTGCCATTACATATATTAAAATAGACATAGTTGGTTTAATTTTTGTTGTATTACAGAGAGGACAGCTTATTCAAATTTTAGACCTTCTTTGATGCCAAAACATAATTTCAGGCATTGACTTCTTTTGTATACATACATGCACACATGTCTGTAATTAAAAGTAGGACAGAGATCAGCAGCAGGGAAAAATCTCCAGATCTCCAGTGTCCATCCAACAATAAAGTGCATGTGCTTAAGTCAGCAAAGGAATCTTTTACATAGTTATTGATATTACAGAAATAGGGTACTGATAATACAAAAATCAGATGCAGTTCAGCATTAGGTAATATAAATTAGCTGTATTCCTTTTTCCACTGACTTTTTTCCAGTTTAACTACTTTAACATCCCAAAGTGATTGCTCATTTTGAAAGGGATGCTCCTTGTTGTGCTGTCCATTCCCTCAGTCAGGCCCAGTCCCCCAGAAGTGCATGAGGAAACAAAACATAAAAGGACATTTTTTCATAGCAACAACAGTCATAAGACACATACGTATCAACACAAATAAGAAGATGCAGCTATCCCTAGAAAGCTACACAGAAGAAAAGAAGCCCTTTTTCTTCTTCTTTCTTCTCGTAAGCCAGAAGATGCACACAACTGGTAGAGTGTTTCTGAGACCTATGTACTAGTTAAAATCATATTTTGTATGCAGCGATTCTGAACTCATTGTTCTCTCTAAATGCTGTATAGAATGCTTTGCCTTTTCCTGCCATTATCATCTAATCATTACAAAAAAGAAAAAATTAAAAACCACAAATAATTCCATAAGCACAGGAACAAAAGCTGACAATTATGGGTTATATCACTCACAGTTGACAGCTGTTAGTCTCTTCTCTTGCTTGGAGCAAGTACAAGAGATCTTACAGTGAAAATTCCCTGGTGTATAGGAAGCCACGAGCTAAAGCTGCTGCCTGTCCTTCTCAGAGGGCCAAAGAAACACTCTGGTACCTAAACTCACAAGACTTACTAGAATACAGTGATGCTGAAATATATATTCAATTTTAAATGTAGTTTGGATTGGTCAGTAAGTTAGTGGCCTGACACATGCGACTCAATCACATTAACCATACTCTGGGAAAATAAATTAATTAGTGTGGCCATATAAAATAAACACTAGGGTAAGCATAAGTAAAAGTTCCAGAAAGGAATTTACTTACATCTCTATCTACTGTCGTTGCAAAACCAATAGCTTCCTTCTGTGTGCAGTTGACAGCTTTCTGAAGAGTATAAATAACTTGTTCATAGGTGTGGACTTCATCATTAAAGAGCATGCAGTAGTAGGTATCATTCTTCTCACTTCAAAAGCAAGCATTGGATTTATGCAATTCAAAGTAATACAATTTAAAAGATCAACTTGTAGTTTAACAAGGTTTTCCACTAAGCATACAACCCAAGTCCGGGCTTCATTTGCTACAGGACTGACCATCTCTAACTCATATAGGAACATACAACTTTCCTGTAGAATTAAATCCAAAATGAGTAAAACCATAAGACAATACTGAGGTCTGAGTAATACTTTTGAGCATTTGTTGATTCTGAATCAACAGTTTCCTAAGGAAAACATATTTCCTTCCAGTGCAGCTGTGCTCAGTACCTTCTCCCACAGCTTCCTAGAGGTTTCACTGGTCTGGCATTATTTTAACACACCTGCTTCCCCAGTACTACAAAAGTTTTCTATTATACAACAAAAGCTTGGCAGTCTTTGAAAGAAAGCTCCACAATCCTCAAACCCATAATTTTTTATGACTACACAGATTCAGTACAATCTTTTGACTCCCATCATTTTGTTACATAGCAGTCTTCTTCATACAGCACAAAGTTACTAACAAGTCAACACAAAAAAAAAAACATCTCTCTGATAATACTTCATTATACTATATTATACCTTCAATATTCTGTAACATTTCAAAATTTGTAATAAATGGCTCACAAGAAGTACAAAATGCTTTTGCCATTAGAACTCCAATAACTTTAGTGCCACCACTTGTTTTAGGATTTTGTACTGTAGTAATATTTCCTTTACAATATTAGGAAAACAAAGCTATCACAGACACTTTGCTTCAGCAACTTTATGGTAAGAAACGGGATGTACCCAGAAATAAAAAAATAGAGGAAAAACAAATCTATTAAAACAGTCTATAGCCTACAAAATATTCCTGATTTTAGGAAATACAGAAAATAGGCTTAAAGTAAGAATTTACATTTTTTTCATCGGAAGTATCTGCAGGCCTTTAAAAGGCCTATATACTTACATCATTTCTAGGCCAGGCAATTCATTTTCTTTTTCCCATGTTAATATATCTACTGCATATTTAAACGTGATAGCAAAGATATTATAAGCTCTTGCTACCATATCTTCCGGTAAGTGCACAAGAGGATCCTGAAAAGTAAGTAGAAATAGAAATTGAGAAATTAAATGCCATTCAGAATAGGGAATTATGTCAAATTCAAACTTTTTTGTGTCAAAGATAATGTAAGCATCTTTAATGGTGCCTTTCTTTAAATAACTTTGCATTTGAAAGGAACAGAGTCAATAAATAATCAGCCTGTTTTCTTTTTCATTTTCTTCACTGAAAAATCACCACAGTGATCTAGCATTCAATGCCCAAATGCTAACTTGCCTATGATCACCCACTTAAATTTTCACCCTTCTGTGTTTTCACTTTCCTTCTCACTTCTGCATACCTCCTAATATAACCAACTCACTTTCAACCTCAGCTGTATCAGAACCCACTTTTTCCATGTCTTCCAAAAATTTAATTTGAGATCACTATAATTTCTTCCATTTACCGATATTAGTAAACTGCAGAACACAAATAAATGTGCATTTGTTGCCTTCTTTTATATGTACCAGGCTTTTAGAGGCAGAAGTCTTACCTATCCAAGACTGTACAACCACCAGCACGCTGAGATCACGAGTTACGATGGAAGTCTCTCACAACTATGGTATCATCTGCCCCCAAGTCCATCTTGTTCAGGGACACCCGTTCCCTTCTGCATGGGAACACACACCCACTTGTGCCCATTCTGCACTCTCCTGGGTGCCCCCCATTTGACATCTGCAGCAGCCATTATAAACTCAGCCTCCCTCCTCTGCCAGAACAGCTCTGCCAGAACAGAAGGGCTGCTGCTGCTAAGGGAACTGAAAAGAGGAGGGGGAGTGCTGCCCCAGTTTGCAAACTCAAAGGAACTTCTGTTGTGATGTTCAAATCAACTACTGCCTCTTCTATGAGTCTGGGAAGGGAACACTGCATGGCCTGCAAGCCACCTGTTGGACCACATGGACTAAATGGGGTCACTGACTCAATTCACAATACTGTAAAAGTCTGTGTAATAGTTAACAGAGAAAGATACGTAGCAGTAGCACAACTTGTGTTGTAGGATTACATTGTACCACTAAGTTCTGTGCTTCAGAACAGCTTATACTGTACCAAAATGGCCACAAGAAACTTTTCAGAAGTCTGCATTATTTACAGCAGGACCTCAGCAGTCAGCAGTTCACCTGTACTGTGAATTGTTGTAAACTCCAGTTATCCTTTAACTTGTATTCATACTGTAAAAAAAAAAAATAGTTGACTTACATTGTATACTGTTTATTCAACCACTCACACCAACATACTTTGGGGGATATTTGGAAGTTTTACAAAAATGCTAATATCCACCATTTCTCTTTGATTCATTTACAACTTATCTAGGATATGCAGAGTTATCAATCACCACCAGCAAAGGTGAACCTTAAACAGCTGCACTGCCTCTATTCCCAACATCTTCAGCAAAGACATTTGGGCAAGGAGAAAGCAGGCTACCAGCCTACTCAAACGATCCTTGATCTACCTCAAACACAACGCTCCACAGGAGGATCTCAATCCCCATCGTTTAGGGGGAAGAAGCACAAAACCTGCCCAGTACCTTAAGTTTTCCCATCAATCAAATTGCTGCCATATTTCATTGCCACCATAAGTATCATTGGATACCACAGTAGCAGCCCACCCAAGTCTGCAGAGTAAGTTTTCTGAGGCTGTCCAGTAATGTAATCTGGTAGGTAGTGGTGAGTCCATAAAGAAATTGCTAAGGGTTGAGACAGGGAGGACAGGTTTTAGAAGGACTACTGCCACTGCAAATACAGTTAGAGTAGCTTCACTTAAAGCATCAGATCAGCAAAATTCATGTGAATTTTTTTCATATATTCCCTTCAAAAAATGTCACAAATTCTATTACATAAGAACAGCTTTAAGTGGACAGACCAGAAGTCCAACTAGACGCAATCATTCCTGAAACGTAATGATAGATACTAAGGAAAGAGTGTAAGGGCAGAATGTTCCTCTGGTCTTTGCTACCTTAAGACACCAAGACTTCCCAAGTCAAAGATGGTACCTGCATTTTTATGTAGCCACATTTTTTTTTCTTCCACAAATACATTAAATTGCCTTCTAAACATATATAAACTTTTAGCATGAACAGTGCTTTCTGTGAAGCATTAATTTCAACAGCTTCAATTCATAATATAAATAGTGGGTGTTTTTTTTTTCCTAGCTTCATTTAGTCTAAGTCATTATGCTATAAAAAATGGTGAAGAGATGTTCTCCATAGGAAACAAGCTTTTATAGACCTCTATCTTAACTCTATGGCATTTTTGTAATAGCAAGTTATTTTGACTCAAAAACGTTTGTGCACTTCACTTTGTGAGAATCAGAACATATGTTACACAGATAGCTTAATTTGGCTTATTCACACACATGATTACATGAAGCATTGAAGAAAAACAAAGAAACTGAACTAAAGCTGCACAGGCAACCAAGAACATAAAAAATAAAGCCTTAAAGTAGAAAATGTCACTCTAAGTAACTCTAAGTTTGGTAAGGTATTAATTCTGTCTAATTCATGGTATGGTTCAATATTTCTATTAAATTTACTCTAGTCTCTTGTGAACGCTTATGTTTTGGCATAGAAGACTACATATCAGCTCATTTGAATGATTTCTTACCCACACACACACGCGCACAGTTAAGACATCATGTTTTAAAACAATATTAACTGTTACCACCTCTTCTTCTGCAGTCTCTGAAGTGTTAAGTTCATGCTTTTGACAGTAAGGACCTTCCTTCCAAGCCTCTGTATCACCACAGTCACAGAAACCTCCTCCACTTGACGTTGTCATCTGAAATGATTTTTAAAACAAAGTTATGTGAGCACACATATAAGCATGCATGCACATTAACACAAGCACTCACAGCTAAACTACAAAAGCATGATCACAACACCTGATTGCTTTTTCCAGTATCCTGTTGAAAAAAACACAGAGAAATGATGTCTGTTTCTATGAAGGCTAAAAGCTTATTTACTTCAACCTGCCTATGCCAAAAGGGAAAAAAAAAGTCTAAACGTTCTTATTCTACCCCTTCCAAGGCTATGTAGAAATAATGTACACAGTTTATAACACAGTAGTAATGTGCAGCTTTTCAGAATTTCCTACTTGTAATGCCACCTTTCCTACTTCAGATTCTCACATTTTTCATCTGAGCAAAGCTTTATCATCTCATATAACGTTACTAGAGGAACAGATGGGCTGTTTCTAATAACAGGAATTCCTGGACAAAACTTACAAACCACTTGCATCATAAATCTTCATAAGCATAGTAAGCAGGAGCTGAAAACTGTAATGATGTATTGTTCACATTGTTTTAATAAACTTTGGCTTAAAGCAAAGATAAGCTCAAATTAATAAACATAACAGTTTTTGAACTGTCACTATTAAATAATTCATAGAATAATTATTTCTTCACCTATTTATGTCAGAAAGGTTCATTCTATACATGCAGATACACCCTACAGTATCAATAAAGGTAGATGGACATTTGAAATAACATTTGCTTACGCTTTTGGATGTCTTCTAGACTTGCTAATTCTCTAAGCAAGCTTGCAAGCTAAAAACCTCCAAGTATGCTGATATCAGCAAATTGGGTTCGGTTTCTTGAAGTAGGTTATTTTTTCTTCCCTCTAAATTCTAGCACTCAGTGTAAATCAAATCAATGCACAGTTACACTAAAAGCAGAGCAGTGAAGCATTGTCAAAAACAGATTTACAGAAAGGCTGCACTTAGCTTCCTGGTTTAAAAACACATCAAGAACTTTTCATTAAAAAAAAATACAAAAATAAATCTACACTATTAGTAGCAGTAGACTAGGGCATCTACAGTTTTGTTACCTTCACATTGTATTTAAAACAAACAAAAATGCTGCTACTGTACAGAATTTACTATCAGACATGTAAAGGAAACAATTTTCAAACAATAGCAGTTTCGCAGTAAAGGTTTTTCATTACCTTCTAAAAACCAAGTTAAATGCTGTAAAATATATTAAAAATAACACATTTCTAAGTTTAGCTGTTATGCATAAAATTTAATTGCTCATCATTTTAAAATACTAAGTTTCAGAATGTATACTCAAATTCAAACACTCAAGTTCATACAAGATTATTGCTCCAAACCTCATATGCATCCAGTGTTTTGAAATTAGGGATACATTTTATAAATATACATTGTTTGAACTATAAAGAAGGAGTTTCCTACACATACAAAGACATTAATGACTACACCACATACTCGAGCAGTATTACTAACCCTGTATCGGTGCTCTCTGTGAATACTTCCAAGAAAGCACTCCATGCACAACACACAAGTTGGGTCAACTGCACAGTCTCTGACAACAGGAGAGAGAGAAAAAAAACATTAAACAAATTCTTAAGACTTTTATTACACATTCTACAACAGGTGATGTTCAAGTATCACCAATATCAGCCTTCTGACTACTGCATATGTTATTCTAAAAGATGAGAGAGAGGTTCCAAGGAGAGGGAAGCAATTAAAAAGGAAATAGGGAAAAAATCTGCTCTCAAAACAGAAGAAGCTATAGAAAATTTGTTTGGGTAACATTTATACTTGGGTAACTCAGCCACTGTCTTCCAAGAGGTGAGACAAGCATATAAGCAAGTAAACAGGTGGATTAGAGCATGCAGTGCAGACAGGTACACAGTATAAACCTAAGCAAGTTCTATTGAGTACAAAATACTAACATTAACAATCTTCAGCCAAAGACTTTTTTTACTGAACACTGGAAAGAAAGACAGCACACAACAGACTGCATCAAATGTCTGCTTCCAAGTTTAGACCTACAAGCTCACTGAACAGGTCCAAGAATGCAATTTCCTCAACCAGAAGACTGGAGAACATAATTAAGTCCTGTCTACAAGCACAGCTGCATTAGAAGTAGTATTTCTATGAAAAAAGGACTAAAAGAATGAAGGAAACAGTTATGCATTATATTTAATTACCTCCCTGAAAAAAAACAACACTGAAAATATGTGAACTTATGTAAGGCGACTGCTTTCAAACCACCTCAAGTTTAAGGGACTCAGGTTATGCAATGTAAAAGCAACCACCAGGAAAATCAGTGTCTTATGATGATTTTTTTTTTTTTTATAAAAAAAGATTTCAGAGAAACAACTTATTTTGTTCCAAAGATGACACTATAGATCCTATGGAATGTTGTTATTATGAATTCTCTTAATTTCATTTCACCATATAAATTCAACCAGGTAATCACTGAAAGATATTCAGGCAGCCACAAATTACTGTGCATAAAGTACCAAGTCATTTTCATGTTTCTTTCCTCCAGAAGAGCCACAGAAAGTAAAAATGTCAAAGCAGAAATATAGGAAGCTCTTTTGCTCTACAATAATTTCTGTTTGTGGAACACTGCATTTTTTAAAAATATTAAAGGAAACCACTTATTGCAACAATTTTGGTTAGATTAGTTCTGCAATACTGATTATCAACTCTTCAGAGCCCTAAGCTTATGACAAATTCAGTACCATTGGCGAAGTAATTTCTCAAACAAGTAAGTGGGCTTGATAAACTAAAGCAGAAGCAGATCTGTAAACTCCACAACCGGAATGAAAAGCTGCTGCTTTTAACAAATTCTGTTAACTCCTAAAACAGTTATTCTCTATCTCCAACAGAAGTTTCATTTAAATTCTCATTATTGGTCATTACCAGCTATAAACCAAAGCAATTTCTTAAAACACAACAGGAAACAGTAACAGGGAACTAAGGAACCCACAGATTTTTTCTTCCACCTCAAGACGAGAGGCCTCAAAACACTTCTTAAATGCCCGAACTCCATGATATGCACCTGCCCACTTGTTTGTGATTAACACCCTTAAATCCCTCTGACTGTTCACCTGAACTACTTTTTTGTCTTGCATTTCTTCTGTACAGAAAACAGTCTACAATATAGTAATTATTATTTAACACTCACAATCCCATCATGTGTTAATTTTCCCTGGTCGAACCCATCATGAAAGACAACCGCGAATTTACTTTAGAACTACATTTGAGGTATAAACTCTTGATGAGGACAGTATGTTTCTATCTAGACTTGTTCTGTAACTCCACAAGTGAGAAATGCTTCAAAATTGCACTTTGAACTACCTGCAAGAATACGTAGGCTCTCCCACTTTAAAAACACGGCCGCAGAGATGGGAAGGCTTGTTTGCTTGCTCAAGCTTTGGAAAACCAAATGCAGGATCTTCACCACAAAGATACCATTCCATTGGTCCCAGCAAAACGTGTTGTGCCAGCATGTCTTCTCTTCGTGGAGCAGGGTTAGGACCCCGGCAGTAAATTTTTGGTACATAGTAGGCCAGATGCTGGTATACTTCTTTCTGAAGCTCACTTGCTTGCAGCCATTTCTTTTAAAATAAAGAGTAAAAAAAAAAAAATCACACATTAATAAAAATACCAACCACAGTTCTATCCATAAGGCAGCCTTTCTTATTTCTAACTTAAAAATCTAAAATGGCATTACAAAACCAGAAAGCCCTGTTTCCTCCCAAGTGTTCAACCTAGCAGATTACATAAGAAAGACATTAGGAAAGGAATCATCTGTTTACCAGCTTGCACATTTTATCCTTTTGACACACAGCAGTTTTTTGTTGTTGTTTTCTGAAACACAAGGTTTAAGAGTTCAAATTCTTAAAGGTTTTCCACCAGGATGTGTGACCAGTGAAACGTCCCAGCATTCACAGTGACTTTTAAGGGTATGCTGGCTGCATTTACACAGCGTGCAGACTGATGCTGCCAGCTGGGAACACAGAGGCACAGCGAAGCCTGGAGTTGGCACAGAGCAAGGAAAGACAAAAAGCACAAGGAGACTGGCAAACACAATGTTAGGTAACCATCCATCTCATTTAATTTCAACAAATTAACTAAGAAAATAAGGAGGTTATTTTTGTTTCTCCTACCACCAAAACAACAACTCATCCAAATTACTATTTCAAGTATGTTTGATGCATGAATTCTCTTAGTCAGTCAGTTAAAATCTGTGTTGACAGAGATTTTAAAAGCCAAACTACTGTACCTGCTGTAACCCACCAAGAAACAGCTTTCTAGTTTTTCCCCATACTTCACAGCTTTCTAGGTGTGCCCCCCGTATAAACGCACACCAGGAGAGTATAAAATAACCCTCAAAGCCAACATTTGTTTTATTTCAGCATTGCAGATTACATTTTTGCGAAGGTCTAAATTGCAAATTAAGGTTGCAAGGCTTTTATAATAAATAAATGGGAGCAAGCATTTACTGCAAGTGTGCACTTATTAAATCCTGCACGATACAAACAGCTGTAGCACGCCATTTCTCACTGTGTGACAACCAGATACCCCCAGGCAACTTCAGTTTCAGAATCAACCTGAAACTGTACGTGAAAAGCAAGAATTAATTATACCAAAATAAACAGGCTTGATAATCAAATGTTTTAGCTTAGTTTACTCCGAACTGCATACGATGAACTCTGAAGAATGTATGCTTGAGATAACCCAGTTGTGGTAAGTTCTCCACAAAACAGAGTCAGCAAAGCACGTATGCCATTCAAGGGTGGCTGTGTGTGTTGTGTTTTGTTCGCTTGCTTGTTTCAGTTTGTGTTTTTTGTTTACAATGCACTGCAATGTTTTCATTTACTAAACTATTGTTTTCTAATGCAGAACTTCATATAATTTATTTATCAATACAGCTCTTAGTATGAAATTATGCTTTCCTCACTTCTCCTTCCCTCCGTTTGACTCCTTAAAATCAAAACCAACCTACTAAATCTTTCTGTGTTGATCTTGCTTTGGTGGTCAACGCCAGGATTTTTTCCAACTAAGTCCATGGGAAAAGATCTCCCCAGCCCCCATCCAGCTAAAAGTTTACAGATAATCTCACCATTGCCACCAGGATTCAGACAATATTGCACCAAAAAAGTCATTGTTAAGAATTTAATAATTTGATTTTTTTCCCCTCTGCTCATCAACCTTTTCCTCCCCTTTCATCGTATCTACTACTGCCAGGAAATGACCCAATCACAGTGGAACTGACATCGCCTCTTCCATGATTTCTATTTAATAAGAACATTTTTTACATAATTTTCTGGAGAATACATTAGTATTATAATACCTGCACTTTTCTCAGCGAAGTGCCTTTAATTTCCACCTTTTAAATCAGTAGCACATCACTAATTTCTACCTAGAAAACAGACAGTGCATATTAGCTGCACTACAAGCTCAGGCAAATACTTGGCCAGAGAAAATTCTTGTTCCTCAAGTAAACGGCTTTCCCATCCCCAAAATTCTGGGAGTAATTGCCTGAAAGTTAGGTGTGGCAACTCGGAGTGTCATCACACCTAACTCTCTTTGTGGATCCAGTTCTACACACAACTGCGCTCGCAGCTTCGAATCCTGGCTAGGAGAGCATCAGAAGGCAGGAGGTATGGGCTCCTAGGACAAGGAAACAGATGTCACACCAAGAACCACCAGGAAGGCAACTCAACACACTGTTGTGCATGTAAAATTGCTATTAAACAATATATATGTATGCATATATAGGCCATGCTACTTTTCTAAATCACTGCCTTAGAGGTACTGACGCGCAGTAGAACTACTCAAAACTTTGGCATATATTCTTCAAGAAAAACAACTCGTATTTAGGAAAGCTTTCAGGACCGAAGACAGACAAAGAAGTCACATGTAAGAAAAGCCAATGTTCTGTCCTCCCAAGAGAGGTTTTCATTAAAAGGGAAGTGTATTTCTCTTCTTTTCCTCCCCCCTCAGACTTATTACTCCCTGGCAGTAACTTTTGACAGCCTTGAAAATAACCCAAAAAGCACTGTTCAAATAACATTTACGTAAGCAAATATCTACTAGTCCGTCAAGTGTTGCTATTAAACCCGTATCTCAGTAAGAGATAGTAGCAGAACAAAACATGTAACACAAACAAATCATGAAACAATTCAATTTACTCTTTTCAAAAGCTAAAAGGTGTAATTTAAATAATTTATGTGGGTTTTTTTAGCTATATAATAGCTAAACAGCTAAGTAATAGCTAAAAAAGCACCTGCACTCCAGGTTCACGTGCTGCTGCAGATATTGGTAATTTATTCTTTTTGATTGTTGCTCTGTGGAAGTTTATAGTTCAGTTGTTGCAATGAGAAACTTAAATGCAAAGCGCTGTAACTTGCTGTGGACTGGTGCTTGTTTTGTTGGTATTGTGTTATCAGCAAAGTAATGCCAGCAGCAAAGGAGGGGAAGGAGAGAAAAACAGTGCTAAAAGCCAAGTACCCTGGTCACTTACACAGTCAGGCAGCACTGGTTGTGTTTAACTGCTAACACACAGCAGAACTGACAGCTATAGTTGTACAAACTATAGCTTGTGCTGGAGAATAAAATTGAGAAAGCACTGACTAAGGTTACGATGGCGCTTGTACCTACGCAGCAAATCCGTAAATGTGCTCCACTCGGTGGACCTCTGGTTTATCTACAGCGTGACCCAGAAAAGCAGCCACCACTCACAGAGATAAGGCCGTTTGGGCTCCGTTTGTGCTAACCACGCACATTTGCCCATTTCATCATCCAGCTGCCTGCACTGTAGGTATACCACCACAACGGAAGGATAAGCTGAGCTGTAACAGTCTTTTGTTTTGGGAAGCGGCCGACGTAGGTCAGCTCCTCAAGGTCTTATCCAACAGGCACACGCACAGCTGGCCCCAGTATTTTAACACACGGAGCCAACCCCACAAATAGCTAACGTCTAAGATTTGGCATCTACACCAAAGCGAAAACACAACGCTTCTCTGAACAGTTTGCCTGTTGGACTCCAATTCTCTTGACTTCCGAAGCGCTTTTCATAAAAAAGGGGGAAAAAAGGGGGGGGAAAACAGACGAAAGTAAAGGGTTCGGAGTCACACGGATTTTACCCCTATTTGCTCTACGAGCTCCCCGCCCAGTAACCCCGAATTCCACCTGAGCAGAACCTCAGTCACCGGGGGGGGGGGGGAGAGGGAAGGAAGGACCCGGCCATTAACCTCCATGGGACGAGCCTGCCCCTCGGCTGCCCGCTCCCGGCCGCCCTCCCCCGCCCGCTGCTCGCCCTCACCGCGGCGATCTCCTCGGCGGAGCACTCCAGCAGGCCCCTGTCGAAGGCCGGCACCTCGGCCTCCAGCTCCGCCGCCATCTTCTGCCGCCGCCGCCACGGAAGCGACCCCCGGAACCGGGCCCTGCCGGCCGCTCTGCCCCGGGAGCCCACTTCCGCCCCGCTGCGTCACGGCCCTGCGCCGCGGGGCATGCTGGGGGTTGTAGGCTCGTCCTCAGGCGCCACGCTGGTTGCCTGGGAGACGGAGCGCGTTGCTAGGGCCGGGGTGGGGCTCGGCGCCACAGGGAGGGCCCGGCGCCTGGGGGGACCCTGTGGGCACTCGTGTGCACACGTGTAAACACGCGTAGACACGAATAGACACTGACACGAATAAACCCAAGTATGTGCACACACGTATGTCCGCACATGTACACACAGACACACACGTACACATACATACACAGCCACGTATGCACCCACATGTACACACACAGACACACACACCCCATGGACACACACACAGACACGGACACACACACAGACACACACACACACACACACACGTACACCCACACGGACACCCACGGGCATATGCACACACAGACAGAGACATACACAAAAAGCACACACAGATCTACACACACACATGCATACACATGAATGCACAGATGCACACATATGCACACATAGGCACACACACACGCACGGACGTACACACAGAATCACAGAATGGCAGGACGTTAGGGATTAGAAGGGACCTTGACAGATCACCTAGTCCCACCCCCCTGCCGGAGCAGGAGCACCTAGATCAGGTCACACAGGAATGCAGCCAGGTGGCATTTGAATGTCTCCAGAGGAGACTCCACAGCTGCTCTGGGCACTGTTCCAGTGCTCTGTCAACACACAGTAAAGAAGTTTCTTATCTTTAAGTGGAACCTCCTATGTTCCAGCTTGCACCCATTACAGATGAACGCAGAGACATAGACACAGACGTATGTACACATGTACATATCCACTCAGAAACACATGCGTACACACAGACACGCACAGATACGTACAGACACACATACCTGTACAGATGTACAGACTTACAGCTGTACACACACATACACACATATACAGATGTACACACATGTACAGCCCCACACACATATGCACACCGGCACATATGCATGTATGCACACACACACATGTATGTACATGCACACACATGCACACACACACACACCCTCTGGTTAAGGCTTTGTGACACACTTTGATCACCCTGACGGCTGACCATGAAATCAAAAAAACTGTTCCACCCACAAAAGAAACAAAAATCTGTAAATGAGGCCAGTGCAGTGACTATGGCTTTAAGACAAATGTTACTGAGTACAAAAATTGCAGAAGCTCTATATCCTCTTCTTCAGCCCTCCTGGCGGCAGCCCTCAAGCCGTGCACCGCCCAAGCGGCAGTGCTGCTCATGAAGGAAGAGCTCCACATCTGCAGCTTACAATACAATCACCATTACCCAAAACAGCAAGCCAGCATCCCCCGCGAGCCTATTTAGTTTCAGATAATAAGTGCCCCCTCTTTCCACAAGCTCTTCCCGAAAAATGTTGTATTGCTGTCATACCCACGGGCTTGTCTGCTCCTTGGCACATCAGTGTCAGGCACAACCTGGGTCTTGCTTCCATCCAGCACTCTCCATAAACCCAAGTGGATATGAGGGACCTACACCATCAAGTAGTGCTGGGGAAGTCTCTGCTCCCAACAGTTTACACTCCCAAATTTACACGATGAGGAAGAAGTGAATAAACAGGTAGGAAGTGGAAAGACAAACAGAGTTATAATTGCCTAAAGTGCTAGCCAGAGATGGCCGTACATGTTGCCATTGCCAAATTGTACCAATTTACAACAAAATTATGCATTCAAAGTGAGTTCCAGTTAGCAGCTTATATTCCTTAACAATTTTTAAACATACTCATAGTGCGCACACGTAGCTGTTTTTTTTTTTTCCCCCTTTTATGTCTCACTTCTTCCTTCTCCTCAGGCTCCTTTCAACTAATAATTTAAATATCAAGTTACCCAAGGGAGAGACATTATCTTCTGTCTGTCTGAACAGTGACAAATGCATCTACGGCCATATATTAATAAAGGAAAGAGGGTGGGCTGCGTGCCATTGCCCAGCTACTCCCAAACAGATTTAACGCTCCTTGCGTCAGGGGGCAGCAGTGCACGCTAGCGCATTACTCATGCTATATAAGAACTTGTTCCTGAAACCTCAAGGGTTTATAAATCATCACATTTACTTACATACTTTGTTGGGGAGTTCTGGTGACTTTTAAGATGAAGGAAACATACACGTCTGGAAAGGCTGATGGTGAAAACAGAAAAAAAAGATGCTTTTAGCCAGTGCTATGATAAAATCATAGAAGGACTTAGAATACTAATTGCATTTAGAATATTAATTTAACCTCCCAGTATTCTATGAACAAGCTTAATTTCCTTTTGTCTGATTGTAGCCTTACTACACACAGAGTTCATCTTTTTACTGTATTTATTTTTAAATCATTTGCCACTTTTTGAATGATTGTTCCTAGAATACGTAAAATAATTATCTATTCCTCAGAAGATCAGCAAAGCCCACACTGCTTCTTATTCATGCACTGTTGATGCCTAAGGAATACAGAAGATGACACATCTCTGGAAGAAGGCAGAAGGTGAAAGAAAGCTGTGATTTAATGGTTTCTCCTGCAAGGTGTATAGAAAATGTTGGAAAAATCCTGGGGTTTAGTAACATGAAAAGAATTTTATTTTGCCCAGAAAGTGCAGGACTCAAACAGACAGCAGGCTGTAAAGCCATTAATTCAATAGGAGTCTAACAAGTTCCTCGGTATCATTTTTTTATAACTTTGTGTAGATTTCATAACTTTTAGTCTCTGCCATTAACTTCATAATAAATGATACTATTCAAATTCAAGAACAATAATTAAGGTTGAGGACACACACCACCTCTATCTGCTGCCAAAAAGTCTAACTTACTCCAGGTTTATTATCAGATAGAGATTGAAGAAAATAAATCTATAGAATGCAATGTTTTAACAAGGCTAATATTAAATCTTCATAGCATTTCCCTGCTCTAGCTGCTGTGTTTCTGGGTTTCACCTTGCTCCCAACATACAACACAGTGCACACAGTGCTGTAGATGATGTTTATGAAAGATGCAGGTATTAGCTCTCTTTCACCTTCTGGCCTGCCTGTTTAAGCATCTGCTTGTCTCTGCCATAACAACAACTGAAAGAAAAATGCAAAATAGAACCTAAATGTCACTTTGACTGGGGGTCACTTCATTTGATTAAGTTCCATTATTTTTAATAAATGCTGCATCCATTAAAACAATATAAATATAAGCATAATTGAGCAAATATTAACTATGGCAGTGGAGACTGGCAGTTCCTAGCTAAAAATATTTTAGAAGCTACTAATGAAACAGGATCTTCCGTACCAGAAGACTGCCTCTCACCACAAGCCCAATAGATGTCACCTGCAGCAGCCAAGCTGAAGTCTAGCTATGCTGAAGGAGAAAGGGACTCCAGCAGGCGTGCTCCAAAGAGGTGCTCTGGTTACAGAAATGGTCTTCCTGGCTGAACACTGCTTGCATGGGATCATCTTCAAGGCCAGTTGCAGAATCCTCCACAGCATTTGAGAGTAGGAGAGGATGAAATCATAAGATAAAGGGACATTGGAGGGAATTTTAAGTGTCTGGATTGCTGGCGTGTTCACTGTACCTTAAATGCAGTCAGTTTAGCATTGCTGTATTAATTTGAATGCAAATAGAAAACTACTGCATATCTAGACTGCAGGGACAGTCTTCTTACAGACTCAGATAAAAAAATGCTACTTATTTTTCCTCCCATCTATGGGTTCTTCTGGCAATCATTAGGAAAGGTACATCTTGAGAGGATTCAAAATTGCATTCACTGGGAAAAGTTCATCAACAAACAAACAGAAAACGTCATTTTAAAAGCATTTCCTTCCATGTCTGCTCTCTAAAACAATGATCTAGTTGTAACTTAATTTCAAAGTTTAACTATTAAAGCAAATTATCAGCATTTTGCTGCATGAAGTTGATACATACCTATATCTAAGATCATAACCTTGCAAAGACATCTCTTTAATTTTCTCAAAGTCAGCAACCCTTTCCACAAAATAAACATGCATCTAAGTGTAAGAATTAGATTTATATATTTAATAACTGTAATTTTGATAAAACAGTTTACTTAGTAGATATTGAATGGCTAAAGTAGTCATTTTCACACTGCAGATATATTTTTTAAAGCCATTATTATTCCCTCCCTTCCTCCTCAGTGCCGGATGAGGTAGGTTTGTAGTCACCATCTCCTCCATGGTCTTCAGATAAATTCAGATAGTAATTCTTTTATTTCTGTGCTGCCAATTCCAATGACAAATTATGCTGACCAAAATAGAATTTTGCCTGTGATAATCTTAATTAAAAGATGAATTGTGAATGAGGTGAACAATGACACCCAGTACTTGGTGGATTGATAAGACATAGTTCACTAAGCAAGACATTATTCAGAACAAAAGAGCACACGGTAATCTGCAAACACAGGTTATTTTAAGAATTTGGTTCAGAATTAGAGTATTAAAAATACTATCTGACAAACTGTAGGCGATGCTTTGTTCCTTTGCAGCAAAAATGCTGTAACATCAGCCCTCTTAGTAATAAATCAGAATAAGCATATTTATTTTCCCACATTTTTCTTTGCACTTTTTTAGGTTATAGCTATGTATTTTAAACATGAAAAATGTGATAAAAGAAAAAAAAATATCAAGAGCAGAGTATATTGCATAGTAACAGTGAAAAGAAGACATAGGAGAAAGCATAAAGATACTGTGGCCATCTTCCCCTCTGGTAAGTATTCTGTGCAAGTCTAGCAAAGGCTGTTACATAACTGATTTTTATTGCATTAGGCAACAGCAATATTGCTAAGCAAACTGATGTGCAGAATTAGAAAGCTTCTTCCACAGAGAAAATGAAGAAAAAAGACAGTGAAAGGGTTCTCAGTTAACATCCAGTAAGATGGTAGGGCAAGGGGGTGTGCATCTCCATTAATGTCTCATGTCAGGGTGACAACATGATTTATTCTCATCATGCAGCGTCTTAGAAAAAAAAAAATACAGTGCAAATTCAGTCCATGATAATTTTGCTGCTTTCTGCAGTGTAATGTGTCAACCGTATAGAACTGAAGCTGGTGAGTTAAAATACTAGCCTCTGCAAGAGAATTCATGGGAGCTAAGATAATAGTCAGTTAATGAGTTATACGGGGAGGAAAAATTAACACAGGAGTGAAGGAAAAAATATACACACAAAAAAATTCCCTGACTTCATGTGTTTTCACTGTAAATTCAGAATGCTGCTGGTGTATATTTAGACACACCAGTAACACAAACAGCTCTGTGAGCTGGTGCTAAGAAAGCCCATGCGTGGTCAATGTTGACACCTAGGAAGGTGGAAGAACCGCTTGAAATGTTTGCTGCAGCTAACGCCCTTTCCCCCTGCTTATTCTCGGATGCCCACGAACGTGCAGGCTTTGCTGCGACCTTCCCCTTGGCCGGCCTTTCCTTCATGGGGCTGACTATTGACAAATTTAAGAGACCTAATGGTGTGGTACGAGGCATAGGGCACGGTGAGGTAGGTAGGCCGAGCAGAGAGGCCAGGATTAAAGACGTGGTGTGAGAGCCCAAGTGCTGCTCGCTTCCTCTCCAGATGGTCCTCACTAGAAGAGGACCTTGCGAGCCGTGACCACCTCGGTGGCCACCTCAGAGGAGCCTCAGTTGAGCAGAAGAAACATGTTGCTTTTCCATATTTGCAGCACTAGGTGGCAACACGCTGCACAGGCATGTCCGCGCAGAAGTCCTCTGCTGTGGCTTCCACTCCGAGCCCTCGGCAGCTCCCACTCGCTCCAGTCTGCAACCGGAAGGGTGTGGGCGGTGGGACTGGAGGAGCCGTACAACTTCAGATGTTTTTCCTCTCAAATCAGGCTTTAACTGCTTGGTGGCTGCTAGTGAGGAAGTGAAGGACACTTCTGGAGCGAGCCAGGTGTTAGAAGAGGGAAATGTGTGGTGAAATTCCTGGGAGCAGCGGGTAGGGCCTTGGGCATGAGGAGCCACCTGTAGAGGTGGCTGGTAGGAGCACCTGTAGAGGTGGCTGGTAGGAGCACCTGTAGAGGTGGCTGGCAGGACCACCTGTAGAGGTGGCTGGTAG
>CM021733.1:33373095-33383536 GCA_011075105.1 Heteronetta atricapilla
CACCTGTAGAGGTGGCTGGCAGGACCACCTGTAGAGGTGGCTGGTAGGACCACCTGTAGAGGTGGCCAGCAGGACAAGCAGTGGGTCCCTGGCAGAAGAAAGCAGAGCAAGCAGCTCCTCCTCCCGCAAGGCCCTGGCATAGAGCTCTGCAGAGGAGCTTCTGGGCATCAGCAGGAGCCGGACACCGCGAGGGTGACGCTCGACGCCGTTGCTTGCTCCCGGCTGGTGTGGCCGAGAACCGATACCCAGCTGCTGGAGGAAGAGTCCCTGGCTCAAGCTGAAACTGCGTTTTTGTTCAGTTACGTGGTGAGGAAATGGGAGCCCACGAGCAGAGACAGGGCAGATGAAAGATTTATCTGGGAATATGAAAATGCTGCGAACAAGTGAACTAACTCTTCGTTTTTTCCCCTCATTCGCACAACAGCAGTTTTAAATTAGAACAGGTTGTAACAGATTTAATTTAGATCACCATGGTGCTTAGTGCAATGTTACAGCGTTTTCTAGTTTATCTTTCTCCCTGATTTTTAAGGGCTGAACACTTTTTAAGTTGTGAATTTGTTATGGAATGCATTGCTGCTTGGCGCTCCTAACCAATTAGAAATTCTTTTACCACAACATGATTAATTTTGTTAGATAAAACTACCGAAATACAACTGAAGGTAGAAATAAAAAGCATTTAAGTGCTGTACATCCACGATTTATTCTTCAGAGACGCATTTAACGCTGTCTCCAGCAGAACGGCTTCATCCATTTTCCAAACATTCATTTGTTTATTTCAAGATCAGTCTCGGTTATAAACAGACATTAAATCACCTCCAGGCCCTAATACGTTGTAATGAAGTATTGTAAACCATGTAGTATGTTGGTTTAAACAATGTAATCAAAAAGCAACAAAACCATTCTCTCCTCGGCCCGGCTGCCTGGCTGACTTGTGCTGTCTGCTCAAAGAAAACTTCTTTTGAGTTTGTAAATGTCAAGGTCAACCAGAGGTCAAGTTTGTGCTTTTGAGCCGTGGTTCCTTTCAGGTTATTGGCTTTGTTTTATTACTGAAAAGAGCCATCCATTTTGGCATCTAGAGCAAAGAAGTCATGTAATCCTATTAAGCACAAAACCAACACGTACAAATAGGAGGGAGGGGCTGACAATCGCACAAAAGCCCCCTTTTTCTGCCCACTGTTAAGCCTGCACCGAGCAATTAGTGGTCCTTCTGTGCACCCCTCTGTCCATCTGCAGTGGGAAAAGCGCCTAGCCAGTTCCCAAACCACTCGCCCAAAGGCTGGACACGAGCCCCACGGAGCCACCAGCAGGCAAGGGCTGCCAGTGGCCATGGGGCCGGGACCAGGACTGGGACCGGGACCAGAGCTGCCTGCCCGCTGCTGGCTCAGGCAGCAGTGCAAAGCAGCACAAGTGGGAGATGGGCAAAACCCCAGGAGAAGGATCCTCGAAAGTAAAGAGCAAGACTCGAAGCAGCAAGGGAGGAGGAGGGAAGCATCTGTAGAGAGTTAAGGATAAAAGGAGGCACTCGAGGTTATTAGAAAATAAACTGGCTTTGTTGGCAGTAGAGGGGAGAAGTGGAAAGCCGGGGTCAGAGCACGCAAGTGGAGATGTAACTGGATCATTATGTACCGGGCACAAAATCTAAGGCATAAAAAATGAACTACAAACATCTCACTGATTTCCTTAAGAAGAATGTTTATGCATAGTACAACGTCAGTCGAAGAGGAAATTTGGAAAGGGAGAGAAGGTATAATTGGAGGTAAAACTGGAGCAAAAGCAATGCAGGATAATTTAAGGAAAACAACCCTCACAGTGGTAAGCAAGGGAAAAGCTGAGAATTTTGGTTTTCAATTAGTTATGGCCAGCTGTAAGCAAGGGGCTTGCAATGCCATCAGCTCTACTTGTCACTTCTTTGAGGGCGGTCAGATACAGAACGTGAAAACTACCGAAGCTGTGCAAAACCCAGTTTTCATAAACAATATTCATACAATTGTTTTCACATCCCTCAGACAAGCATATAGGTTATCTCAGCCTTAAAATCTGTTTGCTGGCAAGGCAAGACATTACCATCCTAAAGCATATGCAGCATGCGAACTGACTGGATCTATTACTAATAAAAAGAGATGAGCTGATTGAGAGTGCAGATAGCAATTGCAGATAAGATGAAGAACTGCGTGAAACGTAGGCAGAAGCTGCAGAAATGAGCACCAAACCCGACATACATTTCAATACGATAAACATTACAGAAGTGGGAATGGGGAGCAGAGAAATCTACGTTACCCAGGTTGTGAAACAAGCCTTACAAAAAGCCAGGCAGTAAAAGTTTCCAGCCTATCATATTGCAAGGTCAGATAGACAACAAAGATGCTTGGAGTTCAAGCGTGGAACAGGTCCAAGATCTTCAGATAGCCTGTAACAGGAGAGGGAAAGCACTGGCACATCGCTAGCGAGGGACCTCCACGCAGGACCAACCCTTACACACAGACTCGAGAGGTTTCAGCAGGCGCTTCAACAAGAACAGCCTCTAATGGTGCAGTCTTAACAAGTCTGGGACAAGCCTCACTCAACCCTGTGCTCACTCCCTGGGCTGAGCATATTTTAAGAAGGCCACAGGGTCAAAATGAATAATTAGGGACTGATTTTTTTTTTTTCTTTTCACACTCCTTTGTTCCCAGTACATCATTCAAGTAGTGCAAAGAAAGTGAAATACACCCACAACTGCCTATCTGGGGATTTCCTCCACTGATGCACCAGCAGGTATAATTAGCTGCTTTGCCTCCCTCTGGGGTGCAGAAGAATTATCAATGTCTCAATCTTCAGCTATCACTAGCTGCCAGATTATTCAGCGGCGTGGGACTCAAAACAAAAAGGCAAGGAGCTGTACCCGTCCTTCCGAAGGGCTCAGAGGGGTTCACACAATGAGAGGACGCAGATGTGGTAAAATATATAACCAGAAAAAACAGAAATATATGTCTTGTCTGTGGTAGAATTTCTGAATACAAAGAAATGGATGATGCAGACCAACGTATCAGCTAAAGCAAAGGCTTATTTGGGAAACCTCATTTCCCTCCCAAGATGTGACTTCCATATTTCATGCTTTTCTAGCACGCTGGCAATGCTGCAGCTACCACAGACTAAGGGATGAGCCTTCCAGCCCCTAGGTCACACAGCTGTCACTGGAGGGTTTCCAGGGATCTCAGATCCAGGAGATCAAGTCAGTAATACACGTGGCTAGAAGAAAGCTTCAGAAACTTTTACAGGAAAATTTCACATCTTAGTGACCCCGAAGAGAGCCTTTTTTCCCCTCTGAAAACAATCTTGCACCATGTGCACCATTAGCTCTCTCCACAACAGAACAGCCCCAAGAGTCTGAGACATTTCGTTTCACAGACCTAAGCTTGCCCCAACCTTTTGCATCAGGAGCAAGACACAGAGACTGTTTTGGGGACCCCGTTTAGTTTCCCATCTTCCATATTTGTTTGGAGAGTCACAAGCCATTTGATTGGGACTGAGGCAGTTTCCTAGTCTTTAGAAGCAAAATTTGTCCACCAGAAAACATACTGTAAGGCTCCACATTTACTTATTCCTAGATTTAATTGTCATCTGCTGCCTTTCAGCTGCTGCTGGCAAGTTCCATGGCTTTGGAGCAAATTGGTTTTCCTCTATTAGATGTTGTAAACCTGCTTTGTAAGGGTCTCTTGAAGTCCCCAGCCTCCCTCCCTACAGTAACTCCATCGCTTTTTCTGCTTTCTGTTTTTCAGTGCAGGACTCGGCTCCTCGAGTGTTTTGGGGCAACCACACAGAAACACCGCCACAGAAATGTAAATGTGCTTGTCGTTTACTGTAAGTGCATTTCCATCACCATAAAAATATGTGAACCAATGCTGCTTATTTCAATTTGATGTATAGCGCCCTACATCACTATCTATAAACACATATATTGTATATGTGCTGTATGTATATGTATATATACAATATTAGCCTACACGTTAGTTAACCACATTTTTTTAAACCATAAGAGCATAAGATACTTACATAAGTGTAAGTATCCTTACATTTTAAAGGCAATATCTGCTCCCAGCAACAAATAAGAAACAATTAAGCAAAACGCATCAACACCTAGAGGTGACCAGTAGACATGACTATAGCAAACCTGTATAAATATTCAGGTTAAGTTCTGAATGGGAAAGCCCAGAGCAGCCCCTGTGAATGGTCCTTTTCTTTTAAACTCGCTCAACAAGCCCAACGTAGAGTACATTCAAATCTGCATAAAATCAGCAAAATAACATGCTTCTGTGCTGAGGAATACAGAATACAAAACTGAGAAAATGCTGAAAGAAGGGTGATACAAGTACAGAAGTACTATGATAGTTCTGATCAGATGGCCTTCTGAGCTCTTTCCAAACAATACGTAGTGTGCTATTTACAATGTTGTAACCACTTATGAGGGAAAAATCCTGAAAAAATAATACTGTTGTGTCTGGACTGAAATTCACCACATATACTGGAAACCTTTAATCTCGTTCTTCGCTGTCGATGTGGACTTGGACGTGGTACACATTGTGGTAGGGAACCACACTGACTTAATCATATCTGTATTTAGATATTATCCTTCTGTTACAGAAAATGACCTAGATTAACTTCAATTTAAAGTTAAGATCCCAGGCTTCATTCTACTCCCATCACCCATCTTTTCCATAACTGTTTACCTTTTATCTTTAGAATTTTTTTTTTTTTTTTTGGCATATAACCACTTAATTTTTCCTTCCCATACCCCAGAAGGTATGATTTCTCTCATTCAACACCTTATGAATTAGCACAGCAATGTGTAATAAGCCATACTCAAGCCTCTTTTAGTTTATGTCAGTTTTACCACGTGACGGGAAATTAAAGCCAAGCAAAAGGACTGGTGGGGACACTCAACAGAAGTTGTAGGAGAGTCAACTTTAAATCTGTCCGTGCATTTCATCGGAGTTTGAGTGGACGGTGTCTCTCTGTAATGGCAGTTTCCATCGGTAACTAAATTGAATCTTTGCGTACGGGACTGTGTATTTCTTCCCAGCAGAGCAGCAGAATGGCATTTAGAAGATGTTTCTTCATGCAGCAGTTTTCAGCACTTAGCACCAGGAGCGCATGCAAAGACAGGAGGATAAAGCTTATTACTCCTTGCACATCAGGCAAAGCTCCGTGCACTTCAAACTGGGCATATAAGCATAGGGAAAACTTAGAAAATGTTGTTTCTTATTTTACCACAGCTGCTAGTTTCCAGGATGACGTTGGACTATTTCTGCTCCCCACTTTATCCACCTGTAAAATGAGGAGAGCATTATCGGGTCCCTGACTGTAAGACCCTCTCAGATCTACGTATACACAAACCTGTAAGAGCGTGAACAGATTTAACGTTTAGAATAGTGCAAACCACACCATCAACTTAAAATCTGGAAATTATTTTAAAAAAATAAAAATAAAAAGATGAGATTTTCAGTTGTGTTATTTTTATGAAGACAAATGAGTTTTAGATGTTTATACATTCATAATTTATAAACTTACATAATTTATATATGTATATATTATATACATTTGCAAATTTATAAATACATATGATTGTATATTCTATAAAATAAAACATCTCTCTTTTTTTTTTTCTTTTTTTCCAGTGTGTGTAAGAGCCACGCAAACTTGAACATTACTCACTGGGACATGATCTGCAAGATGGTCCATGTCACTGCATCTCGCGCGCACGCACGTACATGCCCACACATTACTCCTGACAGGATGTCCGTAGAGGCAGCTCTTCCAAGAGGAATGGGAACCGACACAAACTCAACAAAAGAAGAGTGTCCCCTTTAAAACTCCCAACATCTCTAGCTCGTGTTCCTCCCTACAGCTCTCACGTGCTTGCAAAACAGTAATAAAGTCATTGAAAAAAAATCTCTGACTCGGCACTATTTCCGATTTGCATATCTGCAACTTCTTTACCAAAACATCCCTAAAGTACTCTTTCAGGCTTTACTTTTTTTTTTTTTTTTTTTTTTCTTTCAGCTTATCCCTGCGCACGACTGAGCTGAGAGGCAGGAAGGCTAAGGCCTGGGTCCCACAGAAAGCTGCTATGTGTCCCCCTCCTGCAGCACCCCAAGTGCCCCCATCGTGCAGTGAGTGACCTGGCTCACCCAGAACCGGACCAAAGCTCTGTCAGGCCTTCCTGGAGGAAGCAGTTAAGTGATGTCCTCATACACAAATTGCTCTAAACTATATGAAAAACTCCACAAAGTGCTAGTCAAGAGAAAGCTGTTGCTTGTGGACTTACACAGCTGACCGCAGTGTATGCAAAGGGGGCTGCAGTCACAGATCAGGGCTGCAGTCACAGATCTGGGGGGTTCTCTTTTTCCTCCCCTCATCTCTTTTCCCTTTTTTCATTTTTCTTTTTCCCCTCCTAAAGTAGTAGCGTGCTTCCTGCACTGACATTGTTACAGAGCATCTTACCTGCTGGACGAGACAGCAGCTACGGCTTCCCGGCAATTAAAGGCAGTTTAAACCAGTGCTGCTGCGAATCCCACTTTGGGGCACACAGCCTTCCTTTCTACTCATCCAGCTGATTCAGTGAAGCAGTTCAGGGGAAAACTGCACGGGCTTTCTGTCGGTGCTGGGCACTGATCTGGCACCCTGTGGGGAAGCACGAAGCTTCAGCGTTGGTGCAAACAGGACAGAAAATCCCACAGCTGGGGGCAGTGACTTGTGGCAGGGACAGCAGGACCTTAGCTGTCATGATTTAATTTGGTTTCAGCTGTCATGGAAAGAGACCCACCAGGCAGGGCTTCCACGAGCAATTTAAATGACAGCCACATGCTTTCAGACTCTTCCCTCCTGGACACATTTTCTGCACAGTTCATGCTGCTGCGCAATCAGCAAACCGATCTGGCTGAAAGTGAAGGGGAGAAAAGTCTTACCTCCAGTCTGTTTTCATGCTCTAAGATCAGACGAGGCTGCTGGTGAAATCTGCAACTTCACCAGGCGACTGGGATCAGAGCAACAGCTCCACTGCACAACAGGCAGCTCGCAGCAGCCACGCTGGGACAACAGCTTGTCCCACGCAGCCTGCTCCTTTACCCAGGCTGCAGGACACGTGGTAGCGCTCAGGGATTCAGAGCCCTGCTGTGTTTCTACTAAAAACTACTCGGCTCCATTACAAACTTGACCTTTTTTTCCTAACTTGCAATGGAAGTGGTAAGAAGTGACACCGGTGAGTCAGAGCTGCTTGATCCTGGAAGCTCTCAATGCCTTTCGCTTCCTGGAGAAAGGAAGCATGAGTGAGGGAGACTGTGCTTTGACACCCACAAAGGCAAGGAAGATGGAGGCACGGCAGGGGTTGCAAACATTACCTGAAGGTCTGATGAGCAGAGACAGCTTCTTGAGCGCTGGGATAACTGCAACGATAGATACACTTGCTGATTTCTGAGAAAAAGCATCACAGATTGTCATTTGTGTTTCTGTGTTCATGTACATGGGATGCTGTGGCTACTTGCCTTATGATGCGCAGGGAACACGATCACAGAAAACACCTTCAGCTTAAAAAACTTTTCTTACCCTATTAGCGTCACTCCTGTAAGGCCTTGGTATTTCTCAGTTATAAGAGGGAAGAGACAAAGGCAAACGACTGACTAAATCCATTCAGACAGTACCAAACTGACTCAGAAGAGAAAAAAACAGCAACGTCATGCTGGAAAGCAAACAAGTTAAAATGAAAAATCAGGTTCAAACATTTAACCATGAGGCAATTGATAATTACATCAAAACCGGGGGCAGTGGGGGGCATACTCGCTGTTTCTTGAAATCCCCACATTGACTCTTTTTCAGGAAGATAAACTTTAACTAAGCAAGTTATAATCTCAATTAGAAACACCACAGCCCACATTATGTAGGATGTCTGATTCTGAGAGCAAATTTGCTTTTAATCTTGAATCCTGTATCAGGACGCTGTATGGACCACAGGTTCCTTATTAAAACAAAACCAACCCTGCCATGAGTTTCGTTCATCCAGCTTGGCAATTAAGGCCCGGTTTATTTATTCGTTATTTGGGCTAACATCCACAATTCAAAAGTCAGTCTGGGAAGAGGCATGCAAAATTGAGAAACCGGACAGACACCCGCGTTTTGGCTGCTGTGACTCTGACCAGCGAGACGCTTGCATACATGTGATTCACTGAGGAGTCTTAAGGGATTTGTTTTAACCACTCCAGCTGTTGAACAAAGGTAGGCTGCCTTCTACCACTACCATGCTTTTCTTTAGTGTTGTCTTCTTTTTTTTTAAAAAAAAACAAACTAACAACAACAACAAAAAAACACAAATTCAAGATGAAGACTACTAAGAAAACTTAAGGCATTTGGGAAGATAATGAGGCAGCAACCCTGTACTGGAAGGGAATTAGCCAGAAGGATGATCAGACACCTCGGTCACTTCCCAACTTCTGTACTTTCATTCCTAAAACAGCCTTACTTAGAAAAAATTAAAATTCATTAATCTCTGACAAAAATCTGACAGAGCGATAGCAGTTACCATAAGACATTTGCTGCTTTTCTGCTGTCTGTAAGCAGTGGGAGGTTTCAAAAGGCGGCTGAGCTGCCCTGACAGCTCGCTGCTGCTGGGGCAAGCGGCTGCCCCCAGCCCTGCAGCTCCAGCACCCGGCTGCCCTCACGCAGAGCTAACTGCTAAAACCGCAGGAAATCAGCCCAGAAGGAGAGGGCACAGTCTCCTGCTTTGGCGAGGTGAACCAGCCTGCCAAGCCAGCGGGCAGGGACAAGGGAGCGAGCTCTCCCCTTGGGACGGCAGCGAGCTGGCAGCAAGCGGTCGGGCAGCCTGGGGTATCCAGCCCTCACGTACTTGCCAGTAAACGTGGCCAAAATGTTGTTAAGCAAAAACATGGCAAGCCTGTTGAACAATCCCGAGGTCCAATAATGAAAATAGGAATATGATTTGTTACTCAAAACCGGGAAGCTCGATCTTCAAATCCTCGAAGATTAGAAGAAGGATCAGGAAAACTGCGAGCATCAATTACGGCTTTGTGCTTTTGGTGAAGACCGATCCATGAACTGCAGTATGAGTACAAAGAATGGGGTCTGTCCCCACCTTTTTCTTAAAATATTGTCCAAAGCTAATAAACTACTTCACTTCATTCAGAAGTTTTATGGACGTACTTGTTATGGCAGAGTAATAGGGCCGAGCTCAGGGCATGTCAGAAGGCTGCCTGGTAATGACTCTTTATTCCAATTTAAGTTATACTACGTGTTTGCTTCTACTTGGAGAACTGCAACACAAACCTGCACGCTTTAGGTAAATCCGGTAGCACCTGGCCAACTCAGTACAGGTTTGTTTGCGTGGATCGGCTGGACAAGTCAAGATGCTGCGAGAAACCTATAGCGTTGCATTACTTTCCTTATTTTCCAAAGTCATTTTGGAAATCACAAGCAATACGGGCTATTCTGGGCTTCAGACTAGACACAAAAAACAAACAGAGGCAAGGCACATGTTGAGTTGCGGTTTTAATTCTATTTTCAACACAGTTTATACGACTTAGGACTGCAGCGAGCAAACAAGCTAACCATTGAATCCAAAACTCAGCGCAGATTTTGCATAGCTCAGCACGGAGAAGTTACAGTATCTGAATGGTATTTTTCACTTAAGGAGAAATAAAATTAGAAAATGACTAGCTGGCTGGGGAAAAAAAAAAAAAAGGCATTTCTCTGTCGACATTTTAAACAACCGAGACCTTTGCATATAGTACAAAGGAGTTTAACAGCCAGTGGGTGATATCATGCTTTTTCGCTCTTGCTCTAATCTACACTGTAAATCAAAACAATCTCATAAAAGGTTAAATTATTAAGAACGGTGGCCCAATGGAAGTGCCATGCAACCAGGAAACCAGGATGACCATAAAAAGAAAACGAGGCTGCTGGTAACCATTACAACGTAGGGCTGAATCGGGAACGCTAACACCGAAGACCCATTTCTGTTCCTGCTACAACCCATGAGAGTTTTGCCGTCTCTTTTTCTTCCCCTGCCGCTCCGTGGAGGCAGAAGCAGGCCCTATCCCACCGCCGTTCCGCTTTCTCTCGCCGCTGTTCCGCAGCCCCCGGTGCCGCGGAGCTCCATCCCGCAGCGCCCCGCAGCCCCGCGCCCAGGGCTCCTCCACACGGGCGGCGTTTTGGCGCAGCGCGACGCGAACGGGAGGCAGGGACGCTGCTGCGGGGCTAAACTGGGGGAAAAAGGGCCGGTTTCAGACAACTCGCGGCTGAAGAAATAAATAAACGAATAAACCAGAGGCCCCCGGCTCCGCGGGGCCCCGCCCCGCGGGGCGCGGGGCTGCCTGCGCGGCGGCACCAACTCCGCGCTCAACCCCGGGGCAGAGAGAGGGGGCTTGGGGGCGGCTCGTCCGGATCCCTGAAGGGC
>CM021733.1:33388536-33553324 GCA_011075105.1 Heteronetta atricapilla
GGGACCTGCCTCTTCCCTCGGTCTGTGGAGGCACCGTCGCGATAGCACGACCCGCTCTTGTGATACCGGTGCGTGCATGAGCTACTCCTGCATGCTGTACAGGCGGCCGTTTGCCGTGATTGCTTATCAGCTTCGTGGTCCGTCGGGATGTTACATCGGCTCAGAATGGAGCCGTTTCCTTAATAAGGCATATTTATCTAGAAATAACCATTTCACTTTGATACCTGCCAGAGTGACGTGGCGTGAAGTTCTCTGGTATGTTACCTTCTTTTCTGAGGCTTATCCAAGGCGCATATTTAACATCCAGGGTGCTACTTCATCAGTGCTCCATGGAGGCCTAGATGGCGTGGAAGTTATGCTGTGTGGCTTTGTAATTAATAAAAGAAAGTCATACCAAATAGACCTTATTTCTTTAGAACTTTGATAAGTGATTTTTTTCGTATGAAGAAAACATGTCACATGCATTTTTCTTCTACAGCTGATAATCTCATGTGCTTTGGAAAAAGTAAGCGCAGGTATATGCCGCAGGCGAAAATTTTGTCGCAAATAAATGCCTTTATGATATTTTCCGCTACAGTTGATAAGCAGCTCGAGCTTCTGAAGTTGGGAGACTCCAGGAAGGAGCTGGGCAGCGCTGTCGGGGTGGCAGTCAAACCAGTGTGTCTTGAAAAGCCCAAATACGAGTAATGTAACTTTAATGGAAAAACAACTGAGATGCTCTTCACTGTGGAAGCTGGCCCGAGCGAAGAGTGCAGGATCAGCCTTTTGGCAAAATGATAAGGGCAGCACTTAATCACCCTGCCATCGATGCATGTCCTGCCCCGGGCACCCGCGGGGAGGGATGGGGCCCAGGGGCGGCCAGGTAGGGATCCTGCCTTGGCTTGGGTTAACGTAAATAAACCACAGCATGACTAACCTCCCTATCTAACGCTGACTCAAGTTGCATTTGGAGAGGCTGAAAAAGGCTCCATGTCGTACCACTTAATGCTCTCGACCTCTGTGTTGCCGCTGGTCACGTGCCTCTGGTTTGCGTTTGAGACCGGAAAGTGAGTCCCTGTTTCAGGTTGCTTCACTTTTGGGTAGTGCTCAGCAGGGCTGGGTAGGAAAAGGGAATTCCTAGGCTGGAAGCTCAGGAGCTCCATTGCTTGTACTTCTTCAGGCCATTTTAATTTTTCTAGTGATGTGTTGAGGTTTGTCATTATAAACTGAGATTGTAACTTAGCATCTGGTAGGGAGTGTGAGAAGAGTATAAGAAAAACAGTCACATAATGTACTGCAAGTTTCCTAAAGCAATGTGAGATAATATTCTGTGAATATTTTAAACTCTTACTGTATTTTTTTGTTTGTTCCAGTGTAGTGGGGAATATGTCACTTAGAAACTTGCTTGGCAAAGCGTTGGAGAAGGCGTTCCTCTCCCCTTCCCAGTTCTGTAACGGGACAGTAGTAACCTAAAGAGAGGCCCCTGGGTCTGTAGCGTCATTGTGAGATTCTGGTGTTGGAAGGCTACGTCTCTTTATGATGTGTCATAGCAGCTTGTGAGATAAGGCAGTTTCATTTCAGCTTCCTTAGAAACACTTAAAAGAAAAAAAAAAGGCAAGCAGTGTTTGGTAGATGTAATTGTTGAAGGGGCAACAACTTTCTTCCCCCCTTAAGCTTTTTTTGCAGCAGCATAACTTCCAGTGAGGAATTATGATCAATCTGGTTTTCCTTTTAAAATCAGAGGGATCCTTTTGCCTCTAGTCTGCCTGTGCAGTGCAGCCAGGAGCACCTCCGAGCACACAGGTTAATTCTGCCCGGCATGGCTTCCAGGCCCTCGCGTGTTTACGTGCATCGAGCAGCACCGGTGGTGGCCCTGCCTTCCATGGAGCTGCTGAGAAGAAGGACCATTGCTGTGTGTGTCAGTGTTCATAGCTGGTTTTGAAACTAAAAACTAAGAAGGCAGCGAGTTTTGCTGCATGTGAAGGTTTAAAACCTCTTCATAACTTGTCCGGTGCTGAGAAACCTATTATTGTCATCAATTGCAGGGCTGTGAGGGGAAATTGGGCCTTCTAAGATAAAGACAAAAATAGCACGTTTAAATATATTTTAAGAAAGGCGTCTCTTCCTTCAAAGACTGTGTCTGAGCATGGCTCAAAGAACGGTGGCCAAAGTTGTGTCGTTTTTTTCAATTTGTGTTAACTCTTTGCCTGAAACCAGGCAGGTTGAAGAGATCCACTTGCTTCTGAGCAGGACACGCTCAGGAGTGAAGCTGCCCTGCAGATTTTGGGGAGAAATTGCCCCATAGGCCTCGAGGTAGGTGGTGGTGCCTGGCTGGGATGGCGCCACAGGCAGTGTGGTGTGGCCGGTCAGCACTGCTTTGTGCTGGATGTTGGCTTCTGCTAATTAGGACAGGTGTTAATTTTTGGCCTCCCCAGTTTGGCTGTGTGGTGGAGTGGGCCTGCTGGAAGCAAGGGGCTTGGAGTATCACCGGGCCGGGTCCGCCAGGCTTCTGGCAATCAGCTCACCCTGACGGCACACGTACCTCGCATCGATCAGAAGAATCGACCCAAGTCCTATGACATTTCCCAGCTTTTCTCTAGCCCTCTGTTTCAGAGAGTTCTGCTGAGAGAAAGAGGACATTGATTTGTGTGGGGAAAAGCTGGAAAATGTGCTCAGGCTACAGCCTGCTGCCTTCAAAAGCAGAAGGCAGGTGCGTAGTTGGTCGTACTTTCTTCTCAGGAGGATAACGGCTTGGGAGGCCCACAGCACGCTCTTAATGGATGCCCCATTACCCTGTAATGGGTTATTTTTTAGAGATTAGGCTCTATGTATTACAGTGGGGCTGCTGCAACATTTTGGACGAGTTCTGTAGTGTTGGGTGTATTCTGAGGTTCTGAGTGAAACAAGTCTTGTGGTTTTAGCTTACTCTGTAACAAAGGGTAGCGCGTCTCACACAAACAGCCCACCTAAGTTTTCGTAGTTGACTGATGATTTGCTCTGGAAAGACCCAAAATGCTGATATGAGGTAGGCTTGAAAGGTAGCTGATTCTTTCTTTTTGGCTTGTCCTTCTCCAGTTTACAGTTCAAAATTTGTTAGGATTTTATCCAGATCATTGATATTCAGCTTTCCATCGGCTGGTCAGCTTACTTTCCAGGAACATGGACACAAATGCTGAGTTTTCCTAAGCTGCCACTGAGGCCTTTATAAATCAGCCGTCCTGGGCCTTATCACAAATTTTCTCAAGTCTTTTTAGTCCAGCAAGAAAATGGTTGCTGCCTTTCCCCTCCCTCCTCTTGTCAAGTGCTCATTGTAAGATTTTTGATAGAGACTGCATTGTGATATGTCCTTGAAGTGCTGTGCTGCAAGGTTTTGTTTTGCCTTTTTTTCTTTCTTTTTTTTTCCTCCTCTCTCTCTTCATGTTTAGACTCCATTGCATTTATAGCAAAGCAAGATTGTGGTAGATGCTCTTTTTTGGTATTTGTTTTGTTGTTGTTTATCAAAAATCTTGTGTTCTGTTATGAGGAAAAGCTTTGACTCGAGTTCCAAAACCTCCAGCAAATCCTGAAGTGTTAAGACTGCAAAAATATGGATTGTGGAAGGGTTGTTCCAGCAAAACAGGTATGGGTTAAGTGTTGAATTATCAGCAGCTCTGTTTTAAAAGGTGGGAGATTTTTGTTTGCCTTGTCTCAAGGCTTTCAGGCTTCTTCAAGGATGACAGGGTCCGTCTGAGATGCAGAACTTAAACCAGGTACTTTCTCTTTGAATGAATACATCCTAAGTAATTCCTTTAGCATAGGGCTGCGAAAAACTGAAGCTGTGAAATAAGTTGCTATTCAATTTAAAAATTGGTAATGGCTGTAAACTTTGCTGTCTTAAAGTTGTTTGATTCTTAGTTGGCAATAAAAAGGTGCTGTACAGACCCATTTTTGTCATTGTTCTCCACTCCCCCCCCCCCCCCCCATACACTATTTTCATTGATGGGGAAGTTTCATTTCCTTTATTTATATATTTTTAGTGTATGGGTGCTTGGGGGGTGTGGGGAAAGATAGGAGGGAAGTCCGTGTTCTAGTTTTTGTATTTAGAAGAAAAAAAGTCTAGTGCTAATGGGTTTAGCAATGGCCTGTAAAACATTTTCCCCTTTAAACCAAAAATTCTGCTGGTAAAATAGTGTATGTTAGGGGATCGAGGAGTTTTGCAACAGTTCTGTGTGGGTAAGAGTCCTGTCTGAGCTCCAGTTCTATTAGCTGAAAAGTGTTTTTCCCAGTATTGTTATGTTTCACATGCCAAATCAAAACTAGAAATGCCTTTTCTTGGAAGGATCTCTATTTACATTTGGAGAGTTATGCCAATTACAGCTATATTAACAACCCCTTTTTTTTTCCTCTCTCTCTCTTAATCTTACACTTGACCTAAATAGTAACTTCTTTCATTTTCTTAAGAGAACATGAAGTACAGTCCTAGCGTGTAGTTTTGGAGCAGCTAGTGGGGTAAACACTGCTGTCCTACGACACAAATGCGTATGGGCACTCTTGCAGGATTATGGTTTTAAGGGGGTCCTAGCGAAACAAATGTGCTAGGAGCTTTGCATAAGTTGAAATAGCCCTCTGCTATGCATGCAGAATTGAATACAATTTGTCATTAAGTAGGAAGTATATTATTCATATGCTGTAATACTTTCTTTCTTCCAAGTGACTCCACTTACTTTAATTTTGAATACAATTTTTAAATCCCGCAGATTTGGAAATGCTGCATTATAGATTTGTTTGGAAGCATAAGATGAGATGCTATTAATGCTCACTTTGATCAGAGGCTGAAGATTATGTGGACAGTGCAGTGATGTGTGACATGGGAATAGGTAAATGGAGGTTGTTTGGCAGGAGCGTGTAGCTCTTTGCCATGTCAGGGGGCTGCTGCTGACCCTTCTGCCTGCTGGGCTTCTGCCCTCCGATGCTGCATCTCTACTGCTGCCCTGCAGGCTCCTTCTGAGGACGGAGAGGGCATGCTGGTGGAAGAGCCTGATTGTACCAGAAAGTCAACTGACTAGTAAATAATACTGCTGTTTTTTTCACGTGGAAATTTTGTAGTTATTTGCTCTTTTTATGAAGTTAAGCCTTGCACTATTAGCAACGACAGTGGGATATTAAATGAAAGTTGGATACTGACTGGTCTTTAAGTGATTCGCATCTGCCACAAGTCTTAATACTTAAAGACCCTACATAGCCAAGCTGAGCTTTCTTTTCCCCCAAAATTCTGGCCACCAAAGCCCTGAGATGTTTAGGACGAGTTCCTTAATTATCTTGCTGTTGGTTCCCTTTGGCCTGCCTCTCGCTTTGTCTCGTCCTGAGCATTGGAGCTGGGCTTACCTTGTGAGGAGGTGGTCGTCTTTGGGTTGAACACGGGCTGCTTTCAGCAGCGAGAGCGCTGCGCCTCCGCGCTCTCTCTGGAGACTGAAAGCGTCGCCTTTGCAATGACTTCTAGGCCGACGTGGGACTTTAAATAAACACCAGCTCTGTGGCCATTACCGAAGCTGTGTCTGCTGAGTGAAGGAGGTTACAGTCCCCTGAACTGCACGCTGACGTTTTGTGAAGCTCAAACCCAACTGCTCTGAGCACAGCAGTTGGGTTGCTGCTCGTGCCCCTGATACAGTGGAGGGAAATAGGTGGAAGCCGTCCAGTTGATAACCCTTTGGATTTTGATGGAACAAAAGTATGAGTTAACATTCACCTGCGTGGAAGCTTCGCAGAAGCATTGATACTGCTGCCTGGCTGGCCTGCCATGCGATTCGAATTCACGCAGCAGTCTCCCACATGGTTATTTGCATGTGTCCTCCTATCTCTGTTTTATATCTGTGATTTCAGTACGTGCTTCCAGAATTATTTTTTTGTTCATTTCCAATCATTCTTCAAAGATAACTGGCAAAACCAACAGGCTGGTTGTGATTTTACAGCAGTAGAAGGTAGACAACTTTGATCTCCTTGTTAAATGAATTTTCTTCATGTGTGGGCTGGGTGTGTAGTGTGTTGATTTAGTTTTTATTGATCAGTGTAAAAACGTGAATTCAGCATCACAGCAATGATAATAAACAAGTACTTGCAGTGATATTCTGATGAGTTCCTGGCAAAAATAGGGCAGAAAACCATCTCAGAGATTGACATGCTTTGGTGGTGAGATGCTGAACCAAGACACATTTTATAAAAAGGACTGAGTGAAGCTGTTTGAAGTTCTGACTTTCTTTGGCAACGCAACTGATGCGAGCAGTAGCACGCCAAGCAGGGCAGAACGCGGTATTTTGTACTCATTTGAATGTTAGCAATGACTTTCTTGCCTCTGTCCAGAAGGACCCTTGTCAACCTCATCATGCCAAGATAGGGCAGGTTGTTGGAACCAGGTGTCTGCTTTGCTAGAGGATGTCTTAGGGCACAGGCAGCAAAGCGCTCGTCACTGCAGTCTTCATCTGCAGGAATGCCCTGCGAAGCATCCGCATGGGCTTCAGTAAGCCTGCACGGCCAAAAATTAGGTACAGAGGGGAGGGAGGTTGCTGAATTAGCGGACAATTTATGTATGGAAAAGAGATTCATATTCATGACTACATTGAACTCATATTTATGAGTATGATTGGAGCATGTCTTCATTTAAGGTGGCGGAAATTCTTCTAAGCCAGCATGTTTGCAGAAGCACAGGCAGGTAGTTTCTCCCTCTTTCACTGATGCTGTGTGTTTGCAAGACTGGACGAAGCTTCTCCGTGGAGATGATGGACAGTAATTCTCTGCGTTTTTTCATCAGCTAGGTTTATTTTATGCTGTCAGTGAGTAAACTGGTATCTGAGCTGCATGGATCAAGATAAAAAAGTATTGCTACTGCCTACGTGTGTGTTTGATAGAAGTAGAAAATGAGAAGCAAAATTTACCTAAAGAAAAGTGCTTTTATTTTCAGGACTATGAAATTTTGAAAGAGCTAGATCATAATGAACTTTAATACTTTTCTAAAGTTGCTGCTATTATAATGAAAAAGCATGAATAAGAGAATATGCCTTGCAGGTAAAATGAAAAAAGGCTTCTCCATTTATATGCTTGAAAACCAAAAATGCATTGCAGAGGATGAATTTTACCCTTCATTTTGCTTGTAGTAAAAATTAGTCTTTGAAGTTAAAAATTGCTTTAAATTTAAAGAAATAATACACCTGAAGAGGGAGGTACACAGAGAAAAGACACTGGGTTAAGTGCTGTTTTGTTAATGAAAAGTCTGTGTGTTAAGCCAACTGTGGCTGCCTGCCTATTGAGGTTCTGCTCAACGTGAGCAGGGGGTGATAAAATGAGGTGCCAGCAGACTTGTATTTCAAAGATTTCCCACTGTCCAAAGGAATTTTAATCTGAATATCGAGTGCACAGATATAAATGAGAGCCTAGGCCTGCAGAAGTGCAATAATTTATGAAGGGAATGATACTTCCATGCTTCAAGTCCGGTAGCGTGCGATTCCTAGGCTAACTACCAGATCGTTAGTTAAAGTAGGGGTTCATTAAAATAACATGGACTCATCTGATTTTAAAGACTAGCTCTCAGCCAGTAGGCGAAGGTCCAAAAACTCATAAGGTTTCAGCACAGGCTTTGTGGAAATGGCACGTAGATTACTGCATAAAGCTGGTTGATGGAGAGGCTTCCGTTGGATTAAGTGTGCTCCGTATTGGGCCAAATTTTTCAATTTTTAGTCATCTGTGGCAATGTCTATTCATACTGTAGTTGCTCAAACTACTTGTGTGACTGTTTGGAAGAAGGTGCAAGATTGGGTCAGTATATTAAGGCAGCTCTTAGCTGTAGTTATTTTACTCTGTAATAATTGTGCTCTTCTACTTGAAGAGTTGTAATTACAAAGCAGACGATGTGCTTCAATTATGTGAAGAAAATCCTTAAATTTAAGCCCCACGCTATACTTAGCACAAACAGTTTTTTTCAGGAGGAACTTTTACTTTCAGGTTATTTCTGGAAAATCAGTACTGCCAAGTGTGTAAATTGCAAGAAATGGAAGAAGAGAACAAAAGAGCGGGGCACCTCATTTTAGGTCCCATCAGATGCAAAGTTGAACGTGCCCACTCTAGCGGTCTGTAGCGTGTGCCCGTGTTGTTCTGGGGCTGCTTTTGGTACCGGCAGGCCAGACCACTCGGACTTGCCGTACCTTACCTGCTTGGCACGGCTAGGTTGCCAAACGATCGGCCAAAGGTGGGGACTGGGCATTTCGTTCAGTAGCAGGGGACCAGGGGCCACACGCCGTGGGAGCTTGTGCTCATAGCAAACATGGGACCTTTTTTGTTTGCTTTGTTTGTTTTTCTGCTGCTGCGTGGGCGACTCCATGGTTTTTAGGTCAGTCCTGTGCCACAGCAGGATGGTTTTGTACCTGCACCTATTGCCTATTAAGGCAATGAGAACCTCTCCTTGAATGAAGCGGAGCCAGACTACAGATCTGTCTGCAGATCAGAGCGAAGGGGATGGAAGAAGCGGTGTTCGAGTGAATGAACGAACTTTCAAGCTGACTCAGTGATACACGTACAGTATATGCTGTAGAGATTAGTCACCACTTACTGTAAGTCTTTCTTTATGGCGCTTGGTGGACAAGTGGCTGTATTGAGCTGCCGTGAGCGAACTTTGTAGGCTGGAAATTCAGGTAAATGTTATTTCCACAGTATTTTCCCATTGTACAACAGCAAGAAAACACAAAACCTGAAGACCTGTAAATTACTGAGCTAAAGGCAAAAGAAATCTTTGAGTTATCTCAGAGCGTTGCTATCTTTCTTAATCTCTGAAACTGGTAGGGAAGTGAATATATTATGCAACAACTCTTTTTTTTATTATTTAGAAACCTGTGCTTACATGTTGTTAGTACTGTTCTGCCCTGTCCTGTGCAGGTTGGTTTGATTTTTGTGCTTTTTTTTTCATTAGGTAGGTTTCAAGCAGCGTTTGGTTGAAACGCCAATTTACATGACGGTAACAGAATAACAATTACAGGGAAGGATATTCATCTGTGGAAAAGCACTATTTTCATTTGCCAAGTAGAAACTTCAGGAAGATTACCCTCCAGGTTGAATTTTCTCATAAATGTTCCCAAGTTCTGAAAATATTTACTGGCATAATAGGTATGCATACCACTCAAGGCAAAGTTTGTATTTAAGAAGTTATTTTTTGTGGATTTTTTTTCTATTTAAAAAAATTGGTAATATTAAAAAAAAATTCTTAAAATGGTTAAGTTCTTGTGCAGCCTGTTCTGAATTACCCAAATTTAGTAAGTTGGTGGTTTTTTTTTTTTTTCTTTTGTACTTTCAGACTTTTCTTTTGGTTTCTTCTTTTCTGTTTGGCTAAAAGTTATTTTTTCTTAATTTAGCTGGGCATTTTTTGTAATTCTTAGATGCCCTTTCTCTCTGATCCTAACCTGTTTTGGTTGGCTTCTTAAATCTGTCCTTAGAGAACTGTAAATTTCAGCCATGACTGTACCAAAATTGCTGTAGAGTTGTTAGAGCAGGATTTTTTTTTTTTTTGATAGTTTGTTTAAAATTACTTCCTCCCCAAAGAGAAGAAAAAACAAACAAGATGTAGAAGAGTGAGAACCAGACGGTGCTGGCACCGCAGGGTGGGACTGCCGTGAAGCTGCGTGCCCGTACAGGCGGCTTGGCTCCCTGCTCGCCCGATGATCTGATCCCGCGCTATTCGAGCCCTCTGAAGAGCAGGAACGAAGGCTGCAAGAGTAAATTAAGTTTTGGGTTATCTCGCACTGTTTATTTGAAATGGAGGCCAGATGATTTACATATCTCTGCATCTTGGATCTGAAAAAAGATCATTTTTTTTTTTTTTTTAATGGAAGTGACATCACGGCTTATGTCAGCCGGGCTGCATTCAGGCATTTTTCTCCTCCCTGTTGGGCTGTTAGCTGAGCGCGAGCTTGACCTCCTGAGTCTTTCCCTATAACCTGTGGCTTGCTGATAACTTCATCTCGGTTCAGAGACCCCTAATTGTGCTTTTGCACAGTGAAATGTGAGAAGTAAAGCTCTGGGCTGAAGCCTTTTGACATGGCGGGCATGGATCTTACTTCGTGAGTGGGCTTGGTGACCCTTTAGCAGGACTGCATGGGTCCCCCCTGCAGGCCCGCGTGCTGGTTGGCATTTTGGAAAGTTGGTTGCTGCCTTTATTGATGTGAGGCAATTTTTAAGTAAGTCGCTTCCCATGGGAGAAATAAATACATGAGGGAGAGAAAGGGGAGCAACATGACATCGGGTTCAGGTGATGGTGTGTGGCAGACGGTGCTAGGGTGATGGTGGTACCAAAAACACGTAGAGACAGCAAAAGGATAGTGGTCATCCAGGGTCCTAAATTTCCAGCCACACTGTTCTCCGTGCAGAACTGATTCCAGTCACTTATAAAATAAAGTAAATGTTATAACAAAACCATCCATTGCCACGATGGATGTGGAGGTTTCCCTTCCCTCCTGCCTTGCATCGGCTGCCCCATTCCTTGGGAGGAAGGTGAGGAGGCCTTCGGGCCAGGTACATCAGCAATTTTGCAACAGGCTCATGGCAGGCGAAAGTTACGGCTGCCCGTTCACATGCTGTGCATTTTTGGTGCTTTTCTGTCTCAGCTCTCCTGTAACAGTCCCCGTCAGGGGCCTGGCAGAGGAGGAGGTACAGGGGAAGCCCGCAGGGAGCACGAGCGCGCGGCCCTGGCCCGCTGTGCCCAGGCCTGGCCTGGGGAGAGATCAGGGGCTCACGTTGGCATTACCCTGCTGGCGTTGGTGCTCACACATGGCGTGGAGGTGGCCTCCGAGAAAAACCTAGTGAAATTACACGTCCCTTCTAGAGCTCGACGGGAGAACTTCGTCAGCACAGTTACCTGTATAGCCATATGCTATTATTTTCTCTTCCATATGTTCTCTGATAATTGTCAGTAACAGGTGCCTGCGAGCCGAGGCGGGGCAGTATTTTAAAATTAGGCTTTTAATGGGGAAAAAAAATTGCATGAGTTCAGTGCTAGCAAAAAGGTCAGGTTGAAAATTTTGGCCACTGAAGTTTGTGTCTCACTGGGCAACGGGATGGCTGGTAGCAGCGATGGTTCAACTACAGAGATGTGATTCAGAGGAGGAGTCAGTAGTTCTGGTTTTGGATCTGCTTTGGCTATATCTGGGAAAAAAAACACCATTCCTTATGCGTTCATCAGCCCACAGGTTCTATGTTGGGCATGTGCTGCACCCCTGCTTGGTGGCTTTGGTGGTGTGGGCTGGAGAAGACTTGAAATAAAATTTCTATTTTGCTTGTCTCCCACTCTTTGACCCCATCTTCCCCTGTATGTATTGCTGAGCATCCTGAGCTGTTTGTTGTACCACTGGTTGTGTACTAGATCACTGTCGGTTACTACTGTGGTAGCCATTTTTGACCCTGATTTTCCTTCCATCATCTGAAGAAGAGCAACTACTCAGAGGAGGATGTGGAGAGACTTCCAGTCATTCTGGACTTAAAACAATGCTACTGCATCCACCGAAAATCATTCTGGGGCGTTGCACAACAAAAATCCCCCAGTATTCCAGGTACTTCTGCCACATCATCTTCACATCCCCTTTGTTAGCCCTCTGAACAGCCATTCCTTTTGCATATCAGCCGGGGAACTTTTAGCCAGGTGTAGATCTCTAGGAGCCCAGCAACTCAGAAGTATTTGTATGTCAAAGTGTCAGGGAAGTCATTATAGCCCTAATATTTTTGTGGTACTTTTTTTTTTGTTTTGTTTTGTTTTCATTTCTGGTAAAGAACTAGTAAAATATAGAGCACATATGGAAATGGCAGACGTTGTTGTTGGGTTCTTGATTTTCTGTTGTTGTCCTTGTTTCTAAAATTAAGCACACAGGAGTCTGCAAGATTCTGCAAAGATTTCAAACAATATTGTACAGTCATGTGTTCAAGGAACCTTTTAATCTAGTCACACACATATTTATACACTTAGAGTGAATAGATCCAGGTTTAAAAAAAATAAATTGCAGTAAGGAGAGATGAACCAAATGGGAGAAAGACAAAACACTGCAGAATATCTGTGATTGTACTTACAAAGTTTAGGTTTTGCTATGGCATTCTGTTTCTTTTTTTTTTTTTCTTCTTTGTTTGTTTGCCATCCCTATGTAAGAAAAGAACTTGTGGTATCAGGTGTTCTGCTTATCCTTAGCAAAATGTTGGTAACTGAAATGTGGATCACGTGAGCCAAGCGGTCCCTGTCTGTCGGAGAACTAACCCTGGCTTTTTCACATGGGTATGTTCTGAATCCATTACGCTCCCATCCGTGCCCATGGGTAGTAAGTTTTCAGACTGCCGCTGCCGTATGTTGCTCAGCTCGGTTGCAGGAGGAGCTGTGATCTCACGGCTTGACCACAGACACGCTTTGGTGACGTTCTCATGGGCTGAGCTGGTTGCTCAGGATTTGGGTCAGCAGGACATTATCCTGGTGAGCTGCCTGGTGCGGGACCCTGGAGGCTGTAACACCTGCTAACCGTGGTAACTCAGGCTAGCTGTTGCTGTATTTACCATAACAACTTTCTTGAATGATTTTACTTCTACATCTTCTGGACTTGAACTACTACTACAAGACTTCCTCCTCCTTGAGGCAGTTCTGGTGGCGTGACCCACACCACTTCAGAGCAAGTGTTACTCAAGTCAGGCGCTGAATCAAGTTTGTGCTTTGCAGCTGCAAAAGATGTACAGCACGTGATGTAACTGGGGGTGATACTCTTTTAATTGTTTCTGACGGTAAACTTAGCAAAGAGGTCTTGATATGTATATATCTGAGCATATACGCTGCAGATCTGAAAAGCAATGAGCACGCACACACACATATGCATTATATTGCAAGAGTTCTCCCTTGGGAGTTTTGTTATTGTTGTCCCTTTCACAAATTGCGGACCTGTAATTTTTCACGGGCTGTTCTTTGGCCCACTCTGCCAGAGAGGCTCAATCTATCATGTTAAAAAAATCAATAAAAAGTCTAGAGGTTTATTTATAAAGTGGAGCGTAGAGAGAGGGTGCAAAATTTCCATTAAAATGGCAGTTTAGCTCTAGCTATATCTCTTTGGGACTAAGCTCCAATATTTTAAACTATTAAAATTGTTACAAGAGTGCTTTCAAAGCACCACAAATCACAGTAAGGCTTTCTAGTTGAAACTTGCCTTTATACAGTACATAGAACTCAGCTTATGTATGGTTTTGGAACATCTGATGCTGCCCTCAAACGCCATTTTAGCATCCATTTTAGAGCTTTATTATAGTTAATAATCTTATAGGTTTACACTCAAGTGGAAGTACACGGATGTAAGAAGTCAGAATTTGTTTTCCTGAGCGTTTGCGTGTCTTTGTGCAGATGCAGCCCTGTGCAAGTTAATTATTTCTGAGGAGTCTATAGGCTGCTAATGTAATTCATCAGAATTGCTTGGCTTGGCACACGTTACCTCGTTAGAGGAACTTATAAATTCACATGGCTGTGGGTTTTTTTTTATTGCATAGCAGTTTTCACCACTGATGTGTTGGTCATCTACTCCATTTTTCCTATCCAAAGAAATAAATGTGTCCTTCTGCTCATAAACGTGATGCTGAAGGGTTTATGGGATAGTATACGTATGAAACCTCTCAGATATCAGAAGCAGTGGATTTGAAGTGTGAGCTTAACCTCCCCACAGTATCTTCCTGACTTGCTTTAATGGCTGAAGAAGATTGGTCTTGAAACTGTTGAGTTTTAAACAAAAATGATGCTGAATGGTTTTATGTTGTCATCTTTTTTCCTGCGATGAGATTTGTATCTAAGGGAAATACCCTTTATTTAGTTCCAGAAAAAAAATGGCAAATTCTTATTTATAAAGGCTCTGTGTGTTGTGGGTTTTGTTGTCTGGTCCCTAAGGGAAGCGTGTGTCACTTGGAAGGCAGCGGAGGTGTGTGGGCCTGGGCCAAGGGCAGGTTCCTCATCTCCAGCAGCGAGCACGGCGCTCTGTAGGGGCTGCATAACGAACGTGGCAGGAGGTGAAAGAGAAACCCCAACTCACCAAAAGTGTGAGTGGTATAAATACATGGGCCCTGTCACACAGTCATATCCCTGCATACAACTGAATAAATCAATCCATCATTCCTCCGTTATTCATCCATCAAATTTTTAAATTACAGCCGCGTTCTACCTTACTTCTTGCTGTCTTCCTCTGTGTACGTTTTCTTGTATCCTGGCTGTATGAAGTTGGAGTAAAGTAATGATCCCAGAAAGCTTAGAAAACCCAGGACTCTTAAAATCGCCCTTTTGCTGGTAAATAACATTTGAAATTTCAAAGGAACTAGCCTATGTAATTACCATGTGGCTAGAAATCTGTTGAGAATTTGTACCAGTGTTTGGAAAGAGGAGGCTTTCCAGGGAGAACATTAAAGCTTAAAAAAAATGCCTTTTTCTTTGTCCCTTTCTCTAGCCTTTTTCTAGGTGAAGACTAAAATCTGTTTTAGTTTATTAGGTGTTTTTCTGTGTGAAAAGGGAAGACTTTGGTTGTGTTATACAGCTCTGAGTATAAATGATAGTTACTTCCCTGGTTTTGAAATAAAATAAGCAAGTAATGTTAATGAGGATAAAGGAGAACAGCATCCGTAAAGAGAACAGTTTCCTGCAAAGCCCTTGCAGTCTGGAGTCACCAGTCCGCCAGAGACAGGGCTGCAGGTGGGTTAATTGGATTTCGCCAAATTGTGATTGCTGCCAGCCGAGGTTGGCTTAGGCTCTTCTGTCCAGTCCCTTCTTCTTCTTCATCCTCCCTCTCTGCCTGGAGAGGGAGCAAAGTGGTTTCCTCACGTCTTGGTGCTGTGTGCTGCTGTCATGCCCAGGACCTGGAAAACACCGGGCAGGGAGAGAAGCCTGGAGGCTTATGGAGTGTGTCAGAAGAGACAAAGGAGGGAATGTGAGGAAGGACTGGGCTGAGGTCTTCAAAAGGCATTTGTTAGTCCAGGGCACTGCAGTGGCGTGGTGATTGCTCTAAGTGATTTAGGAAGGGTGGTGCCCTGGAAGGGAAGGGAGGGTCTCCTCCTCCAGCCATCCTGCAGCCCACAGCTGCTATGGAGGTTGTTCCCTGGCTGTCTCACCAGCCTGGCTGGTTCCCATTTCTCTAGGGGTTCCCATTTCATAGAATCATCGAATCATCCAGGTTGGAAAAAGCCTTTAGGATCAGCAAGTCCATCCATCCATTTCTCCTCCCTCTCCTGGAGCGGGGCATGTTCTTATCTTCACAAGAGGCTTCCTGTGTGGTTTTCTCTCGGTTTCACAGGGGGTCTTTTTGTTCCTCTTTAATCCCGTGTGAGTGACGTGGAAGCATGTGAAAGATAAGTTGTTACAGAACACTTCCACTAGGGTAGGCCTGCTGGGTCCTGCATCTCGGTGGTGTGCCGCTGCTCTGGCAGCCCTTGGGGCCTTCTGCCTGCTCCTTCGCTCAGCTCCTCGTCCTTCAGCGGGCAGGGATAGGTCCTGGGCTGCCATCGCACCTTCTTTTCCTTCTGCACCTGCCTTTGTCGCATCTCTGGCAGGACATGTGGTGGAGGGTGTGGGGCCAGTTGGTTAGAGAATCGAAGTGGCCTCCAAGACCCCCCAAATTCCGTCTGCCACGTATACACGTCTTGGAGAGTTGAGTATGTCTGGCAAGGTGCTAGGAGAAGCTGATCAGTCTGTGGAGGAAAACTTGACACTTGTCTCCTTGCCTGTGGTGTTCGCCTTCTGCAGGTAGTGCTAAAAACACCTTTTTTTTTGTTGAGCGTTGACCATCTCTGGCACTGTCCCTGAGGAGAGCAGCCTGGAAGGCGCGCTGAGGCGGCCGGCCCTGCGACCAGCCAGCACGTGTTTCTTGTAATCGCCAAAATCTGTTGGGCTGGAGCTGAACGGCTCTGACTGAGCTCTGGCTCATGGCCAAAACAAGCTGTTCGGGTTTGTCTGAGGGGTAGTTGCCAATGGCTTTCGCTTCTAAAATTTCTCTGCGAGCAGCCCTGCCTCTTGCCGGCTGCTTGAGTTTTGTTGTGTCATCCTCCTGTCAGAGCACAGTCCAAATGCTAAAGAAACCAAGCCTTCCACCTGGTCAGTTTTCCGATTCCGGTGGTTTGGGGTGTGGGGGGATTCTCCTTTCCTCCTGCCGGGTGGGGGGAAGAGCCTCTTATGTGGGCTTGCTGTAGGGAGGTTGTGAGTTTTTAGGCTATCCTGTGTTTTTTATGGACGTGGTTGCTGAGCAGGTATTCAGTGGCTGCTTGTGAGTGAAGAGGGCTGTCCTTCTGAAGGTCTGTCTGATGCTTTACGGTCCGTGGCTTACTTTGACAACACTCCCCCTCTGAGGTACGTAATGAGGTCGCTATTTAACCGAGCTGGTGTAACTGTGTGTGTGTTTGGCTTCGGGGAGCTTCCCCACCAAAACTGCTGGGTTTGCTGCTTCTCTGGTGGTGTGTGAAGGCCGGCATCGGCCCTCTCCTGCCCCTGGGCTCGTCTGCAGCAGGCAAGACAGAGCTCTCTAGTTTTTTCTTTCTTTTCTTTTTTTGGCTGAAGAGAGGAAGTGGTAGATACCAATCTTTCTCTCTTGCACACCCTTCCATGCACATCTTGCTGGTGGCCACCCAAACTGTCCCCTAGAGATGCTACCCTACCGTGACTAATTTCCTGGCTTTTATTTTGAAAACCGAGTCATCAAAGCTTGCACAGATCAGCTGGTGTAAGCTCCAGTCCGCTCTGCATGCGAAAACCTAGAAAGCATACTTCTGGGAAGAGGTGTTGGAGACTTTTCTGGTTTTTTCTTCAAATCACACACACACAAAGGGAGGGCAGTAGTGAATGTTTGGGATTTAAATAATTTAATTGGTGTATCTTGGTGTCAAAATCGAGACTAAGTGCACTGGGAGTAGTAGATGTAAACTCTGCAAGGTACGAAGACTAACCAAGGCTGTAATCGTTAAAAATTTATACTGCTAATTGTAAATCTATAAAAGCTCTGAGTCTCATTTGTGAGATGAACCACCTGTGAAATAAACACTATCATGTCTTTCCTTTGCTGTTTATACCGATACTTGTCACTAGTATTTTGTGGACGGCACCACTTAAGTGACTGCACGTTAGACATAACTGTTGATAACTGTTGGTTAACCTTCCTTGAAGAAATATTTTAACTAATAAACGTACAAGCACATGAATTTAGCCATTCTTTGCATGTTTTCCCAGCTATAAAAATGTTTCAGTAAAGAAACGCATCATTTTTTCTCAGCAAGTAACTGCTACTCAGGAGAGAGAGTTTTGCATTTTTTCTGCTTTTCGCTGTTCTTGTGTGCGTGCTTTAAAGAAGAATGCTAACAATAAAAAAAAATCTGTGTTTGAGGTATTTATTAGTGATTTGGTCATGTAGGGTCAGGTATTTGTGTTTACTTTCTTGTGTGCCACTTGCTCAAAACCAAACGAACACTGATATGCTCTTGGTGTGTATGCAACTGCAGACGTGAAATACAAAGCACTGAGTAGAATAACAAAATTAAACTTTAATTGTAGTAGATGCCCTGAATTAACTGAGTTACCAGCGGAAATGCATTCAGAAAGATGTGAATTAAGACAGGTCCCCCCTTGATCTGAGCAATTCAGAAGTCAGCAGAAATCTGCTAAAACTTCGTTTTTAAGGCCAGTACAATTTCAATACCTGAAAACTGTTTTTTTTTTTTTTTTTTTTTCTGGATTTTGCCTTTATTGGTGGAGCTGTAAATGCAGCATAATTGCACTGTACTTGGTAGAGTTCCTGTAGATCTGCGTCAGCCCAACAGCTATCAGCTGAGCCGCACTTCCTTGTTCGCCAGAAAACCCAACCCAGTTCTTTAAAAGAAAACAAAAATTGGGGGGAAACTGGCTGGGCATTAATCTTAGATAACCAGGTTCTTGTTTTAAGGAAAAATAATAACAATAATAAAAATCTTTTTCAGACAGATTGTTCCTTGGGAATGCTGGGAGGAATGGTGAACCAGGGAGCTTCCTGTTAGCAGTCTCAGTCCTAGCATTTGACTCCAGAAACCCAAACCACAGCAACCTCAGAAGGTAACCCCCAGCCTGTCAGAAGGCTGCACGAACCCTGCCCAGAGCATCCTCTGTCCTGCGGCCTCCCCAGCGCAAACTGTGGGGCGAGGATGCTGGAGGAGCTCTCAGAGCCTCAAATACCATAGGAAGGCTGCTGCTGCTTTGGTGGGAGCCCCAGGAGAGGGATTGGGATGGTAGGAACCCAGCCTTTTATTTGTTTTCCTTCCCTCTTTTCTTTCCAGTGAACAGCTTCGAGATTGCCTTGCTCTTTAGGAATTGGTTGATACCATTTCGTTTGTGGGAGAAGTGAGTCAATGACCTAAAATTAGATTTTTTTAAAGCCCCACTCCAGCATAAAATATTTCACTAAAAAAAAAGATATATTTTCCTCTTTTCTATATATTTTATATACAGAGAGTAAATAATTATATGTTATATATACTTTAATTTTTCTCCCTCCTTTAAAATTGCCTTGGAAAGCTATGGCAGTGAGCCGTGATGTGGTTGTGACACTTGCTGTCTTGCTGTAAGCCCGCACTGGGGCTCGCCTCCAGCGTGCGCAGCTCTGCAATAAACTCCAGTCGGTCGGACACGTCTCAATTGCCACATTCTTGATTTCGATGCTTTCTGGGGCATTCTTGTGGTGGGATTTTGCTGGATCAGGACCATGAATGAGCTTCTCAACATGCTGTTGGTGACTTGTTTGAGCAGGGTTAAGAACAAAATTGCACGCAGACTGCTAGAGACACAGCAAGTAAAAGCAGTCCACCTTCTATTTTAACTACGGGTGTTGTAGGCTTTACTGAACTGCTGTGAAAGGAGCTTGGTGAGATTTAAAACAGGCTTGTCCCACCTTCCCCCACTGTCCCAGCGCCAAAGTGCTGCGATGCTGGTCGTATGTTGCTGCCTTTAAGAAAAGCAAAGAGAGACAGCAGGAAATGAGGACGTAAACTGTGCGCGCTTCTCAGAAGCAGAAGGAAAGTGACATCACTGCTTTTCAAACTTGGAGCAAGCTTAACTTTTTGTAGTGGTTCTCGCTGTATTCACTTCATGCAGAAAAATGTGTATGTGCTGTAGTACTTATGCGTCATGGTCTTAATTTTTCACAGTGCTGGTTTATGCGGACGTGTTATGGTAACTACTTCAGAATGGTTTCTGTTTTATCGAAGACCTGATTAGCTAGGAGGGAATGGGAATTCCAAATTTTAACAAGTAGTACTGGTAATACTTTATTTTTTTTCTCTGCCCATTTAAATTTTCCTTTCTTTTTTTTTCATCTGCACGTTATCTACTGAAATACTATTCTATGAGCCAGTTGTAATTTAGAATCCTGCACAGTAATCCATTTCAGCAAAAAAGTGCTGTGAAATTTGCTCTTGTTTAAAAAGTACGTGTCCTAAAAGTTCTGCATCTGGAATCTTTTTTTTTTTCCTTCTTTTGTAATTTTTACTCAGTGTAATTATTTTCAAAGGGCTCTGCTGCCTTCTGAAAAAAATGATGCTCAATGAATATCATGGGATAATACCGAAGCCTGTGTAGGATGTGCACTGACCTACCTAAGAAGCCCAAGAGAGATAATTACAACCTTTCTTAGTCTACATACAACCACACTTTGTAAATGTTTTTTCATGCAAAGAGTGTGAGCCAGTTACATTTTGGAAGCTATATGTATATGGAAAATGGACCGTAAAGTATAAAGGAGATGCCTATTTCAGGCAATTTTTGATGAGTTCCAGATTAAAAAAAAATAAAAATAAATTATAGCATATTAAATTATTAGGCATCTTTACTAGGGTGTAAGGAAGATTTATGCTGTAATGAAATATTACTGCAACCCAATTTAGAACTTGACAAATCTGGTTTTATAGGGCTGAATTATAAGGGATACCTCATTATTTGAGGGGGAAAAACTTTTATTGTTATTTTTGGCACCCTTGTCTCCTCTTTGGTTGGGTTGTGCTCTGCAGGAGCTGCTCTGGGCAAGATGTCTCAGCTGATGCTTTTTCAAAGGAGCTGTGCAGGATGAAGTCATCATCAAGGATCACATCCTGGCAAGCCTTTCTTACCACATGTGGTCACTGATTTCAAGTGAAAACGCTTGCAGTCCTCGTTGCTCCTCAGGACCAGAAACATAGGTCTTCTTAAAAGCCTGGAGTTGCAGTCTATTGTCAAATAGATCATACACAGCATCAGCTATGCCAAATGTAGCTACGCCAAAGTTACACATATACTGCTTAAAACAAACAAAAAACCCAACAACACGTAGGACTTTTGAGACTGCTTGGGCTCTTCTTGTGGCTCATCACAGGTATGCTCCCCAGTGAGAAACAAAACTGGAAGCAAGCTGAGTTGGTGCATTTGCCTGAAGCCGAGAACAAATTTTTGCTGGAAACAATATTTATTTATAGAGTAATGAGTTTCTTGTGTGCCGGGCTTCTGTTTCCCCGGCTGTCCTGGCATGCAAAGTGATTGATCTTGAGCAAATCACATACACTTGTAGCTACAGCCGTAGAGGCACACATCAGCGAGCATGTGACAAAGGAAAACAGAACGCGCGGGGCAAGCTCAGCTGGCAAATCCTCCAGGAGCCTTTTCTTCAGCTTCCTAGGGGAGAGGGGCACAAGCTTATCCCTACACTGCCTGTGGCTTGCTTGCCCTGTGGCTCTGCAAGTGCCCTTTCGGTGCGTCGTGCCTGCCGAACGGGATGAGTACAGCGCAGCCGGGTGGTTTGTGTGGCTGGGTGTAAGTAACGCTTACCTGTGGGAGAGCGCCCTGTCACACGGAGTGGTTGGGATCACTCACTGGGAAGTGAAGTCTTGGAAGTCTGAAGCTGGAACAGGCACAGCTTGGTGTGTGCTGAACGCACGCTGTGTTACGTGCTCAGCTCTCGCTAAACCATTTGCCGAGTTGTAGAGACCCTGCTGTTTTGTTGGTTTTTTTGCCCCCCCTGTTTAGACATCGGTAGCCAAGTGTTTTGCCTCTCTCTGTAGCCTTAAATTGCAGTTTTTTTTCTGATGTAGTCATCAGATCAAATTATTTATAAAATGAGGACATCCTTTTGGACTTCAAGTGTAAACAGTCCGTTAAGTATGTGCACAGGCAGAGAGATTCTTGTCTGTTTATCCACAGTTGAAGCCCAGATATTAATAAATACCAGCATTAAATAGTGCATTTTTTCCCCTCAGTCTGTTTCTGAGTTCTCCCTGTAGGGCTCAGATTTCCTCTCGAGGTTACCCGGAGGAGAGCTTCCACCTCGCCCCTGCTGGAGTTAGGAGTTGCAGTGCATCTCTGCTGCCGTGATTTACCTGGAGCTAGGGCAAGCGAGCGAATCCTTTTGGATTTCAGATCCTCAGGTATCAACAGTACTGAAGCCGTGGCCGCAATCGCTGGTGCGTGCATTTGAGGGTCGGGTCTGCCATCTTCGTGCAGCAGGATGATGCCGGGTCCGTTCCCTGGGAATTAACGTGGAGAACTGGAAGCCCGCCGAGGTGCCATCGAAGGTTTTGGCACCAAGCTGGTGCTGGACTCCGCTTGCTTGTAAGGCACCTCAGTGGGCAGCCGAGCACTTTGGGGGTGGTGGGGAGGCTCTCTGCAGGTTGGAGGTGGCTGGTGCTGCCCCGGCGCTCCCCCCGTGCATCCTCCTGTGCGTCGGCTGCTGGTGGCCCCGGCGGAGATGGGAGAGGAACAGATGGGGTGCTGTGAAACAGCGGCTGAGATGGGTGCATCTGGCAGGGATCTTTAAGGTAGCGGCTGCTGCCAGTGTGGCTTCATGTATGTTGGGCTGTTTATTTTAGCTCCCTGGCTTGTTTTTTTTGGGTGGACTTTTTTTTTTTTAAACAAAACTTCAGACAGCCTCTTAGCCAATACCTGCGCAGTTTGCAAATCAAAACCAAATCTGAGCATAGCACTACTCTTGAGTGAGCTGTGCTAATCGAAGCCGCGCTTCAGTTTCCTGCCTCAAGCTTCTCCCCGGCTCTGGTTCGGCGCATGTACAGTACTGCGTGCTGAGAGACACCTTGCAGACACATCCCGTTAAAGAAAGGTGTGGTGGCAACCGCTCTGAGCTCCGTATTTGATGCGTTTGATTTGATTGCCTGCCTACTCATGGTTAGGAAGCAGCTGCTTGGAGTCAGGTAGGCATCAGACAAGTCCAAGGTTTGTGAATTAGCATCTCAAATGGAACGCTTGTGTGTCCTTCCTGCGTGTTGCACGGATTTCTGTGTTCCTGCACTCAGACGAAATATGTCCTCTGTCAACAATAATAATAATCCCCATAAGAAACGTCACACAGTGCGCGTTGTGTGTGAGCAGAATATTTTATGCACTGAGTATGTCGACTGATGCAATCCTGAGCAGTCCAGCTCTGCTGTTTGCAGAAAAGCAGCCCCTCAAAGCCCCTGTGATCTGCTCTTCCACCAGCAACGCCGTGGCTGACTTTCACTTTCCTTACTGTAAGGGGATTGGTATAGAAGGGAATTTGCCATCCCTTCTTAGTCTGCGTTTTCCCAGACAGGTTGGCCTCCACAAATGTTACAGCCTCCTTTTTCTCTGCGTGGGAGAGTACAAACTGCTGCTGGAGGCAAGGGGGAGAGATTAACATTCATCTGTGGGTTTTTTTTTTTCTTTTTTTTTCTTTTTTTTCCCATCCTGTGGGCATGGCGGACTTCTGAATGTGCTGCTCCTTTGGGGAGCGTTTCTGCTTGTTGCCCTGATGAGAAGGCTGCAGAGAAACGGGTATGGGTGTGAATTTCACATCGCTGGTTAAACAGGCACAGGAAAAAGCCAAGCACGGTGGCTCTGTGGAAGAGGTCAGAGAGCAAAATGGAAGGACCAGCGAAAGCCTTGGGCTGCTCTCTGAGCTGGGGCACTTGCTAGGAAACCTTTTCTGGAGCTCGTGCACGTGGAGGGCTTAATGCGAAGTCCGCCTTTTTGCTTTTGCTTTGGTCTTTCATGAAAAGCGGTACAAGTTTTATTTGGCCAGGGCTCTGCTTTGAGCAGAGAGATACTTCTTTGATTCTTACTCTGATTTAGTGTTGCATGCATAGCCAGAAAAACTGATGGGGAGATACATATCAGAAACAAAAAATATTTAAAAAAGAAAAAAAAAAGTCTTCACTGGCATGGAAACCAGAGCTGTGATTGTAAACGCATGTACAATCACAGCGGTGACTGATAACGCTCCCGCAGGACCAGGAGACTTAGTTTCGCTTCGGCAGGGGCAGGAAAGGTCCCTCCAGCACGTGCTTCTGAACAGCCCTGCCGCCAGGGGAGCTTCCATCTGGCCGGCCGGCCTTGCCCGTCGGCGGCCTCCCGCTCGCAGGTACCACAGTGCGTGAGCGCTGTGAGGGTGATGCGTCTGCCTCTGTCTGCCTCCTTCCGCAGAAGCACCAGCCTCCCCGGCACTCGAATTGCCTGTGCAGAAGCAGCAATAGCCTCGTGGTCCCCAGGGTCTCCTGCTGCTGCCAAATTAGAGTATCTCTCTCAATTAACAGCCAGGCATTCTTCCCCCCTCCCCCCCCTCGCCCCATCCTAATGGGGAGTGGTTAACAGTTATCATTTACTAATTTAGGGATCTGGAAGGTTTGTTCTCAATGCGCTGCAATCAGGAGATCTTGCTCCTCGCCCAATTAGTGGGCCCTGCAGCCGGGCGGGCAGCCTGCCTTCCCGGCGCGGGGCGTCTGGAGGCCATGGGGCCGCGGGCCTGGGCGGCCGCTGGGGGATCGCAGCACCCGGGGAGCCTTCCCAACACCTTGCCTGAGCTGCTGGAGGGGTACGAGTGCGGTGTTTTTGGATGGATGTGGTAAGGATTTTATCTGGGGGATGGCGTGGGGATTGATGAGGGTGATGGGGGGTTGTACAGAGCTGCCATGTAAAGCTTTGGAGGGATGTTGCTAACGGGTATTGAATGAAGTGAGGTCAGTATGAGAGGAACAGAAAAAAAACAAAATGAGGAACAAAAACCCTCATTCAGGTAAGGCAGGGTAAGGGCAGTGCTGCCCCATGAGGGGCTGGTTCAGTCTGGGTGGGTTCGTGCAGTCATTTCTGTGGCTCTTCAGAAGCTTCCTGCGGGGCTGGGCTTCCCCGCTCAGGCACGTCTACATCCACCTTCCAGTCAGGCTTTGGCAAAGTAGGAACAGCACCATCCGTATCCAACTTTATTTCAAAAGGAAAAATAAAGTCCTGAATGCCAGCCATCCGCTGATGGCTTCACGCACAGGCCGTGTCCCCTCAGGGGATGGAGATGGCGTGTCCGGCCAGAGAGCCACCACTGGAGCTTGTCGTGCCGAAATAGCCCTGCCCGGTGACAGGGAATTAGGGTCCCTTCCTGCTGGCAGGATCCACAGCACTTTGCTTATGAATCCTTAAGAAGAGATGAGAGCCTTTCTGTGAAGGGGATGCTGAGTGTTGGTGTGGTTAGGAGCTGCTGTACTGGTGATTGAGGCAAGAAGACAGTCGACGCTTTTCTTCTTGTAGGCTGGTTGTTGGGTGTAATGTTGTTTTGGAAACGGTTTAGGTTGTGGTTTTGTACAAGTTGGCTATTAAAATAGGCCCACTATCTTGATGGGAGCCAGTATGAGCCCTTAGCCTGACGCAGGAAATGAGCAGACTCGTTTTTCTTTCATTCTTTCATCTCAGTTACCCCCAGCAAATGCCCAGTCAGTTTTGATTTGCTTCTGAAGGTGCTTTTTTTCTGAAGTCGATGTGCCTTGCTTTTTTTTGGTTGTACTTCTGTTTCTTCCTATTATAGAAGTCAAGTGCTGACTCTGTTCCCGTAGCTCTGGGTGAAGGTGAACACTACTAAGGCAGTAGACAGTTAAAAAAAAATCCATTAATTAAAATATTTACATTGGAAGCTGCAAAACATTTGCTCTTTGAGTAAAACAAACTTCCCCATTGTTCTTACACGATTGCTGCAGTTTCTCTGAAAATAGCCAGGAAGAGGTTGAGCTCCGAGGAATTTTACTGGGTTGGCAAGGGAGTAGGAGTGCAGGGGTGCTCAGCTGGGCGCCTGGTTGGTGACTCTCTTCTTCCTCAAATCCTTCTGTCCTGTGGACGAAAGATCTCCTTCTCACGCGCATACACACAAAAAACCCCACAGTGAAATATGCTGGTATGGTGTTTCTGGTGATGCCAAAGCCTAAACGATCCATGTCCTTCTGAATAACAGGTATTTCTCAATGAAGCAAGCAAATGGCAACTGAAAAGAGGAAATAAGAGAGAGTAAATTGTGTCAGTGAAAGACGAGGAAATGGTTTTCAGTGTATGAGAGGTTTCTTTTCAGCGCTACAAGTCTGCACTGCTGTACACCTCAAAAAGAAGAGCACAGCGCAGAGGGGTGCCCAGGCTGGGACCCGGTACTGCTGCTCCCGTCCCACTGGTGGGGAACTGGAGGATGTGCTGGGCCCCTGCTGTTCCTGAGGGGAATCGCTGCCCGAGGGAAACCAAGCCAGCATGCAAAGCAGGCACGTCAGATCCGGGCTTCAAAAGCAGCGTTTCTCTTGCATCCAGGTTTGCGCTTTAGGCACAGGAATGCTCTTTGTAGAGTCACTGTAGGAAAAAATAAGTAAATATGAAAATAATTCATTTGAAATCCTTCCATTCCTGCCGTATCTCCTCCCAGATAACTGGATGGAGAAGAGGTTTTTCTTAAAAAAAACAAAACAACAACGAAAAACTGTGCTGTCATAGAGCATCCCATTTCACTTGCACATTTCTGGTGTTTTTCAGCTTGGCAGTGGACTAACAGGCTTCTAGTGCTGGTGGGCAGAGTGCTCAGAGTGCTAACAAACCGTGTGGAGGGGTTTCTCTGGTGGCTTTGGAGATTCTTGGTTCACGCTTTTTTCTCTAGGCAGCCTCTAAACGCTTTTCAAAGTGTCAAACTGGACGTCTCCCTTCTGCTGTGTGGGTTTGCTAATTGGATGGATTGCAGGTCATGCCCCCTTAATGTAATGGTGTTGTAGAAGCCTGTTTGTTTGAGCCTGTTTCTTTGAGCCCAAGTCCATCAGGATTTAGATGTTATTAATTCCGAAGTTGCAGTTTTGTTTGTTAGGTGTGTGGCACTCTTTCCTTGTGACCCCAGGTACGTTGAACTGTATTATTCTTACTTAAAAAAAAAATCCTTCTGTTTCCTTGTCAGTTTGGGTTGTAAAGGTGATAAGACGTTACTTGATCAGGGTAGGCATCATTTAAACCTGTGGATGAGAGCTTTGTTTCATCCATGTCTTGCATGCTTTACCATATTTAAGGACTGTGTGCTGACAGTTTCTTGGCCTGCAGATAAAAGGTGCAACGTACCCAGGTTTGATACACTGACAGAAAATTGTCTCCACGATGTATAAGGCTGCTGTGATTATTTCTAGCCATTACCATTGGTCTCATTTTACAACTGTGCACATTATATAATTTGATGTTCATTTAATTTAATGAGAGGATGCTGCAGACTTATTTATGACTCGGTAGGGCAACCTGTACACTTTGGCCACCTCTTGTAACCTTTCTGAAGGAGGAAGAGCATGTTTCTTACAGAACATGTTACAACATCTTTCCTACATTTATATCCAGGTTTCCCAGATTCCTGCAGACAGGAGGGCGACTTGCCTGGGGTGTGGATTATACCGGAATGGGAGCAGAAGTTTAACTTTTTTCTTGAACTGCTTATTAGCTTTCTGTTGTAAGGTTATCGAGTGGTATTAATGGACTTTTCCTTTTGTTGCAGATGGAATTTTGTGACTTGCTGGATTCTGAATAGGGCGAGGAGATGTGTCTGATAAGGTAAGAGAAGAGGGTAAGATAAACATGTTCTTACACAGAACAGTCTCACTGGTCTTGTGTTCTGGTTGAAGACAACTGTTTCATTCCTTGGCAAAGCCCTGCAAATAATTGGGGTGTTTATTTATATATTTTGTCTGCCTCTGATCTTCAGAGCAGGAATCATTTCAGTTTGGTACAGCTTCTATCCCAGTCCTTTCTCCTGGTGAAGTGGTAGATGAAGTCTAGGCAGCAGAAATACAACTCTTGCACGCATGGGCTTAGCCAGGTAGGTTGTGCTTCCCTTAATATTGTAAAGTTTCTTAAAAGTCACATGCAGGGTAGAAGCCTTTTTGTTTGGGTTCAGCCTCCCCCACCCCACCCCCCAGGACTTTTGAAAAGTAAAAAGATCTTTGAGCTGTTTTAGCCTCAATGCTTTAAAACTTGGTTTTCCTGTTGCAATATTTTCAGAATTGGAGTGTTTTGAATAGGATAGAATGTGAATTAGTAGAAAACCTTTAGGTTTGACTTTGAAAGAAGTATTTGCTGTCACTGATACGCTGTAAGTTTGCAGAATTTTAATGGCAGCATTTGAAGAAGGCTGTGTTAAGATAGATGCTTTTTCTCTTTCAGTTTCTGGTCCAAACATTTCTACTGTCAGAGAAGAGTAGATGTCTTTAAAAGTGTTGGAATAACTATATACAGATACCAAACAGCTGAATATAGTAGTAGTGTGATGCAGGGATTATCAGTCTTCCAACCTGCAGTCCAACCTATCACTATCGACCTCATTCATTTATGTATTTCATTTCATCTCCTGTGTGAGCTCTGTGTAACTTACGGGCCTCAAAATCCCTTTTGTTCTTTGAGGCTGTTGGTTGGAAAGTGTAGTGAAAACAGCTAAAAATATTATGTCATCATGCAAGGATCAGGATTAAAAGCCTTTTTCCTTCAATTGAGAGATTTAGCTCTTGGAGAAAGTCTTTTTTTTTCCATTTTAGTTTTGTTTGCTTAGTGGAGTTACTGTTTTGGAGGGTGGCTACCCGAGCAAGAACTGAAATCTGTAGGTGGCTCTCAGCCCAGCATGGCGTATGCAGGAATCAAAGGCTCGCTTGCTTCTTAGCCTTCTGCAAATCTTGGGCATTTTCCCCTTTGTCCGTTCGAACCACACCCTTTCATACCACCACTGAATTCGTTATAAATATTTTATTTAATGGCTTGCAAGGCCACCTTTGAGTAGACGGTACGTGTATAGCTGGTAAAATGCAGCTCTTCAGGTGAGAGGTCTGGCAATCTGCAGCGCTATTATGTAAAGCACCTCAGCAGCGCATACCTCGCTTGTTATGTAAACCATCTTCACTCACTCGCACGTGTTGGAACCGGCCTACTTCTGTTCCAAGAGTGGCGAATTACGAATTCCGGCTGCGTTCAGGACTTCTTAGAGCGTGTTCAGCCCGACCGCGCGGGCGGCCCAGCTGCCGTCCCCTCACGTGCCTGCCACCGGCATTGCTGCGGTGGTGGCCGCTGTGGTGGTGCCACCGCCCGCGCAGAGCCCATGTGTGGAGTCGAGCCTGGCCAGTAGGGGTTACATATGAATGCTCGTGTTCAGGTTGGTTTTCTGTAGTGGATTCTGTCGATTTTTTGGGGATGCAGGTGGGACTGCACCTCAGTACTCACTCAGCTGCTTGTGTTTTCTTAGGACATTGCTCCTCGTAATTATTTGATTTGTCTAACTCAGTGATTTGTTTTTTGTTTAAAGTGTCGCTCTTTGCTGCAAAGTGGATATTTGTGAACGTACATACTTTAACCTGGGCAGTTTCTGTTTTAATGCCTCTCCCAAGGTGAGCTCGCTCTCTCCTTACCTCATAAAACAGCTACCGAGGGAGCTTTGCGTCTGGAGCATGTTCTCCTGCTTAAGGCCATGACACCTTTTCTTGCCATGGTTTTATTGCCAGCCCCAGGCAGGTACAAATCGTGAGTCAGGTCCCTAGAAATCACAGGATCGGCTTTAAAATGAGATTCCGGGAGAGAGAAGTTAACACTTCCCACTGGCTCTCGTCTTTCACCTCTAGAAGAGAAGATTCTGTCCTGGCAGCGTGTGATGCTGTTTCAGGGTTGAAATTAATCCTGAGCTACAAATATGCCTGTCTCATTCTCATCTTTTGGCTTTCAGAGGGACTTCATTTATTTGTTCCTTCCCCGGCAGCCTGGGCAGAGAAGTGTCACCGTCCCACTCCCTGTCCTCCTGCCTCGCAGGAAGATGCAGCTCTCCTGTTCATACGCCTGCTTAAGGCCACCACGGTCAGGCACCCCTAGGTCTTACAGCTATCCCTTATTACTGCTACTTTTTTTAAAATTACTGTGTTCCCTCTCCCCATTGGCTTCTGTGCTTTCATCCTTCCATGCAGGCATCTGGATCTTGTTCCAAACTTGCCCTCAGGTCCAGTCTGTGCCTCGTGTCCAAGCTTTCTCCCGATTATTACGGTTTTCATGGGTATTTCCTGACCAGTATGCATGAGAGCATCATGAGACGTGGTGAGCTTGTGCCGATGTTGATGGGTGCCAGAGCTCTCACCCTGCATTTTCTTTTCCTTCCCCCATATTCCCTTGTGCCTTTATCTTGCTTCCTTCCCAAAAGCCTGGGGCCCTTGTGAGCTAGAAGTTAAGCTTCGCATGGTGTCTGCCTGATAATTTGGATCAGAACTGTAAAATCATTCTCTCAGAGCTGATCTAGTTTCAGAGGTACGTTTGTGAGATGAAAATGACTCTGATCGCTGTGATGGCGTTGTGTCATATTGGAAAGGAAATGACAAGGAAGTAACAGTTACCAGGCCTATTTTCACCCTCTGTTAAACAGCATCGACCTGATGGATTGCTGCGCCAAGGCCGCTTGTTTTAACAGTTCCAAATTAGGTTACCAATTAATATTGATTATCTGAAAAGCAGTGTGTTGATGTATATTCTGTTATTAATGGCTGGGGCATGCTATGTTCATGCATTTTATAATGGCAATCTGTTTTGCAAACATTTCTGGTTGTTCTTTTTAAAAGAGTCTTGGCAGTGAAAACAGCAGTTTAATTCAGAGTACAGTGTCTCACTCAAGTGTTTGTGTTCTTTTCACGTTTTGGTTATTTTTCTTATTTTTTAGTGGGAGTAACACTTGATTTTGATGAGACAAGACTGAGGCAAGCTCAAAGAATGATTTCTGTCTAACCCGGTGCACTGTGGTTTCTTCTTGTGTTAATGCACATACGTGCAAAATTTTGGCATTGCTGCTAGATTAGTTTTGCTAATGTCATTGCGTATGAATTATTTTTGTCTCCCCAGAAACCATCTTAGAAAAACTTTCAAAATAAGAAAGCCTATTTGACTAAAAAGAGTAACAGGTATTTTGAGTTCCCTTTCTTGTGTTATTTAGTTGTTTTGTCACAGTATGTGGAAAGTACCTGGAAAGTACAGGGAGGAAAATGGGAAATCTCTCATGCATAAGGAAAACCTCTAGATAACAAAGTTGGGGGGAGGGAGGGTGGAATATCTACATAAATGTAGACATCAAGGTAAATGCTTTTTCCTTTTCTTTTTCTTCCAGAAAATTTGAATATTTGCACAATCTGATGTTGCAAGTTGTAAATGCTTAACACTTCTGAAAGAATAAATTACTTCAGTGCCTGACTGTGTAGATAACTGTCAGCTTCAAAGGATGAAGTGAGTTAGAAGGAATGTCTGGAGATCTCGGCATAGGCTAATATTAGGCAGAATACAGAAAGAGGGGGAATACATTCAACTAACATAACAGAGGCCTAGATGTACGTTTATATATAAATTAAGACTAGCCATGTTATGAAAAGCAAAATTCTGTGGTTCTGCTTTCAAAGTGGAATGCTCAGTTCCCCCTTCCCATCTCTGTCACAGTAGGTTTTCCAAGCTTGTTGTTGTAAGAACTGTGCTTCTATAAACACTGCGATGGAAAATTGACCTATCTTATACTTCTCAAGTTATCTTTACAGTAAAGGTCACCTTCCACTGTTAGAATATCCTTGCTGTGAGCTGCCTTGTTCTGTAAGAGGCAGGACACTTTTTCTGCAGTCTTGACCAAGCAATTAAGAGAAACTGAAATTAGCACCGTAAAACACACAGTCAAGCTATGGGGCTAAAATGGAAAGAGCCATTTCAGCTTTTGCTTGAAAAGTGAACTGATGTGCAGTTCCCCTCTGAGCTTGTAAGCACAAAGAAGGAGTGTTGTTGGCCTCGCAGTTTCTGGGGTGCATGTTGCCTGTCTCTCAGCTCAGTGAGCCAGCTCGGGGTACGAGACCCGGACCAGCCATGGGCTCCTCCTTCTCTTCAGGGTTATTTTTCTGAGCTGTGTCCCTGGGCTCAAACAGGCACAACAGGAGCATCAGGGCAGACCCAGGGGGCGCAGCAGCATCGCCCCTGCTGCTGCTGCTCTCTGGGCACCTCTGCAGCTCAACCAAAGCTCAGAGACGTGGCGTGCAGGGCAGAGGACTCACAGCCCGGGGAGCCTGCTGCATGCCCGCTCCGCTGGGCAGGGCGGCCGCCAGTGCCAGTGCATGAAAATAGCGCTGGAAGCCAGGAACTTGTAACTGCAGCTCTGCTAATGACTAGCCTGTGGTTTTGGGCAACTCCCTCAGCCCTCTTTGAGTCAGCTCCCCTGTCAGTAAAAAGGGGATAATACTCCTTTATAACTTACTGCTGAAATGATTAATTGTTGCGCACGGTGCTTCAGGTATCGAGGTCCTGCCGTGTATTGTTACCATTGCTGTGGCGAGGCCTCTCTCAAACTGTGTTCAGAAACCCCAGCTCCAAAAACACAAAAGGTTTTGGGGGCTGCTTTTTGTTGTTGTTCCTCTTAACTATTGAAACAGATCAGGTTGACTCTTGGTACGGAAGTACTACCCACCAATACTGGCCATCTGGATTGTGCCCTCTTCTCCTCCCCTTCTCCTTCCTCCCCACGCCGCCTCTCTTGACTTTCTACACTTCACATCAAACTTTTCCTAAGTGAATTAAGGACGGATTGCCAGGAGATTTAAAAGGCAAGTTTTAGTTGAGGCTGAAGGTGAAATCCTCACAAAGAATATAAGGCTCTGCTGCTGAGACAGAGAGGTAGGGAAATGTTCTGTTTTCTTCCTTCCCAACCCATTCTGGGTGGCAGCCATGCAGTTTCCAAGCTCTGGCTTCTGTTGCCAACCCGAGATATACCAGTAACTCACTGGTTCAAAAAAAGGAAAGAAAATCCTAAAAATGTTGGGGGGAGCCTGGTGAGTGCGAAGCTGCAGAATTCATATTTGATTTTTTTTTTTTTAAAAAAAAAAAAGCTCCAGAAATTAAAGAAAAAAATAGTCAAGGTCCCAGGGCTGAGCTGGTGGCTGCTCCTGCTCCTGCTGGAGGAGCTGGTGCTGTGAGGAGCTGAGGGCTTGCCCCTTGTCTGGGCAGCAGAGGTGGGAAGGGAAGGGCAGGCGGCCGTCAGTGGTCCTTGCTGGGTGGCAACCTGCTGAGAGCCCAAGAAGCCAAGCCTGCTGCAGCTCCTGTCCTCTACTGGGCTGCTGTCTTCGTTCTCAGCCAGCGTGCCCTGAAATGAAATCAGCTGCTCGTGATTTGTGGGCATCATAAACGCCAAGCAATGGGCTGTAGCTTTAGGAAACCTATATTCTGTGGAATACATTCATAGATGTCTGTCCCAAGAATAAGCCTCTGTTATCTGCTCATCCTGTCTTACTGCAGATCATCAACTCTCGCTCGGTAATTTCTACAGAAAGCCCCTAAGTTCTGTTGTTACTTTGCAGAGGTGTCCACTCTTGACTATAAATGACAGAATGCAACGTGTTGAAGTTGGAAATTGCATTCATTTCTCTCTGGAAGGATTTTAGGCCATTCTCTCTTCTGTGCTACATACATTCTTGCATACTTTGTAGTAGTAGTGTTCCAAGAATGCAGCAATATGGCAAACACTCGTGTATTTCACTGTAGAGGGGATGTAGCATAGTGCCTTGTCCAGGTGTCCTTGCTTAATGCAAGTTGCTATGAGCCGAAAAGTGGGGAGAGGAAGATCTGAATATTACAAGCTTCAGTGTTCAGATCTGCCATGAGTGATACTTTGGGAAGCTCGCTTCGTGTCTGTCCCTCATTCAGCCACACAAAAATGTGCATTTCCAGCAGTGATTGACACTAGCTGGACTGATCCACAGCTCTGCTGCTCTGTCTTGGAGTGCTGGGAAAAGCCTTAAATACCCTGAACGGAGGCCATGGAGCACTTTGAAGACCCATAACGATAAGCTATGATTTTAATATTCTAATGGTGTATGGGGAGCAGCCTGTGCTTCTGAAGATGTCCTTCGAGAGCTGTTCTGGTTGGAGCTGCTGCAGAGGTCTGTATTTCGGAGCGTACGGCGCTGCTGCACGGTGGGGAAGATGTAAATGGCAGAGCAGTGGGGCAGAGTTTCAGTCAGCTGGGTAAGATAAAGCGTTTCTTGTGGGTGCTGCATTTTGCCAGCTTGCTGCCAATGAGTTTCTGGGCGTATCAGTTAGCTGTAACTAAGTACTGTCAGGCAGAAGAGATTAATTCTGAACTCTTCAAAATGCTTTCCTCTGCCCAGCAGCATCGTTTTTGGGCCTAGTTTTGACTAATGTATTCCTTATCTTCTGAGTAAATTTTTGTAGAGACATCGAGCCATTTTGTCAGTAAGTCACTGATAACCATTATCCTCTTTGATAAGCAAAATACGCTGACTCTTTAATTCTCAATATAAGATGTATTTTCTGAGTCTTTAGCTGTTCTTGTGGGACCTTCTTTTCTCCAGTGAATAGACCAGAAATACTTGTTGCTCTTGCTGTTATTTTTCTTAGATAATGCTCTCCCTCCCACCCGGCCTTATACAAAATAATGTTCTTATCCATCCAGCGGCTATGTTTCCTTGCTTAGCTGCAGGGTCGTGCAGGAAGTTCAGTGCCTAGATTGTGTCTGCCATGACCCCAAGGCTTTCTACAGGATCCTTGCTTTCCAGGATGCAATTTTCATGATTCTTTTTTATTCCTGTAAGTTTGTAACTTCTGTGGCATTGCTGTATTCAAAGCTAGTTGTCCTTCATGTAAATTATACCTGTCAAACAACAACAAAAAAGCCTTTACCAGAAAGCAACCTGATTCACTTTCTGCTGACGGTTGTTCCAGGTTTTGTGTTCTGTGCCAGTGACAACTGCAGTCATACCTTCCTTCAGGTTCTTGGTAGGAGCCATGGATAGCATCGCTTTAGACCCCCAAAATGCCAAAGAAAAAATGTGAGAGGAAGTGGGGTGCATATTGTCATTAGAGATAATACTTAAAGGATTTTGAATCTTGAAATTGAACTGCTTGTACTTTGCAGTTTGGGTTTGTGTGAACATAATTGCAACTTTGAATTCTTTCTTTTAAATATCACATGTATGTGGGGGTGTAGTTGTTTTGTTTTTGCTAAGTAGCATTTTTCTGGAGAATTGTATTCATACCACTTGTGTTCTTTTTGAAGGTAAAATTTAATGTTGATACTTTTTTTGGTCTAGTTCTTAGGAGATTGAGTACCAGACAGTTGCGCATTACCATCACCTCGTAGTCAGAAGGTACAGTCTTGCAAAGACTTGACTAAAACTAAATGAATAGCTCTCAGTTTCCTGTGGGTTTTTCTTCTTTTTGTATGTCTGTGTGCTGCTTACCAATAAGGAATAGAGCAACTTTCTACTTCTGAGATAATGTTATTTCCAGTTTTTATACCGTTGAAGTAATTTTTGTTAAACAGGAAGAAAAAAAGTTAATAACCTTGAAAAGGAATTTCTCTGCAAAGTGTGCAGTCAGGGTTGGGATCTTTTTTGCTCTCCTGTTTTGTTGAGAGGGAAAAAAACTCTGATGCTTTAGTACTTCATTAGCCTTTAGCTTTCAAATGCAGAGCCTTAACAGCGTGCTGCTTTCATGATTCATTTTAGCGTTTGCCCGTGAGAATAGTATTTGAACACCTCTTAGAGATGAAAAATGTCAAGACCTTTGTTTCCACAGCAGTGTTGTACACAGCTTTGTTTTATTCAACTCACTGCCCATTTGTGAAGTGAGCTGAGGAATCTGCTTGGGGTGGCCCAGGAAGTCTGTGGCAGCTGGAGGGATGGTACCCTCCCACCAAAACCCTCTTCTGGTGGCCAGGGAATGCTCTCCTTTGCGTCTGTCTGCTGTAGGCTTAGATGGATTTGTACCCTTGTTAAATAGTAGTGGTGTCACTTTGATCCTGCGCATTTCTGGTTTGAAAACTTGAGTATTACTCTGCTGACATGCTTCTTTCTTATAAAAGGAAAAGCGTATGCTCGCTGGCCCTTATCCTAGTCTGTGCTATTTAAGACAGGCAAATGAGTAACTTGTCGGTGTCCCACTTAAACTTCCTCTAAATTTCTTGAATAGACAAGTTGGAAGAACAAATTATCCCGTTCTTTTTCTCTTGGCTTTCTTCTGCTGGCTTGCAGCTTAAATTATTATCTCTTCTAGTAGGCTTAAGCAGGAGCGATGAAGTCTTCTCTAGATGTGTCCTCTCACGTTGACCTAGCCATACCGTTAATCCCGCTAAGAAAACTCAGTTAAGTAGAACTTTTTGACACGATGCTATTGAGATATCCAGCAAGCTGGATAAAAATGTGAAAAATGTGCTTGGAATGTACTTGTGCAGCTTCCTGTGTAACTTTTGCCTTTAGGCTTTTGGAAGGACCACGCTGTCTAGAAAACTTTGTTTGTACCAAGAGAGGCTCTTAGGGAGCCCTTGAGGGGTTGCTGCATTCTCTCTCGCAATAGATAAATGCATGCTCTGTGGGTCACTTACTCGAGGAGACCAGCTGTTTCTGAGTTTTGGGTTGAGGGTTGGAGCCAAATGTGAGTGTGTTCTTATTTCTCAAATTTCTGGGTATGGTGTGAGGGAGTGAAAAGGACAGCATGGCATGCTCTGAAAGCCCCAGAGAAGAGTGGAGTCTTGAGCCTGTACAGCCTTGTGGCTCAGACTTGTTGAGAGAACAAAGGAGGTGAAACTTTTTTTTTTTTTTTTTTTTAATTTAGCCTCAAGAGATACATAAGGGTCATCTGTCGGTTGATCTGAAGTTCAACCAGCAGCTTCTGGTGAGACCTGTTACTGTGTGAGGTTTGAGTAAAAGTAATAATGGCCATCATTCAGCAAAACCACAGCTGGCAGCGGTTAAGGACAAGGTATCATCTGGCATTATAAAAGCACTTTGTTAAAACAACAAAGAGGATCGCGTGTCCAGATGTCAGGGTGATGGATCCTAGTGTGAGACTCAAAACAGGTAATGTTCTTTAAGTACTAGTGAGTCATGTACAGTCAGGAGCTCCTGTGCTGTCTGTCATGTCAGACAACTCCATGTTCACTTCGCTTGCCTTCCTTTTGTACATGATTTTGTTGTTTTTGTCTTTTATATAAGTTTTTACTTACTTTTTATTAAAGCAATACTATTATGTAATTATATAAAAAAAAGTGTATACAAAGAGTAGCTGAATGTGAGAGAGACAGACTGACCTTCTACGTTCTTTTTCTCCTGTTTAAAACAAATTGAGACTTTTGTGATATTTTACTAGCAGTCTCTTGCTTATCCAGGGAAATTATTTTTAAAGACCAGACCCTGGGAGTATTCTTTTCATTTGGAAGGGGTTACTATTAGCTTTCCAGGCCTGGCCACTGTGGCTGGTGTCTGGGATGTAAAAACATGGCCACACAGGTTGCTGGTGGTGAGAATGTTTGTTTTTTGTGTAAGTATTTCTCTTAGGAGGTGGTGAACTTATTTCTTAATGATTTAACTACTTAATCTTAGGAAATCCTTGGGGAAAAAAAATGGCTGGGAAATTCTGCCAGAGATTTACGCAGGTGTGGTGATAGAGGAGAGAAGGGACTATGCTTTCTGAAGTAAAACATGGGACAGGAAGTGCTGGAGCAAGTGTTGGCCAGAAATGCTAAATACAGAATGAATGTGGGGAGGCAGGACATGAGTTCCTTTGGTGGTTGCACCGCCAGCAAGCTGCTTCAGCCTGCCTGTGCCTCTGAGCCTCCACCTGTGTGGAACGAGCTACAAGACATGTCTCAGAACTGTTGTGAAGGTGCTAAATTAATGCTTTCAGTGGAAGATCACAGAAGGCTTTGAATAAAGCTTTACAAAGTGCAGAGTGTTCTTACTATTAATACCAAATAGTTTGTGTGCATCTCTTAAATGACAAGGAAAATGAAATGTGCCAGTTCTGTGTAGCTGGAGAAACATTTGCTCGTTATTTTGGAAGAGCTGGAAAGTGCAGATGGAGAAGGGAGGAGTGAATCTAGGTATGGAGGACAAATCCCATGGATTGTCATGATGGATGTGGTTTTGGACTCCTTCATCTTGTTGCCTCACATCTGTAAATCCGTTCTGTAGATGGCTGTGTTTTTCGGAGCCCGGTGAGAGGGAATACAGCGTTTACCAATGCAGAATAATGCATCGCAGAGGAAGCTGCTGCTGAAACTTCTTACTTGAAGAAAATGTGACAAACCAGGAACTGCTGAAGTCCTTTTCTTAAATAGGAAATATATGCAACCACAAAAGACTAGTACAGTGCTAAGTGACTGGCTGGAACCTATACTAGAAGTTTGGCATTTAAAGAAACAGTCTCCTGGCCTGCTTTGTCATTTGGATCATACTCGACAAGCTGCAAAAAGGCCAATATGTATCCTGTCAGCAGAACAACAACCAGCAACATTTGAAGCTACATATCCATGGTAGGGTTCTCCTTTCAGGTGACGGCCTGGCCCACTCCGCTTGGTGGAACTGAGGCTCGGGCCCACCTCATGGCAAGGAGGGACCTTTGCGGTCAATCCTTCTGAGGCAGAGCTGTCCCTGGTCGCAGTTCCTCCATCTGCCCTGCCCAGGCTGCCCTTCTGCACCCACAGGCCTGATGCTTGCAAAAATCTCTTGGTTCGTTTGAAGGCAGCTCATGGAGAGTGGCGGAGATGAGCAGACGGCTGGAGAGTCATCTTGTGTTTCAGTTATTTTAGCTGGTACCTGAGGTGTGGGCTTCCTGCGAGCAGGTGAGAATTGAAAGCCCTGCCGCCGCCTTGGTTTGGATACCAGCGCGCTCAGAAATGAGGATGAGGAAATTACTGCCCTTTGACTTATGATGGGGATCAAAAAACGAACCTCTCATTCAGAGAAGCGAGTCCTCAGCTTGGCTGTTTAAGGAACAGCTCCATGATGATCTCAGTGCTCCTCTGATTGGCAAGTTGGCCATCCTTTGAACTCCTGAGTTCTAATGAAGCTTTTTTTTTTTTTTTTTTAATATGAGCTCTGGTAAGGATGTTGTCAGCTAGTCAGTTAAATATCCTAGGGAAGGCTTTGTGGCTGATGATTAATTCCGGTAATTAATGCTGTTGTTGAACTGGGGTTCAACGGATAACTGTACTGGTTTTACTTCAGAATTGCTAACCTGAGGAGATGTGTTGAAACTCTGACTTTGTTAAAAAGTTAAGAGCTCTATTAAACTTTAGCCTAGGAAATGAACTTTTAGATCTATGTTATGTTGTTTCCATGCCCTAAATAAATCCATGTAGGCTGATCAACACTGGGTAGTTTGGTTTTGAGTCAATCCCTGCTTTTCAAGAGTCATCTCAGAGCTGGTAACATCATCTGGCGTTTAGCTCCTTTGTGATGTTGGGTTCAGACTCTTCTGCCTCTGTTCCTCTTTGTGCATGCCGCATTTCTAGCACAGCATCGCAGTAGTGGTGCCATTTGTCTAAAAGATAAAGGTTTTTTACTCTTAAAAAAAAGGCAAAAAAAAGTATAACTGTATTAGTACTTTTGTTTATAAATATGAATTATCCTTTTTGAGCTGAACGTATAAGAAGCACTAGGTTCTAACAAGTTGCGCTGACTTAACTTCAGTGGTGGATTTTTTAAAATATTCATTAAATGCTTTCCCGTATATAAAAAAACAAAACAAAACATTTTTATACTGGAATAATGAGTATCTGATATGACAGCATGGAGCAAAAGTTTATTATGCATATACAGATGAGATAAGTTAACTTGTTTAAACTGTATTGTAGACACAGTGCTCCTACATTTGAAAAAGTTTCATGACTCCATATAACTATATCAACATGTTTCCATAGTTAATTTCCAGCCTACAATTATATTATCTTTTGTCTAATGGAACATCATCATATTAAGTAAACTAATAACCATAATGTTAATGTTGCTGATGCTTTATTAGGTACTTTAGAGAAAAAAAAAAAAAAGGAAAACAAACAGCAAACCGCAATCCTGCATTCACTTAACCAGGATATATTTTAACTCATGAACCTTCTCTGTCAGGGGAAAATCAAGGTTGCATTTCAAGTACTGTATCGAGTGCTCAGAGTGGACCAGTATACACCAGCATGCCATACTGGTGCTTGTGAGAACATCAACTACATGTATTCAGTGCTCCTCAACACTTCTGTGCAAGGAGGAACAAATGCTAGGCCAGGACTTCTGTCACGTATCTTTTGTGTTTATGACACAGATATAGAAATAATGGCAGTGACTATAAATGGGTGATGAGGCAATGTAAATATTTGGAAAGCAAAGGAAGAAGTAACTGCAAACCGTTAGTTGGTAGAACTGAGAGAAATCTATTTCAGGATCACTAATCATCATGCTAAACAAAGTTAGTTATTGTTAAATTTGAAAATGTCACCAAAAATCCAGGGTATAGTGAATAATGATGTGTCCTTTGTCTCACACAGGATTAGTTCCCTTTTTGTATAGGCTGACTCGAATATTATGGTAGCACAGACTGGTCCCCCTGTATGTTATGCAGAGGGAAGGACTTAACTATGTTCTGCAGAGCAGTTTACATTGGGAAGGAGTTGGGGTGATGGTAAAAAGCTAACAAAATACAGACTCCTTGTAATGCTGCTAAAAGACTGGATGCAGTCTTTGGACGCAAAAGCTAAATGTGTATGGTAGGAGTATATAGCATTACCAGTGCATAATGGCACAAAATCATTACTTGAATGTGAGTCCACTACTTACGTGCCTGCTTTAGAAAAAAAATGCTAACAAAATGTTTTCAGAGAGCTGAGAGATCGATTACAGTTGGAAAACCTGTTTTACTGTTAGATAACTTATTTAAAAAAAAAAATAATAAAAAAGCCTTGCATGCTTACTTTAAGTGACGTGTCTGAGCTGTATTTTCCAAATACCTATAGAGGAGAGAGAAGGTACAAAGCTCTCCTGTTTAGCAGGAAGAGTAGCACGATGGAATAGCTGAAAGTTGAAACCAAATGAATCTGGACTAGTTGTAACAAATTACTAAATGTTGTGAATTTCTCACTGAGACAACTCCCTTTGGGTGCGATGGATACTTTATCACTTGATTTTGAATCGGAAATAAATGCTTTCAGCAAGGGAGACTATTGCTGATGAATGTATTCTGGACTTCAAACAGCAATATACCTGCATATAGTCCTGTGGCCCACCTGGGAAGGAAGGCCAGCCAGGTGGTCACAAGGGGCTCTTCTGTTTTCAGGATCTGTGAGAGAGGGGTAGAGACCACCTGATGTGAAATGACATTACCCTCCAAGTCTAGTGTTTGTGTACGTGCTTTTTTTTGTTCCTGGTACCACTTATGGTAGGCTGGTCTTTCTTTGTTTTGTTGTTTCTTTTCTCTTCACCAAATCTGCTGCTGTTTGGGTTATGACTCAAAAGGAAGCGAACAGACTTGAAGTCCTGCTCAGCCATCCTTGTGAAGAGGGGCATCTGTAGTTAAAGGAAGATGAGTTTTGCTGGAGTCAGATAAATGAGGTGTTATATCTGTACAGCTATCATGTTGGGGAAGAACTGTCTAGTAAAATAGAAAATGAAATACTGAATACTCTTTGTAAAGCAGCAGCTGTTCAGACAAACTTACGATGAAGTGCTTCATGCAATTTTTGCTTGATCTTGTGGGAAATAGGTGTATCTGCATTGCACATGGAAATGTACTAGGAACCCTCTACCTATTAGGTAGGTTATTCAGATTCATTCTGTGTCAGTCACAACTGGATTTTTTTATGGTAACTGTTTGTTTACATGTATAAATAAAGTTTGTATTAATCTAATCTCCTACTGAGGCATATTTTCATCACTGTGTCAGCCCTGTGGCACCGTTTGTGTAATAACTGCTCACCCGAGTTTTCACAGAAAGGCAGAGGTCACATGTGGAGTTTCCTGTCAGCTCCGCATTTAACTCTTCAGGCCAGAGCAGAGGACACAAGGTAGAGCTGTGTAACACTGCCCAGACAGTGGACTGGAGTTATTAATTCAGTGTTGTTTATGGGAGTGAAAATAAAACTGATGCACAATTTAATGTCTTAAATGACTTGCACCGTTTTGTTCCCATAGTGGCAATTCTTGCGTAGAAGTCTCAGCACAGTAATCTGTGTTGGTGAGACCTTTTCTGGAGAATGAGGTGGTGTGATTTAATGAAAATTCAGTACCTGTTGCACTTCTTATGTTACAGCATAGCTTTTGTTTCACTGATCTTGGTGAGAATGGCGGAGAAAATGCCACTGCCTGTTTTGTGGAACTGTCTGTGCTTATGACGCATATTTAGCATGAATAATTTATGGTACTTCATTGCAAATGGAGTGTTCTGTAGTATATTTGTAAATAATGAATTCTTTATGGCAGGACATCTGTGTCTGTGCTCCATGGATCCTGTGTTACAGAACTGGTTTTCTAAATATGCTTCATGATAAGATAGCTATCCTTTTTCCCAGACTGTAATAAAGTACTTTGTATTCCTGCTCTATTATCCATTTTGACTCTGGCTCATAAATCATAAATGTATAGGTAAAAGTTTGTGCTGTTTGTTGAGGGTTGACATGATGTTGATTTTCTTTTATAATAAGAAGACAGGTATCTTCAGACATTCTGATTTTTTTTTTTTTGTGCTGTGTAAAATCAAGTTACAGGAGGACTTGTGTGCCATATAAATTAAGTTTGCTGCTCCTAACTTTTCTGAAGAGCACATGTTTTTATAAGACAGTGCTTTAATTCTTATTAAGTAAAAAAATAAATATGTTTCTGGCATTGCCACTGAGGTAATGAAAATGCTAGTAAGCAGTTCAGAATGGTCATAAAAAGATGGGGGGGACGACTGCCTGTCCCACTATACAACTTTGGGACTAACTTAATTAGTTGCTTATCTTTATGATTTGAACAGGACTTACCTGAAGGTTTGATTAGCATAGGACTCTTGTACAATGCGTTACCTAACAAGGAAGGGAGTGAAACTTCTCTGGATGTTTAGGATAGTCACTGGAAGCAAGGAGTATAAACCATCTCCTGCATACCTTCTGCAAAATGTTAGTACTTTACTTTAAACATCCCTCTTGATTACTCCTTGCTGAGGGGTAGTGGAAGGGACCTGCTCCACCTGGTCCCTTCTCTGCCATTTCCCAGCACAGTGCCAGTGAGTGAATGGTGTTTGTATATTTGCACGTGCCTTTGCAGCAGAAGGCTCTTGTGTTGCCATCTGTCTGTGATTTGGGACGTGAGGAAATGGTCTTATGCTGTACCAGTGGAGGTTTAGGTTAGAGACATGAGGAAGAGTTTCCTCACAGAGGATGTGGTTACACAGGGGTATGGGCTGCCCAGAGAAGTGGAGGAGCCCCCATGCCTGGAGGCATGGATGGGGCACAAGGGGATTTATTGGCACTTGGTAGGTCAGGTTGATGATTGGACTTGGTGATCTTGAAGGCCTTTTCCAACCTAGATGATTCTGTGATTTTATGATCTCCTGTGTGAGTGCAGGGAAGAGCATTGGTGGCGCGGGAGGAGCTGCCATCTTGGGGGACCACGGCTCTGCAGCCCAGCAGAGGGGCCCTGAAGGGCTCACCCCTGCCTTCACTGACTGATTCTTTTGGGCAGCTGTCCTGTCAACCAAGTCATGGAAATGATCCAAGCTGGAATAAAAATTTCCATGAGGAAAAGGCTAGATCATAACCAAGCCCGTTTTGGTGGCCTGGGGCATTGCATGGCCTGCAGACACTCCCTGCCCACTGGGCAAGGAGAGCAGATAGCTGTGGGTCTCTGGTGAAAAATAAAAATAAAAAATAAAATAAAAAACACACACACAATTTTCTTTTTGCAACGAGAAGGAAGGAGCCTTCCGTTAAATTACCTCCTGCGTACCCCACCTCCATCAGCGCGTGGTGCCCAGCATCCACAGGCGAGCCCCGTGCCTTGCCCTCCTCCTGTCGCTCACCCACCACTTCTGCTCCCCTCATGTCTCCCTGTACCGACCCCCTGGGACTCAGCACCAGTTACCGGGTGTCAGTGACTCTCTCCTGCTGCTAATTCACTGCCGAGCCCCTCGGTTCCTTCAGAAGCAGAAACAAGCCGGCGCTTGATGCTGTCTGCCCCTGCGCTGCCGCAGTTGCCTAGCAGCCGCCGGGCGGCACGGCGAGGAGTGCGCTCGCCCCGTGCTGAATCATCCGCCAAGGGACATGAGAAGACAGTTATTACCGGTTACACTCCGTAACGTTTTTTTTGTTTGTTTGTTTTTTTCCTTCTCTCACTCGTTCTCTCTCCCGCACGCACGTACACGTGCGCTTGCCCTCACACACGCACAGTTAGCTGCCTCTGCTCGACGGCTTCTTTCCATCAGTTTCTTGCAGGCTTTAAGATGGAGCCTCCCGCATTTGGGCAGGGCCCCGAACGGCCCCGTGTGGCATAAAGCAGTGACCATAGCTGGCAGCAACGAGGGCTTGGCCCGTGCTGTCACAAACGAGCTGTGTAAGTTCCCTCAGGTCTCTTGGAAGAGCAGAGCTGGTGAGACACTTCAGCTGACAAGGCTGTGGTTTGGACATCAGCCTCTTCTTCGAGTTTTTCCATTTTCAGCTGCGGGGCACCCAGTGCTTCTCGCCGAGCCCTGACAGTCACCCTGCCACGAGCCCACCTTCGGTAGTGTGAGGCCTCCCCAGCCTGAGGCTGCCTCCCTGAGGCATGGAGGCCCCTGCTGCTACCAGGGTGAGGAGAGAGCGGTGTGTGCCCTGCCTCAGCCACCTTGGTGCCAGCTGGTTGGAGGCTTGGGCCATGACCTGGGGAGGCTGAGGTGCCGAGGCTGTCCTAAGGAACAAAAACACCCATGGGTGCTGAGGGGAGCAGCAGGTGGACGAGGATGATTGTGTCTGCTAGATGGCCGCAGAGGCTTTGGTGAATGAGAGGGATGGAGGCGCAGGTCTCCAGAAGAGGATGTGAGCCTGTCTGCATTTGGCCCACAGTTCTCACCAGCCTCCATGGTGCTTGATGTGATCTGGCACTTCATGTGCCTTCCCTGGAGTGGACTGGCCATGCTGTCTTCCCAGTTCCTTCACAGTCCCCTCTTTCCCTCTGAAGAACCGCTCACCCTATCTCCCATGATGCTGGAGTCCAGGCTTTGGACAGGAGTCAAGTTAAAACAAGCCCAGACTAGATTAGTCTTGTCTGTGTACCAAGATGTCATTTGCAGAACGTGTTTTGTTCCAGAGGGTTTTCTCTAAGTTTGAGCTAGAGGAACAAAGGATGAAGAATGTCTGTAATCCCTGGTATATTGAATTAAATAGCTCACTGCTTATCTTGCTGAGGTTGTAACTTGCCACTACTGTTCTGGAGCAGGGACTGTTTTCAAAGTGATAGAGCATGCGTGCCTGGAGCAGGGGGATCCCTCCCTGCTTCCGTCTCCCCCCCATGAACATTTATTTCTGACTGACACCTCTGACTAAAGCACGAGTGACTAAAGCATGAGTGAATGATGCAAACAGAAGCCGCTGGGTGTAGTAGGTGAATGTTTAGCCAGTTTCATGTGTCATTATACCTTTTGTTTTAAGACGGGTTCCTAAATGGCCATGAAACTAGAATTGGAGGAACAAACTTATGATTTATATGGATAAATACAGTGGATACTGCTTGGATTTTCTTTTAAAAAGGATAATTGTGTTAATTTGCTTGAGACACAATTATCTCAATGGGATTGATTTGTTTAATTAACTTGGGATGCCTGCAGGTTAAATAGTGAGTATAAATAGGAGGACAATGGGGAATGCATCATTCATGTTTGTATTGCAGAAGCATTGACTCATATGTAAATGAAGTGCTGCAAGCCTGCCAGGCTAACCTAGTTCTGGTGTGGTTTCAAGATACAGAAATCTCATCCTGTCATGCATAACATGGGGTTCATACATTCAGGAATATGTTGACGAAGAATGTACATTTTAGTATTAATGGCAAAAATACCTTGCTCCCTTTGTAAACACCTTGCATGTGAGCAGTTCTGTGAACGTTGCAATGGGATGGTGTTTGAAGGAGGCCGTTTGTGCCAGACCACTGCAATGGCACTGCCCTGATGCAACCGAGCTGCTGCTTGTGTCTGCCGTCTCTTGTGAAGTTAGTTCAAGTTTTGTTCCAAACACTGCAAAGTCCGCTCTTGAGCGAGGAGAGCAGTACCTTTGAAGCAGCTACACTGGATCAAGCATTCCTAGGCTGACACCTCATAGCAAAGCTTTATATATCCTCTTGTTCCCAGCTTCCTCTGCCTTACCGTATGGAAGTGGTGCTATGGAAACTTAAAGAACCAGATGAACTCTAAGATCCCTTCCAACCCGGGCCATTCTATGAAACACCACTCAACACTTCCGCAGAGGATTAGGTATCTTAACGGACCAGGTCTGCAACCTACGTGTGTCCTTTCCCTGCCGTTTGGAAGAGCAGTACTAGATACTTTAACATGTTTGTCCTAAGGTAGCAGTTACGTTGCAGCCCCACTAGGGCTGATTCTGAACCTGTTCTGTTGGTGTTTGGTCCTGCACCATGGAAGTCTTGCACCCTGCAAATCTTTTCCCTGTCTAAAGCAACTTACCTCATTGTCATGAGCTATATGAAACTGCAGTCTTTCTCTGAATCTTTGAGGTCTTCGTTATAGCTTGCGGCAAAAGATGGTGCAAACTGAGCACTGAATAAAAATAAAATGAAGAACAACAGAGCACCACCACAGAACCAAACCAACTAAACAAACATACATTTCCTTTTAGCAGCTGTAAGTGTATTGCCATTTCAAAGATGCCTTTGCTTCTACATGAGGAGAGTGTATAGGAGCACTGCAGTCTCTTCCAGTTCTATTTTTGTATATCCTTGATAATGTATCCATCTCCTGTTAGTGTAGTTGCTTCAAACTTCTCAGCCTCTTCTGCACAGGAATCTTTCTTTGTCCCTAATTATTTTTGTCTCCATTTTCTGAGCCTTTTACTACATCTGCTGTCTCTTCTTGAGATCAAATGATAAGAGCTGAACACAGCATTCTGATGGAAACATGCTACTGACTTGTGCTGTCGCACAACACTGTTGTCAGTGTTTTCCCTTAGATAACCGTGTGAATGCTTTCGTCTCTAAAATGGAAAAAAGAATATTTCTCAGGTGTATCTTGGCGTAACTAGCAGTGGTTTTCATTTATTTGCTGAAGACTCGATTCAAATATTGAGTTGCTCCAAGTTGCTGTTAAACCCAACAATGAGTTTTGAGTGCTTCACTTTTTTCATTTAAATGCACTTTACTTTCTATTGATCTGTAGTAGATTTAATTTGCCCCTTGGCCTGGCCTTGTGTGGTTCATCTGGAATTCTTTCCAGTCTTCTGTTTTTGACCAACTGTAAATAATTCTATCATCTGTGGAATTTCAGCTGTTCAGTGGTGGGTTTTTTGTTTTCTTTGTGTGTGTATGTGTGTGTGTGAGGGGGTGCCTTCATGTCATTCCAGTTTGTTCAAGATTATATGAAACATTGCTATCCCTGGTATAGAGCTGAGGGCGTCTCTCCCGTGATCTTTTTTTGCCTTACTGAAAGCTATTTCTTTGTTCTCATGTATTTTCTTTGTCTCTCAGCTGCTTTCTAATCTACATAAATGCTCTCCCTAATAAAACTCAATTTTCTTAGTAGCCTAAAAGGATTTCGTCAAGTATTGTTTGCAAGTCAAATTCACAGCCTTTTAAAATCCGTACTTATGTTGACAAGTCCAAAATACTCATGAACAGTAAAGAGAAAAGTAGGAAGGCTTTCTCTATTGGAGAAGCTAAGCCTGAACAATTGTATCCTGTTGGAAATACTTAAATTAAGTGCATCAAGTCTGTAGCTTGTCCACCTTCAGGACACTATTGCCTCTGTTTGCATTGCTCTTTGCTATATCTTAAATGTTTTATTTAAGATCAGTCCTTTTTGAATGCAGAAAACTGTTTTTCTATGTCTTTCAGGCTATTTCCAATGACAGTAATCGTCCCGCTATATTGTGTGTCTACCTGAAGGAGAGCTGTGGTTTGGTGGGGGATGCTGGTGGTTAGGGTTGGGCGTCTTGGCTTCTAGCTGGAGGTCTCTCAGCTTTTCCACCATATGTGTCTTGAATCCAGGACATTTATATTTTGACCGCTAATGAAAATACTGGAATTGTAGAAGAAATGTCATACTCCTAGCCAGCCATCGGGCCGCTGGGTGCCGTTACCCTGCTTTGACCTATAGGCTTTGACTCTTCTTGGGCTTAACATAGGCACTGTTTTGCCCTACCTTGTAAATGTATGTTTCTCTCCTTCCTGTAAAGTAGGGTTTACTGGGCTTTTTACTATGGTCAAGTTTACTGAATAATGCCAGTTTATCATTTTCAAGCAAATACTACGAAGGCAAGTAGTAGCGAGAACCCTCTAGCATCTGTGGTTGTTAGGAGGTGTTTTATTCCTCATGGTAGCATCCCAGTCTGGTTGGGTTAGTGTAGGATGGTAATACCTGAGGATGGTTTGAGATCTGTTGAGGAAACCTTACATAAAATGTGTAAAAGATTTCTAAGAGTTTTTTTGAAGCTCAAGAGTTAGGTCACAGCAATTGTTCTTCCCAAGACAATTTCTGACCGAGGTATGTAGCCTGTAGTTAGTGGGTTTTGTTCATGTAAACCAGTATTGGTTCTGCCTTGAAACCGCTGTAGGAAAAGTTCTTTGCACAAGGTTTGTTTTTAAGTCTTTTACAGTATTGAAGCATTAAATAGCTTAACACAGCAGGAGTTTATTCTTTCCAGCCCATAGCTTTCCCTAAGTCCGAAAGTGGCACTTTGAAAATGATGCTGTACAGACGAGCACAGGCGCACGCGTGCGCGCACAACCAGACGGCAGCGTTAGTTCGACTTTGAAATGTGGTGAGAGGGTAAGAACGCGGAGGGAGCAACGCCAGGCTGGTCCGATACGGGTGTCCAGCAGTCTGTATTTAACCTCAGAAACCATGGAGTGCCACGCTTTTGTACTTACTACATGTGTTCAAAGCTACACTCAGGCAACTCAAAAGACTCATACTACCCCGTAGTATTTCTAAATTACAATGCTCTCGCACAGAAAAGATGCAGCATGCTTTCCTACAAAGTTACAAGCAAGTTTCTTCCGAACTCCTCAGGATGGTGTTGACTACAGCAGTTGCAGGCGCTTTGTTCCTGTATGTTGTTTTGAATTGGGAAAACTTAATCATTGTGAGTGGTACATGTGATAGGTTTTTGAAGGGAGGCTCAGAAATTTGGGTGATGGAGTGTAGTAGACTAGCATAGGCCAACCAAGGAAAACCGACTGGAAGGAGGAGGTACCTGTATGATAGCAGAGGCCCTGAGATGGACTTAGGGAGTTTCTTGATTCAAATTCTGAGTTTATTTTTAAAAAGCTTTCCAGGATAATGTTGGAGGACTATAAAGAACCATCAGGAATGTGAAGAAAAAACTGCAAAAGATAAGATAACAGGTAGAGAAAAACCTTCTGAGAACAAGGATGGTCTGGAAGAGGATCAAACAAAATGCTTCTGGATTTCGATGTAACGGGCTGTATTTTGCTAGTCCTGAGTGCAAAGCTCCATTTTTTGTTGTTTTGCTTTTACTGCAGAAATGCTTTTTGTTTTCCCTTCTGCGGTATTTTAGAAAGCCACATCTTCAAGTAGAATTGAGTTTGGCTCACTTTTGTTGTTTCTTTATATTCTTGATATTGAGTTATGTGCTTATTGGATGCATGCTTTTCATGCATACCATCTAAGATGCCACCGAGGGATGGTATCCTTGAGGGCTATTTTCCATGTGGTTCTAAGAATAACATTCTGAAATTGAAAGTGCTTTTTCCATATTATTCTGTAAGGATTAAAATCATTTTTCCCCCTTTCAACTGAAGTGCAGAAAATAGGTTGACTGAAAGGCTGACTATCAAATGAAATTTGTGCATGTTTTAAATAACTTTTCACATCGAATCTCCAGAGATTTTTCTCCCTGTATCTGCAGAAATGTCAGTGAAATTTATCTTAGTCCAAGTTTTTACCAGGGAGAAATCTCAAAAATGTGCGCATTCGTTCCCTCCGCCCTTCCCTCAGTTCTCCGCCAAGTTGTGCCTCTTCGCCCTTCCCTTGGGTGCTTCTTCCCCGTGCAGCTTGCCCAGCTGTAGGCTTGGGACAGACAAACACATCTGCTTTCACCAGCCAGCTGTTACGCTCCCGTGTGCATGGATTTGTGTTTGCAATGAACCTACTTGTTTATCGTGGCTGGTTTGTGGAGACGGAAGGAGCTTCTTAGCACTACAGAATATTCTGTGCGAGGGGAGGTTGCTACAGTTAGGAATAACTAGTTCATAAAGTAGGACAAAGCTGTTTTTACAGGAAAACTTGCTCTATTTTGCATCTGTTTCTTTTGAGTGATGAGTGAAAAAAATCATGATTTTTGCTTTTAATTCTGCGAATTCCTGTAATGTTCAGAAAAAAATGTGAATAGAATTTACAAGATTATTGCGAGATTATGCAATGGTCCCATATTTGTGAGCAGTGCAGGAAAAAAAAAGTCGCTGCTACTTGTACTGTCACTTAAATATGATATGAAAGAGAGACACTTCCCTCCCCTGCTTCCTGCCTCCTTTTATGTTCTTTGCAATATGAATATACTAACATCTATTTGAAAGTTATTTTTGTCACCCAGGCCTTCTTCTTCACATCCACCTCAGAAGCAAGGCTTGCATCTCAGCACCGTGTGTTTGTTTAATTTAAAGGAGAGCAAAACTCATTCAAATGACTGCAAGAACAGGAACATTTGTATGTCTGAAAAAAAAATTGCTAGCTTGTAATTGTTTACCTCACCTGTAAGGTGTTTTGTAATCGCTTTTTTCCCAGATCCAAAAGATAATTTCCTAGGAGATAACAGTTAATAGATGCAAATACTGCGCGAATTATACTCGCCTCAGTCTACCTTGTGCTACAACAAAGGAAGAGAAAGAAAATGGATATTGGTCCTTGTTCTGCAGTGTGTTGAGGGCCCTTGACTTGCCCTGAGGCAAATAAACAAAATGGATAGATACAATGGAGTATTTTCTTTTCCTCCTTTCCTTCGGCTCCTCACCACTTCTGGTTTTGCATAGATGTGATGGAACTGTTGTTTTTGAGTGTTAAATAATATACATACTTATATAAGAACAAGCTCTATCCATTTTTTGTGGGAGTGGTACTGCGTGCTGGGATTTTTTTTTTCCACCAGCCACACGACAGCAGCTTTACGGGCTGCTGAGATTCTCGCCAAAATTCTCCCTTGCGGCGCTGCCCAGTGGAAGAGGCCGGGTGCTCGGCGCCGGGCACCTCGTGCCGTTCGGCTGGGCTACGGCGATGGTCGAATGGCACGCGTGGCACTTGGGTATGTCCAGAGCTGCTTCTAACGTAGGGGTTTTAATGGGTGGCTTTAATGGGGTGGGTGGGCAGCCTTCACCTGGTGTTTGGGCACGGGGCGTGTTTGGGGGTTTCACTTGGGTGGGTGGGTTTTGTTTGTTTCAGTGTTAAGTAAAATTTGTGGTTCTTCAGCGTAACAACAGAGCAGCGTTGGATCTTTGCTGTTTTGCCTTCCAGGAGCCTTTACTTTGTGTTTGGTGCAGGTGCACCTGCCTGGTTGCAGCCTGCTTTCTTGTAACCTGCAGCAACCTGTTGCTTGTCTTCATTAGCAATGGGTTGTTGGACCTCAGCCTATAGAAAACCAAGTGACATCTGGCCCCGAAAAAGCTGATATTGATTAACTTAGAGAGAAAAGGGTTCACCAAACTCACTGTCACTTCAGTTTATGGTATAACTGCAAAAGCCAGCAGTAGTAATAGCAGTCGTTATTAGGAGTTACAGTTCTAAGGTCAGGCTCCTGACTTGCTCAGCTCATTTCCCTAGCAAGACAGAGGGGCTGTTCTTCAGGGCAGCTCGGCAGGAGCTCAACTGCAGTGCTGCGGGTCGCTCACGTTCTCTGCTGGGAACTTTGTCCTTTTCCTTGGCTGCGTGGGGTACCTGGAGGGACGAGGGACGAGCCAACCAAGTTGGCAGCGGTATCAGCGGCATTCACTTCCCCACTGTAGTCAAGTGGGACATCTTCAGAGAGAATAAGGAAAGAACAAGGAAAGTTGGTCTGAAAGACTGTTTAAGTAGCTTGCCCAGTGGAAAATACTTTTTTTTTTTTTTTTTCAGCAAAGAAATGTCCTTGAAGGAGTGCTTACAGCTTGAAGCAGTAAGTCCCTGCATTTCTTTCTTCTGTAAATGCAGCAGGCCTTTGTGAATTGATAACGATCAGCTCCTAAACCTGCTCACCGTTAAGAGCAAAATACAAACTGAAACTACTCAGTCAAATGGATTGCAGAAGTAACACATCACTTACTCCTTTTGGTGAAGTGCTCACTAGCATCTGAGCATCTGTATAAACAGATCCCTTTTGCACCACTGGCAGCTGTGGATAGGCATTTTCTAGGATACTAGAAACTGCCTCAAAACATCCTGCCAAAGGAACGCCCAAAATGTGCTGGGTTTCTTCTTGTTGTTGTTGTTTAGTTTTGTTTTTGGTTTGATTGCTATTATTATTTTTAGGCATTTCTTTCTTAAGTGAACTGACAAACCAGAGAGGAGAGCATTCGAGATAGAGTGAGGGTTTGATGCAACCTTGTGAATTTTAAGAGATAGAAAGTTTTGGATTAGGCATGATTCGGAAAAGTGCTGCTGAGAGGCCAAACTTACTTTGTTTCCATTTTAAAAATGAAATGAAAAATTGCTGTAAGAGTTTTTCCCTGTGATGTTCCATTGCTGAGTAAAAGTGTAACACCTTGGCCACGGCCAGTAGCTGTCAGATGGAAGTTTAGCCTGGATGAGTTCATTTTCATGCGGAGGGGTTGGGAGAAATAACGTGGTGCAATTCTACCTTTTTCTATAAAACCCTCTTACTGAACAAGCAGGTCTGCTGCTTCTTCCTGGAGAATCATGGCTCATGAACACGGCACTAGTGAGAAAAGTTGTGGGTTCATCAGCTGGGAGGGAGAAGGATGCGGGCGCTGCAACTCCAGTCTCTGCCTTGCTCATCGGAGGAGGACTGCACGAGGCGGTACGCAGCCTTGCACCTCCAAGTCTGAGGCACCTCTTCAGGGCTTTGCTGTTGGAAGACACAAGGCCTTGGCGAGCTCCTCTGGTTTCAGGGAGGTGTTTCAGCCGCCCTTGGGAGGCGTTAATTGCTTGTGACCTGCTTGCATACACTGGTTTCTTCCACGTCTGTGCTTCCACACGTCTTCTCCACTCCTGTGCACCTCTCCTATCCGGCTCTAGCTGCAAACAGTAAAGAGGGGGCTGAGCAGACCCCAGCCTTGCCTTTTAGGGCTCTTTTTCAATCTGTCTGAAATCAATGAGAGTGGACTTGCTGAGCACAACAGATTCCTAAATCTAGTGGTCACTTGTTGGTTTTGAGGCTAGGGAGGATGCTTTTAATTTTATAAGTTACTGTTGAAGTATCTATTAAGTCATATTCATATATTTGTGGAAAAAGAACTATTTTAGATAGTTCTTTGGGGTAAATGTACTTGTCATATAACTTTTTTTTTCCACGTGGTCTTTCTGAATGCACCTAACATGATCGTTACTCATTTGTACCATTTGTTTCCTGTCTAATTATATAAGTTAACAAAGCACTCCAGGGTTACCTTTACTTTTATTTGCTTTAGAAATTGTACCATGAGAAACGTTCTCGTTGGGTTGCCTGCTGCTGAACTGAGAGCTGTAAATAAAGCGGTTTCTAATTGAAATACGGGAGAACCACAGAAGCATTATAATTAATGCGTTCTCTGTTTTTTCTCTTTCTTTCTTTCTTTTTTAATATTACCACATGTCTTTTTATAAAGCGAACCAAGTTTCTCTTCCTCCTAGCTAGGCTTACCTTGAAACAGTCACTTGTTACTGAACCAAGTGCTCCAGAGCTCTGTTGGACGTTTATAACCTTTTATATATCTGCCTGCCTCTGATGCCATTAAAGCTTGTGTATGCTGCTCTGGGTAGCTGAGTGGCGCGAGGAGGCATACCAGGAGCTGCCCTTTCACCTTTCTTTAAATTTCACAATTCACTTATGAAGAAGAACACTTGTAGACAGGAGTAAGGAAGAGGTATTTTGTGGGAAAGCATCCGTGTGAGCATCTTGTGATCTGCAGGCAGATGTTACTGAGAACTGATTTGCTGTTTTTGACTGGGAGGGTGGGCACATTTTGCCACTTGTGTTTTAATGGAATACTCCATCTGCTGTCTAGCCAAATCTCCTTCTGAACATGAAGGTTTGTGCCAAAAGTAGCATCAAATCAAGAGAAAAGGGGTAGTGTATTTTCTTCAGTTCTCACTAAATGTTAAAACCCAGTGTATCTGAGAGGGTGGGCGAATCCAGATCTCTTTGTGTAGCTGCTTCCTTGCTTATTTTAAAACAGCAAATACATGTAATTCCAGTTGGTTGCTAATTTGGAAACGTAGGCAAGCATTCTTTTGTTTGTAAATGATTGTTTTGTTGTACCTCAGTTCACTAATTTGGTAGTATCTGCTTTATTCAGAGAGTTTTCATCACAGAGCACCTAATGTGTTGAATTCCTGCCTCTTGTGAGGAATGTCATTTTTACCATTTTTTCCAGGTCAGGTGCTGTGCCACTAAACAAATATATAAGTATGTTCCAGTGTTAGGGAGATACAGTATGTCATCCATTCTTAAGATCTAGAATTTGTAATACACGTACACTTTGCTTTAATCATCTGAAGTTATATAATGTTTAATTTTCTGATCTTCTCTACTGGTGTGGCTCTATTTTGCTCAGATACAACAGTCATGAGTCATTCAGTAAGTTATTTGATTGAAACTGATAATTTTTTTTTAAAGCACCATGGAGAGGAGAGGGAAGAAAACTCTTCTTATTACTTCACCAGAGAGAGGACTAGGAGCTATGAGCATCTTTCCTTCCCCATGCTTGGTACAAGCTAACAGATGCCAACAGCCACCTGAGGCCAGGACTAGCCTTCTGTGGTGAGCTTTTAGGCATGGGAATGGAGTTTCAGCCCTGACGTGTGTCAGGGTTTTCCCTCCTATTTCAAGTCGTATAGATGAGGACTTTCCACAAGACTTGAACCACTGGAAATTGTGACGTTCTGAACTCCAGAGCAAGTTCCTTCCGACCTTAACCCAATACTCAGGAGACTTCATCTGTTTGAGGACACAACTGAAACGAGACCAGAAATGAATCTACCATCTTGCTAATGATTTTTTTTTGTTGTTATTATTTTTTATTGAGCAACATCATATTGTTAAGAACCTGTAAGAAGCTCAGAAACAGACATGAGGTCTGGCAACTGAATGTATATGGAAATGTTCAGGTAGTATGAGCCAGAAACCCCTTGCTGACTAGGTGCCCTGTGCTCGGGAACATCTGAAGTATGCCAGTGTCTTGCGTGTGTGAAAAACCTGTACCTTGGGCAGCAGACCAGTGAAGTCACATCCACAGAGTCAAGCTATACGTTTTTCCCCAGTTTGAATGAACAGTGTAATCCCCCCAAGAAGTAAAAATAGTGATGAACCACAGACAGTGGGGCGAAGCTGCGCGTCTGTAGCAATGGAGGAGGTAAGCAGAGCATATTTGCTGTTCTTTGTGCTGTGAAAAGAATGAAGAAATGTAAGTGTTCGCAGATCTTGCCTTCCTCAGTACATTCATCAAAGGCCTCAAATTAGAGAGGTCTAAGGTCTAGCCATCTCAGGAGTTCGTGACTTAAATAGCGCTGTGTTGTCCAGACAATCACTAGTAATGGATGTAGCTTGAATTTGTAGCCCAGGATAATTGAGAGCATGGCAAAAACTAGTGCGCTTTTGATGATCTTTTGTCTCACGCAGTAACTTTGTATCCAGAAATCAGGACAAGAAGCCTCGTCTCTGAATCTTCCATAAAGACAATTTGATTTTGCAGTTTTTATTTTTTCTAGGTAGGTCCATTGCTTATTAAAAGTGAAAGCATTGTTTTGCATAAGCCGAAATAACATTACGGTTGTTCTGGCCTAATTCTTAGCATCTGAAAGAAAACAAATGCTTGTACATTAGTATTTGGAAGCAACTTTAAATCACATGTGCAGTACTTTCGTTGTATGTGAGCAGTCCTTCTCGTCCTTTTAACTGAAACATGGTAGTAAGAACTGTCCTTTGCAAGATAAAGCAACACTTGTAGTGCTGAAGGCTGTAGACACATCGGAGGAAATCCTTGAATAATATCATAGCCCTCCCCGAAAGGTCTCTGCTTGAGATCTTTGTCAGGTATGACCATGGTTTGAACATTTACCTGGCACTCATGCAGGCTGATGCTTTCCTCCTTGGGATGAAGCCTTGGAGGAAGGCTCTTCGGGAGCACCCCAGCACTGTGCTGGGTCCGGGCACCACGCGCGTACCTCAGCCTTACTCTTGGTAAGTCCAGTGCTGGGACCTGTATGGTTCTTTTAAGAGAGCTCTTTCTAGCTTTTATTTTTCTTCCTGGTAACATTGGATTTATTTTCATGCAGCTATTCAATTAATTATTAAGGTTGTTTCTAAGAGATGCCTTTCTTGAGCTAGTGTGGCTTCATCAGTGCTGCAAAACACCCCACTGCCCTAAGCTGAGGACCATGAGGCTTGAGCAAGAGGAGTGATGGTGTCTCTGTAATGTTGAATACTAGTGTTGTGCCTTTGGAATTTAGTCCGGGGCACAGAGGCATGGCTTCAAGAGCTTCAGGCCGTGCAGAGGTAGTGCCAGCCTTCACCTGGGAGTGTGCCACCATGCACTCAGCAGGAATATTTTTCATTGTGGGAGAGGTTCTTGGAGACGTGTGTCTCTGCATGCCTGCTCACGTGAACTTCCCTCCTGTCTGTCGAAGCTTCAGAGAGATCTTTAGCAGCATCGTTTGGCTGAGAGAGGCTGCCTGCTCGTGCTTGGTTGGCATTGTACAAGTTGCTTCTGCTTCTGGCTTGCTCGGTATGATTGCAAAGTCTCTCGCTTTTAATTTCTGTTGCAGTTGTTTCTACCTACTCTTTTAATTGTGGTTTGTAAATCAACTCAGAACACGTCCTCCCTCCTCACTCCCTGTCTCCAGCCCCGAGTTGCCTTTGCTGGTATTTGTGGTGATGAGGACTGTTAGAAATGGCATTATCTGTCGCATACTTCAGTCATGAAGAAGTCCGCAGTCAGAACTAAAAATACCTGAGGCTCGCAGCATTGCTTCTCAACCCTCTGGTCATGGCGTGTGTAGCTACCGTTTCGTGGGCAAGGATGCGTCAGCGGGGAGGTTAGCATCCATCCTGCTCCAAGTCACAAATTACTTTTCCAGTCAGATCTCTTGGGTAGATAGCTACTCCAGAGAGGCTTCAGGCTGCTGTACGTGAAAAGTGAACAGAAGGGAAACCACGAGTGTGTCAGCAGCACCATCTTCTTTCCAGAATCCTGTGATAAATCAGATAACACTGTTCTGAGAATTGCTTGCTTACTAATTATTGAAACAGCATTACCTTTTCTGCATCTTTAATTAGCATCTCAGCTTTGGTCTAAGACTTTATGATAAAGGGGCCGTGTATCCCAGAGGTTCAGTAAATGATGAAAAACTGAAGTCTGTGTCTGCTTACTCTCATCCTCCAAAAAACAAAGCTGAGCTGCTCCCTAAGTAGAAATGGTGTCAGAAATAATGTGCTCTAAAGATGGAGGTTGCTTTTATTTTTTCTCCATTTCCTCATCAGAAGGCTCGCAGTACATGTAAACAATGCAATAAATAAATACTCTGATAAATCCAATCTTAGCTAAGATAAGCACGGAAAATCCTTTTATGCATTTCTAAATCAGAGGATAAAATGCATCCCCTCCAAACTGGTAGGAGAATTACAGAGTAAGTCTTTAAAAGCATGGTCTGGAGCAGCCTAGATTTCCAGATAGCACACTCTGAAACTTAATATCCACATAAAACAATTGATGAAAAATGTTGATGTAAAAAATACTGTGTATCTGAGAGAAACTTTTTGAGAGAGCTCAAAATCCAGGGCCAGCTCTATAAAGTGGTACCGGGGTGGCCGACACCAGCCTTGTGAACACTGCTGTCCATTGGAGTTTGAGGCCCTGAGCTTGGTACTTGGGCATCCAAATAACCCAGTGCCTGCATGCAAGAGACTTACCTGAGCAAAATTTATGCTGGGCATGTAACCTAGTTTGTTTAAAGATACGGGAGCTTGTTCTGATATTGTTGGGGGTCTTTTGCAGAAGGCTTAGGGAGATAATTCATGGAGGCTTCTCTAGATGACAGCAGATGGGAAATCACAGATTTTAGCAGAAGTCTGATGGCTCGAGAAGAGAGAGGAACCAGTGAGCAGACTGGATGGTTGTTCCAGCGACGAACCTGACAGGCTTGAGTAAACAGGGCTTCAGAATACGTCCCCTGCTACCTCCTAGCAACCAAAACTTTTGAGGCTCATTTGGCTCAGTTCCACTTGCTTGGAGGGCAATTACATGTAATTCCTGCAAGAATCAGGTTGCTGTGACCTCGGGCAAAAAGGAGACTTGAAAGGAGAGATGATCCTTGGGCTCCTTGTTGCAGAGCCCAGTTCCTCGCCGTTGTGCACAGTGCCGTGCCAGGACACCAGCTGGGCAGCAGGGAAACGCAGGCAGAGCCTTTTGGTTCTTGAATTATTGTCCATGATAGTTTGCCAAGCGGTTTGTAATATTGCTGAAAAGGGGATGAAATGGTCAGGTGTCTATTGTTTTCAGTTAAAAGTGTGACGTTTGGTAATGTGCCAGGAATTATGAAGGATGACTTGGTCAACCAGTACGTAAGGTAGAGCCATAGATGGCAGGCAGGTTTATCAATATCACCTTCTTTTTACCTGCTTAATTTGTTCCTTGGAGAAGATACGATGCTGTCGAGCTGTGCCTGCTGTCCAGAAGGTTTCTTCCTTGGTTCTCGTTAGGTGCTCTCTGTAAACTCTTTCCTAGCATTCTGCTAAGAAGCTAGTTGGCAGTTTTGACAGAAATATGACTTTAACCATTAATTTATTTAAGTCCCCTTTCTTGGGATGCTCTTCTCTGTTTTTCCTTTGTTTGTTTGTTTGTTTTCTCCTCAGTTGGCCACAAAATAAAATAAATAAATAAAAAAAAAACAGAACCAAAAAGCTACCCAAAGCAAAAATAAACCAACCGTGTAACCCATGGCCAAATAATTCTCCTTAGTCTTGGAAGGGAGAAATTACCTTCATCTGTGTTTCTCTGCTTGCATTTCTCTCAGGTAACTGTTAAGCAGGATGAACTTGCTCCATGTAGAATGTTTCTGATGCTGAAGTGATAAAGTAGACATAAAGTATTCCTGTAAGGTGTCCCGTGTGCTTTGTCACAAGCTGACAAAATGGGAGGGAGCGTTGTGCTGCCAGACATGCATTTAGTGTGGGAAATACCTTGAGAGCCAGGTTAGAAGGACTGGGAACAGGTATGCTCTGAAAGTTTAGGCAGTCCGAGACTGCCAAAGTGTCACTGGGACTGCCAAGACTGCACTGGGTTATTGGGTTGCCCAAGTCCAAGTGTTGAAGCCCGTTCTCGAAGCATTGGAGGTTGTGTATCTGCGCCAATAGGAGGATCAGGCAAACGTTCCCAGCTTAACCTAGGAGATCCTCTGGGAGCATTGTTGTTGTTTTTGCAAATATTAAATGCAAAATCGTTACAGAATTCGTTACAGAAGTGCATCCTTAAGTTTTGCTTACTTCACCATTCTCCCTTCCCTGTAAGCTAAAGGCACGGCGATACCAGCAGACATAGTCTTTTTGCCTTCTTTGTGGCGCTTCTGGTTATGTGGAGTACTGGGAGAGGAACGTGGGGATCAGCAGATAGCACCTCCACAGAAAAGTCTGTACAGGGAAAAGAAATGGATTTGTATGGGGATGGCTAAGGACTTTGAATATAATGAATAAAAAGATACTCCGTAGAGCTAATACTTGTGGGGAATAAATTCATCACACAAAGATGAGAAAGCTCCTGAGTGTCAATGTTCCTCTGAAAATGGTAAAAGTAATTCTAAAAGTTGAATGGCATGGCATTTAATTATGTGAGGAACCGAAGGGGCTAAAAAATAATAACCTGGTATATCAGAAAGCAATTTAAAATGTAAGCCAGGGAAAATGGAATATTTCTGTCACAATAAGATGAATTCCACCACTGGCTGCATTGATTTAGTGCCTAGAGTTTTGTTGCAAACAGATCTGTAACTATGGAGGAAAAAAAGCAGACTTTTGTTCCCTCAACCTCCCAAGCCAACCCATTGCACGTCTCAGCAGGAATGGAGAGGAAGATTTGGATAAATATACAAACAGGACTTAAGAATTTAATTAGCTCTGTTGGTTGTTCAATCTCCAGTTGTCTGATTTAATTGTCCCTTTCAAAGGGATCATTTGAAGCAGAGCTCCATATGCGATGTGAATGTCAGTAAACTAAGCTTGTTAGTGTACAGTACGAAGGCCAAAGCTGAATTCTTGTGGGTATTCACAGCCTTCAATAAATAGTGCGACGGTTCTGAGGAGAAATCGTTCCTTACGCCCACTCGCCCTTAAGATGTTTCCCTTCAATTCAGAAATGAATATTCAGTTAAAAAGTTATTATACATCTTGTCTTTCAAAATATTCTTGGCACTGCATAGGAGTCTGTCTGCAAAGGGGTGGGATTTTTCGCCTCCTTCCACCTTCTGCATGGAGGATCTGGAACCGAGCAGTGCCTGGTAGACCTTTAGGTTTGTCTGCTTGTTTGTTTGCCTTCCTTTTGGGCCTGCCAGCGCTCCTTCCTCCGCGCTGGGCCTCCTGCTCCACTCGGAGGGCAGAGATGGCGCGGCGGCCTGGCGTGAGAGCTCCAGGCCTCCGCTTGTCGGGCTCTTGACTTTGTCAAACCGAGAGAACGAGGGCTAAGGCTCGTTACAGGGAGTGCCTGCTGGATGATGTCTCCTTTATTTTGAGCGATGGGGGAATTTCATTTAGGAGAGTGGTTCTTTTCCAGTAATTTTGCTAAGGGAAAGTGTAGTTTAAGGGTTTTTCAGGGAAGCGGGGTTGTTTACTGACATCGTTCTTGGCGATGATTTGTTTGAACAGTTTCAGTCGCCTCGTAGTTTAAGTAAGGAACTGAAATCTTTGCAAGAGTGTAGGCTTAGGGTATTAAGAATAACGAAAAGAAGGGCTGACAGAAATGTGTTGCGGGAGAACTCCTTGTACTGAGTGATTGGATGATAAAATGCCAGAGGAAATTGCTCGTAGATAAATGAAAGTAATGCATGTGGGAGGAAGGGGGGGTCACAGCTCTCCGTACGCTGTGATGAATTCTGCACCAGGTGTTACTGCTCCGGAGAGGTTTTGAACTTAAAACAGTTCTGTAAAAATGGCAGTGTAATTATCGGCAAAATGAGTGTCAGGACTCGTTTGTGAAGGAATAGAAAACAAAACAGAAAGCATAATGGTGCCACTGTGTAAATGTGTGATGTTCACCTGTCTTAAATACTGTGTGTGGTTCTGGTACCTCCACACCTTGCCTCTCACCTCCCCCACTCCACAAAACTTTGTAAAGAAGGAAAATCTAAAGTATGGAGTCACAAAACCTGGTAGGAGCCCTCAGTCTGGAACGTGTTTGACTAGGAGACCTGCAAAAATCATGAACGTCAAGAAGAAAGGCATGGAGAGCGAGCGTCCGCCATCCTTTCTAGGAGACAAAGGAGACTTGGGCGAAACAAGCATGAGAGTACTAGGTATTTTTGTACTAGGTATTTTGGATTTAGGTACTAGGTATTTTTCATGGTCTTTACCTTACCAATACCATGATGGCACTTGGATTCCTTCACAGCCTTTCTGAGCTTCTGTGGGTTTTTGGCCTGTGGAGAGAAGATACCAGTGTGCAGGAGGAGGTGTGCTTTGTGGACCAGAAGGAAGCTGGACAGAAGGGAGCTGAGGTGAGGCTGAGGAGGGCAGCCTGGCTGTATGCTGGAGGAGTGAATCCTGCTCTGAGAGAGGAGGAAGAACATGGACCTTCAGCGCAGGATCGCTTTTGCAGAAAGGACTGGGGAATGGAGGGAAAGGAAGGAAGCAGCCGAGCGCAGGAACTGTAGAAATGGGCAGGCGATCCTCTGCCTACTGAAACACGCTTCCAAGGAGGGGATGGGAACAGGAGTGTCAGGATCTGAGATCCTGCTGCCAGCAAATGCATGTCAAAGTCGTGAGCATTGTTCCACCGTTCCTTCCTCGAGCAGATGACAACCTATTACTGATATAACTTTATTTTGTTCACCTTGACTGGTCTGTGTTGAGGCCGTGTTACAGACTGAAGAACTGTTATGACTTTAGACAATACCTCGTAATGGAATACTCTTTTTACGTGACACCACACAGGTAAGAAGATATTAAGACAGTCTCAAGATGAAACACCAGAATGAGAATACACTTTTATAATGTCATTTTAGACTTGCTCTACATAAATGCACTTTTTGAGGAATCTGTAAACTGCATTGTTTTTTTTCCTTGCAACATTCCTGCCCAGCTTGGTGCATATGATGGACTTGCTGAGAAGGCAGATTAAACTTATGTAGAAGAAAGCTGTGTTGGATCTCCAGTTCATTTGCAGCAGTTGTTTGAAGCTATGTAATGATAGATGCAAGAAATGGCAGTAAAGAATATTTTCTCCTGGACAGGATGAGCTGAACCCTGCCCAAGGGAACTGGGCCGGTGCCACAGAGCAGCCGTGTGTGGTGTTCATTGAAAGTGGGCATCTCCTGGGCAGTCATCAGCCTCATCTGTGGTGGTCTCTTCCCAGGTTTCAACTTGGTCACCTGTTTGTTTTGTGTGACTGGGAAGCATCTAATTTGATGCCTCAAGCTCAAATCAAAACCGCTTGATATATAATCTAGTGAATATAATCCAGTGTTGTGCAGTGTCTGTTATCTGAAGTGCTGGATCCTACATGTATAAAACTACTTGGTTTTGGAATTCATAACTGTCGGTATTATAACATTTCATCTGTAAGATGTGCCATTTGTCTAAGAGATTTGCTGTGGAAATAAATGCAATGCAGTATTGTTGGAGCATTTAGAAGTTGTAGAAATGAGTATGTAAAAAAAAAAAGTATGCATGAAGAATCCTGTCCTCAGAAGAGAATTTGAATTTCTAGAGGGCTTTTTTAGGAAATAAGGTGCAGCCAGAAAGCTGAATGTGGGCTAGAATAGAGACTGTGCTCTCCTGCAGTAATTAAGTGAGCCAAGGTAATGGTACACAATCAATGACAAGAGTTCTGGTGCTTTTAACATTTTGTTGCTGGTTTTGCCACTTGATATTGTTGTCTTTGTTGGTATTAGTTGTTACAGTTATGTACTCAGTTGGTGTTCTTATGTTTCTTACCTTAAGGTGAGGTGGCTTAATTTCCCTTCCAAAGAATAATTTAAATACTGTTTAATTGTGATGGACCAATTCAGATAAAAGGATGCTCTTGGTCACCCTGGCAACAGAAATAATGGCAAATACAGTGGAGAAAACTCTTGTGTCTCGTTGGGTTAGAAGAGGTTTGTTCAACTTGTGGGAAGGTTATCAGCTGGTATCTGCACGGTTAGTTCGGCTGCCGTTGGGCAGGGGGAGAAGAGAACCACAAATGACTTGTGTTCTTGTAGGGTCACACTTTGGATGCTCTGATGGTATGTGGGGAATCTGAGTTCCTAATTGCACGTCAGTTCAGTTCCTGATGTCAAATGATATAAAAGTCCATCTTGCTCAAGTAAATATTGTTGTTGTCAAGGTTGTGTGTCCAATGTTGTTAGACTCACTTTACTTTGTTAGAGGGTATGTGTACCCTCATCTTTGATCTGTCTTGCTCTATTAATGTCTAAAATCTGCCATGCAATCGCAGCTGTAGTGTTACTTTTGGAAGCAAGTGGCCTGTGCTGGACAAAGACGAGTAGAGTGCAGCGTATTTGCCTGGCTTTGCCTTGGTGCCACTGCTCATCGTGGTGGGACTGCGTTGTGTCTTCTTCTGGACAGAGCTTCATCTTGTCTTAACCTGCTGTTGGGCCTGAAAGCAGCAGCAGAAGTTCAGGAGGGGACCAACGTCTTGGAGCACCGTGTAGTCACAGCAGACTGGAAGATCTCTCTGAAGGCTCTTTACTTGCGGCACAGAGCTGAGGAGAGTGAAGGTTTGCAGCACAAATGATGGCCCTGAGCTGCCTCCACAGGGCACCGCTGCAAGGAGTTTTTGTGGTGCTGTGTGATCCCTTCTAGACAACCTGCGTGTCTTTCTGCTTCTCCTTAAATCTGTTGTGCGAAGGATTTAGCACCCACTGATTTAGCCCTTGTTAGTTGTCTTCCTGTGATGTTTCTCAGTAACCTGCAGGTAGGTGGAAGCTTTGGGTTTCTGGGGTTTAACGTGGCTGGTCTAAGTGTGGGTAGCTCCCTGTCCTTTGGTGTTTTGTCTACAGTTTACCGCCATCTTCCATGTTATCCCTGGAAAATACCTAGTTTAGCTTTCAGTGCGGAGATCTGCTGATCAATATGCTATAAGCGCAGTCAGGTTCAAGAAATTGCCTTCATTACTATCTTGAGATGAAAAATTGATTTAGTTGCATTCTTTCTGTGCTAATTCGGTGGTGCTTTATATTCCCATAAAAGGTATTAAGAGCTCCTTATTTTTCAGCAGTGTCATCAATCCTAATGAAAAGAGAAGAATGAGAATTTATATTGTGTCTATGGGATAGCTGATCTCTGACTTAGCTCTTCATTTGTAAATGTTCCTGAAGACTCTGCTTCTCTTCTCCTTACTGTGCTTAGGTGATAGCTGGAATCTAGGGGCTGGGATAGGAACAAAACGGAAGAATATGGTGAAGGAATACTAATTTAGACTGCTTTTTAATCAGAACTTCAAAAGCGAGATGATGAAAATCTAATGAAGGCTATTGTCAAGGAATTAAAATGTTATTTGTGAATTTGTTTGGTTTGGTCCTGCAGCAATTAATATTGGGACTATTTTTAATATTTATCGATCATTAGTTCACTATTTCTGGCTTTGAAATGTCCAAAGTTTTGTTCTTTACCTGTGGTGTTATGCAGAAGAGCTTTGCACGTGCCTGCTAATTTAAATACAACTGCGTGTGGGTATTCTTGTAGCTCTGCTGATGAATGTGAGTGACTCAGCGGCATAAATGAACATAATGAACATAAATGAGCAAAAAGGGGGTGTAGTGGGAAAAGAAGCCAAAAGGAAAAAAAAAAATGGAAAGGGTTTTCTTGGGCATTGCTGTTGTTGCTTTTCCCACAGTCCATAGGGCTGGTCTCCGTAGGAAGCTGCCAGGGATGGTCTGCCTGCAGAACACTTCGGCATTTTTAGGTTCATACAAGCGCTCATTGTTCCAGAGCAGATGGATAAACCAAAAAGCAAGCTGAAGTGTGTACTATGACTATGGTCACTGCTTATGATATAGCAGCTATTTTTTAATGATGTTTAAACAGATCTTGGCAAGTTCTAAACAGCTGTGTTGAACTGAAAAAAAATGCTTTCCCGTTTGTCTCCACTAACGTTTACCTTGGGTTTCCCATACACTTCCGAATAATTCCTGTTGCAAACACAGGCGATAGTAGTCAGTCCTCTTTGAGGCTCATCGCACATCTACAGGTGTTGAAGACCAGTATAGAAAAAGAAGTTGGATAAAACATAAAGTAGATACAGCTTTATAAAAACAGTCTTATTTCAACATACAAGCAGATTTATTAAAGATGTTACACTGAAAAGGTGGGATTCCCTGAGAAGCCATCAGCAGGTAGGATGCAAGCAGGTAACGAATGGTGTACTTTCTGGGACATACATAGTCTTTCAGCTCACATTCATAATGAGATACAGGCATGCACTAATTGCAGATACTGTGAATCTATAACTTTGTATGTGAAAACTCACTTGTCTCCAAGAAAATCCATGTATCCCTGTGCGAGGCTCTCAGCATTTTCTGTCAGCTGAGGGGTTCTCTAAAAGAAACACCGTGGGGGCCGGAGACTTCACGACGAGCTCCGTTATCTCCTGCAGTGCGTATTTTGGTCAGACATGTTGGGGTTGTGCTGTGAACCCCCTGTTTCCTTTGGCTTTGGGGGAACGTGTTGTGGGGCACAGAGGTTGGTGCTGGGCCGGGTGAGGGGGCCATTTGGGTTGGTTTCCCCTGCTGCGGGGGTTGAGGGAATGACCTGCTGCGTCTGTGGGTTTTGCTTCTTGCTGCATGCAGCTGTGTCACAGTGCCTGGGACCTGTCACCAGAGGTCTTCAGAGGGCACCTTCAGGAGGCGCATCTCACGCAGAGGTGACAAGCAGCCAGTGGGCTCGAGGAGGAAAATGCTGGTTGAGGTCATGGGGTCACCCGTGCCCTTCTCCTGATATCGTTGATACGGTTACCTCTTACGGCTTGAGTGACTTGCCAAAACCTACTAGCAGGGCCTGATGCGAATGGCAAGTTTCCTGTTGACAGCAGTGAGCAGTGAAATTGCATCTTTGGCTTCCAGGCTGGCCTCGTTCAGGGCCTTCCCTAAAAGCCATCTTGGCAGCAGCACCTACAAAACAAATAAGTTGCTTTCATTTAAGTAATTGGAGATGCCTCATCTAGATATCTCTTCTGAACTGGGTGACAACCTGATTGTATCTCCCACACCTTTGACTTTCATTAATCCCTCCCTTCCTGAATGCTGCACCTTCTCTTGTTTGTGTCACGCTCGTCACCTGGGTTGCAAGCTGTGGGCCAGCGAGGTCTCCTCTCCGTGGGAGCATCCAGCATGCCCTCGGCTTCTGTCAAAGAACCGTAAGATGCTGTGAAGTCTTTACAGTCTCTGCAGTAGAGACGCAAAGTCTTGTTTTATTTATTGCGTCAATGTAACCTGGTCTTCATTTTTGCAGTAGGCACCAAGCAGAGTAAGAAAAAAGATGATTTTTCTCTTGCTTCAGTCTGTAGTTTGAAGGACCATGAATGTATTAATCCCAGAGATTTGACAACAAAGCAATCCCTTGCTATCAATATGAAAAAATAGGTACTTTACTGTTTTTTAAGGGAATTACCATGCTGATAGATGTCTTCTACAGTAATGAATTGAAGAACAGGGTAGTATGAAGATACTATATTGAATAGAAATTAATATTTGGTTGTTAACAATAGGATGCTTGCTCTTGCAGGTCTGCTGATGGTTTGGGGGGAGCCAGTGATATTTTGTAAGTTAACCATGCAGGAAAAAAAAATGAATTTCCATTCTTTTGTTTTATGTTTAGATACATCACTTTGAAATCACAGAATGAAAGCAGCATGAAATGTTATGGAGAAGACGGCACAGCAAGATACAGTAGTGTCACAAATACTCAAAAATCAGGTAATGTTGCAATATCACAAGTCCACTTTCTATTAGGCTTGCTTGTTTAACGAGGCTTGGTGCTTTTTGACCATTTCCCAAACTTTGCAGTTCAGTCTCTGTAGATTTACTGATGGACTTCTCAAATATGGCTAATTGTGTGTTGGCTTTTGCCGGTGAAACACTGTTTTATGTACCTCAGTATGTATGGCACAGGAGATCCGTGCTTTTACATCTTTCTTAAAGGCCTTAAAGGCCTAACTTGGCTTTATTGTCTGGTACAAGCAAAGTCGACATGACCTTGATTAAAAGAAGTGAATCTGTGGTGCTCGGTTCAGCATAGCTGCTCAGTTTTATTAGGTCCCATTGCTAGGTACCAACATGATGTATTTTAGAGGTACTTTCCAGAGGGTCCTGCAGCTGCATTTATGAAAATTTGATTTTGTTTGGGGGAGACACTGAATCAAAATAGCTGTTCCCTCCCTATTGAAAGCTTAGCCATATGCTATTTCCCACATGCTACTCCTGCTTTTTTTTTTTTTTTTTTTTTTTTTCTCTTAACTGTTTGTCTGTCTCAGGATGTTTCCTTCTTGCCTGCTTTTGCAAATCCCAGCATATGTTCTCTGACTGCTTCACAGCATTTAAAGTCACAGAAAAAGGCAATCACCTTACCAGCGTCAGAACATAAACACTGTAGAGGTCAGTAAGAAATTGGCAAAGTGTGTTACAAGGCTGCTCACCTTATACTAAAATATTGTTTACCAACTGCTGAGGCTGGAACAAGAGCTGATGGATTGATGTTGGAGTGGAAAGGCATAAAAATCCCCCCCCCTCCCAATTCAATCAACAAATTCGTCAAATCAACAGTGGTGACTAGAGATTGTAATGTGCCCATGTCTGGCAGTGGGCAAAGCCTAACCTATGTCTCCCTATGATCTTCATGCTGGGATCTTGTCAGGTCCGCAGACCTAGGGTCTTGCTGAGGAGAAACAAAGTGCTCAATTAGGCAATACAGTAAACTGAAGAATGAAATCGAGGGCAATTTGGATCACAGGACACGTTCATCTTTGAGGAAGCATGTGGAAGTATTGCCCTTGATGTAGGACTCAGCAGAAGGTGCTACAATTTCTTACACATATGTAGCCAGTAAACCTGGATTGGCTGAAGACATTTCAAATAAAGTTTCATAGACATCTTCAGCTTTGATCAAATAGACAATGATGTATTGGTAAATATTAAAAAACATTGTGTTTTTATCAGAGGTGATCAGCCCCTTTAATAAATCCTGTCTTCTGTAAGCTTTTTAGTCACTTAGTCTTGGGATATGCAATTCAAATGCCCTTCTGGCCTCAGTCAAGGTTTTATATATATTTTTTTATTTTATTGTTATATATTTGCACATCATTTAACGTTTGCCATTTTTATGAAATAACGCTATGCTTGCTTCAGTCACAGTTCTGCAAAACCTTCAAAGTACCTTGATCCCGTAACGTTGCTTAGCTGACAACAAAGATGGTCGGGGTGCTGAAGCTGCCTTCCTCATTTCTATGGGACTCGTGGAACTTTATCTCCCTTAAACTAAATTGAGTTAATGGCTTTATTTAGGAAGCAGCCTCCTCTTCTTGAATAACAAGAATTCTGTTAGTTTGAGGACAAAAAAGTTTTCATTAAATTACCAGTGCCTCAGAATGCATTTTCTACTTATAACTTAGATCAAAAGAAGAGGAAAATGGTTCTGCTTGTTTGTCTTCCTCTCTCCTCCCCCTTTATCAGACTTTCCTGAGATGATCAACTGTTGTTTTTGCTGGTTTTTTTTTTTTTTTTTTTTTGTTGTTGTTGTTTTAACTTTATTGAAGTGGAGAAATTGCTTGGTTCCCCTCCCAGTGCCGTTGTTTCTTTCCCCTCCCCCAAGTCCAATGTGTTCTTTATTAAAGTGAATTAGGACATTCTCGTTTCTCTTAAGAGTGGAAATGGGAACAGCTCAAATGTGCAGCCACATGAGACTCTCCAGCCTTTCCAACTGCACTGCAGAAGGAGCTCAGCTGCAAAGGGAATGATAATTTCTGAAAGATTTGTGCAACTGTTGAAGAATTACCAGTGTTAATAGTAAAAAGCAGCTAATCTGTTTTTGCTCTTCCATTCTGAGTGTTTAGCTTTCCTGCTATGCTTTCTATAAAACCAGTGTACTAAATATTTTGGTTCCTTTCCATCTTCTTTTTGCTTTGGCAATTGTTTTATTCCTGTATGCTCTCCTATGTGAGAGTGTTTTTGTGGTGGTGTTTTTGCCTAACAACTCCATCTTTTGGGTTTGTATGCAGATACGGCGCATGGATTTGAGACCTCTACCATTCAAAGGTAGAATTGAAGTGCAGCATAAAACATACAAATAGTTTTATCCAGGACTGGGATAAAAAGGTTTTCAGCATGAAGTATTTGTCGTTAAGACAGCTATATAAATTGTTGGTGGCCCTTGAAATCCACATTGCTGTTTTGCTGCTCGTTCTAACTAAAATAGCTACGATCCTGCATCTTTTCACCCTTATTTCCAGTCTTTGCCTCTCTTTATTGTTAAATCCGACGCATCTTCAGCAGTTCTGTAGGAAAAAAGGTAGATCTTTGAGTTACTATCTTCCCACCTCCCTATCTCCTTTCCTCTCTACTAATTCTCCCAACTACCTTGCCTGACATTAGAAAGTATTTGTTCTGTTTTGGTTCTGTGCCTCTTTTCTCCCACGCTGATTTCCTGTGCCAAAAAACTGGAGCTGGGTCTTGAACGGTAGCAAAACGGAGAGTTACGGAAGCAAACCTGGTGTCTCAGCAGCCTGCGAGAGCACAGGGGGCTCTGAAACATACTGCTCTCCCTCTCCCATTGCTGTGGTTCTCAGCCACCCAGCTGAGTTAAGGCTTCTGAAGATGTAGGGATAGAGCCAGCTCTGTTCCTGGAAGCTGGCTTTGAGAAGCTCAGCTGTGTCCCATCTCACATAGATCTCTCCTGGGTTTTAAAGATGCTCTCTTTGGTGGGTTCTTAGTGGTGGTTTTATGTCAGTAGTGCCCAGCTGAGAGTCATGCCCGTCTGTGCTATCGTTTACTTAAAGGATGGATTATAGTTAGCTCAGGTGTCGGGGACTCCCGGTGCTGTCAGTGTTGGCAAAAGAGAGTGTAGCAGGGAAGGATCTGCTGTGTACTTACTTGTCTCTGTCCTAAAGGAAAGCGGAGAGAGAGAGAGATGATGTGAATGGTGGCTGGCCGGATTGAGGAACAACACAGCAGATCACCTCTCAGTTCTGAGTTACAAAGCAAGCCAGTAAAAACATTCTGGTATAAAAGCTAAAATTGAGTAAGATAAATCCTGTTTTGTTTCTACTGAAGCTAAGTGGTAGGAAAAAAAAAGGAAGAAACGAAGGAAGGGAACAGAGAACTTCTGGTATTGGATTTTGACTTACTCATGGTAAAAATGAAGCTTATGTTCTAGTAGCAAAAAGCCAGCCACCTGAGAAAGCCCTCTCTCAACCCGTCTGACTAAAGGGCAGTAAGGTGTCATTAAAACATGTCTCTGGTGTTGGAAGAACAAAAAGTAGTGATGCATTTCTCTAGGCAGGCATGCCTTGAGTTAAAAAAAATACAAACAAGCAAAACACAAACCAAAACCCAATCAAATAAGAAACAGAACAAACAACCACCCAACAAAGCAAAACAAAACTGTTTATAGATTGCTGAAAATGGTAAACTTACTTCAACTGATGTGTTACAGTCCCTGGCAGCACTGTGCAAATTAGCGTCTGCTAATGCTGTTGCTTGCGAGTAGCTGCAAGTGCTCTGTCCTGCAGAAGCCAGTTGAATGTGGAAAAATGGTTGGTTTGTTGTTGTTTTTTTGGTTGTTTGGTTGTGGTTTTTTGTTTGTGTGTGTGTGTGTTTTTGCGTCTGCCTTCTTACCTAGTTTTCCTTTTTCACACTGACTGGTAGTTCATCTATAATGGCATGTAGATTTTTTGAGTAAAGTCACTGCTGAAACTTTTGAAATCAGGTGAAACTATAGGATCCAATTCCATTTTGATTTGCAGCCATGCAGCATACTGAGACGGCTTAGATCAGTGCCATAATAATTTGACAGCCTATTAATGAGTCTGCTTCCTTCAGCGTGTGCTTGCCTACAGTCTTTTGTTATCCCTCTCAGTTAACTTTGTTCTGAAACTGGAGTCGGCTGGCATTCGGTCCTGTTTTTGCAGCCCACACCCAGCACAACTTGCGAGCGCTGACTTATTTGGTGTGGATGTCTTGCTCTGAAATTCGTGCTGGGTTCAGGGAGTTGAAAAATATGACTGTGACTTGATCTGCTGTATACTGGCGTTGAAATTTTCTGCAAATTTCAGGTTTGTTGTTGTGTGATACAGCTTTTTTTAAAAAAAAAAATGTTATAATTACCATCCCCTTTTTGCTGCTTGCCTTTTTCTCCAAGATTTTCTGTCTCTCCAGTGATATAATTTATGAAGGATGTAAAATCGGATCATCTTCATTGAAGACTGATAACATCAGAATATTCTTCCATTTTCTGTATACCAGAATCAAATTATGGCGCGCTTCCAGGAGCAACTATTACTTGTATTGCCTCAGAATTGCCTGTGTTTTGAAGAGGGAGACAGTCGGAGTGTGTAAAGGCATTTCGGCAAGCTTAGCATGTCTGTGGCTTTCAGCCTGTGCAGCTTACAGGGACAACACTGAAACGATGAGAAAAGAGTTGGAGTGAAACCTTGTCTCTGCTGAAAGCAATTGAGCTTCCATTAGTTTGAGTCCAGATTCCATCCATAACATTAAATAGGGTATTTCTCTTTCTAGGCAGTCTGCAGAAACGTTTCTGTCCTTCTGCGTTTGTTTTCATGTTTCTTTGTAACGATTGCGTAATTGGGATGTATCTGCAATGTCAGAAATGTAATCGGCTCGGTAGCCTAAGTGACTGGTGGAAAGAAAAGGAACGTACAACTGCAGGACCAGTCTGGCTGTTAAACTCCTGCTGCTTTCAGAAGTTGAGTTGCTTGATTCAACCGTTTAGTAGTAAGTTGTTGTTGTGATAAATGGCAATTAGAGGTGTTTAGAAGCGAGGGCTTAACAAAAAGGAGAAAAAAACTTCTTCCTGTCCCTGGAAGAAATAGAAATCATTCAGTACGCTGCCAGTAGCTTCTCACTTGGCTAGAGACTAATGTTTGTGCTCCTACAGCCTTAATGATGTTTCGTCCAGCATCGGAATACTCCTTGTGAAGTTTTAATCCAGCAAACAATGTATTCTGTTGGCGTTCTGTTACAGCTGATTGCAGATTCTCAGCATATAGCATCGTGCCCTTGAATTTAAGCCTGTTCCGGTACTAAAACCAATTCTGGTATCTCAGTGTCTGGTTTATTACTGCTTGTGCCTCAAACATGAACACCTTGACCAGTACATGGAGAACTGGGAGCGGTAAACCCCCAGGGGAAGGAGTGCCGTAAGTGGAGTTCGGTGTGCTTTCAAGCAGCTGCCCACAAAGCCGCCGTAGCTGCTGGTGGTGGCATCTGCCAGCGTGGTGCTCCTGCCCGTGGTAAGGGTTCAGGGCCCTGCCAGGCTGCTCGGGTCATTTTTATAGCTAAATCATGTTGTTTGCTGCTTTAGGAGTCAGTGCTCCTGCTGCCCTAGCCCTGAAGCTCTTGCGGTCTTTTAATTGTCTCCTGAAGATCCTTACTCTCCTTCCTTGGTTTGTGGCACTGTTAGGTCTCGTCCTTTGACTAACGCTTGTCGCTTCACATGAACTATTAAAAAGAATGGCTAAAACTGAAAGAACTCAGTGTAAACTGTAATACCATCAAGAAGTGAACACTGGACATAGAACCTGTGCAAAAGGTATGTAGACAGGTCCACTCGTGCCCTGTTCTCAGAGACAGATGGTCAGAGTCCCAGCTGAGCTTTCGGAACTCGGCAGGCATGAAAGGCGATGCATATTCCTGTGTAGGATCCCCTCTTCCTCTAAAAGTTGATGGCCTTTCAGTGTGAAATAGCACACAGTGTTTATTTTTGTGCCCTTTGAATGCTTTGTGCAGGCTTTGTTTAGTTTCTCTTCGTAACTTTTAATAGGACGTCTTTGAAGTTGCGGTGTGGCTAAAAAAACTCTTGTTGGCAGGCGGACCGTTCATTGTTGACTCCTATCTTTTTTAATTGTCCATCTATAAAAGTCTGGAAGGGAGGGCGTGCAGGGCAAATCCGAAGCGAGGCATATTTCTGGAAGGGGAAATAAGCTTGCAATTATTCTCTGCCATTATTAGTCACGTGAAAAAGTTACGTACTAATGGTTGCAGATGGTGTACACAAAAACTGTCTGTACGCGCTGAAAGCCTTCTTCGTTGGGAGCTATGGTTTTTGGTCATACATTACGCTACAGCGGAAAAGGGGTTTTGTGCCCGCAGCTATATATTGCTCTTACTTGCTGTCGCTAGCGCAGGACTCGTTAATGTGCATCTGGCAATGGTTAAAATTGTCTTTATCTGTGGCTTCACGTTTATTCATCCAGATCAAGGATTCTCTTAAGTTAAAAAAGGTAAGGACATCGGTACAAAGGAGCCTTTGATGGAAAGCGTTACGTGTAGAAAGGCAGATGTGAAAGGGCAGGGTTGACGTTGTGGTCTCATATTGCTGCGTTCTTGTTCAAGTTCAGAATCATGGTTTGTGTTGAAACCTACTCGTGTGTGCAGGCACATTGTGCCGCCGTGCCTGGGGATGATTGTACACACACGGATCGCTTCGTGTTGAGGGACAGGGAAACCACCTTGTAACGTGACAGTATTTTTGTTGTTGTTGTGCTGTTCATTGAAAACGGTACAGGCATCAGTGAAGTGTGGCTTTGATTGCAGTTTGTGTGCTGAGAAAGGTAAATGGTTGCATTTAGCATGAATTAGTCTGTTAAAATAATGTGAACTGGAGAAGGGTAAGGGAGGAGGAGAGAGGCTGGAATTCAGCGGTCCTGATGGAAGGTGAGCGACCGTAACAGATTTCCAAGGACTTATTTGCCCTTAGCATTGATCAGATTCCAAACAGATGAGCAAAGAAAGCTTGCAAGCACAGCTGCAATTGGGTAACTGTGCTTGTGATTTTTTTGTTTGTTTTGTTTATTTGTTTCAGGGATTTGTTTGTTTGTTTTGTCACAGCAATGAGCATTAGCCTTGCATCTTACTCTTCAGTGATGCTTTGTTTTCATTCTGCTGGTGGATGCTTCTTCCAGGTACCCTGGAAATTGGGAGAAGCTATGGAAGGCTCTGTGCAAATCCTGGATAGCAATTAATTTTCTTTGTATGTCCTTTTAGATGCTGATAATCTGAGTACTGTCAGCTTTGTGCAAAGCCCTGGTTTTCTTTCACCTGTCTTTTCAGGCCTGAGTGGAGGCGTCTGTTATTTTATATTAGAAAACGGATGTGTTGCTTCTGACAAGAAAGCTGTAATGCTAGAAAAGGTGATTTGGCTCGATAGTTAACTGTCTGGCTGAAGCTAGTCACAAGAGAGCAATATGTGGCCAGCCATGGCTTCAATGTTCATATACTTCAGGAAGAAATAACTCTTGGTTTAGAAGAATGGGCCTTTATGGGTCTGGCAGAATGATTTTGTCAGAGAACTGGAGAAGAAGCAGGATAATGGGATGAGATGAAGTAATCTTAACTGCTCCGGAATAGCCCAGCTGCTACAATTTTGCATATGATTATGTGTTTTGAACCAGGAGATTTTAGAGTTTGCTTTGAGGCAATAATGAGAGCAGTTTATGTGGAAAGCCAGCACTTACCCTGCCTTTCTCTTACCCCACAGGTGCCTGGCGCGCTGAACCTGTCACCGGTCTGTATAGGATTTGCGCAGTGGTCCAGTTTTTGAAGATGTGAAGCAACGTTAAGTCTGCGATTGGCATTACTGACAGACTGGAGGAAATCTTAGTCCTTGTGATGCACACGGACATGCTGAACTATAAGTAATCCTAGCTTCTCTTCCCCTTCCCCTCCCCTCCCTCACTAGCTATCTCAGGGTTCATAGAGATTTCAATGGTTCGCGTGCCTGTAAGTTTGGAACAGAAGTGACCAAAAATGGGGGACCAGCAATTGTATAAAACTAACCATGCTGCCAACAGCAATGAGAACTTGTACTACCAACAGCACCAAATGAACTCCCTTCCGTCGCTAAACCATAGTTACGGGACATCTGTTATGGATGCTCCCCAGGCGTCCCCTCTCTCCCCCCAGTTTCCCCAAGATTCAAGAGACAGTATAGCTTTGCCTGTAGGTTCAAAAAGTCTTGGGTCAGTGGATACACCTAGGCAAACATGGACGCACTCTGGCTCAGGAAACCACGTCCCAGCGAGGAACAATTTGAGTAATCAAAGCGCAATGTGGAGCCCCCTCGGGCAGGGGGAGTCTCACGACGGATACCAATATTCTTATTCTCAACCCAGTGAAAACCGGTCGCAAAAAATTACCAGTGGGGTCCTGCATAAATTGGACTCCTTTACGCAAGTGTTTGCTAACCAAAATCTGAGAATTCAAGTCAACAACATGGCTCAGGTTTTGCACACCGAGTCTACGATGGTGGATAATTCTGGGGACAGCGCGCTCAGGCAGCTGCTGTCCCAGAAGCCAGCGGTTGAGCAACAGCCTGTAACTTCCAGCGTACAAAGATATCAACCAGTGCCACAGCAAACGCACCAGAATTTTGCAAGCACACAGCAAAAGCAGCAAATGCAAGTCATGCAGCACCAACAGTTGTACTACGACTACCAGCAGCATTTATCACAGATGCAGATGCATTCCGCCTTTCAGCAAGGGCAGACACACGTCCAGCAGGTGCAGTCCCAGCAGCTCTTACCGCAACAGATGCAGCACTTGCAGCAGGCTCAGTACTACGCTCAGCCGCAGCAGGGGCATCAGCGGCTCTCGATACAGGAGATCCAGCAGCAGCAGCCGCAGCCAAGTCGGCAGCAGCAGCAGAGGCAGTGCCCGATGCAAATAGCTCAGTATTACCAAACGCAACCTGTCATGCAGCAGCTACAGCAACAGCAGCAACAGATGCAACTGCAGCTTCCTCCGTATCACCGGGAACCCGATCCAAAGACTATGCACGAACCCCACCAGTACCCTCAGGACCCGAGTCACCCTGTGCAGCTCATCCAGTTGGGAGCGGTGCCTCAGTATTGCTACCAGGACCCCCACGAGCAGTACAGGCACTTGTACCCACAAGGTTTGCTGCAGCAGCAGCACGACCAGCAGAAGCAATACCCGAGTGAGAGCAGAGCTCCCTCTCTCAACTCCCACGTCGGCCTCACGCCGCCAGAGACAGCGGAGGATCCCACGCGGCCGGAGATCAACTCTGTGGGTAACGCTGTCCCTCATCGAACTCTTTTGCCACCCTCGGGAGCTCATCTGAACAACAAAAGCTCTCAGCAGGACTCTCCCAGCGCTGGGTGGCCTCAGGTAGGTGACGTTTCAGATCCCTGCTCAGACAAACTTGTTCTGTAGAAGAGCAGCCAGGTATGGAAATGAAACAGCTGCGGGAGAGCCGGGAAGTTAGGAAGTGAGCAGTGGGCATTGCTTGGATGATTTGGGGAGCTGTGGTAACAGACTTTGCTGTCTGCATCGCTGGCTTGGCTACAGGCCAGGCTGGCAGCAGCACAAAACCACCGCTGCGGGGCTGCTGGTTCCCTCCTGAGAGGGTTCGGGGAGCTTTGGGGTCGGGTTCAGGGGAGGAGGAACCGGGTCACAGCAAGGTGTTCCTGCTCCTTTTTCAACACCTGAGGGCCTGAATGTGCATGAAGACTTAGCTCCTCATTTCCAAAAGTAATACTGCTGAGTCAGAGGGAAGGCTTTGGACAGCAGGTGAGTGCAAGAAAACTTGTGCTAGCCATGCTCATGGGGGCACTGATGTGCTGGCTACATGGAAGGCTCTCACTTCAGAGGCCTGTGGCGTTAGTAAAATCATATGTCAAATGCATGCATAAAGCCGTGAGGATGTTCATTTATGTATTACTATTTCCTGAAAAATTCTTTTTTGCTTTTTTCCCCATATTTTCCCCCTCCTCCTTTGATAGCAGGTGCAATTGTCAGATGGCAGACTGCAGCCGCTGTCGCCAGAACAAAGGTATTATTTTTTTGTGTTAGTGGTTTTAAATATGAGAAATACAAAGCAGTGCTGCAGCTTAAAGGGAGGAGAAGGCACTCTGGGTAGGTCATAGATGTTACTCTTCTAGAAACATCTTTTTTTAGCTTTGTGGATATAAGCTTGTGTGATTTTACACTCCACACCCTTCTAGCAATAAAATCAAGTGCTTTGTCTTACCCAAAAAAAACAGAACAAAAAAAGAACCAGGCAGGTGAGCAGTCTGCACTCGGTGTTGCATTTGTAAGAGAAGGGCGATGATGCATTTAGATTTGTATCTTCAGCAGCAGGAACCTTCAGTTTTTCTTAAGGTCTCACCTCTGCAGGGCTGAGGTGTCCCCCAGCACTGTTGTGTGCCCTAAGTAGGGGCATAACATCCAAGTACTCTCTGGGTGCTGGCACCGAGGGGAAGTGAAGATCTGTCACAATAGATCTCCCAGCTTATCAGACTTTTCCGTATCAAAGGTCACCTTATAAAAACTTGTTAGAGGGAGTTCCTGCTTGAAAGTTTCCTTCTCCCCATCTTGGGAACAGCTGATCTAGGTTATCGCCTATGTATTCCATGGTACTCACCCTGTGCTTAGTTGTGGCTTCATAAATGTTTAGCTGTAAAATTTTATTGACTTCCTTAACAAAAAAACTTCCTCTGCAATGAAAGGAACATGCCAACCTGATGTCTCTTTTTCTGTTCCATGCTAAAAACAAAAACAAACAAACAAACAATAGTGGCCAGAACAGAGAAACACTTCCTGAAAGAGCTGATGTGAAGAACAAGCTTACGTGTTCAATATGCTTGAAGGAGTTTAAGAGTTTGCCTGCTCTAAATGGTCACATGAGATCTCATGGAGGAGTACGAGCATCTCCTAACTTCAAACAGGTAGCACTTCATTTTACTTCAGTATTTGACTCTATTCTTTCGATGTTGATGTTGCTTGCTTTGCCACGCTTTGCTTTGCTATGAAAACCTGTTCTCCTTTGGCGCTGTTTTATGTGACACCTTGTGTAAGTAGAAATACACATGATTCTGCTAATTTACAGGCCAGAAGTCTCGCTTAAAAGTGAGAGAGTGGTGGAGGACAGAACAACAACTGTGCCTTTTTGTGTCTCTGCACATTACACACACTACAGAGTCATGGCACAAACTTCTGAATTTTTCCCCTTGTGTTTGTTTATTATTTTAGAAATATCAGGAACATCAAGTCTTCCTTATTTTCATTTGGACTACTTAGATGACTAAGGGATGTTTATTGGAAGCGTTCCCAGGCTTTAATTGAAGGAGCAGGATTGTTGAATCTTTGACAGCTTTCTTCCCGAGTGTTTTAGTTCTATAGGTATCAACAAATACCAAATGAAAAATGTGGGTTTAAATTGTTCTGAACAAAAATAACTTGCCTGACAATCAGTTTTTCAGTGTCCTGATATTTTAAAAATTCTCTCTTGATGAGGAGAACTACGGGAAGACAAAGAGCTACCACAGTTACACCATCTGTATCTTTTTGGGTGGGTGATGGGGAATTCTGTCTTTATAGAGATCTAAAAAAAAAAAGGGCACATGTTTATTGCCCATTCTGCAAGTGATCCTGTAAAGATGCTTAACGTGGTTATTTATCACCGAGACTAAATCCTGTATAGGAGTTGCAAGTAATCTGCCAACTTTGTTCAAGGCAAACACAGAGTCCAAGAAGCAAGGCTATTGTGTGTTTGGTAACCCTGGCCGCTTCTTTTCAGCCACGGTGCATCTGTTGTGTAGTTATCGATCCAGAAGCAGCCCTCCCTCACTCGGGCTGAAAGCCTCTAATTGTCTGTGCAGGATGAAGGAGAGAAACCACCACAGCAGCCGCTGCCTAAAGAGGTGGATAGCCTCGCGCCCATCATCATGCCAGTGTCTGTCCCTGTAAAGCTTCTGTCACCTGAGCCCAGCACGCAGCCCTCTGCCAGCACTGCCACAGTCAAAGACAAGCCTGCCAACTCTTTGTCAGATGATGAGATGCCCGTTCTCGTGAAGATGACTTACTCTCCACCGTGCAGTCCAAAAGTGGCCAACCCCTGCTCGTCCTCTGTGAGTGCTGCATTTCTTGCCACTAACTGTGCTGTGCTTGTTAAATCCCTTTGCTTATAGTGCTGCTGTGTTCTAAAATGGCCGTGTTTTAGAGTGTTTTCTGGAATCCTAATGATGCCTAAAAAACAAAAAAGGCCCTGGCATCGTATCATTTATTCCTCGGTCCTTTGAAAATACTAATTTTCTCTTTATTGGGGAATCAAGACTTCAGCTGAAAATAAGCCATTTGAAATTGGAATGTGATATTCTTTTTATCCCACTAGAACAAAGGGATTTAGTATCTTTTTACTGTTTTTGTTTTTTCCTTTTCAGGCTGCTTTGTTTTTATGTTATTGCTTAAATTCAGCAGTTTTATTTCTTCCTGTTTTTTGAATCAGATATATGTGCTTCTCATTTCAGCTGTAGATAGGAAGGCACCGTGCAGTACTTAGTGCGTGCTCTAAGCCAATATGAAGCTTGCTGACTCAGAGTTTTAAAATGAAGCCATTTTTCCCTTTCCTTCTGCATGCATTGGATCTAAGGGTTAATCATTGGGAATTCTGACATAGGAAGAATAGCTGTGCTTAGTGCTTTCATTACAATCATAAAACTGAAATTGTCAAGTAGCACGAGGAACTGATGAGCCCTTAAATGAGATGTGAGAATGTTCCTTATTGTTTTCCTGAAGAGTCCTGGGGCAAGCAGTATTATTTTGTTCACATTCCAGTGCAGGAATAGATGCTGCTCGTTCTTTTGAGTCCATGCTCGCAGACTATGCCATGATAAGGGCTTACTGGGGAGCATAAGTGCTCTACTTATCTCTAATATTATCTATATAATAATGTGGGGAAATACTCCAGCGATTTTTATTTTCTCACCAGTCAGATGGCTAAATGAGGGGACAGCATACACCATCGTGGGTGGCTCATTGTAGTATTTGTGTATTTATCACCCTCTCCTCACCCTTCACTCAGACATGCACGCTAATTTAAATACACAGAAAATCTTTACTCTCTTCCTCTCAGATTGAGATTTTACACATAAACTTCCACTCTGCTGTGGAAACCAGCATATCACAATACTTAGCTTGTAACTTGCCATTGCAGTCTCTCTTTTCTATTTCTAGTTTCTGCAGAGGAAAGGGACAGTCTTTTCTGAATCCATGAGCTCTGAGTGGGAGATCTTCTCTAGAGACATCAGAGTAGGTGGCTTGGGCTTGTGTATTTCTGCAACGTTTATAAAGTGACTGTGATTAAATCTGCCAGAGTTTGGCTAAATGCACGTTCATTCACTCAAAATTATGCTTGGTATTCTTTGTTATTGCCCAAGCAAACTAAATTCAGTTTCCTGAATTTAGATCCTAGATCCTGTCTTTTATATAAGTAGCAGCATTGGAAACATTCAAACACCAGAAGATCTGCAGTTCTCTTCTGTAAAGGGATTGTGCCGTTGGAGACTCTCATTTTCTTCTTTAACCGAAGAACTCAAGCCATGTTGCATTTGCACTGTGCTTTGAGCTGTCCACAAAATTGCTCATGAATTCATGGAAGTCAAACAGCAGAAGGAAGGAAGTTTTCAGCAAGACTGCAGGACGCTAGGTGTGGTGAACCCAGCAGTCCAGTGAGGTCCATCAGGGTCTACCCAGAGTGGATTTGTCGAGCTGGGGCAGCAGGGCCCAGGTGGAAGCATAAATTCTTGAATAATGGACGTCAGTTTCTGGAGCCACAGAGAAGTGCTGGGGTGATTCTGCAAGGAAAACCCATGATCCACCACCATGATCCACCACGACACCAAGATCTCCTTTAATATTCAGTGTGGTCTTTTTTGAACGCAGTGTTGGTGTAGTGAGGCTAAGGTGAACTTAACTGTTTGAGATGCCATCTTGGCTGGTTAGTTGATTTTACACTAGTGAGAAAATGCCGGCTCTTTCACATTTAAAGAGCAGAAAAAAGCAAGCCTTTAATCAAAGACATAGATCTGGACTTACATTTTTGGGGTGGGGGGGTTGCTAGTTTGTTGTTGTTTTCTTAAGTTTAGAGTCTTTTCACTTGCACCTCTGTGAATGCTAAATGTTCACCGTCATGACGGGCTATGTCTGTGATTATGGATAACCCTCACCCTGTTGCTGTTCTGATTGCTCGTTATCTACAAAATTCTCTGTAAAGCTGCACTTTTTCTTCTGCTAAAGGAAAAAAATTCTGAAACTTAACTTTTTTGGAGAGCAAAACGATCAACAGCTGTTGGAGAGGATACAGCCATGATCTAACAGAGAGGACAGGACCTCTGTAATCAAAAACATTTCCACAAGCTGGAACACATTAATGTAAGGGATAAAGGGTGACAGTGCTAATGCTTCTTTAACATGATTTTTATTGGGTGAATGTGATTCTCAGGAACCACCCATGGTGTAAAGATATATATTGTATAAACATACATCTTAGTAATTCTTTTACGTAGTAATAGTACTTAGAGATGATGCAGACGTTCTGGAGTAACCCTGTTTTGTCTGTCAAAAATTTTCTTCCGCTTTCCAAGTGAATCCTTAGATCTCCAATCTGTACACCTTAAAGTAGTGTATTTACTACTGTGTGCATCTACCAGCGTCTGTACGTTTTTAAAGCATAATCTGAAAACCTATTTCTTACCCATCCTCAGGATATCCCGATCCTAGGTTTGCACAACTTTTGTATCTTCTGCTTTCTGTGATTTCTAGGGATTTGTGTTAAATGATTTTTAACCTTCAAATTTGAGGAGAGTTAGAATGCCTGAATTTCCCAAATGGTCATCTAGTACCCTTTTTTTCCTCCAAGAAAAGAGGAGAGAGTTAAATTTAGGATTTGTTGCAGCTGGACTGTACTCAAGCTGATGGGAACGTAGCGATAAGAGGCGAAGAATTTGGATTTATTACATTTTTCTTCCTTTCCTGCTGCTGAATGCTGCAGTAATTTCACTGAGCTCATACGTCCTTCCTAGTCAAACAAAATAAATGCATTGGAAAACATCTCGTATAAACTTCCTAATAAACCGTGGCTGGATAGTGAATCAGCTTGCAATAGCCTTTGTGTATTCAGTGCAAATTGAAGTGCCCAGGGTGTTCAGGTGGAGCTGAGGAATGTGGGAGACTCGTGGCCTGCGAGGGCTGCTCTTTGCACCTTCAAAAGCTGGCTGCAGCCTCTCCAGGTCCGTGCCTCCAGCTCAGCCCTGCCTTGACCCAGAGGGATCCCTGTGGGAGGTGAGGGTAATTCTTCCTGGCTCTCCTCTTTCCTCTGTGGTTTCTGGGTAGGGCCAGATACTGTACTGACCAGTACCTGAATAACTGCCTGCTGGTAACAGCATTTCTGTGGCTGTGTTGTGCCCTAGGCTGTAGGGGATTGTGTTCAATGCAAACCACATGTAAGCATGGCTAAATATTACAGTTCTGTATGTTTTCCTTTAGGAAATCAGCAAAAAACCTCATCAAAGCGCTGCAAAATTGGAAGAAAACTTAAAACCGTTGCAGGACAAGAAGAAGTATCGGCACAGACCCGAACCTCTCTTCATACCTCCCCCTTCCTTCAACTTCAGCATGTCCCACTCCGGCGCCATGCTGTACCAGAGTCAGCTGCGCTCTCCCCGCGTCCTCGGAGATCATCTGCTGGACCGGCCGCATGAGCTGCCCCCCTACACTCCGCCGCCGATGCTTAGTCCCGTTCGGCAAGGGTCCGGGCTCTTCAGCAGCGTCATCACGTCATCTCATAGCACCGCGCACACCCAGCTGCCGCTTACTCCGCTCACACCCACTCCACGGGTGCTCCTGTGTCGGTCCAGTAAGTGTTAGGTTCATGGGGGGCAGCGTGTAGCAGACACCGCCGAGCTCTTTCCTGGTGGTATCACCCTGAGGATTTTACGTGTGAGCATGTGTGTGGCTATTTGTGTTACGTCACAGGAAAAGTCCGTCTTTCTCAGTGTTTTTGCATTGGATTTGGGAGCGGTGCTGTTAAAAGCATAAAGGGAACAGAGGGGCCTAACCAGTGAGAAAGGCCATGAGGTTTCCCTGTGGGCTGCCTCCAGGAAGGACTGCTGTGCCTCTCCGTACAGCAAGGCTGTCTGAGGTGGAGGGAAGGGGTTTGGTTTGAGCCTTGGGGTTTTGTTTCTGTTCGGTGCTTCACAAGGAAAGGTGGCTAATCACAGCTGATCATGGTGGTAGAAACATGGGCATGGCATTCGTTACCTTTGGCAGTTTAGATAGTCTTTATTGTCTAAATATTGAAAAAGGAAAACTTTTCCTTAATAGAATGGAAGAAGCCTCCCAGTAGAAAGGAGGTGGTAACTGTACTCTGAGTCACCCCAGACCTGGTCACCAAAGGCTTGTGTATTTTGTGATGTAAGTTGCCTGTGCTATCAGAGCCATTGCCCTTCTTTCAACTCCTTCTTAGCTTTGTAACATGAGCAGGTTATTAGCATGAAAATGCAAGGAGCAAGTTAAAATCTCACTTACCAGACCACCATCTACGTCCTGTAATCCAAAGAAAGTGAAGTTCCTGTCACTTTTCCCACTTCTCTCTTGGAGGTTGGTAACCTATCTGTCCTCCCATCAGAACCACTCTGGCATGGGAGACAAGCACGTGACAAACTCTTGTAACCAGTGCTGATGCGGTTTTGGTTCCCTGTTTTGCTTTCTGTGCTGCAGTACCACACAAGCGCTCCTCAAATGATGAAAAAACATGCTGGGTGGCTTTTTGGTGGAGGCAGCAAGGGCAAATGCCATAGCCTGTCATGCTTTGGGGTAGGCATGAGCAGACTCGCAGATTTATCTTATGTTTTCCTTCCTGTCTGCTTGCTCTTTTTTGGAGAAAATTGGGAAATAGAAGCCAGGACTGGCCATCTCCACCTTCAGGAAAGTAGTCTGTGCACAAATCTTTCATCTTCTTATAACTCCATGAAAATCTAGTTGTTAGTTTCCTCAAAAACCAAAACAAAATGGAAATTCCTGACTGGAGGGCTGGGGGGGAGGGGTTGCATTTTGATGCTGAGTTATTTACAAAATCATTTCATCTCACAAAAGATGTTTGTAGTGCTTCAGTGAAAGAATGTTTTCAGAACAGTTGAAGTATCAGCACTCCTGACTTGCAGAGGTCATAGTTTTCAGTTGAATAGGACAAAATAGTAGGTCAGGTAGGAGAGAGAGTGAAGAAGAGTTAAAGCAACAGCTTTTCTGAAAGGGGGAAAGACTGTGTGGCAAACAAGGCAGAAGATGCTGTAGCTATGAATGAAGGTACATCAAAGGTGCAGCATTGATGGGTACAGTCAAAGGTGGCGGGGAAGTATTGCAGAGCTAGAGCACCAAAAGATAAAATAAGAATTGCTTTAAGGAAGCTAAAGCATTGTGTGTTCTTTGTATTCAGCTGTTTTACGATCCTGACTAATGTTCTCCTCCAGACCAGCAGAGTATAGAGAACTGTTAGTCATTGTTGATGGTATGTGCTTTAAAGTGAACTTGTTTTAGCCTCTCAGCTATTACTTAACCCTGTGTGTTGTGCCTGATTACTCTTTTACATGAGAAATACACCTGATCATGCAGGAACTAGGTAATTTTGAGCCAAACACATCCCAGGTGCTGCTAGCTCTCCAGATGCACCCTGATGTCTCACTGATTCCTGCAGGATGTTAATAGGAAGGTGGCAATACAGCCTGGGCGGTGGAGCATCAGGAGGGATACTGTTGTAACCAAAATAAGTTTTAAACACTGGCACTCCGATCTCTGTTTCAGATAGTATTGATGGAAGTGTCATTCCAGTGACGCCTGGGCCCGGAGAACAGACTGTTGAACCGTAAGAAAAACAATATTGCTTTTGTCACTGCTTTTATAGACTAACTCCGACCTAGAGCGCGTGCCCTGAAATATTGTGAACTGGGCAGGTAGCGTTTGGCTGCCTGAATGCACGTTGGTCTGGATGCTGTTAAGGGTACTCGGCATGATGGCCAAGGACTCCTGGAGCAAAGTGCCTGTGGGAGATCATAGAATCACAGAATCACAGAATATCTTGAGTTGGAAGGGACCCATAAGGATCATCGAGTCCAGCTCCTGGCACCACGCAAGTCAATGTAGGTGTCCTGGTTCTGAAATGCTAGGAGAGGCTTGGTGGAAGCTGCTGAAGGTGGAAAATGATGAATGATGGCTGTTCTCCTCTCACAAGGAGAACATATGCTGCTCCAGTACTTTTGCTATTATAGATAAATATATACATATATGTAGATGCTCTCTGTGGAGCTTTGGAGAGAGGTGTTATCTGGTAGGTTCCTCACAGCAGTCTGCAAACAATATTACCCCCCTCCTGAAGCAGTAATGTCTCTGCTTTCTGCCAGAGAGTCCCATTCTCTATGGAACAGAAAACTAGCATTTCCTGCATCTAGCCTCTTTGCTACCAGCACGTGTATAAACTAGCTTGGGTTTTCTTTACCTGTAAGGTGCAGTGTCTCAGTATAGTTTAAATTGTGTGTGGAAATTCTGTTTTCCCCCCAAGAGATCAGTTCTCTCTAATATTCAAAATACTGATCCCACTGAGGGTAAAGCATTGCGTAAAGCAGTCTGACACAATTTCCTGCCACTCCAGTGTAATAAAAGTTTTGTTGGGAACAAAGTGAACACTAACGTGACTTCCGTTTTTTTCTGCATGTTGCATAGTTGAATGCTTGTTTGTTTGTTTGTTCTTACAGGCGAATCAATATTGGGTCCAGGTTCCAGGCTGATATTCCTGAGCTGCAGGACAGGTTACTGATGGACAAAGATGTGCACAAGGCTACTTTGGTTTGGAAACCATGGCCAGAACTGGAGAACAAAGTCTTCCAACAAAGGGGTACGATGACTTGCTGTTCTAAACACCCATACATCACCCTGTGTCTGCTGAAGAAATCCCCATTGATTTCTCATTTGTATACTGTACAAAACATTCAAGGGAGTGTTAATTACTGAGAACTCAGGGCAAAAGACCAGAACTGCATGTTACAGATTCAGAGTAACATTCTGGGCCTTTAATGTGGATGAAGTGTTCTCTGGCAGCCAACAGGGAAAGGTTATTGCTGGGAAGAGATTTTGGGGCACTGCACTGCTGGGGGTAAGGGCAGAGATCACAGGTGAGGGGCAGCTCTTGGTTCCTAGGCCTATCCTGGGACCATAACAGAGATGGAATTTGATGGTGTTATTGATTACTACAGTCCTGAACAGAGTTTGTTCCTGCTCAAGTGTGGTTCATTTCTGTTCCTCTGCCCTGACTGGAGCTTTCTTGGTGCAGCAGAGTCACTGACCATATGTATCTGTGCAAGCCACTGCTCACAGCCAGGTCTCAGCCTCTGGCATCACATCCCAGGGACATGCTGTGAAAATCCAGTCACGTCCCCCCCTCAGTGAGTGATCCTAAAACCAGGAGACAAATTTCCCTGGGGGGAAGGGGGAGTGTGAAAGCTGCTGCCCTGAACTACATCATCTGTAGTTACAGAGTCATTGGCTCGGGTTGTTTGACTGACAGGTACAGTATTAGCAGTAAAATGTTGACTTGTTTCTAACAGTGGAAGACCTCTTAAATATGAGTTGTTCCAGTGTGTTACCTGGTGGAGGAACTAACTCGGAATATGCTTTGCACTCCCTCTTTGAGGCAAAAGGAGATATTATGGTAAGATAAGCTGAAATGGGAGAGATGATCCTCTTTGCAGATAAATTAGCATGCTTTATTAAATGGATTTAGATAAGGTTATATAAAAAAGAGATTTCTGATTGATTAGCAGTGATGCTTTAAGCATCCTGTAACATTTTTGGGGAATGACTTTTCCCTTTCATTCTTTAATAAATTTAAATTTCAAAGCAGTCCCTCTTTGAAGGCTTGCTCTATATTTCAGATAGATAGAATTGCTTAGTTTATAGCCTTGGGGCTTTGTCTCCCAGTGCTTTCTCCAGACCTGATATTTCACAGGCTTTGTGGTCACAGAGAGCTTAGTCGTCTTCTAGCCCTCATCAAAAAAAAAAAAAAAAAACCACTTTTTTTTTTTTAGCAACAATCACATCTATGTGTTTGTTTGGTTCTGTGAGGTAATTGCATACAGTTCTCAAATAAATAATGCATTTCAAATGTTTGCATTAGCTTTGTGATGGGATCATTACTAACTAAGGCAAAATATCCCTTTTGCCCAGTGGTAAGGAAAGACCAGGTCCTGCCCCAGTTCCTGGAGAGCCAATTTAAAATAAAATGCAACAGAACATAGGTCTGGAATGGATCTCACAAGATAGTGAGATGGTGTCACATGGTGTCCTTTAACTTGCATCCCACTTTTGTCAGGCTCCATTAGCTGTATCTAGGGGCTCTGAGACAGGTGTCTGAGTCTTATTGTCAGGATTTGACATGTGCTGGATGGGAATATGCATCATTTGGGGGAAGGAAATTGGGAATCCACAAATCATCTTTCTCCCTGATCCAAAGGAGAATTAACTATAGTTGTTGTCATTCCTCACAGATGGAGACTTAAACAGGTGTTCTAAAACAGTGCTACCAAATCAACCATTAAATATTAATATTAATTAATAATATCAAATTAAACACTACGGTCATATTTGTTTATGGCAATCAGAAGGGAGGGAATTGCTGGAAGTTGCTAAGTAATAGCCACATTTGTGCTAATTAAGGCTGGACAGGTGTGCACTGGGTGCTCTTATGTGAGCTAGAGTGTTAATGGGCCATGGAGTAATTTGGTGTGAGTTCTGTGTGACGAAAAAAAGATAAAATCATTTGATATCCTGCCAAGTAGTCTCCTGAACGCAGTTGTATGCAGCAACTGACTGCATGTGCTAATTCAGTTTTATGTATTTATTTATTTTTCCTTCTGTGTGTTCATTTAGGTTACTCTTGAGAAGCTGCTGTTGAGGAAGCCAGTGAGATTGAAGTGTCATCCTTTGGCAAACTACCACTACGCCGGTAGGTTTCCTTCTGATCTCTGCATCTGCCAGTACACAGAGCCTGAGGCTGGCGTCCCAGTGCGGTGCGTGGAATCGCACTGCACTCTCTGCTGTCTGCTGCAGGGATGGCAGCCTCTAACAGAGGGTGATGTGGACAGTGCTGTGTGGTACATCCAGAGCCCTTCGTTGAGGAGTCTTGCAGTTTTACCTGACTAATGATAGACAGAAATCTTGTAGTTGTGTTGCTGTGTAGGGTTCTGCAGATGATAAACTGCCTGGAGTATTTTCTTTTTTAACTAAAATTTAATTGGTTGATCTTCCTTTAAAATTGCTACTGTGCATACATGATTGATTTAATAGCAATAAGGTCTTCTTCCTGTGGTGTGTAGCTGTCTGCTGTCATGCTTTTCTCCTCTGATGTGATGGTGCATGATAAGAGAATGTGATAATCATGAGCATCCGTCCAAAGAGACAGTGCTATAACTCTCACCAGCGTCTTAGTGCTGAATACAGAGTCTCTCTTGGCATGGATGCAGCCTAAAAGAAACAGGTTTGGGATGGTGACAGCTTTAACAAACACAGCAAGAAGCTCATTTTGGTTTTGAGGCAGAAGTACTCTGTGACATACACAGGGTGGTAAGCTATTGGGCTTCAGTATTGTCACCTAAGCATAGCTCAAAGTAACACGTGTCTCTCCTCTGCAGCCCTCCATATTTATTGCTCAGGGCTTTGTAGTGACCAACAACCGCTTTGACGCAGAGTAGGGTTTTACATAAGAGACTTGAGACTTTACCTCCAGTTTAGGCTCAGCAGGAAACAAGCTGAGAATCTTCTGGTGGTCAGTCAGTCCCAATATTCAGGGCCATATACTCATTTCCAGTTGTAGTCCTTGTGCCATGTAAGTACAAAAACAAGCTACTTGCTGGCTGTAGCAGCTCACTGCAGGGATTCCCACGTATCAAGGGCTCTTCTGGAAAGAACTCCTAGTCATGGTCTGAGAACCAGTAAAGAAACATGTCTGATGGCAGCTGATAACAGGAGTGAATAAAGGTGAAGGTCAGGGTTAATTCTTGGCTGGGAGAGATGCTTGCTGCCTTTGAAGGCAGCTCCAGTGCAGTTCTAAGAATGGACATGGAGCTGGCTGGAGGAGGAGGATGGCAGCCAGGAGCTGTAACCAGGTCCCTGAGTGTTGGTGTCTGGAGAGAGAACACCAAAGCATATGTGTGATGCGATCCAAGGGAGGAGAGCAGGGGGTGAAGAATATCCCTGCAACCTTGTCCTCAGTGAGGGGTCGAATTGGCAGAACAGATGAGAAAATACTGCCTGTGTGGCAGAGGAGGGATAGTCTTTGCTGAAGCAAGTTCACAGTAGTTTCAGAAAGTGTTCTGTTGTGATGCTGGGAGGAACCAGGAGAGACTCTTTTGTTTCGTCTTTCACATGAGATGATGCTAATCCTTGTTAACTAGCAGAGAGCTGTGGACATTAGAGTAACAGTATTATAAGTAGTATAAGAAATAAGTAACTTATTTGTTAAGCAGGAAAGGAAATTTGTCTGCTTATCACAGCATGAAACAAAATCTCACCAGCCTGGGTTTCACTGCCATAAAACGACAAGAGAAAGCGTTACTTACTAGTGCTCTTGAATGCAACATGTGATTGCAACTTATATTGACAGCTCTGCTCTAGCACCATGCAGCTCTTGAATAATAGATTTTGTAGTTGATAATCAGGCACTCAAGACGTATGTGGATTTCTCAAAATCTAGTGTGTGAATAGCTTTATATAACTTCAAGTTGCATTTGTTTCAGTTAACTCTTTGGGCTTTCTGCTCTGTATTCAGAAATCTCAGCTAACAGGCACAGCCACGATTAAAGCTGGAGTAGACCAAAACAGAGCATGGCACTGACTCATGAGGATCAAATGATACCACAAACAATAAAAATCCAGACTCATCCTATGCATGGCCTTAGAACAAGGATGGGAGTGATAGCTCGTCATACAATAACAGAATGGCTTGGGTTGGAAGGGACCTTAAAGACTATCTAATTCCAGCCCCCTGCCATGGGCAGGGATTCCAGTGAAACCTTTGTCCTTGAAACCTGTTGTTTTGTGAGGGGAAGCAAGCTGTAAAACTTCCAGCTTTTCTGTTGTCCACCAAGAGAGCTGGGCATGTTGACCTAGGGTGCTTGGAAGAACACCCCAACCTCTATGTCTTAATGCTTTGCCATCTGCCAGGACGGTGTATGAGGGAAGAGAGAGGGAGCACGTACCTAATACAAGAGGAGTGCTTTTACAGATGTTTGAATGTTTTTTCGTTTGAGCATAATTTCTCAGGTCTGAAGTTCTTGTGCAGTGAGAATTGCAGGAATCATAGCGTCATTCAGGTCGGAGAAGACCTTCAAGATCACCATGTCCAACCATCATCTTGACTTACTGAGTCCCAGCACTAACCAGGGCCCTTAGTGCCACGTCCACAAGTCTCTTACATACCTCCAGGGATGGGGACTCCACCACTTCCCTGGACAGCCCATTCTGGTGCTTCACCACCCTCTCCATGAAGAAATTCTTCCTAATGTCCAATCTGAACCTCCTCTGGCACAACCTGAGACAGGAGAAGTGGTGTCTGAAATAAAGCACTTCAGGCAGCCTGAACACTTTGATAGGTACTGTGATGGTGTGAGGATCAGGCCCAGTGTATGCTGAATGTAATGGATTTGAGCTGCTTCTTGAGGGGGCTCACAGGGGGAGGTGTGGTTCCCTTGAAACCCCCAGATTGGGCCTAAAGACCCCCAGTCCATAGAATATATATTTTTTTCAGTCAATCATTTCAAAACCAGTATTTTAATATAGCAGATAAAATAGATAATAAATCCCTAAGCATAAAGATCAGCTTTAAAATTTTATCTGTATTGCAAAGTCCAAAATTCTTTCTTGCTGCATTGCAGATCTCTCTCTACACGTTCTGTGTATCTCCCTCAAGCTAACAAGAGCAAAAACGGTTTCCCAGCAACCAGAGTTAAAAACAGCTTTTCTTCTGTTTCTTTTCCTGCACAGGATTTATTCTATTAATTAGGTTACTTCCAATTAACCCTCGTAATCTTATAAGGGTCTCTGCTAATACCATAGCTAGTGGGAAAACTCTGTAAGGCCTGAATTTTCCATAGATGTACAATAAAATTAGTTCATAGAAGTGATTTTTATTATTATTTCAGGAGAGTGGGGTAGAGACAGGAGAAGGCGACTGGAGAGGTTTGCTGAAAACTAAAATCCACCCTTTGGTATTTTCCTGCTTTTTAAAATGTTTTAGTGTAGTAGAGCAGGACCCTGGACTGGATCAGTGCATTTACCCCTGCTCAGAAGGAGGGTAAATGTAAATGAACGGCAGGCTTTGTTAAAAGGCAGTGGCACTGGTTTGGGATGGGAAGGATGGCGAGGCAGTGTGTCAGCAAAAAGATCTTTGGGTGGTAACAGAATAAATAAAATTGGCAGCTTGAAGCCGGTGCCTTTCTCTGACACTTAGATAGAGAGCTTTAGCGTAAATCTCTGTGGAAATAACTAATGTGTGCTTATAGCCAGTACTGGAAAAGCCTACAGAAAGCAGGCTGCAGAAAAGTTAATTTGGAGTTCTCAGTATATAACAGAGTGGTGAGATACCTGCTCTGGGCTTTTAGGAGCCTGGGAATTGACACTGAGAAGCAAAACATTTGCAGTTAATGAAAAATGTATATATTCTTTATAGACATAAGTAACCTGCAGAGTTCAATACCGCATATGGTGCCAAGCCCTAGTTAATTGAGTTCAGTGCAGAGGCAAGCATTTCTGTGGAGAATGGTAACATTGACAGGAATATTAGGGATTTCTTTTAATGATGGAGCCTTCCGCTACTCTCAGACTGTAGTAGAATCTTCTCTGAGTCGTTTCAAAGGCAGCTGCCTTATGGCTTCTTGCATATCCTTCCTTTAATGTATGTAACGCCTGCTCTTGCAGTCAGGACACTGGTGTTTGATGCAGGAGAGCAACTCTGTGTTCCTGCTGTTGGACCGATACTGAGGAAACAAATTCATTTCAACTGAAGTGTTGTTTTCACATTTTCATGGGCGGTTAGGCTGGTGAAGCAAACAGAGTAATAATATATGAAAGCTTTATGTACAGCTTCCATTAACTGATCAGAAAGCACCCTGCACATATTCCACGCTGTCATCCCATCTCTATCGACTTGTGGCCGCAATCACAAAGGATTTGTCTTACCTCAAGCCATACAAGTGAACAGCTGCTAAAGGATCTTTTGAGAGTGGCTGTCTGGAGAACAAAATGCTAGCTAAACTTCTGAGAAGCTGAACATAAAGTGGCATGTATGGGAATTAGGCAGTACAAGCATTACATATCAAATGATGAGCTCTGTGGTGATACTTATCCATTAGAGCGAGACCTTGGGATTATGATGGTAGTTGCATGAAAACACCAGCTTTGTACTTTACAGCAGTTTAAAAAAAAGGCACAAGTCAGATGTTAAGAGAATAGAGCACGTGGTGGTGCCACCGTGTACGTCTGTGGATTATTATCAGCCTTTCTGTTCCCTTCACCTCTAGATGGGGGTTTTAGTACTGAAAAGGTTCAGAGAGGAACAACAGTCATGACCAAAGGCGTTGAAGCATCTTGGTCTCTTCAGGAGGGGAAAGAAAGCGACAGAAGGGACATGAAATCCTCAATAGCGTGCAGACGATGGTAGAGAATGGGTTCATTTTTCTTTTCCACTTGAACAACGAGGGGTCATCCAGCAAAGCTACTTGGGAGCCAGGAATCAAAGAAAAGGAGCTGAATCCTTCATACAGACGGTCTAGTGATCTGCAAGCCCCTTGGCAAAGTATGTTGTGGATGCAAGAGATTTAATTAATTAAAAGGAAGAGTGGGTCAGCACTTAGAAGGTTGGTTACCACATAAGCAAATTCCAACAGATTCAGGAAATCCCCTGAACCATAAATGGTCAGAGGTTAGGAAAAATTAGGGAGAGGCGTTGTATTTGCGTGCCCTGATCTTACTGTTTCCTAGGCAACTGCCTGGGGGTGCTGCTGGAGATGAAGTGCTGCTGAGGTGGGCTTCAGGCCTGAGTCAGCACAGCCAGACTTGGTTTGCGTGGCAGCACTCTCTAGCCTGTGCTTCAGGTTTTCCAGCTCTTGGTCCAGATACTACTTCAACATAGAGGTGGAAGGTTTTTGTTGTTTATAACGAGTTCACTGTGTGTGTTGTTTTTTTTTTAAGGCTCTGACAAATGGACGCATCAAGAAAGGAGGCTGTTCAAAGAGGCACTGTCCACCTACAGCAAAGATTTTATATTTGTACAGAAAATGGTAAGTTTTTTTTCTGTTCTGTTGACTGTTTGCTTCCATCTGCTGCATTCTGTTCCCCTTTGTCTTCCTTCCAGTGACAGACCCGCTTATTGCAGGCATAGACCCAGCAGCAGGTAGAAGGGTGCTGTTAGTGGGGTTTTCCATTTGGTGTACCTATGCATGCAACTGCAGCACTGGTAAAAAGATAAAAATAATCTGTTCCTCTTGTTATATTTAAAAGTTGGCACATCAGAAATCCGAGGCTCCCTAATTATGGTGCCCCCCAATGCCTTCATGTTCCCTGGCAGTTTGTTGAAAGCTGCCTGGGTCACAGGCACTGAGCCTTGCACCAGAAAGGGTTGAAATGTGCTCATAAAGAGAGAATGTGTTCGGGCTTAATTTTCATGTTCTATCACAAAGCAGAAAAGATGAGTTGTGTCTGTCTTGGGGCTGAATTAAATCCCCTTGCTGTTAGCTAAAATGTTGGAAAACATTTGGGTTTATGGAAACCAAATCTTAATTCTCGGTGGTATTGTATGCTTGAGCTATAAATGTACTTTCTTGGTCACTATCTGACTAGAGTCTAGAGAATCCCAGGAAAATGTACTGAAGCTGAAACAGTAAACACAAGTTTGACTGAAAAGCAATAATTAACAAAACGATTCTGCAAGAGTATTTGTGTTGTATTTCTTTATTTCTCCATTAGAATGTTTGATAAATAAAACCTGCCTCTCGGGAAATATTAAAGTTGTCATGAATTAAAATGGGACTAAAGTAAATTAAAATGGGACTAAAATAAAGATGGGACTATTTCTGCAATTACTTAACTACAGGTTAAGTCTAAGACGGTTGCACAATGTGTGGAATACTACTATACCTGGAAGAAAATCCTGCGGCTGGGACGGAAACACAGAACACGTTTAGAGAAAAAAAGAGAGGAATGCATGGTAAATGTAGAAGAATATAAGAAAGTTTAACAGTTGCTAATTTTGAATTTTGTACGGTTTTGAGCACTGTTGGGCTAGATGACATAGGCCTCTTCTGACCTAAATTATTCTGTAATTCTAAATTATGTTCTCTGTGAGCATTCTGTGATCTCAGCTACACCAAGATTTGGTGTTCCTGTAGTGAGATAACAGTGTGTTGAGCAGTGCATTATCTAACTCTAGTCCAACAATTACAGCTTTGCTACTGATGAAGCAGGTAACCGTCTGTAAGTTATTCCTCTGTGTGTGTGTGTGTGTATGTATGCGTGCACGTGCCTAAAAGTGCTCAGCTATCCTGGTACGACTAGCATTTACACAGACTGGCAATGAATTCTTGGTGTGCGAGGTCCATATTAGGTAATTGAAGCATTCTTAAAAGACATGTTTTGTTTAGTTAGCCATCTAATCCAGCTATGAATGCAGTGTACATCCCCATTCTAAAAATGGGAGTATTGCACTTCGGCCTCTGTAGCCTTTTGGAGTCACAGCTCCATAAAACAATTGGAGGGTATTCTGAGTGCTGCAGCGAAGCTTCCTGAGCTGTAGCTGGTCCGTTAAGGAGCGGTGGTTCCTGCAAGACCAGAAGTTCAGCCAGGATGGAAAAAAATCCCAGACCTGGAAGCAGACTTGGCTAACCTGTTCAGCACTTTCTACATTCTACTAGCCAGTGCTGTCTGTATTTGGCCATATTTCTAGTATTTCTTAAATGCACTCTATTGCAGACAAGCGGAGAAGAGGAAGTGTTAGAGGAAGATGAGGAGATTGAAGAAGACAGAAAGGAAGAAAGGGAAATGCAGAAGTCTCCCGACCCACCAGCTATCCCTCTCATAGGACCTATAGACCTGCCTGCCCTTCAGAGTCTTTCACTTTCTTCATCCTCCTTCATCTGTGAAATGCCAAACTGCGGTGCTGTACGTGCATTTCATATCTTTAAATAATAGCAGGGGCTTCATATATTAACAAACAGTGATCTTTGGGAATCAGGTGTTTAGACTATTCCTGGCCAGTGATACCTCCTGGATATCTTGGGACAAGTCATTCTGTCTGCTTTGAAATCTTACGCTATTAAATACAGGCAATATGGAGATCTTTACTCCAAATTGTATCCTGAGGTGATGTAGGGATGACGAGCACTATATAGTAACAGCTCTGTTTGCCTTTTTGTTATGCAACTGTAATAATAACACAGCTCGATGGTTTGCTTTTATTATAACTAAGTTATAAGTTTTTATTATAACTTGTTTGCTTAGCTCTAGTGGGATATAGCTCAAAGCAAGCGGCATATGACCAAGTAGATGATGTGCATCTGACATGTGCAGTTGTTTTTTTTTATAATATGCATTCAGCATACTTCTGTCTGTAGTTCCCATTCTAGTGCAGTTTTTCTTGATGTTTTTTTTTCCTTCCCTATGCCCCATCAGGTGTTCAGTTCCCGACAAGCGCTAAATGGCCACGCTCGCGTCCATGGAGGTACAAACCAGGTGACAAAACCACGATGCACTATTCCAGGCACTAAGCAGAAATCTGGTACGCAGAGCGGATACTGCTCCATCAAGAGTTCACCTGCCCACAGCACAACGAGTGGCGAGACCGACCCAACAACGATCTTCCCTTGTAAGGAGTGTGGCAAGTAAGTGGATGTGACTGACTGGTATCGCACCGCGTTTGCCTATTCACAATCCAAATGAATAGCGTTGCAACAAAGTGTTTATCCTGCTGTAATGGTCTCAAAAGAAGAATTTCCCCCTAACATGTCATGTTCTCCTACAAAACCTTCAGAGGTAGTTTTGCATGACGTTTTAGATGCATCTCCTGCAGCGTTTGATCCAGTTTTCCTGAATTTTCTCCTCTGCTGGAGTTCCTGCATCTGACACTCTGGTTTCCTCCTTCATCGCAGGCTTGCATGTGACTATGAGCAACCTTCTCTATTTCTGTGCTCGAGTTTGTCCATTCTAGCAGGGGATTCCTTCACTTTTTGCCTGTTGTGCAAGAACATGGTGAAAATAAGTCCGGGGAGGATTTTAATGTGCGTAGATACTGAAACAGTTGTGGGAGCTGCAAAATAGCTTCAGCAGTCTGAGTAGGCCATTTTGATACCGTCAGGATGTACAAATCTGGTAGTCTGTCCCTGAAATTCTCACCATGGCACTGCAGGCTTCGCTGACTTCTATTTCAGAACAAGGAAGCAAATGTACTGATAGGTTGTTGAGTCTTTTTTGGCTCCCTTCATCATAAGCAATGCACTTTTATCTGATTTTTTTCTTTTTTCCTTTAAAATTTTAGAGTATTTTTCAAAATCAAAAGCCGCAATGCTCATATGAAGACCCACAGGCAACACGAAGAACAGCAAAGGCAGAAGGCTCAGAAAGCTGCAGTGGCAGCAGAAATGGCAGCTACTATTGCGAGAACTACTGGGCCAGTTGGGCATAGTTTGATCCCTCTGGATCATATGAGTTTGGTTAAACACGTTGAAAATGTTGGTGACATTGAAGACGATGTTGTTCAGGAGTTAGGTGATGTCATGGAAGAGAATGAAGTCATGGATGCTGACCTTTTATTAGATGATGAAGATGCAGATCTACTGCAGGATGATGCTGAGTTGTAAATAAAGTTGTTTGATAAAGACAGCTACTGAGCACACCCTGAATGCATCAATCAGGAAACCTGGACTGTTCGTTTATTCCCCACTGATTGTAAACTACCTGTTGAAAAATGATAATTCTTTTATCCAGGTCTAGAAAAGAAATCTGCTTTTTTTTCCCTTTTTTATTAATTTGTGTTTTGGGGGGGAAAAATAAATAATTGGTACAAATATTCTTACAAGGTGTTTTTATCTGGGCTTATTTTGCTGGTATCTTCCAAGGCCGCTGAGTAGAGAAGTTCACAGTTCTGCTGTCATTTCCCTCCAGACACTCACAGTAGGATCTTCAGTCTTTAACCCTTTCAAGTTTCACTTTACCCCACTTACAAGAATATCTTTGCACACTTCTGGTGGAATATTTTTCTTGCCTGCACTGGATCACTTCCAGCATCTTCTAGAAGCTAAATGTCTCCTCTGTTAAGGAGATGGTTACGTTCTTTTTCTTTGTGCTGTCGTATCAAGGGAGGTAGAGGAAAAAAAAATCTTTAACTGTGAAATAAATACAGGAGTGACTGCATCATCTGTAGTATCACAGTACTTTTTCAGTTCTGTCTTGCCTTAATGCATACATGTTAGTCAGTTCATAAAGGCTACGGTTACCTTGCACGTTTTAGAGCTTCCTTTTTAACAAGGTTTTGATCTGCTGATTTTAAAATGACCTAATCCAAGGGTTGGAGAAAGAAGACGATTGTGCTGTGGTTCACATCATCTGATGGGAACACTGAGTCAGAGCACTACCTTGGTAATCAGATTGCACTGGAAATATATTTTGCTGTGACAATAAATCACCCTGTTGAATAGCCATCTCAGTGGTTTTAGGAACATTGCTTGAGCAATGCAGCAGCTTACTCTTACTGGGCAAATACAAGGAGACGTTCCTGCCTGTGGAACAGACTGATGGAGTATACATGCCTTCAGCATATGTTAGTTAGTATTCCTGCGCATGAAATGCTGCTCATGTGCCATTTTCAGTCTTCCTCATTGCATCAAATCCAAATGGTGTTTATCTAGTAAAACACACTCCCAAGGTGAGATGATGTTGCTGTTTGTTTACTGTTTCTCCTCCCCTAGGCTCAGATTTACATGCCAGATGTCTAACTCTATTTATATAAGTTTGAATTTGGTTCTCCAAATGAGATCTGGCAATAATCGCACCTTGCAGAATCTTGAGCAAATCTAGAACCTCTGGAAGAAGTGGAGTTAGGTGGAGTGGACCTTTAATTAGAGAAAAGGAGTACTGACTTTAGAGCTTTCACAGCAAGTAGCACTGATTTTCTTGTGAATCTCAGACAGCAGAGAGTACTACTAATTTTATAAAATGTTTTATAAGACCAATTTCAGATCTTCCAGTTTCCAATTTCTTATGGGTTGGGTTTTGTTTTTTGTTGAGGTCTTTTTGTCACATTCCTAATATTTTAAGAAGACTGAGAGATGGAGGATCTTATTTTCTACTGTCTTTTTTCTTTGTGTGTGTGTAACTATGCAAAATAAGGGTAAACCACAGTACTTTTGTATAGGAGGACTGGACCACAATTTCAAAACCAGTGGGACTCGCTGGCAGAGAGGTGACTTCTCTGTCAAAGCCAAATAGGTGAAGCCAAAAGACCTGAACTTTTTCCTTCAGGTCAAGTGTTCTGATACTAAAGAAGCGCCCTTCAGGAGAATGGCAGTCACTTCTCAGTTTCAGGTTAGTGAAGTTCCTGTGTATGTGGTTTTAGTGTTTTGAGGGTTGTTTCAGAGACTTTTTGGTTATTTTTGACCAATGGGTAGAATTTTGCTCCCTCTCACGCAGAAAGGACAATGTTCGCAATCGCTGTACCTGTGAGTTTCAGGAGATCAGGCAGCAGCCTTCTTTCCTTTCCTGAGCTGCCAGTCAGCACACCCCTGATCAGTTCCAGTCCACGCTGTGACACATCACTGTTTGCAGGGCCCACGCAGCCCAAGCTCAACTGTCTGGATGTTCAACTGGGTGCTGCCAACTACATCCATGGATGGCACACTTTGTAGGGTGCACAAGTCCTAGTGTTAGTTAAGTGGGGGCTTTTGTGAGCTGTAACTTGAGTTGGCCTGTGGCAGAACCAATCCAGCAGTCTACTCTTTCTCTTCCAAACCTGTATGCTTTTGAACTTCAAGGAGGTTTCTGAGAAAGGCTGCCACGCTGGCAAAATGGAAACATTACCCCACTGCCCTGCTGCTGGTGGGAAGCAAACCAAGTGTCTCAGCAAAGAGGTAACTGAAGTCAGTGAGAGTTCTGCTTGAAGAACAGAGTGAAGTGCAGTAAAACTTGTGGACTGGATTCTGAAAAGCAGCTCTGTGTCAAAGAAACTACAGCGGATCTTTTCTAGCAACAATTGGACAGGTATCTGTGCTAAACTCAGTGTATACATAAATACGTACATATATATGCCTGGTTCTGTAATACTAATCAGGTGCTGTTTTATTCTACAGCCAAGAAGATGATAGAACAACAATAACCAAAGAAGTTATTCATAAAGAAAAAAATGCTCATGTCTTACACAGTACACAGTTTAGGCCTCGAACATTGACTTCTTTAAGTGTTGCATTGGCTGATGTGAAACAGATGCTGTTCTGCCTATTTGTACATAAATCGGACAGTTTTATTTCAGGGAAGTTGTTTTCTTAATGATGGTTGATGATGGAAAACTGTTCACTATTGAACTTGGTCCTCTTTGCTAAAACCTGTACATACAGAAAACATATTTTATGAGAAAAATCTTATTTTCAATATTTAACTGTTATTTTATTAGAAGATGGTTGTAAATATTTTAGGTGCTTTAGTGTATAAAGCAGACTGTTAATTTTAGGTGGCAGAGGAAGTAACAAAATAAAAAAACCTCTATGTATTTTATATAGCTTGTGATCTATGCTGGTTTCAGGTTCCTGCTGCTAGCATTTAACTTGCACACAGCTTAATTGCAGGTTATTACTTACCTGCTTGTGCATTAGGAGGGCTTAGTGGCGTGAATTATGTGCTTGTTCACATCCCCTCCACCCCTAAAGCTTGGTACTGATCAGAACCTGGGTGAAGGCTGAGGGGCTCCATGTGACACTGCTACTCTATTTTATTTCAGCAAAACCCACACAACAGGGTTTTGCTAACGGGCTATTTGAGCATTTTTCAGAGGGGTGAATGTCAAAACCTACGCTCACATGTAACTTTTTTGCTGGCTTTCTAAATTGTTCTAAGAAAAAAATAATGTGTTCACCTGCATGCGTGTGGGTGGACAGAGGTGAAAATGACATGCAGCAGAAAGCATTATTGGGGGGGGGGGGGAATAAAGTTGATGAAACCTGATCTACCCTCTAAAAAACAAGTCTCCCAGGCCCGGGCTGGGAGGAGTGTCCCCTTGCCTCTTCCTGCCCCGTGGCTGCGGTTTTCCCCTTACTGCCCTGGAAAAATTGCAGAGAGCGTGAGGGCGGCCGCTGAGGGGGCAGAGGCGGTGCGGCGGCGCCCTTACCCGGGGGCAGGGGAGCGCAGCTGGGGGCTGGCGGGGTGCGGGGGTGATGGCTGCCGGTGCCCCGCACACAGCAACAGCGGCTCCCCGTCTCCATCCCGGTCCCCGTCCCCGTCCCCTGCCCGCCGGTGCCGCAGTGCCGGCGCCTCACGGCGGCCGCGGCTCCTCCGGGGCGGCGGGGGCGCTGTCCGGCGGCGCGGCGGGCGGGCGGGGCCGCGCTCCACAAGATGGCGGCAGGGGGCCTGTGGCGGCGGCTCTGGCAGGTGGGGCGTGCGGCGGGTCGGGGGCCCCTCGTCTTTCCTCAGGGGACGGAGGAAAGGTCGGGGCTGCGTCCAGGCCCGCCGCCATCCGTGCGGGGGGCTCCGGGGGGCTCTTCTGCGGTCCTGCTGTGGCGGGTTGCTCTGCGGTAGGGGGTGGTGGCTGGCGCTTGGGGTCTTGCACCGCCCTCGTGTCTGGCTTAAAGCTGCTGGTCCTGATGCAGGGGGAAAAGCAGGAAAACTTGCCGGGTTTAAAGTAGCGGTGGCCCTGCTGCTGCTGGCTTTTAGGAGCGGTTAATTTCTCACAAGTTGAGGGAAATAAGATGTTATGAGCTTCCCGTTGGGTTCCTGAAGCCCTAAACGCTCTGTGTATGTGCTGTCTCCCGGACTTGCTCAACTTTAGACAGCCATCTCCATCTCGTCCTGCTCGCTTCAGGATCTCTCCCCCAAACAATGGGGCTGTTTGCCATCGAGAGGGGGTAATTATGTTTTGTGCAAGGGACTGGTTCAAACGGGGAATCAAATCCCGCTGCAGTTTGATCGTCTTCCACCTCCTACATCAGCCATCAGCAGGGATGCATCAAGGGTTTCAGTCAGACAGCAAGAGAAGCTGTTAGAATAGATTTTAATGCATACTGAATGCTATTTTGGTTACCTGGGGTACACCAAGTATCACTCAATCAAAATTTGCACGGAGCACCTGTAATTTTATTTTACAAAAGCTTTGGACTCAGCATTCACTTGCACAATTAGTAACAAAAGGGGGCTGCATGTGGTGTGGGAGCGATATTCACAATTGTGTGATGTTGTAAAGGCTGGGGAGTTCAGTACACGGGTGGAACGCGAGTATTTCATGTTTTGTTTTATTCATCTTTATTATACAAAGACTTAATTTCTGTTTCCAGCAGCACAGGACAAGGTGTATGTGCTATAAGCATATGCATCTTTGCATGCAAACAATAGATCTGTAATGCAAGGCCAATTAGATGAAGTAACAGACTATGTATGTATCACAGACTGCGTGCACACAAAACACAAAAGCACCAATACAACTTCCGGCTACAGTTTTTTTGTCCTCTCCTAACAGCATTTTACCTACCTGCCGACTGCCCAGTCCGTAGTCTGTCCCTTGCCATCCGGGGTAGGATGCTGCCACGCACAGCTTAGGCCCTGCACTGAACAGAAACTTTCTGTGCCTGTGGGGTTATCAGTTCTCTGACGTGATGCCAGGGGATGATAACGACAGTGTATTTCCCACCTGAACGAAAGGAAGGTGGTATTCTGATTTCACATAAGGAGAATGGAGCTGTAAGAGTCAACGTAACTCCATCAGACCTGTTTCTTTAATTTTGGGTATTAGGTCTCAAGGAGTTCTTAACATGAACTTGGAAACGTTTTGGTGGGCATCGGCTACAGCGGCAAATACTCTGTGCTCCTAAAGTTGCTTATTGTCTTGTGTACTTAAGCTGTCATACCTGCTGTGATCATCTGGCAGAGTTTGGATTTGCCTAACGGGAGACACTCAGCTGTGTTCCCCTACAATTAGCTTTGTAAACAGGAAAGTGTCCTGCCTCTTCCTTCCTACTGAATGCAGAATTTGCTGGGTAAACAGTGACTGAGGCAGAATTACTTCAGAGAACAGCTTCGTTTGCTGCTGATCCGTAATTAGTGTATAATGCGTGCTGAATAAAGCTGGCGGCCTCATGGCACCGTACAGTTAGTTACACATCCACGAGTGACTCAGTTAAGGTTACATGGAAAAGCGTTAATTCTGGCTGGTGTGCGGGGAATCTGTCTTCTCCCTCTGAAAGCCATGACCCCAGCACCTGTTAAATAAAAGTACCGAGGCGCTGGGTAAGTAGGCTCAGCTCATGGGGCTCCTGCATTCTGCACAGTCTTGAGTTTCTCTTAAGCAAGAGGGTTCTGGTTCTTTGCCCCCTCCCCAAATAGTCCCTAACTTTGCCAAGCTGAGAGTTGCTGGTAGGAAGCTAGAAGCCACGTAACATTCAGAAGGGAGAGATTTATCTGGTATGACAGTAAGGTTACATCTTGATTAACAGCTGGGTTTCCGTTTTAACACCGAAAAATCATGCTGTCTTTTCAACAAAGTTCATATACTCGTTAGAACTATTTCCATGTTCTCAACAGAACAGATGTTCAAAACATAAGGAACATTAAAAAAAAAAAAAAAAGAGTGGAAAAATTCAAATTAAATTCACAGGTTGATTTTTTGCATAGTATCCTTTATAAGATGCTGTTTCCAACTTCTTTTACAACAGCAAATCTTACTCGGGCTTGTCTCTTGGTAGAGCTAATAGATACTGTCCTATGAAAGCAGGTCTAAACAGGAAAATCTACTATGTGCAGAAATGGCATCTGATGCCACAAAAAAAACCAAAACCACTCTGTGATTGCCGTTCAGGTGCCTGGTTAATAATAGCTGCATGCTGTTAGATTCTTTCCTGCATGCATGTGGGGTTTTTTGGTTGTTTTTGTTTTGATGATTTTTTTGTGTGTTTTTGTCATCATTTTTACGATCCTATTGTATACTAAAAGATAATTATGTGCTCCTGTTTTCCTGTGTTTTCCAATAGAGCAAACTTACTCATCTGGTAGATCAAATGAGTATCCCCATGCTGCATAAAAGTAACCTTTAATTAACCTATATTATTAGCTGGCTACTTTCGGTTTGGGGAGAAAAAAAAGCCATTTGACTGTTTGTTTTATACAGGGATCGGCTCTTCCTGCCAGTTATGCAAGCAGAATTATTCAAAAGCAATGTTTTCCTCCGTAAGTTTAAGAGATCCTTCTCCTTTCCACTTTTCCCCCAAGTTCCCTTAAAAAAATCTAACTTTAATATTACGCTTTTCCCTTCACCGTCTATCTAGAACCAATGACTTGATGGGAGTACGGTTCTCTGGATCCCAGGTTCAAACTCAGGAGCATAAAGGTAATCCTCTGGTAAGTGTTCCATAGAACAATATTTTGCACATCATCCTAATAATAAAAGGGATATACAGAAAAACCCAAATTCTTCTATTTCAGCTTTTTAAAGTTCTGTCTAAATGATGTTAAATTTGCCTCAGAGAAATTAAAAAAAAATATTACCAGGATTTGGGATTTTTTTTCCCCCAGAAAGATTCCTGAAGCTTACTGTCACCTCTTTGTTATGCCACTTTCTTCCTTCCCTGTGCAGCTGTAGCTCTATGAAAAAGCAGCTTTTTTGCCACGTTTAGTTCAGCACTTGCAGCATCTTAGCCAATCTGAGTACTTTGTTTCTGGTTTGGAAGCTGGGAAACCAGGGCTGGTGAGTTGGAAATTCTTGAAAGCGTGGGGTGTATGTCTTACATATATTACATGGGTGCCTTGATTTTGTCCAGGATTTCAGGCACGTGTTAAATTGCTCTGATACGTGCAAACAAGCCAAGTTCTTACAGGCAGTGCTAGATGCCCCGTTAGATCCCAGCCTTCCTGCCACATCAGCTGCATACGGCATTTTCTGCTCTAAGCTGCAGGAGAGAAAACCCGTGAGAAAATCAGTGCTTCCTGGGCACACCAGGGCTTTTTGGATGAATGGTGATCCCAGGCCGTCAGAAATTAATGCTTGATCTGAAAGTCATAAATGTGTAACTGGAATGTCACAGACTTGTACTTGGATGAACAGAAAGGATTCTTCTCACATTTACCAGGGACAATGAAACTAAGGACTGTCAATCAAGATAATACAGTCATCTTCTTGTGCTAACAGTGTGTGGGGTTTTTTTCCATTTTACAAATGGGGCATGCAGGCTACGAAAACATAGTGCATGGATTATTTAAGGAGAACATGGAGTGTTAACTCTTACCCATTCTTAAATGCAGGTGACTGTTTCGGGGGAGCCAGAAACACTGTACAAGAGACTGTCCCTTTTAGTTAAAGGCCACGATAAAGCTGTGTTGGACAGCTATGAATATTTTGCAGTGCTTGCAGCTAAAGAACTTGGCATCTCTGTTGAAAAAATGTAAGTAACTGATCTCTAGCATGATGTAGTGTCAGATGCTTTTCACCTCGTCTACTGTAACTCAAGTTCTGTGCTTACGAGTATTGTCTTTTTCAGAAGAAATGGGTGTAATCTGACATTTCTCAGGTTAGAAATCTAACACTTTTTAGATAGCAGCACAATGATGGGGAAGCAGCAGCAGTGATACACACAGCACTGCCACAGTGTTTGCACACAGCATTTTAAGTGCATGAGGAGTACCAACTCTTGTTACAGCTGTCAGTGCTGTAGCTTCCTTGAACTAAAGCTGGTTAATACCTGAGAATGAACTGTGCCCATGTGGATTAATGCTACACTGTACCAGCACTTAATACTGTGGATCTTCAAAATGTCAAATAAGAACAAGGATTTCACCATAATCTCAGTTAATATATAATAGCATCCTTTATATAAAATTAAGTATTACAACCTTTTCTTTGTGCTTTGTTCAGACATAGACCTCCAAAGAAGATAGAACGATTTAGTCTTCTAAAATCTGTACACATTTACAAGAAGCACAGAGTTCAGTATGAAATGAGAACACATTACACATGTTTGGAGGTAAGAAAGGTGTTAAATATATATACATTAATTGGGCTGAGATGGAGAGTACTGGGAATAGCAGAAAAGAGCTGACCTGGGTACACCAAATGTAACACAAGTTACTCTGAATGTACAGCCTACATAATTTTTGGACTAAGAGGCTGATTTTGATCACTATCTGAAAGAATGATTAAAAATAAGATAGATATCAGAGTTCCTTTTGTATGTTTTATGTTCTTGGTTTCCAATAATCTGGGGAATAGGAACTTTCTTGGGAAGGGACAAAGATGCAGGTATATCAATGTCACTACCAGTCACTGAGGGTTCTGTTCTCTGTGAGTGCCTAATAATTTTTGAACAATTTTGCCCTATGCAACATCATGTGGCAAACTAAAAATTGCAAGGGGGAAATACAGGAAAGGAAGTGTGTACAAACCACTCGCTCTGTGGCTGGCGACGCAGACTTAAGTATGGTTTAGAATGCAGCTGTGGTTGACTTTCTTAGAAGAAAGGTTTACTGCCAACATTTGGTGGCCCCTGAGTCTGTTACTGTGTAATTGCACAGAGCTTAGCAAAATGGGACTTTGCATAACGTCCCCAGACAGTCGTGCAGTGCTGCCCGCAGACCAACTTTAGCTGTCGGGGAGAAACTAGAAAATCAAGAATTCAGTGGAATTCCGGAGTTACAGGATGTATAGCCAGCTTGAACTTTGAGGGCATACAAAGGCTGTGAATTTTTGCATAACCTCAAGTTGATTTGATCAGAGACCTGCACTCTGAAGATCCACCACTTCGATCGTAATTGATGCATACGATCACAGGCAGTATGCACAGTTCTGTGGTGTGAAATTGCTATTTTATACTTGCATAAGGGTTATGTATAGCTTAACTGTCTCCATTCCCACTGTAAGGTCCCTGGTCCTATAGCAGGAACTGGAGAAGCTATAGCAAACTCATTTTTTTAAATATCCTGTTTGAAATGTTAGTCGGGCCTTAAAAAACATTACTTCTGTTTTAGATAAAATACGTAACGGGCAGTACTGCTGCAGTGTACTTGGAGTATGTTGAACGAAACTTACCCGAAGGAGTTGCCATGGAAGTAAAAAAGGTAAGTTTCCATCTCACATTATTAACTGCTGTGAGATTAAGTCCAGATGTAAATACTAATACTTGTCAGTAGAGGAAACGCATGATGTTTGTAAAGGACCTTTTCTTCAAAGTATTGAAAGGTAAGGAGGCTGTACAGCTTGAAAACGCCACTAGGTGGCATTTTAAATCTGATAAATATCTCAAACCCGACTAAATGAAGTAGGTAGATGTTAACTAGTTTGTGTAATAAATGTTTTTTTTCTTTTCCTTTTAGACTAAGATAGAGAAAATACCTGAACACATTCAGGAACCAGTTTGGGATACACTACCTCAAGTAGAAGAAACAGAAGTCAAATCATGAATTCAACGGGTACTTGGCTATTAGTACTGGAACTAGTTGCTCCTGTCAACCCCATTTACTAGGACACTGCTGACAAATAAAAGTCCTCTTTTACAAAGAAATCATATAAACTCTTGTTTTACTGAGTTATTCTTGATCATAGCTCCAGTACTTCTAGACTGAACGTCTGTGAAGTGGAGAAGTTTCACTGCACTCTGTGGTCAAGAACTGTGATCATCTGTAATGTTTGTAAAAAGTTACAATTTATATAATCTTGATCCCTATTTGATACTGAATGGCTTCTGAATTCTGAAATACTTGCAAAAACTTGCCCATATTTGTGTAATTTTAAGGTAACGAATGCCAGATTTAGACTTTTTTGCTATTGCAAAAAAAAAAATTGTTGTGTACACAGCTTACCTATTAACTTACAGTAAGTCAGAAAACAGTCTTAGGAAACAGTGAGGCATGAGACTTTTTTAGGTTCCTACAGTTCCAGCAGACTCATTTCCAATATTATTAACTGCTTGCTAACAGAAGAACACAGTGATTGCAGTACAGATGTGAGACTTCCATGGGCTTATGTCTCTAACTTATATTAAACGGCTGTAGAACCATGTTGCAGAGCAAATGGATAATAGAATGTGTCACTGTAGGTAGGACAAACTGCATTAAATCCTTTGTTTTATTGCGAGGAAAGGCATAGCCTTTCTCTAAACCAGTGTGTTGGTTATTCTGTAAACCAAGTCTAGCTGGACACTGCGTAGAGGGAAAAAAAAAAGAATACAAATATAAGAGAGTGCTCAACTAATCTGAAAAAAAAAGGTGATAATACTAGGTGCAAAACCATCAGTGACTTTAGATTGCATTAAGCACTTCTCTTGGTGCTAGGTTCGTAGGAAGAACAGAGCTGCAAGGAATCTGCTTCTACTACTAAAGGAATGGCTATGATTTGACTTTCATATGACTGCTATTAAAAGAATTTGCAGGAGGAATACCCAGCACAAGACAACCAGAGAGGCTGGATCATACCAATAGCATTCAGCCTCATACAATCACAAAAGAAAAAAAAATTAGAAGCGGGAAATAGCTGGAAGACTAGAAATGAAGCTTGTGCTTGTGCTTGAAGATGAGCTGCATTTGGTAGCTGTAGAGAGGCCCCAAACTGTTTTAGGAGGGATATTTCATCATGGTCAGTATAAATTGAGACAGAAAGGAAGCTGCCTGAGCATCTTCTGCAATATGCCTCGGGAGAAAAAAAAAGTAATCAAGTCCCTTTTGGGAAGATATATTACCTAGTTAAAGGTGTTTGTTATCCTCGGTTTCAAGCTATCCTTACTTTCCCTTATTCTGAGTAGTCAGTCATAATAGCATTTCTTAAAGTTATGTCAGCTGTTATATAATAGGGAGAAAGAAACTGAGCTGGCGTGGTTAAGTAAAACTGGTGCTTCAGAGGAACAGCCTCTTTCAAGTCCATATTATGGACTCTGGGCCCGGCTATCCAGCCAGTTTCTAACCCAACGAAGCGTGCGCCAATCCAAGCCAAGAGCAGCCAGTTTCTTGAGGAGAATGCTGCGGGATACTGTGTCACAAGCCTTGCTGAAGTCAAGGTAGACCACATCCACAGCTTTTCCCTCGTCCACCCAGCGCGTCACTTTGTCATAGAAGGAGATCAGGTTCGTCAAGCAGGATCTGCCTTCCATAAACCCATGCTGACTGGGCCTGATCGCCTGCTTGCCCTGCAAGTGCCGCGTGATGACTCTCAAGATAATCTGCTCCATGAGCTTCCCTGGCACTGAGGTCAAACTGACAGGCCTGTAGTTCCCAGGGTCAGTCCTCCGGCCCTTCTTGCAGATGGGCGTCACATTTGCTAGCCTCCAGTTGACTGGGACCGCCCCTGATAGCCAGGACTGCCAGTAAATGATGGAAAGCGGCTTGGCCAGCTCCTCTGCCAGTTCTCTCAGTACCCTCAGGTGGATCCCATCAACTTGCGCACATCCAAATGCTGTAGCAGGTCGCCAACCATGTCCTCGTGGATTGTGAGGGCCACGTCCTGCTCCCTGCCCCCTTCCATCAGCTCAGGGAACTGGGTATCCAGATAACAACTGGTCTTGTTGGTAAAGACTGAGGCAAAGAACGCATTAAGCACCTCAGCCTTCTCTTCATCTCTCATCACTAAGTTTCCCCCCACATCCATTAAAGGATGGAGATTCTTCTTGGTCCTCCTTTTCGTGTTAATGTATTTGTAAAAACATTTTATCTTATCTTTAACAGCAGTAGCCAGATTGAGCTCCAGACGAGGTTTGGCCTTTCTAATTTTGTCCGCACACATCCTTACAACATCCTTATAATCCTTCTGAGTGGCCTGCCGGCCTGCCCTCTTTTTCGAAGATCATAAACCCTCTTTTTTTTTTCCCCTAAGCTCTAGCCACAACTCTCTGTCCAGCCAGGCCGGTCTTCTTCCACGCCAGCTGGTTTTTGGGCAGGCGGGGCAGCTTTCTAACCACTCAGACCACTCAGATGGCTTTTTCAACCATCTTCAAACTTCCACGTCTAGAGGAATACTTTGGCTGCAGCCTAAACGCCGTGTGTACATAAGCTCCCCCAAGCCAGCCAATCTGCTTCCCATGACCTGCCAGAAAACAGCAATGTAGGCATGTAAGCAAATTAAAGCCCAAACTTTCAGCCTGGTCCTTGACCTGAACAGTGAGTGAGGATCCGGATCCCAGCAGTTATACGTAATAGTTTATACGCAGCCAAAGTAAATACTGTAGTCAGAGGTCATGGGGCTAGAGTTTGAAAAGCCCTGCATAAAGAAGAGATCTCAGAAAAGCACATTTAAAGAACATTAATGTCAAGAAAAGGAATACTGATTGCTATATTCTTTATCTGTCATGACTAGACAGATGAAAATCTATGATGGCAATTTTGCCTTTAAGGTCATTTTCTTTTTTCTTTATTTTCTTTATTTATTTTTATTTATTTTTTAACAGGCTCTGCACTAATTTTCCTCACAGAATGACTAACAGAAATATGACCCTTGTGCACCTTTTGTAGTTAATTCGTTAGGTCAACTCTAACCACTAAGCCCCTTGTCAGGTTATTTCTATCAGTGATAAGGAGCAATAGACCTTAAAACATTGAAGCCAGGTAGATGAGCCTATTCCACAAAGTCTCTTGGCTCGCCCCTTGTTAAGTGAAATCTGCCAGGTGTGGATCATTTGACCTTTGCTATATAGGAAGCATGAGGAGGTGGGGGGGAAATACCTCTCCAGGGGAGTTGAAGGCTTGGGTTATCTAGGGTGCTTTTTGCTTGTGGTGAAAGGGACTCAGTATTCCCTAGTAGGCTGCTTTTTCTTCATGTTTTCCACTATTTCTGTGAAACAGTTTGAGGGACTCTACAAGCTACTTACATTGGTGGTGCCTTCTCAGTAGAGTAAAACCCAGGTGGTACTGCTTCACTGCGAAGCAGTTTGGAAGCGATTCAAGTTCAGAAGCTGTGAGGTAAGTGCTCCTGGGTTCTACGGTTGTTTATGTTGAGGGGTTTGAGTACTTCCTTCTCCTTGTCTGTTTTCAGTGAAATTACTGACATGGGTTCTAAGCTCACTTCCCAGCACTAAAAAAAAAACAACTGAAACCTCAGAAGCTTAAGTGCATACTGGTAAGCCTGACTTTGAAGAATGTTCTTAAGTATTTGGCTGGATAGTAGTGGCAAGATTGTTTTTTTCACAGAGTTTAACTCTGCTTTGCTTTAGTATAAGAAAATAAGTTTCCAGTTTAAAGTACTTTTTTTAATCATAGTTACTGATAATATTTATAGGGCTTTTTTCCGAAGTCTTCTGAGTACATTAGTTTCATTTTTCAGAGAAAGTTGAAATATCTACATTTTGTAAACACAGCAACATCATGTAGCCTTCTACAATGCACAGCAAGTACAGATACCTAGAACTGATTAGAGCCCTGTCAGCCTGGAGCAGTCATGCTAAAAAATTCAAGACCAAGAGTTTTAGCTAGCCATCAAAAATGAAGCGCAATGATGGAAGTTACAGAGGAAAACAGTAATTCTGTATTCAAGATAGAATATATTTAAAAAAAAAAAAATCAGTAACTCCTTGGCAGGGAAATTGAGTTCTAGCATTCACATTCAGGATCCATTTCAAGAACAGGATCAATTTTCAATTGACCAATTCTTCCTTAATATAGGCACCTAAGCGAAAGCAAAAGAAGTCAAAGTATGTGCTTCTTTTCTCGAGCTTCTTCTAATTCAAATCTGTATGTGTACTTCTCTTTCAAATGTTTAATAACCTTACCCAGTGACGGTTATCTGCAGGTGAAAAACCTGGTCTTAAGTACTCCTTACAAATTGTTTTTAACCAACTGAACATGGACATACTGCACACCTAGTCTGAAACACTGAAAAGTGGGCATGTACTATTTTTCTTGGTATCCACAGGTTTGGAGCAATGTTTTTATCCCCTTTTTTTCATGTTCAGTTTTCCATTTCTGGCATACATGCTGCGATGCACATTCCTACCAAGCTGTCTGTTAAGCTATCTGCTATATTATACATGCTTCTACTTCAGTGTTTTTTTGGGGGTGGTTTTTTTTTTTTTTTTTTTTTTTTTTTTTTAAGGTAATATTGCAATAGAAAACACATGGATTTAGGTAGCTTATGTGGTTACTTTACCTTGAAACTTACTGAAAAGCTTGTTTTTTGAAAATATAGAATAAAATTGCAGGAGATAATACATTTAAGATGCTATCTTGTTCTGCATATTTTCTATTTTAGTGGTTTTACAGTGATAACACACTATAATAACTGCAGTGTAAGGAATTAGTGTCAGTAAACACATCAGTTGTTTGCTTCTTGAAAAATAATTGTGGTGACTTTTCAACACCATCACTTAAAATGCAGGTCATGCTGGCACCGAAAAAAATAAATAGCAAAACCATTTCTAAACTTGATTTCTGCCAGCAAAATAAGAAAACTAAGGTAAATGTGACTTTGAGAACAGATGTTTAAAACAAATGCATCTAAGCAGATCTCTTGGATAAATTCGTTTTGATTAGGAATTAACAAATGAGCAACTTGTACATGTAAGCAAAAAACTTGCCTGAATAACTTTCTGTTGATCCTTCTCTCTAGAGAAAGAGGGATGAAGAAATTTTTAAATCTCACCTTAAATATATATGGTCATGCTCTGCTCTTTCTATACTGCCTCCAGTTAACTTCAAAGGGGGATTGTTACCCTTCAGTATATAATAACAGCATCTTACTTTTACCATATAAAAGATGTAACAGGAAATGTTGCTTGGTTTTGAAGTGTATTTTTTTAATTATATATATAATTGTTAAATACCAAAGGAACTATAAGATGCTGGTAACACGCTCTTTCCCACATCACAAATACTTAAGGACTGTACTGCTAAGGACTTATTTCTTAAAATGCAAGAAGACGAGTCACTCTTGTGGCATAACAGTACAAAAGATTCCTTTTTTTCTTTTTAAAGGAAACTTCATGATTCCTTGATGTTTATGGCAGTCACCACCTATTTTCTTTCCTGTTTTTACTTTTACACCCAAACATTGAATTTAAAGTAAATCAGATGCTTGAGGGTAGCTTGTAACCGAAGGTTAATATCAGAAATACAGATCAAAGACTTATTATTTTTTTTTTTTGTATGAGTCAGTCAGAGGCTTCAGGGCTGTACCAACACAAACACTATATATTCGTTTTTCTTTGTAAAGTAAGTATTTATTCTGCATAGACCATTCTACAACAGCAGTTACTGACTTCTTGTCAGCCAGCAGCATGTGACAGGATTCTTTCGCTTAGATCTAAGCCATTCAGTGTTTTGCCTTGTGTTTTCCCTCTGTCCTGACCTGTCACTCACGTTCCTTAAAATAAAGGCAGGAAGCAAAGTAAGCCAAAGACCCCTGTTCTTGTTAAGGAAATGACTGGATATCCATTAAGAGTGCTTGACAGAAACTGTCTACCAGTGCCTACACATATTGTGTAATTTATATAATAAATGTCAGTCTCCTGGAAGTACAGTGGAGGGGGGAAAAAAAACCAACCCTCTTACACCAAATAGCACCAACACCCATGACTGGTTATTTGAAGTGTAAAATTCATTTGACAGTTTTTTTTAAAATGTTGTATGGGTATAATCCAGAACTCATTACATTAGCTGAGTAAAGTCATGCCTCATCCTAAAAGACCTGCAACTGAACTGACCTGCTGAAATGGCCAACTCTAAAGGTATTTGTGAACCATGCTTGTGAAAAGAACTTTCAGCTTCATTAGAATCATAGAATAATTTGCCTGTGAATAAGTAGAAAGTTTGGATGTTGATTTGTGATGTGTATTTCATACTTTAAGTCAGCAGTTGCCGAACATGGTCACCAATAACCCAGAAAGCAGGAATTTCCCTTGTCATGGCTGTGCTTTTGGATCTTCACCAGTATTTTATTTTCTTGTTGTTCTCTGCTCTTATGCAAATAGCACATCAAGACCACATCAAGGTACCTGCCTTTGCATAAGGAAAAGAACAGGAAGTTCTGTTCTACCAACTGTGGTTTAACTTATGCAGCCTAAATAACTTACAGCAGACCTATTTAAATTGTAGTTACATTTGGATAGGAAATGAGAATGATCATACACTTATCCTGATAAGTGTGTGTGTGTATATATATATGTATATATATGCTAAAATGGGGGGCTGGTGGGGGAAGGCATTTAATGAAGGCCAAGGGAAAAGTAAAAGTGGCAAACCGGGGATGACTAAAAGGATAAAAGTGAGTGCTGCACTGGCTATTGGAATGAGGCAACCAAGTGCTGGCAGTAGGCTAGTGAAGAGGAATCAGTTGTGTTTAGCTTAGCAGAGCTCCCTAAAATAAAGGAAGTGGCTTTTATAAAGCACGTGTCACAGGGATCAAAAGGATGACGAGGCGTAGGTAGCAGCCGCAGAATACTGCTGGGTTTAGTCATGCAGCTGCTGACAGAATTAGGTCAGCAGAACAAACTACAGAATTCAAGCTCTTTTTTTCCCCTCAGTTTTCTCTCCCAGCACCATCGCATGAATCCAAGTCGTCTCCTTCGAGGCCCTGGTGGACAGGAGCTGAAGGAGCCCTGCCGCCTGCCCCGCCGCCCTCAAGATGGCGCCGCGTCATTACCCTGCGGGGAGAGGGCCGCAGCCAGCCCCGCCGCGCAGCTCTCACCGACGGGACACCGACGGAGCCTTCCCGGCTTGTGCTGCCGGGGAAACAGCACAGGTACGCCAGGAGGTGGGCACCTCCGGAGCTGCTGCCATGGCAGTGCCACCACGCTCAGGGCTGCCCAGTCCTACCAAGCTCGGCCCTCGTGTTGGTGCGCCTACAATGGCCTGACAGAAAATGGGCTTCAGCGAAGAGTGCACTGGGCGATCTGTAGCTGTTACTCGTGTGGCCCCGATACCAAACAGAAAGGGCTTCCATTACATCCTGGCTTGGCTTGGGAAAAATCTATTGCATCCAGCCTGTAATTTGGAGACATTACATATGTATACATATATGTATATTTGATATTGCTACGTGTTCTCTGAGGAAGAGCCATCTAGTTTAGGAACAGCCTTATCGTACTGCACCTAGTGCCTGCATGCTCTCTGGTCCCAGGGGATGTTAAGGTCTCTGCTGCCTTGTTGTCTGTACCTCATCCAGGAGAAGGTGAGGTGTTACTCTGTGGAACACATCTAAGAGCCATTTGTGAATAGCACAACAATGCTTTAAGTAGTTTGCAAACAATTTAATCCTAAGTGTCAAATCCTACCCAAGCAGGGTCCTTCCTCACACAAGGTGTGGGGAGGGCATAGGAGGAAGGAGTCAGCTGAAAGACATCAGTGGTCCTAAGAGTGTAACTGTTTCAAGGGTGAAACTGAAGTCAGGATGAAGAAAACTGGGGGATAGTAGGTACTATGCCACAGCCCCAAACCTTCAAGCCAGTATAAAAACTTAATTATTCTCAAAAGAAATGTGAATAAGTGATAACGGAAGCAAGTACTAACATCCAGAGCATCAAAAAAAGGACAAGGTTAACACATTTTTAATTAATAATGCAATGTTAAAAAATGGAATCAAACTCAAATTGGTAGTGTGAAACATTATCAGAGCATGAATTTGTGACTGTAGAAACACCACAAATCAAAGCTGTATTCTTACAGGAACTTGTTGGTAGTGGTGGTAATTGCCCGTTTCTTGGTTTAACACATCTGCTTGCATGGGCTTACAGCTGTTCGCTATCTTAGTAGTTGTGCCCCGTTCAGTCTCCAAAATCTACAAAGTCCTCATGGTTCAGCTGTGAACAAAGACTTGTTCCTTCTGCTGTCTCAGCTGCCACACTGTACAAGTCAATAAGCAGCAAGTACTGCAACATGCAAATAAACCTGTTAGGTGGGGACAAAACCTCTTTTTTTCCACGCTTCTGAGGGAGAGAGGTTTGGCAATATTTTTTCTCTTAAAGATTGTGGCTGTCAAATCTACAGAAAAAGTAGTCAGAAATCAGTTATGCTAGTCAATGTTGTTACACAATGTAGTGGCTGAGACAGAAGCCTACCAGAGACATTTCCACCACTGGAGCTCTCACATATGTCATCTTACATGCTGTGGGGCTATTCAGTAAGCAGGAGACCAGACTATAGCAGAATGGCCTGGATTATGACAACTTCTCCACACCAGGATTGGTTATCTTTCAACTCAGATAACTTTCTGGGTTTTATGTAATGGGAAGATAGTGGTATTAGTAACATGCAGGAGTTGACAAATAACTGCAACTTAAGTGTCCTTCCTAGTTAAGGGAAGTGAAAGTATCATGAAGTGTACCATCTAAATCCTAAGGGCTTCTCCTTAACTGGAATGCAGTTCATACTTCCTAGCCTCGGTCAAATCCATGGATGCTCTCAAATCAAGATAGACTACCTAGATGTTATAGTCATTAGCTGCTATATTTTTCCTTCAAATTGTTCACGCCCCCATCACAGTTGGGATTAACTTGTCTCCATTTCCCTTTGGTACTCTTTTCTCCAGGAGTTGAACTGAAATCTGTTGTGTGTGCTTTACAGGAGAGACCAGCAGTGTCCTGCATTATAGCCCTATTTCTAGCCCCTCCTGCCCGAGGCAGAGCAGTTTCTGCTAGGCCAAACAGAAATCAGGGCATATGAAAGAATACGAAGTATTTATTTTGAAACAAAGAATTGAGTGTGGATTAAGATTCTCATTTGAAATAACGTGAAGCAGTTTCAGGGGAAGTCTGTGTCTAGAGGACTGGAGCACCTGTTGTACGAAGACAGGCTGAGAGAACTGGGCCTGTTTAGCCTGGAAAAGAGAAGACTGAGGGGAGACCTCATCAATGTGTATAAGTATCTGAGGGGAGGAAGCTGAGAGGATGGAGCCGGTCTCCTTTTAGTTGTACCCAGTGACAGGATGAGAGGCGATGAGCACAAACTGAAGCCCAGGAGGTTCCAGCTCGTTATGAGGGGGCACTTCTTTACTGTGAGGGTGACAGAGCACTGGGGCAGGCTGCCCGGGTTGTGAGTCTTCTCTGGAGATACCCCAAACCCGCCTGGATGCCATCCTGCGCAGCGTGCTCTGGGTGACCCCACATGGCATCTGGGTCACCTTCAGGGGTCCCCGCCAACCTCGGCCGCCCCGCGAGCCTGGGAGGTTTCCAGGCAGCGGAGCAGCGCCTCTGCTCGCAGCAGCGGAGGGAGCCGCACCGCGGCTGATCGCGGCGGCCCTTCGGCTTCACGGCCTCGGATGTCTCCGCACCAGGCCCTTCTCCTGGCTCCCTCCTCCTCCTCCGCCGGGCTGGGGCAGGGTTTTCCTCCCGCGGGGCGCTGTGCGGCGGGGGCGAGGCCGGCAGCGCGACGGCGGCGCCTGACGGCCGGGCCGTAAAGGCGGGCGGGCGGCATGGGGAAGCGCGGCAGCGGCGGGCGGGCGGCGGTGCTCGGCCTGAGCAAGAGGCAGAAGAAGCACCTGAAGGAGTTCGGGGAGGAGCACCCCTTCTACGACAAGTGAGTGCCCCCGGGGCGGCTGGGGGCCCCGAGAGGCGAGGGGAAGGCTGGAGAGGCGCGGCGGAGCCCTCCTGCTGGCAGCGTCTGCGGGGTGCGCGTTAACCAGCGCGGCTCTCGGCTGCCCGTGGCTGGCGTCTCCTTCCCTGCTTGGTAGATGAGTATTTAGCACAGCAGGCTCTTGCCCTGGTTAGCTGTGTTGTACGAAGGGCCTCTAAGAAGCGCCGAGCAGGCTTGGTACCGGGGTTCTGGGTGAGGCAGCAGCCAGAGGATGCCTCTGGAAAGCCCTGGCCTCAGCTGTCGCCTGCTGCATCTTCTCCAGCTGAATGGTTACAGCCAGCCACCCTGAGATGAGTCCAGCTTATCAGTGTGAACTTACATCATTGTAAGGTAACTTCATGCTTGCCAGCTCCAGTGATCCCTCACGCTCTTGCCGAACTTGGGTGGTCCTTTAAAAGTTGTCCTGCAGCCCTTCCTTTCAGATGGCTCTGGCCTGGCCTTTCTCCTCTGAGAAGAGAGAAGTGAATTCCCTTCCGAGTCTTGCCAGGTACAGGTTGTCCTGCAGGAAGTTCTTCGCTTTAGGCAGAGCTTTTCCAATGTTTATACCCTTGTGGGGATGTATATAAACAGCCTTCTGTTTAAAGCCAGATTCTGCTTTAAAATACTTCTCTTTTTGATCATTTATACTCAGGCTTTGTTTATAGGCCGTAGCATCAGCTGAGAGACAAACCTCTCAGGGTGAGCACTGAGTGTTTTATTAGGGACAATGGCGTGATGCTTTGGTTTTAAGCTTTCTCTTAACTTCTCTAAGATTTGTGTGATTCAACAATTTCTTCTCCACCTCATCTGTTTTTATCCTGTGCATAGTAACGTTGACAGAGTAAAATACTTGAATCCTTTTATTTTTTTTTCAGGGTTTCTGGAAGACCAGAAGCAACTCAGATCTGTGAACTGGTAATATATTTTTGTTTCTTCCTCACTTTCATCTTTGTATAGTTCAATGAAGTGAAACACTGAGCATTTTGCATTGTTCAGGCTGATTCAGTTGTTCTGTTTTAGAAAACCTGCTTTTTAGCAGGAAAAAATGATTTTTGTATGCCTCTGAATTGTTCTCTGTAGTGTCAAACCCACTACTGTGAAAACCACGAGACATCAGAAGAAGCAGGATATAATACTGCTATTCTTGATTGGTTCTGTTTTTTTTTCACGTTACTTAATCATGGTGAAAAGTAAATGATGCTGTAAGTTGTTTTAATAATACTAATAAAGTTAGCGGTGCGTGAGTTAGGGGATGAGATGTTTTGTTCTCTGTTGAATGAAGAAACATGTTCATGCTCGTTCTCCTTGAAATTTCCAATGTTTTAGTTTTCTTTCAGTTAACCTCCTTTGTTGTCAGATTAATTAAAGACTTAAGAGTTTCAGTCTGGAAAAATAATGAGTTACATTGTCCACTTGTTTCTTTTAGCACTTACTGCATTAATGTTGTATATACTGAGCGTTCACCTTGGGTGAAAGAACCTAACAAAGAAGCAAATGGTGCTTTGCTTGTACTCCTGGCTTCCCTGTCCTTCTGACTATAACCAGGCACGGTGTGGTTGGTTTGTACAAGCCTGGGACAGAACTGGCTCGTAGAGTCTAGCTTGTTTGAAGCTTTGAGCTGAGCCAAACCTGACCAACTCCTCACTGGACTTCTGTCAGCTGAAGGTTATTTCACTTACTTCCTTGAAAGCTGGAAGCATTTCCTGCTTGTATGTGTGCCCTTCTACGTTTTTTGTTGTGTGCGTGGTTTTCCTAGGAAAATCCAGGGCCAGTTTGTCTGCGGAGAACAAATGTACTGACTCAGCTGAGCCTAAAAGAATCACTTTGAGATGCTCAGAGTCAAATCAGAGCAGAATGAGGTGCTAGGGCCTGGGTCTACCAAGATGCTTTCAAAATCTAAATTGAGGTGTCCAGCATAACTGTGTACATAAAAAGGAGGTTTTTGGAAAGTCCCATTGCATCTGCATAGGGATAGAATGGGAAGAGGAAAGTGCTGCATGGGAACTAGAGGCGAGGGTGTTCATGTGCTGCATAATAGAGTGTTACTGTTTTCGCTTTTAGTCTGACAATTCCGATAAATCAAGCACAGAAAGTGATTCAGAGATCGAAGCGGAACCCATCCCTGTGTATCACAAGCTACTGGCTACCCTGAAGACCGCTCCTGAGTCTGAGAGTGAGGACGAGGAAGACGAAAGTGAATCGGAAGAGGCTGGGGAGAGTGAGGCAGAGTTGGGCAGCGAAGGCTCCCAGGAGCCCGCAGAAGCAGACGGTGGTGAAGAAGATGAGGATGAAGTACCAGCCCAGGAGGAAGGTATGTTGCCTTTTCCCTTACTCTGGTAAACGTTGTTTCGGTTAGAAGGTTTGATTAATGCCTGTTCTTAGCCAGGATCCTGCTTGTTGGCTGGGTGCTCTGCTGGCTTGGGGGCTCTGTTGCTGCGTTCCCTCGTTGTGGGTGGGAGCAGCAGCTGCCGGAGGGTTTTGCAGGGCAGAGGGTAGCTCTGCTCATTTTCCGGCAGGCAGCCTGCTGCTTCTTCCTCAGATGTTGTTTGTGCGGCAGCACAGGGGAAATCCACATGGAGCAGCATACCAGGGGTTCTCACCCACTCGCTGGGAGACGCAAGCTGTTCTCTCACGCAGCATCTGGTTTGGCTGCTGCCACTGAGAGGAGAGAAAGGTTTGCCTCACAGCAGAGGAAAGTACGTTTAAAATACAAGGAAACCTCCTCCATTATGACGAGACTGCCTCATTCATGAAGTCTGCAAAGAAATTCTGAGAGGAGGAGTCAAGTTTTTATTATTTTCAGTTGTTTTAGGTCATCAGAAACTAAAACTTGTGTTTTCTGAATAGGTATTCCTTATATTTTCTCTGGTGAAACATCTTTTGTATTATTTAATGTTCAGTGTACTAGGCAGCCAAAGGTTGTTACTTCTTTTTCCCAAAATGTTAAATACAAAGCCCATTTTAATCTTTTTGCATACAGTATTTGGAGAAAAAGTTTATCTCCAATTGAACAACGTAGCCAGCCAGAGGTAGCAATCAGTAATAACTTTTCCAGAAGATTATAACCAGTTTTTCTCTCTAACAAGTCACAGCTAAAGACACAGCAGAAGAGGCCCTCAGCCAGGAGCAGGACGATGGCGTGGATGCCTCTTGTGACCTAAGTCATGGAGCAAACGAGGAGTTTACCGATGTGAAACATGAATCTGAATTTAGCTTGGAAACCAATTTCATGGAAGAGGAGAGTGGAGACTGCGATGCGGACAAGAAAGAGAACGGTTCTTCAGGAGCCTTTTCACAAGGTAAAACGTAGTATGCTTTGCTTAGTAACCTGCCTCTTGAGGAGCATCTGTACGTGTCAATTATCAAATTCCTTAATGAGATGCTGTATAGCTTCTGAGTTCTCTGGCTACGTGATTCATTGTGTTGCCCACGTGTGAGCCCATTGCATAAGGGATGTTTAAAGCTAATGCAGGCGCGTAGGTGAACCACTTGTTTCCTGCAGCGCCTGTGGACAGGGATTTGTTTCTCCTGTGACTGGTAAAGCCTAAAATACCAGGTAGTAGAAATGTGCGTGGAGGGGCTTGTCTTCTTCTAATGTGTTAATGGTAGTTAAAAAAGCTGGTGCAATGTAAAGGGTCCTGCAAGGCTGCACTTGAATGTGGGAGCTATTCTTGCCACAGACGGTGCTGGAGGTGGTGACAGAACTGACCAGTGAGAGGATCCTGCACAGCTGGGTGGAGTTAGAGGTGAGGAGCCTGGGGCAGCTACAGGAATTTAGACAACTGCTCAGGGCTCTCTGGATTTTGAAGGTTGTGCAGAGCAGTTTGACTACCCCAGGATCAGGAAGACACGAGGCATCGACAGCATCTGTGTGGTGTCTGTCCACTGTGGGTGCAGCCCAGCGTCTCGGTGCCGCAGTGTGCCCATGGTGAAGGCTGAGCTCCAGTGCTGGAGCCATCCCACCATGTATAATGCAAATAGCTGTGTGCACGGGTGTGTGATCTTCCAGGGCTATGCCACACATTGGCACTGGCAGAGCTCCTATTCATGTTTCATGCTCTGCGGTTTTAATATCAGATGGCGTAGTTTGAGAGAGGGGAATATGTTTGTAGCATCCCTAGTGATGCTGGCTTGTCATCTTAGAGCAGCAGCTGACATTAGATTTGGGAGGCAGCCTAGCTGATACATGAAATGTGGGGAAGCATCAAAGGGCCATGTGATAGAAGAAACAGCTCCTTCTTGTTACCATGAGAATATTACTTAGGCCGTTGGCGTTGCATTTTAATGAGAACCACAGCTCTCCAACTGTATGCCAAGTATCCAAACAGCTTTCTTCAACCTATAAATGATGCACTACTTTTCAGTGGGTTGCTGTAGCTCGGGAGTGGCTTTGTAATCTGTTACAGAAGATCTTATACAGCTAAGATAGCAGAAAGTGAATGAATTTCTAGTCAGGTCCTGGGGTCACCAGAATTCCTGAAAATGCTTCGTTGTCATTCCTCTTCTAAATTTGACAAATGGGGGAATCGGTAAAACTCACTGAAGGGAGAGCCCCTGTTCCAATTAAATGATAGCCCTTCAATTGCACTGCTGGGAAGATAGATTTGACAGCAGGATGTCCTGATTAGCAAAGGCCTTGACGTTTGCTGGATAACTTGGGCTAGATATCCTTTGGCAAGCACTAGTGTCCTCTCATTACTCTTCTTCATGCAGTGAGTGCTACTGTGCTGCAAGCAGTATGTGGGGCTTGGTTTTCAAAGGAAGCTTTGCGTGTTAATGGTTAATTGTGTGTACATGTGTCTTTGCATATAATATGATGACACGGTTGACTGCCCCCCTCTCCTTTCTGAAAAAAAAGATAAGAGTCTGAAAAAAGAGCTGATTAGATCAATCGTACTTTTGGCAATTTTTGCCCTCCTTCACCCAGATCCCCTCCTCTTTCTTTGCTTTATCACGGTGTGTTCCTATCGCTGCCCGGAGCTGCAGAGCCCTCGGCAGTAAGCGCACTTGGGTCTTTGCTGCTGACAGCCTGTTTCACCTGCAAGGAACAGAAATGGTAGTGATGGTTATTGGTGTCTGAGCCTCGAGCAGAAAATTGCCACGGTCTCTTTTATTACATATTGCTTTCCTGTCCAACATTTGTTTTGTGACTGAAAGTTCTAGTGCTTCCATAAGTACTGCGTTTTCTTTCTCTGCTCCTCCCCCCCCTTTTTTTCGGCAATCTGTCAAATCTGTTCCCTGTGTTTTTGTAGAGAGAATTTGACATTCTTTTTCGCATCTCCTGCTGCTTTGAAATAACTAGTTTTAGCTGTGGTGTCGGCCAGCACAGAAACTCTTCGTATCATTTGCAAATCCGTTCTGAAAGTTGATTCTGGTATTAGCTACAACAGTTCTCGGGACTCTTTGTTGTTGTTGTTACACGCAGATCCATTTAAGCAGCACATGGACAAAGAACTTGAAGAAAAAGAAGTAGAAAAAATGTCTACGCTTTCTAAAGCTTCAAGTCAAATTAAGGTAACGTTGTTCTGAAGCAATTCAAAGCTCCTAAAGATGCTGAGATAAAAATAACGTATTGTATACAAGTGCAGTAGATTTGTATTATTGTTGGCTCTGGAATTGTCAAGGTTTTCTCACCGCATTGTTGCTGAAGTGTTTTCTTCTTTGCTTAATGCTAAGCAAGAGCTGAAATACAAAGTCTGCTGTTACATCAGCGCGTGGTGACACGTCTGAAAAAAGCGCTTTAGAGTTGAGTTTATAATCCCGAGATCAGAGGTGTGTACCCGTGGCGCTGGGTGGAAACGGGACTGCTCTCTGCACAGTAACAGTGGGGTGCCAGAGACGTGCTCTGCAACTGAATTTGTGAGGTGACCCTTGCCAGTCTTAAAAGTACTGGTGATGCACTTCCGTGTGCTTGTTCAAGACACTTGGATCTCCACACACAAGCAGGTAAAGGTGGGTTCTGACCCATTTGATAATACTGGAATTAACACGTGAATTACAGTACCAGAAAACCACCTCAGTGCTTGAAACGGAATAGTGGTTTTCAAAATAGTCATTTTTAGACAAACCTTTGCTTCTTAACTTTTTCACATCTGATTTCGTTTTGGAGGGTTGCCCTGCATTCTGGTCAGCCATATGCTGGGTGACATTTGTTGGAAGATATCCAACAGTTAGTCACTCAGAGAGCAAGCTGTGACTTTTAATTTTTTTTTTTTAATATGGTGGCCAAAAATACCAGTGCCACCTGAAGCAATATACAATGTATCTTTGCTTAATTGGGTGTAGCGACGTTATGGAAACAGAATGGGACAACTTGTGTGGCAGGAGGCATATTCCCCTAAGGCACTGGAAGGTTTCACCCTTTCAAATCAGCACGTACCTCAGCGTGGCTGATCTGTAAATGTAGTTGAGCTCCAGGGTTGGCAGAAATGACATCTTCACTCTTCCTCAGTTTTCTCATTGGCAAAATGAGGACAGTTGTAGCCATGTCAGTGCAAAATACATCCAGGTCTAGTGAGCTCAAGTTTATTGTGATTTTCTGTGGTAGATACTAAGGAAGAGATTGCTTGCTGGGGAAAAAAAGGGTATCAGCTTGTATTACGAGATGGTAGTTTCTGAAATTTCATGAACCTGATTAAACCATCAGTTGTGGTAATGTACTTTTGTGCTTTTAGGTGTACTAGGTTTGGTATATTTGACTCTTCCTTTTTTTTATACGTCTATTTTTTTTCCTTCAGTGGCCGAGGCTGGGTCAGTTAACCTTTTCTTCCACTTTGGAGAAACATACAACTTTAAAACCAGACAAAGAATTTGATGTGAAGCAGCTTCATCTTCATAAGCCTTTAGAATCCACGTGGCCAAAAGTGAATAAACCGTTCCTGTCGCCAGCAAACAAACCAAGCGATCCCTCTTTTACCCCCTTACAAAGAGAGCTCTTCTCTATCATGAATGCCTACAAGGACTTGTTCTATCCAGAAAGAAATGCTTTAACGAATGGAGAGGAAATCCGGCATGCATACTGCTTGCATGCCTTGAACCATGTCCTGAAGGCGAACGCCCAGGTGCTCAGCAACAACGCCAAGAAGAGAGACCGGAAGCCAGGGACGGACAGCGATGACTACAGGGACCAGGGGCTCACCAGGCCTAAGGTAGGAGAGCTTCATACGTGTGATTCCCCTGCCCACCCTGGGTGCTCGGTCAGGCTGTGTAAACACCCTGCTGCCCTGTTAGGTGGTGGATTCCTAGACATGTGCCTTTCTGCAGCCCTTGGCCATGCCTGGAAGTCGTCTGTAGGGCAAGTACCCCGGGAGAAGCAGCGAGCCCAGGTTTCAGCCAGCCTGATCCTGTGCCCTTCGCAGTCTGCAGAGCGGGCCTCAACCAAAACCCAGAGAGGGGTTGGGGGAACAGGAGAACGTGTTTAAACATCCCCTGTAATCATACCCTCTGTGTGAGACAGAACTGCGTTGCTCTGCTGGCCTGTCTGTGTTCACAAGCACGCTGTGTCCCAGCGCATCCTCTCTCCTTGCTACATGTCAGAATTTGGCGTGTTCTGTTTCCACGTGGACACATCTGGGCCTGCCTTTCCTCAGAGAAGCCATCTGGTGACATGCCACAAGGAAGTCACGAGCTAGGGGCCTCTTTCAGCGTAGATGTGTGTGCCTTGACTTGAGGGCACAGACCTGCCTGTCAGATCAGGTTTTGTCACGTAGGCAGAGATGGGTGGTGATTGTACTGGGGAAGGAGGCTGAGGTTTTGTTTTGACTGTTGGGAAGCCCAGTGGGGGCAGATCAAAGTCAAAATAATTACATATTTTATGAGTTGTTCTGTTGTAACTGTTGATCTGTGCAGGTGCTGATGATAGTGCCCTTCCGCGAATGTGCTTTGAGAATCGTGCACATTCTCATCAGTCTTCTTGAAGTGAATGACAAAAAAAAAATAGATGTAAGTAATAAAAAGCGCTTCAAGGGAGAGTTTGCCTCTGACCCAGAAGAGAAGCCCCCCAACCTGAAAAGACCTGAAGATTACGAAGCTGTCTTCGCTGGCAACATTGATGACCATTTCAGAATTGGTAATGACCGACAGAACAGATGACTTTACCTTTAAAGCAGGGGGAGGAAGGGCTGGAAGCAGGGCTGGTGGGACTTTAGATTCTGAGGTATTTATCCTGGTTTTTGTATCGGCAACTTGAATATTTCTGAAAATGTTCTGTGCCTTACCACAAAAAAGGAAGAGAAAATGCAGAGGTAATGATTTTCACATCAAGTTCAGGGTCGCTTAAAATGCACTGATTGCTTTATTATGGCAGGGTTGCCCACACCTCATTATAAAGAGGATAGTCTTGATTTATGCAGCAAAATCTTTCATTTTATTTTTAAAAAATCATCTCAAGTTAGCAGTTATTTGCAATTTATCTTTAAATCAGTAACAGTGGGAACAAAATTAAAGCTCAGTACTAAGCAAAGCAGTTCTCTGCTGTATTGCGCATGGTCTTCATCAGTGCAGAGGGATGGCCAGCAAGTAGGATTGTTGGACAAGCAGCAAATTTAAAACTATTTCATAATGTAATGTCATGCTGTTGTAGTAACCCAGTGTGCAGGGAATTAGTTCAGTTCCTGGAGCTGCCACAGTGAGTAGGCAGTTTCTCTAACTTAGCTTGACAGATAAGAGGCTCTTGAAATTATTGCCCCTTGAAAGATAAATTGGCATCCCAAGAGATTTAATGATACAGTGGAAGATGCAAGAAAGACTGAGTGGGAACTACTTGCTTCCCCAGTGAATATCTATCTTGCTGAGAACATCTTACTTCTTGTAGCAAAATAATTTTCCTTTCAACCCTCTCCTGCGCTACAGCCTGTTTGATCCACTTACTAGGTGTGAAGAAATGCTTGAAGAAACTTTCAGTGCTGTTACTTGCAGAAGCAAATCACAGAAGCAGCATAATTCTTCTTTCTTAGTGTGCTTCACACCCTGTTTCTTCAGCGCTAAGATGTAATTTAAATCATGTTTGTTACGCCTTACTAAAACCCACCCTTTCGCTTTTTTTTTTTTTTTTACCAAAGACAGCTTACAGTTGTTAAACTGTGTATATGATGACATGCTTGGGGGAAAAGTGGTGCTTTCTTCCTGGAAATTCAACCCATTGTGCCCTTCATTTCATTTGATCATCAGGTTTAAAATAGATAGCAGGAGAGGTCCCTAATGATGTCGTGAAATTCTTGAAATTCGTGATGATGTGAAATTCTTGAAAGTGTTTTTAAGAGCCTTCAGCTGTAGCTGTGGTTGCCGTCTTCACACAGACAGGGAGAGAAGCTGAAGAGATACCCGTGCTGGGCAGCCTCTAGCTGAACCATCTGAACACGGTTCACATCTGGATTTTAAGATCAGAAAACCGTCTGTTGCCCAGCAGCTATGACATAAGTAGTAGACTCCTTTGATTCCTGCCTTTTCCCCTCTGTAACATGAGAGGTGATGGATGAGCTAATCTGTCCTGCACACTGCAACATGCACCTTGAGAAGCCAGGTACCTGGCAGTAGTGCAAGACTGCCTGTGCTTTCAGCCTTTGTAAAGTGCTAAGCCTTTTCCTTGGCATTTTAGTAGCCACTGAACTGGTCCTGTGAATCTTTCGTGACAGATTAAGGTAACTCTTGTTATAGTACGTAATGGCAGAGACTGAAGCCAAGGGTTTAGGGTAAAGGGAACAGTTAATCATTGGCAGTTCTTAATTTTTTTAGCCCACTCTTCCCTCATTTTTTTTTAACAGAAAATCAGGAGAAATGTGTTTCAGTTCAAAAATGTTGTTCGAGCTAAGAAAAATCTGGAAAAAAAAAATCTGAAAGAGTTTGCAGAACTTCATGAAAATCTGCCGAAGGCTTGTGGAATGGGGGTGGGGTGGATGAGCACATTTTCAGGGAAAGAGTTTCAGCCAGATTGATTTGTCCAGCTCTAATCACTAGCATGTGCTAAGGGAGAAGGAGCGTAGGAGTTACTGTTACAGAGCCTTCGGGAAGAAAACAGTTGATAATTGACCTTGGCTAAGAAAATGCTGTTTGTCGTCGGACAGGGGTTGCGATTCTGCAGAAGAGTATGAGACTGTATGCTCCGTTTTACTCATCGGACATCATCATTGCCTCTCCCCTGGGTATGAGGACTGTCATTGGCGCAGAGGGGGAGAAGAAGAGAGACTTTGATTTTCTGTCATCGATAGAAATGCTCATAATTGATCAAGCAGACATTTACCTGATGCAGAACTGGGAACATGTTCTGGTGTGTTACCCATATTTTTTTTCAGTTGCACTGTGTCTTATTAGTCTGATTACCACTTATTTTTAACAATGAACAGTCTTACTTTTTTTTTCTAACTAGACATGTATGCTTGTTCCTTTTTTCTCCTCCACCCTGATATTTATTTTTCTTACACTACAAATGATTTTCCTACAGCTTTTGGTAGTATCCAGTAATCGTTCTCCATAAACCTTAGTATTTGGTTCTTTAGTGGTGAGTGTCATCAAAGGTTTTTTGTTTGTTTGTTTTGGGGAGTTTTGATTATCTTGCAGGATGTAATAGTGATAATTCCCTTTAATCACATCTGGGAGAAAATCTGCCAGTTGTCTGACTGCCCGGTGTCTGTCAGACTGCAGCCGTGTGAGCAATTTGTACAATCTAATTGAGGTTCCTCCAGAAAGCAATGGGTACTGGTGCTTGTCTCAGCTGACTGCAGAAATATTAACCATTAGTCACGTCCTAAATTAAGCAGCCTAAAGCCTTTCCTGTGCAGATAGCGAAAACAGAGCTGTAGGATTGTGGTTAGTTTGTGGTAGTACCCAGACTTTGACTTTTGGTTAATAGAAGTTTTCAAGATTGAAAGGTTGAGGTTTCTTTGTGTATTTGTTTCACATGGAAGCACCTTTGAGGTTTTTTGGCCTGACATTGCAACAGCATGATGCTACTGTACATTCTGAATGAGCCCAGAAGGCGTCTTGCTTCTTAGCGAGTGCCAGGAGAGGCCCAGGAGCCTTACACCATGCTCAACAGAATGTGTCCTGGAGCCTCTTCTCTCTTTTGCTTTTGGGTGCAGCCGCCTGCCATGCAGCAGCAGCAATACTGGTCTGAAGCATCATTCAGTGAGGCCAAACTGAGGTGAATTTCCTGACTTGAACCCAGGCTGGTGCTGAATGCATCAGGGACTGCATTTGGGCTGCTTCTGGCTCGGAAGCCTTGGGCCCATTGATGTCGGTACAAACAGACAGACAGATCCATTAGACGTGCCCCATGGGAGAAGCAGCAAAGGCTGCTGTTACAGATGACTTAAGAGATGGTATTTCTAAGATCTGTGAAATGCAATTGTTAAATTACTCTTGGTATGGTCAATAAATTCCAAACAGTCGTGTCTTGGGAAATCACTACCGTTAAATTCTGTGCTTTCTTGCTCATCCCTGCCCACTTTTTGCTGCAGTTAAGGCTCCTGCAGTCTCGGTGCAGTGGTATCAGTCTGCAGTGATGTGTTTCTGTCTCTGTGTAGCACCTGATGAAGCACATTAACCTGCTGCCTTTGGATTCCCATGGGGTAGACTTTTCCCGAGTGCGAATGCTGAGCCTCAACAACTGGTCCAAGTACTACCGTCAGACGCTGCTGTTCAGTGCTCTTCAAGATCCCCAGATTAACTCCATCTTCAACAAACACTGCTTCAATTACACGGGGCAGGTGAGTTCACAGATGAGCTCGAGACTTCTTTAGGCATAATGGAGGGGGAGAGGAAGAGGAAAACCCAATGTGTGGAAGAACTCTGTATCTTAGTTGTAAAAGTCTGTGTGCCAGTAATTCCATTATCAAAGTGTTCCAGTCTGAAGCTGCATGATGCTGCATGACGATATCTAATGCTGTGCCAAAGGCATAAAGAGATGCTCTTCTTGCAGCAGTACTTGATCCTTTTGTTTCATGTTCAAAGTCAGATTTTATTTTTTCTTACTTCGATGCAGGTAAGTTATCTCGTTTTATTTATTTTGTTGTCAAATCAGGGGTTGAACATCTTCCTTTTTCATGGTTTGTGCTATATAAGAAGCACAAGCAGCTATTTGAAAGAAACAGGAAAAATAAAAATCTGAGTTGTCCATCTTAAATCATTGAAAGGCAGGAAATAAGCAGCTGTCACGCATATTGAACACTCCGTTATGTATATGTGAATGTTGTTTGGTATTGGAGCTTTCTTAAAATCAGCCTTGAGCACTGCTTGCAGATGCGAGTTGCTAGCAGAAGGCTGACGGGGTGTGGCTGCGTTGAGATGCTGCTTCCCTGAGCATCCTGCTTTGTTCCCGCAGGTGGCTGTCCGCAACGTGCCGCTCGTTGGCTCCATTAGCCGTGTTGTGGTCCAGCTCCCTCATGTTTTTCGGAGGATAGAAGCTGAAAACATAACTTCCATGATAGATTCAAGGTACTCTGTGTTCCAGACTGTTTTGCTGTGCCCTCGTGACCGCAGCTTCAGATTTAGTTGAGCATATTGCTTCCTGCAGAGCACAGAGCTGGGGGATTTCACAATAGAAGCTTGCCTTCATTAGTCTCTGGCGTGGGTTGGGCTCTGCACAGCTTTAGGGGAATATGGAAATTCTTATCAAAGGTGCTGGAGAAGAAAACATTGGAAAGCATTACCAGTCTCTACCATACCCGTATAGCCCTGATGAAGCTTTGGACCATTATTTTCTACAAGTGTAGACATCCCAAAAAGTTAAAGAAGGCAATAATGTAGTTAAAGTCTTCCATAGTCTGTTGTGTCTGATGATATTCCTGGCTGAGGTTATATCAGCATTGGAAACGAGGTGTTAACTCTGATTAAAACACGCATGTTTTATTAACTTAGGTTTCAGTTTTTCATCGACAAGGTTCTGCCCGAGTACCGCGATGCCATCATGTCACACACGCTCATCTATGTTCCGTCATACTTTGACTATGTGCGTCTTCGAAACTACTTCAAGAAAGAGGACCTGAATTTTGTTCACATTTGTGAATACACTAAAAAGGCTGGCATCTGCAGAGCAAGGCGCTTCTTTCTCAAGGGAGACAAGCAGTTCTTACTGCTCACTGAGCGCTTCCACTTCTACAAAAGGTGAATTGGGAATTCCACTTTAACCAAAGAGGCCTGAGTTTTCGTCTGGGTTGCATGCGTACTGCTTTGGAAGTAGAGTGACCTCAGTCATAGGTGGGCTGTATTGCTTTTTGAACCCGGTGGACTTTTCTAAGGAGTTACTTCAGTGATATAAGAGCTTCTCCGTTTACTTTAAAAATTTCTGCATGCTGCCATGGTCCCTTGCAGAGCTTCTAATGCTTTGGTATGCACAGGACTTTATTCAGCAAGGTACGTGCTGCCAAGTTCCACCGATGTCAGGAGAGGATGATATATCCTGCAAAATGGGGTTCACTGTGCCTTTTATTAGTGTTCATCTGAGCCACTGTGACTACATACAGTTCTGGAAAAGTTAACGTAACTAGCTCAATAATTCAAAATGGGCTGAGGCCAAAGGAGAAACCTACTGCATCCTGACTGGAGCTGTTCAGAAGTTCCCAATGAACAGGTTTTACTGTTAGCAGAAGATGTTTTAGCAAATATATATAAAAAAAAATCATGTGTATCAGTGTGATCAGGCTTCACTATCTTAGAATCTAAGCCAAAGAGGCTGAATACTGCAAAACTGATAGCGGGCTGTACTTCAGAGGAAGTCCCAGTGCCTGGCAGTGTTAGTCCTCCCTTAATTCCGCATCCGTGGCGGGTTTAGTCTTCAGTCTGTGCTACAGAGTTTGCAGAGCTGAGCTGATGCGCATTGAAGACAGTGGAAGGTGGAGGAAGGGAGATGGGATTGGTATTTTAACATGCACACTTTGTACAAAATTCCAACAGTTACTTTACTGTTTTCTCTCCTACAGGTATACAATAAAAGGTATTAGGAACCTCATTTTCTATGAGTTACCAACCTACTCCCACTTCTACAGTGAGATTTGCAATATGATGAAGGCCACAGACAGCGGAGCGGATGCTACGTGGACTTGCACTGTGCTGTACTCCAAGTATGACGCTCAGAAATTGGCCGCAGTGGTTGGCGTAGATCGCACAGCTCAAATGCTCCAGTCCAAGAAAAATGTGCACCTCTTTGTTACGGGAGAAAATGAATAGGTGATGGTGCAGACAAGACAATTGGATGGACCTGGATTTCACTCCTAATGCACTTTTTGACGTTGCATTTTAGAAATGTTTTAAACTTTTTAGTCCGTTTTACTGAGAATCCTGCTGAAATTGTTCATATAGTATGAAATTTTGTATTTTAGTTCTCTGCCCAACAAGAAACAAAGGATGTCATTCAAGGTTGTGGGGTTTCTTCTGTATAAAAAGAAAAATCAATCCAGAGTTATCACTATTCTTATATAGTGGAAAACTCTTCAGTAAAAATTGGTGGTGTGATAAATACCTTTGGATTGGATTGCTTCACTTAATTCTCAGGTGCAAACTCACCTTCTTTTATCTAAGGCAACTTTTTCATTTAATCTATGTAAAAAACTGTGCCCAGGTATGAAGACAATCACTATTTTATAAGCCTGGGTAAGAGAGGTGCAGGCAAAGCCTCTTCAGCACAAGCACATTGTTCAATGAGAGTTGAACTTCCTGTGGTAGGAGCTGGGGTTCTGCATTTTTCCCAGAGTGACCTAAATATTTGTCTGCTATTTACAACCCTCACTTCAGCCCCCCTGGCCAGTCAATTTTACCAGAGAGTATTTTTTTTTTTTCTAAAGGAAAAACCAGAGTTGTATTTGGCAGGCAGAAAAGCCAAGCTGAGCCCCATGATCACCAAAGCAGTGCTGTGGAGTACAAAACCCTGGGGTGCAGTTGCAAATAACCTGTGTTCTCTCAGCTTGCACCATGGTGGGTTTTGTTTTTTTGTTTTCTTCATTTCAGTTTGCTGCTCTTAATGGTTGCTTACGGAACTGTCACAGTGCTGCTGCTGCTTTCTTTACTTCTAGGAAGCTAAGTGTAATTTAAAAGGAGCTAAATGCAGAGAGATCGGGTTTTGTAAGCGTGTGGGAAGACTGTTCTGTAGGTGAGTCCTGTGTGAGCCCAAACGCAGGAGGGAAACATCCATGCCGAGGTGAGATTTGAAGGCATTGTCGTCTAGGAGGCTTACGGAAATATACCAAAGTGAAATGAACTCCTTCAGTGACTGCACAGGCATATTATTGTAGCCAGTTTTTACCATATACTTTATTCCTGTATTTCTCAGAGGCTGTGAACATAACTAGTTAATTGGCGTCCTGAAGTCATTTAGCAGACACACCAACCCATGCAGTTTCTTGCTTTTCATTTTAAGTGATGATTTCTGTTAAGTACCTCTGCCGTAGCACACGAGAGTTAAGAGCCAGCCAAAGCAGAGTTCCTGTGAACATCTGTCTGCTGTGCAGCAGAGACAGCCAGAGCAGCAGCAAGGATGCTTCTTGTATGGCGTAGGCTTTCTGTGGGAGAATTGTGGATGTGCATATAAAAGCAGGCACACAAAACAGGATTAAGGCATTTTCTTCCTACACCGGATGCGCTTAGCACAGATGAATAGTGACCTCTGAGAAAGCTAAAGTGGGATAGCTACTTAGGGAGATAAAATGATGCAGTGCAGCTACTGTTTAAAGAAACAGCAAGAGCATTGTTCCAGAGCCTACGCGAGGATTTCTCTGCTCTCTCCGAAGCAAATAGCAAAGTGGAGTAGGGCCAAATTGTAGTTTGAGACCCTCATAATTTTTATATTGCCTACGTGTTTTTATTCCTAAGACAGGTGTACTTTGATATTTGAAGTGTGTAGTCAAGCTGTACATTTTTTTTTTAAATGTTGATTACCAATTATAATACACTGATCTCCAAAGTAACATGTAAATGCCTCTTTACTGCCTTCTGTCAGCGCCCCTAGATGCGGTCACAAATTTGATGCTTCATTGTCCTTAGAGTGCTCGTGCATGAGATTTTTCTGTGCTGGCAAAAGCCTACTTGCTTTAGCAGGGAGTCTTAGGAGCTCAGGCTGCCTGGGAAGCAGCACCAGCAGATCAGACAGGTCTGGTGGTGCAGGGAGCCCTGGATGAGCAAGGATGTGAAAGAGTTTCCTCCCTACCCTTGTGCTGTGATGTCCCCATAGCTCAGCTGTTAGTAGAGCAGTGGTAAACTGGGTGTAGGATTTGGTCTTACTTAAAACATCTCCTTTGCCCCCTTTTTATTTTATTTAAAACAATTCTGTGGTGCAGCTCACAGCAAGGCTCTGCAAAGCGGCTCATCCCAGAGTGGCTCCAAATACAAGTTACCATGAGAGGGCAAGCCCTGAGCTCAGAGCCCGGCCCCTCCTGGATGCACGTTCACTGATAACCACGCGTCATTTGCTGGAGTAGCTGCTGGCTCTAAATGAGTTGCTTAAGAGCTTGTCTTATAACGTGTTTTCCTCACGACAACGTGGCTTTCAGAGAGGTGGCTTCTGAAACCCAACAGAACCGGTGATGGTGAGCCAGCCCCCGAGCCTGATTCATTACTGTGGACACTCTTAGTTTTAGAAATGGAGTACCTACATCCAGGTTTCTTTTTTTTTAATTAATCAATGCTTATTAGAAATTGACATACGTGGAATAAGAAAAGATGCTATCAAATACAGTATTTTACCTTTATTTCTTGACCGTGTGTAATCTTAGCATTGCAAACTTTCCCGAGAATTCACCGATGTTGAGTAATTAATTCTCTTGAGGAAAGGCAAATCTAAAACAGAATTTTGTTCATTTTGGCTTTGGCACTGTACTTCTAAGAGGGCGGTGATGTTTCTTAAAAACCCTCTTTAGTCGTGTTTCAAGAGAATCTCTGAGCATTGAAAACTAATTCTGAGTTCTTTTTATTTGTGAAATGCGTTGTATCACAATGTGAGAGTTGACTGGCATCAGGCAGAAGGCTTGCCAGATGCCAGCTGCTAATGCAGGAGTGCTGAAGCGTTAGCTAGCTCCTGGGAATTCAGACTCAAGGGTAAAAATAAACTGGGATTAAGATGTTTAACAAGAACTTTTCAGCGGTTTCTGTCTCTCAAGAAAACTTAGTAATTGATGACCAAGAGAAAGGCATATCTGCCTCTTCTCACAGGTAACTAGTGACAGGACTAGAGGGAATGGCCTCAAGTTGTGCCAGGGAGGTTCAGGATGGAAATGAGGAGACATTTCTTCTCAGAAAGAGCAGTCAGGCACTGGGACGGGTTGCCCAGGGAGGTGGTGGAGTCACCATCCCTGGGGGTGTTCAAGGCAAGGTTGGACGTGGTGCTTAGGGACGTGGTTTAGTGGGTGACATTGGTGGTAGGGGGATGGTTGGACCAGATGATCTTGGAGGTCTTTTCCAACCTGAATGATTCTGTGATTTTATGATTATTCTTTCAGCAGATGAGCTAATGTTATAATGGATCCCTTTTTCACTAACAAAACTTAATCAGGGTAATAGGTTTGTTATATTTTGTTGCTCCCGTCAAAGATGACAAAAAGCAATGTTTGTTTTTTTTTTTTTTTTAATGGAAATGTGATCACAGGATAGGAGCCAGCCTTCTGCTCATGACTGTATTAATGCAGAGGAGGGAGGGAAAGGTGACTTAAGGACACTGTCTATGGAGCTGAGAAACTGTAAGGAGGCAGATTGTTAGCTTTGTAGCAGTCATTGGGAGACACGGGACAAATCATGTGAGATAGAAACTGGAGCATTCTTGTTAACAACAGGAGAATTAGCAATTACTTTACAGTTGTGCTGTCACACGCTGCCAGGATTTCTAAGCATTGTGTTAGTCATGCTCTTGTTGCCTCAGCGCCAGGAGTTCCTCTCCAGGGGATTTTTTATTTGGACTTGGTAGCCAAGCATGGCAGAGGAAACAGCTTGCTTTGCAGGAGGATTTTCAGAAAAATCCATGATAGAACATACAGTGAAGGTAAGAGGAGGCTGTGCAGAGAGGGAGAGGTGTGGGAGCAGGTACAGGACAGCGATCTGTCCCGGCCCCAGGCAGCAGGTCTCCTGCAGGGCAGAGGACTCCCCTCTTCATCTCTGTTACAGTGAGGAGTTGTCCGAGAGCTCCTTGAGCTTTTGCATTAGCTCAAAGGCACAGCCTAGGGACTATGATGTATTTGCGTTACTGCAGCCCAGCTCTCGTCCCAATCAAGAGGATGCTTTTGCCCACACTAGAGCCAAGATACAGATTGGTCCCTGTGGCTTTAAATCTCATCCTGTTTGCTGGTAAAGGGTAATTAGCACAGGGCTGGTTACATTTTAATTAACCATTAGCTTCAGTTGTGCTTGAAGTGGGTGGGTGGTGGTGGTGGTTTTGTTGGGTGGACTGGGAATTGGTGAGTTATACCTGAAATGGAGGCATTGAAATGATCATAATGCTGAGTGGTACTTGAGAAATAAATATTTGATTGTGTAAAAGAGATGCAGCAAGGATGCTGGAAAGGATGTGACAGAGATCAAGGTACGATTCAAGGAAACAACACACCGGACAAAAAGTAACCTTGGAGCAGCTGACAACATGATTACATCACTGCAACAACAACAACAAAAAACGAAAAAAGAAACTTGGTCTTAGTCTTTCAGAAAAAAACAGCAAAATCACACTGAAGTCTTCTGGGCTGCGTGTAACATTACATTGCCTGGGTCAAATTCTTGCCAGTGACACTTGTATAAGTCTAAAGGGATGTCACCAAAGGTGCTAAAATGGCATTCTCTCAGGATGCTACCACGTCTATTATTAGCCTCTCCATTACACTGCCAAAACAAAAATTCTCTAGCCGAGGCCATGCTTGAAAAACCATTGCCAGCATCTAGTTGTTAGTGAGAAAGAAGCAGTAATCTCCATGTTGTTTACATGCCTTGGGTGTCAGGAATCAGAAACTCTCACAGCTGTTTAATTAACAGGTTAGTAAAGAATGAATGTTTAGTTTAAACTGCATTTTTTTTTAAAGCAGGAAAAACGGAATCAGTTTTTACCAAGTCATGAGTGTTAGCGTAAAATCATGGTATCGGATATCCTGGGTTGGAAGGGACCCGCAAGGATCACTGAGCCCAACTCCTGGCTCTGCACAGGACCACCCAAGAAATCAGACCCTGTGTCTGAGAGTGTTGTCCAAATGCTTCTTGAGCTCCAGCTGTCTCAGTCCTGTGACCACTGCCCTGGGGAGCCTGTCCCAGTGCCCGACCCCCCTCTGCGTGCAGACCCTTTCCCTAACCCCCAGCCTGACCCTCCCCTGTCCCAGCTCCATGCCGTTCCCTCGGGTCCTGTCGCTGTCCCCAGAGAGCAGAGCTCAGCGCCTGCCCCTCCGCTCCCCTCTGAGGGAGCTGCAGGCCGCCATGAGGCCTCCCCTCAAGGCATGAAGGGAGCGAGGCAAACCTGAACGCAGGCCCCGCAGCTGCTGGGGCAGCAGCCAGCATGGTGGAGCAGGCTGGAGACGGCCACTGAAGCCTCCACCAACTGGTGGTGGTTTCGGGAGGAAGGTTTCTTTCAAAACAGTCTTGTGGCTTCCTCTGGAGCAGCCAGGGCTGCCATAAAGCTGGAGTAGGTGGAGAACAAACCGGCCTGACGATGCCATTTGTGATTCTCAGACATCACTGAACCCAGCACTGTTGCTTAGGAGCAAACAATCGAAGTTTGGTTTTGCTTTTCCCCTGTTGCAACTACTGCATGTGGATCTACGAAAAGGAAGCAGGAAGCTTGGAATAGCAACGTTTGAGGTTGCCGCTTGGCTTCCTGCTGCTCCGCTGGCTGTTACCCCCTCCCCAAGCAGGGGAACAAGCAGTGGCTCTGAACACAGTCTCCTGCCATTTCCTATCTTTCAGGATGCTTTGTAGCTCAGTTCTAGCTCCTCCTCTCCTGCAATGGTATTGTGAAAGGTTAATAAAAGCAGTTAATACACAGCTAAAGCAGGAAGAAGTCTCGGAGGAATAAACCAGTTTCTGAATTAATTCCTGCTCCAGGCAGAAAGATTTGCAGTATCTTCAGAGACTGATTGCTTGAGTCCAAAGGAAAGGGACCATAAAAATATTTTGTTTCAGTGCAGAAGGTCTCAGAGTGCTTAGGAGCTTTATAAAACATCTCACCTTAAATGCTGGCATGGGTACATTTGCTGGAACTAGTCCAGGGGAACCTGTAGGCACGGAGCAGGCGGCTTTGTCCTCCTGGAGCACTGAAGCAGCAGTCAGAAGAGCAGCCAGATCCTGCTTCTGCAGAAGCCACCAATAGCGCTAAAAATCTGAGCACCTGAATGCACCTCACAAGCCACTTCAGAGTGGGAAAGTGTACCAGGGCAAGTCTCTCAAAGAGGGTCCCAGCTGTGGTGATGGAAGCACAAGGCCACGGGGGGCTTCTGGCAGTTCAGGAGCTGTCCTTAACAGATGGACAAGCGAGCAGGGCAGCAAGGTACATGGCACCAGGATCAACCCCCCAGCGTAACAAGACGTGAATCGAGGACTTTTGCTGCGTTCTTTCAGAGGCACAGAGTGGAATAGAAGTGGATCCATCTTTTTGTTCCCTCAAACGTTGTGTGAGGCAAAGCGATTAATGGTATAAGGTAACTTTCACATGAGGAGAGCCCTGAAATTTGGCTTTTTTTCTCAGTCAGATACACTTAGGTATCCTTTCCTTTCTGTTGACAGGTACTTAGGAGAACAGTGAAGGTCCTTGCTCCTTCAGAAACATGTAGGACCTGCGGGTAGCATAGAAGGAGCCAGGAAGGAGGGTGCAGACAGAGCCTCCACTAAGCTGGGGTGGAGCAAACGAACCCCTCAGTTGCTACCCATTTGCAGCAATGAGATCTACAGCCAGGTTGTTACTGGAGGGGAGTTACAGCACAGCAGGTGGGGCTGGTTTTGTATCATGCATTGGTTTTTCTTTTTCGTTTCTCACCTACTTCTACGTTTCTTCCTGCAGCAGGGGCTCTGGCAAAACTTTGCAGTGTGCAAAGATATGGAATAGAAATTTTGTCCTAGGTGGGAAACACAAAATGCTTCTGCTCCCTCTGCTTCAGAGGGGAAGAAAGAGTAGCAGGACTTGTCTGGGAGCAGTGCAGCAGGAACCTCAATGGCCTGTGAGAGGCTAAGGTTAGTGTTTTCAGTGTACTGTGTTTTGCTGGAATTGTTGACCATAAGAAAGTATATTCAGTAGGTAGCAGAGAAGTGCCAGTGATCAAACAAACTCAAAATCTGTATCCTTGGGCTTCTGGTCTTACATGGGAATTTGCCAAATCCTTTTCTTAGCTAAAATAAATGTAACCATGTTCTTTGTGGGCAGAATGCTAACACCTTCCATTTTCCAAGTGAAGTGTCAGAGCTTTCCAACAGGGTGTGGAACAGCTAATACATCGTTTCGTGATACGAGGTTTCAAGCAGTTAGGCCTAAAGCAGAGCTCTTTGCTCGGACTCATCTTCTGCATAAACTTTTCAGATGATCACGCATACATACTTCTAAATTAAACATATACAAACTCCCAACTTACGGAAACAACAACAACAAAGAAGTACTTGGCTTCTATGGGTTTTGTTTTGTTTCTTCCTTGCTTTCTGTTCCCGGCTACAGGGGCTTGTTGAAGTCAGGTATATTGTTGCATGCATTTTTGTGTTAAGAAATCCTAATTCAGAAAGTGGCATTGTGCTTAGCTTAGGAAAACATGTTAAAACCAAAGCCAAGGACAAATCTGCTCTCTGGCGTTTTCTGTTGCCTGCAGAGTACTAGGTTCAGGCACTCTTTGTGCTCCTTCTACCCCCATTCCTCCTAGTATTCGGAGAAGTTCCTGACTGACCTGTTGCCTCAGAATAATGATAAAAAGTCTCAGTGATTCACAGCTAAGACCTGCAGAGTGCTCAGCTCTTTGCTCGTACTGTGAGGCAATTAATGCAATTTGTGCTGTTTGGCTGAGTGAACAGTTTGAAATGAACCATTGAGCCATCTGTTCCTCCAGCTGACATCAGGCATGTCAAGAGTAGCAGTCAGCTTTTGCTGGGAAAGAAACATCTCACTGTCATTAAAGAAAGTTCAGGAAAGGTTTGTTCCTCCCCGTCTACAAAACTAACTTTCTTTCAGATTTTCTTGTGGCTCTGATTACGTGCTCTGGAGAATTTTCTGGCCTCTAGTCAGGGTACTGGGAGAAGAGAAATAGAAACTCTGGCTACGTTGAGCACCTTTTCTCTTTTCTTGCATGACTTTGGTGGGAGAGAGATGTACCCATCACAGTCTGAGTTTTACACAATAGTTTTGCTCTTCCCTTGCTTCGTTCACCTCTGAATGCTTCTTGAGCTGAAGGATTTAAGAAATAATCTCCCTTGAAACCAGCTCTCAGATTTCCAGAAGGCCTTTTGCATGTCATATTTCAGCTGCAGTAACTATTAAGAGATACCTGCTACAACAAAAACCTGTTATCTTATTAGTAACAGGAAGACCAGTAAAAGGTCTGGCCTGCTTTTCAGTGGAGAGGAAGAACTGTCTACAGATAATAATGAGGAATTGGATGTTTGATTGCTCTGCATTTGTGCTCAGTGAGAAAGTTAGAGGGAACAGATGGCTCATGCAGCTAACGTGAGTGGTGAAGGGATAAGGTGAGCCTAAGACAGGGAAGGCATAACTTAGAGAAGATTGAAGCAGGCTGTTTTAAGGTTAACCAGGCCTGGTGAACTGCATCCCTGGGTGAGCAGGGAATTGTCGAAAGCATTCTCGGGAGCTGAGGTCAAAATTTCTGAGCACTGGTTTTAGGCAGGCAAGATACTGGCAGATTGTGAAAAGGCTGAGGTGGTGCCTGTCTTTAACAAGTGTGTGTTGTGGGGTAGAGCAAAGTTAGGGATTTATGAAGCAGTTTACATCAGCTCAGAACTTTTAAGACACATTCCCAAAACAATTTGAAAGCACCTACAGGAGAAGTGACTGATTTTAAAGCAAACAAAAGACAACCTACATCTAACCAAGCTATTTTTTTTTTCTAGATAAGGGCCAGAGAAGCAGCTGTAGATGTTCTCTATCTTGATTTGTATGTCCGTGACATGCAAAGCTAAGAAAAGCCTTAAGGTTATTGAGATGCCAGGCTGGGTGGACGGTGTACCTGGAGGGCAGTTGTCACATTGGACAACGTCACAAGCTTTCCATTAGTGTCTGTTCTGAAGCAAGTCTTTTAATGAGTTCATTAATAGCCAGTGCTGGACAAAGGAGTATACTTATTTACATTTTGCAAATGATAAGAAGGGCAGAATCTGGATTCAAGATATTTTCAACAAATAGGAAGAATGGCCTGAAAAAAAAAAAAAAAAAACATGGACAAGGTCAAGATAATACTCTTAGGCTGGAATAATCAAATGCACAGTGGAAGATGACAAAATACATCTTTCTTGTTTAGCAAGAAAGATCTACAAAAATGCAGTGAGATGCTGTTGTGGACCATGGAGTAAACAGGAGTCGACGGTATGATGATAATGAGAAAAAGACAAATGTCACTCAGAGTTGTTTAGTTGTGTAACCACTAGGACTTTTAAAGCAGTCCACTCCTATTAAAAAATTGCTTTAGGAGGTGGTGAGGCAGTGGCACAGGTTGCCCAGAGGAGCTGTGGATGCCCCATCCCTGGAGGTGCTCAGGGCCAGGCTGGATGGGGCTTTGGGCAGCCTGATGTGGTGGGAGGTGTCCCTGCCCATGGCAGGGGGCTGGAACTAGATGGTCTTTAAGGTCCCTTCCAACCCAAACCACTTTGTGATTCTATGAAAAATGTCAGGCCTTGTCTGGCTTGGAGTATCCTCTAACTTGGGACACCGCACGCAGAGAAGATGTGGGCCAGGGAAGAATTCTGGAACGAGAGAGCAAATGAAGAAATGCCTAGGTCCACAAATGCAGAAAATCCTATCATGGAGAGCAAAAATGACTGCTCTTTGTGCTACATAGGGTAATGGTGAGAAAAATTAAGGTTCAAAATTAGGAAAAGCTTTTTAAGGGAGATGGTGTGAGGACATGGGAGCCAGCTGCTTGAGGAGGGCTTCTGGTGGAGCAAAGAAGTGGCTATGTGTGAGCATTGCTGCCTTCTTCATGTTAATGGAGACAAAAATGCTATTGCGTGCATATCCACAGGAAGAAAGACCCCACATTTTTTTTTCTTTTTTTTCTTATCCTTCCCTTAGTCTGTGCCTGTGATATGTTGTAGACATTCCTGTGTGGCTCTGGATTTTGTTGGCCCCTTGGCCAGTCCTGGCTGCCGCTCCTGGATGTGCTCTTCTCGCCTTGATGAGGCCTGTGCTGGGTTGGCGCATCCTTTACTATAGAAAACATTCATGATAAATGGATGATAAATTAATACATTTTATAGTCCGGTAGCCTATATAGCAGAAGAAAGAACTATTACTTAAGCACCTAGACGCTATATAATGAAATATTTTTTAATGCAGAATTTGTTCATCAAGGCCTGTGGTTATTCTTGTACTGTTTTTTCCATATACCAAGAACTGCAGCCAAACCATGTTACGTGGCTCATCTCTGTTTTGTGATCATTTCATTTGTTCATAATTAATATGTCCTACATCCTGTGAACCCAAGCAGTAGCATCTGAGAGATTTTTTTTCTTTCTCAGTAGACAGTAAACAAGCATCTGTCTGAGACACGCTTGGCGTTGTTTAACCAATAGACAGTTGTGTTTTATGGGACTGTGGCACACTGGGCCCAGTTCCAGTCCCACTGGAAATCCCTGGTCCTGCTCCAAGGAATTCAGTATGAGGATGGCAGAGCTGTCAGGGCCCAGTGATTTTATTTTGGTAGGTGGATCTGTCCATGCCTTGCTGACAGCTCCTTGCCAGTATACGTGACGCTGGTCTGGAGCTGTTGGCTGTCCTGCCCGGGTAGGCCTGGGTTTACGTGCTCTGTGCCAGGCCGTGAGACCGGCAGGCAGCAGGCCCTAGTAGCTGATCTATCAACTAGGAATGTTTTTTTGTGAAAGTTGTTTCTAAACAGTGCCCAAAGATATTTTGGCTGCCTCTGTGCTTATTTTTTTCTTGTAGCGTGTGCGATGTTTGTACCTATTTATGTGGAGAGCTGGCCAGGATTCCTTAACAGGCAGTGTCTGGTTGGAAACTGATGAGGAGGCCAACTGTGCTGCGTGCCTAACAATTTGGAACAAAGTTTCACTATTGTCTTGTCTATTTTAATAGTTTAAAAATGAAAGAAGTAATATCATCCCCCCTTTGGCATGGGTTCTGTGTTATGTGTTGCTCTCAGCAAGGCTATATATTTCATTTTATCTACTCAACGTAAAATCCCCTTATCACCTACACTTACTAAATAACCTTTCCCAAATCCTTTCTGTAGAGTATTAGACCAGGCTATCATTCACAAAGACAGTTCTCCTGTTTGAGGTGGGGAATTACCTCTTGACCTTACAAAATGCATCTCAGGCCGGGGCTCTCTGACCAGAGAGAGCAGGGAATGCCGAGGGAGGCTGGCGGGGAGGAACAGCTCGGCCTGAGCCGCAGCTGCTGCCTCTCCTCTTCCTCCTCCTCCTCTTCCTTGCTGCTGCTGCCACGGCTTCCCACACTCCTCCAAGAGAGCGGGAGTGCCAGCTTCCACAGATATTAATGAAACCACTTGAAATGTCAAAGGAAATTATTTATTTATTCTCTGGAGGAGGCAGGCCAGAGCTGCTTTGAATGCCCCAGAGCTCCTCAGGTTCTCCAAGGTTCATGACTGTGGTGATAGTTACGTGCCAGCCAAATATTCTGCAGGCTGTAGGAACATTCTTCTGTCAGGGCAGATGGTGCTCGACTGATAGTTAGAATAATACATGAACAGCAGAGAAGATGTGGGTTGATTAAGTAATTAGCATACTGTGACATTCGATTCGATAGCTGTAACTTAAAGCTAGGTCAAAACGTTCATCTCTGTTGTGCCTCCCTTCCTCCTTCCCTTCTTCTGGTTGCCATTATATTCGCTCCAAAGTGAAGTTTTTGCAGAAATTAAATCCCTTCTTGGTAGAAAAATGTAAGAATTTTTTACTTGGCCCTGCGTGCTATGGAATAAAAATAATATAAAGGAAATTAAATTTTGCTAAATGAATTTAAGTTGCCAGGCAACCTGTCATATGCAGTATGGTATCTATTCGAGCATTATTACAGACAAACAGCTTAATATGTGCAGATCAGTGTTTGGACCAAAGTAGATGACTTCAGGAAGGCAGGGCACTGAGGACTGGAGGAAGGACAGGAGGCTAGTCAGCACGTGTGCCTGAATTGCTCTTGCCTTCATGGTTTGTTTGCGTGTCCACCCCAAGCCTAATTAGTTAATCTGATCAACTCTACCCCCTCCCGTTCCTCTGCTCTGTAATTGTACAATAACAATAAGCAGTTTTCCATCAACTGAGGAATAAACACAAAGCATGCTTCTCTCAGAAAGGATATCATCATTCACTAACTAAATACAACCCACTGATTACTCATCCTCCTCTCCAAACCCTGTCATCTTCTCTTATTTTTTGGAGGGTTTCTCTGCATAAAAATGAAAAAAGTTGTCCCACTAATAAATCATTTTTCTTTAAAATGTTAGTGCTGATTGAAATGAGAGTCATATCTTTGGTTGTGCTATAATCACTGGCCACTGAATATGGGAGAAGTTGCCATATTACCTTGCATATTACCTTGCTGTCCAGCAGGTCACCCCCAGCCTGTACTGGTGCTTGGGGTTATTCCTCTCTAGCTGCAGGACCCTGCACTTGCCCTTGTTGAACTTAATGAGGTTCCTCTCAGCCCAACCCTCCAGCCCAGCCTGTCCAGGTCCCTCTGAATGGCAACAGAGCCCTCTGGGGTATCAGCCGCTCCTCCCAGCTTTGTGTTGCCAGCAAACTTACTGATGGTGCACTCCATTCCATCATCCAGGTCACTCTTGAGTAAGTTGAACACCACTGGACCCAGTACTGACCCCTGGGGGACACTGGTAGCTACAGGGCTCCAACTAGATTCTGCACCATTAAGCACAACCCTCTGAGCTCTGCCATCCAGCCAATTCCCAATCCACCTCACTGCCCGCTCATCTAGGCTGCACTTCCTGAGCTTGTCTGTGAGGATGTTAGGGGAGACAGTGTAGATAGAAGGTAGCAGATGAAAATGAAAGACTACTACAGTGTAAAATGTTAGTGCCGCCTCCAAAGGAGGCTTCCAGATGTCACCCAGTACTGCAGCTCTAATATCTAGTAGTGTCCAGGAAGAGTCCCACAGAGCTGACAAATAACATTGTCTTGTTTCACTATTAAATTAATATTTTCCTTGCTGATGTCAGTTCTGGAGTTGATGAGTTAAACTTGAGGTTTCAGAAGAGTAGCAATAAACCTGACCAGAGGAGGCAGTTCAGGACCTCTGCTGAGGTGGGTTGACATTGTGAAGGAAGAGAACAGCAGTGCTCCTAGAGAAGACAGAAGTTCTCACTCCATTATCCATCTGAGGAAAAGAAATTAACATTTCTGTGTCACAGTGGCACAAAACAGCAGTAGCTGACTGCAAAACTATGTAAGAAATAGTTGTCAGTGCATGCCCTCAGAGACTGCATTTGGAAATCAAATTTCTTGAAGTGCTTTGGCTACTTCAGAGAACAAACGTTCAAAAGTGATGTTAAAACAATCCAGTAAACTGGTGTTAAAACTCTCTGAAATATGTTTTAATACAAATTCTATAGTGAAATATTTGTTTCTATGACAAATCACCAAATATTGTGTGGAAGTCAAGTGTCAACCAGAAATAATACAAAAAGAAATCATGTGCTTACAAAGATGTGTTGGGGAGGAGGAAACAGCTGCTTTTAATGCAAAAGGATTGGCAGAGTGCTCCATTGCACAGCTGACATCTCAGCTCAAGGCTGGTTTGCCTCCTCTAAAACCTGCTGTGTTTTTTTTTTGTTTGATTTTTTTTGTTTTTTTTTGTTTCTCTGCTCAGGTGTGTGGTGTAAAGAGCAGGTGTTGCTCCTGAAGCCACCTCTGCCTTCTTGAGTTCTGGATGAACCTTTGTTTGGAAATTATGTTCTTCATTTCCTGTCCTAAACTCTTCATGTGATAATTGCTTCTTGTGCTAAAAGCTTTCTTTCTTCTTCTAAATGATTAAATACTGGAAGAAATTATTACAATATACTCCTGCCTATCCCACAAAGTATTACATAGCTTAAATGAACAACCCTAATTTCCTTATACAATTACTGCTATTATGTTTAAGTAGCTTATCAACACAAGCAGGCTCAGAGATAAGTATCATTGCCAATTTATGTGCTCCCTGCTCTTGACCTAAAGGAATGACATGATGCAGAAACTCTGGAGTACTGAGACCCACGGCTGCGTTTCAAAATGTAAGATAAACTGACTTAGAGCACACACCTCAGACTCACTCATTTAATTTATAAAGTGCACCTTGGGTAAACAGCTTTGCTTTACGTAAAAGCTCAAAGTCAAATAAAAAAGACTGGACTGGAAGAGAGTTACAGATTCAAAACTGGCGTTCCTGTAGCTCGGTCACAAGCCACAAATTGACAGCATTCCTGAAGTTCCTATTCATCAGATGAGTTATAGGATTAATTTTCTCCCTAATCTAATGGAAGGAAGAAATCTGATTACATTCAGAATCCTCCACAAGGGCAGGTAAAACTTTTAATCTAGTTACTAACATTTCCAACAGTCATCAGAGGTATTGTTTGGAAGTACAGCAAATTCTCCTTCCTTCCTGACCTCTGGAAGGCATGAAAATGCCAAGTATGAAGCATTCTCCACCAATAAAGCATTAACAGAATTGGTCAGTTTTTTAGCTTTGATGCAGGTAGTGAAGAGGACAAGCCATGAGTGTAAAGCAGATGACTTTGAGTGAGAACACAGTTGGAAAAGCATGCTTATGGCCTTAAGCTGTGATTCTGAATGTCTGCAAGGGCTGTGCACATTCAAATGGCTGCAGCCTCACCTCATGATTTTGCATTGTGACTTGTAGGAACGTGGTTTGAGGGACACCATATTAGTGGGATGTGAAGGTGATTTAGGACTGAATTTCACTTGTTTTGAGGGATGCTTGAAATATGCAATAATGCACTCATAGTCCACATAGGTAAAATGATGGGTAACAGGCCTTAAAAAACAAATGTTTGCTATTTGAGTGTTATAAAAGTAAAGGGGCTTGATCACGTACTGTATGAAATTTAGAAAGCTGGGTCAGTTATCCTTCTTCAGTCTGGAGGAATTAACCTGAAAAAAAGCTCAAAGGATGAGACTGAATAACTGGCTCACAAGGGTACCAGTTACCTTGTACATCCATTATCAGTCCTGGCCAGCCTCCATTTTCTTCTGGTTGATCTAATGTGCTTTAAGTAAATCCGTTCTATTGGAGACTTCATCCTGAGGTGGATGTTTCCTGGGGGTGGGGAAGAAGGACAGGGACAACTGAACAAATAACAACAACAACAACCAAAACCCACACAATTTCTTGGAACAAAAGCACAATTTTTGAAGCTCCTGCAGTGCTTTTATACCTCTCTCATACTTCATAAAATTATATTTAAAAGGAATTTATTCTTTACTGCATCTACGTTTATTTGTTTTTCACCATTAGCTTAGAATGTTTCTGTCTAGGTACTGCTAGTGCTCATCACTGGATAATTCTTATTTCCAATTAATTTTTTGTCTGAATTATGAAGGGATGTCTTGCCATCTCACACTAGTAAATAGGTTTGACCAGCAGTATCAGTAAGATTTGCTAAAAAAGCCGAGGAATTTTTGAGGTTGTGTTCTGGACTTCAGCATTTATCTTCTGATTTTCTGGAAAGATAAATGATGTATATGAAGCAGACGGGTGATGTACTGTTCCGAAAGATGCTGTGACTAGATGTGCTGAAACATGAGATGCTGACTCAAAGGTGAATTTATATCTACAATTATGTTTGTTTGGGTTTGCTCCAAATAATAATGAAATGAATTTTAAAAAGCCATTCTTTCTGGGTGGAAGAACAAAAGCATTTGAAAATGTCTTCAACTTGCTTTTCTTTGGCATTGACAACTACCTTTTTCCAGTGAGAAATATGAAATTTCCTGATGCTTTAATCTGTGCAGTGCAGAGCTATTTCTATAGCTGGTTATGTAGGAAGCAAATCCTCTTCCTCAGAACTTGCCGTGGACTTGCATAGAAAAAGAGCATTTGGATGGTCCTGGTGACCCAGTCCTGCTAGAGAACCCCCTCCGTCCCTACTGACCGCCCAGATAGCACAGGTCTGGTCCCCATGAATAATGTAGAGATGTTTTAAATTACTCTCACTGCAAATGGTCTTGAAAAGCAAAAGAAGCTTTTTGGACTCCTGGAGCCCAAAAATATCCCCGCTATGTCCCTGAACGTGCCTCTATTCACTGCTAGCAGGAAGCAGGATAACATGAGATGGTAAATCAGTCCTCCACATCACAGTTGTGTTTTGTGCCTGTATTGCTCTATATTGCCTATATGTGGCGTTCCTTTGTTTTGTGCATTTACTTATTCACGTGGTACTAATCCATTTTTAGACATCCGAGATGAATTAAAAACCTTAAAACCTAGACTTTGAAGTTTTGATGTCAGTGGGAAATTGAGAAGTGTTTCATATAGATAAATAATATCAAAACTGATATTCTGTAGTTATTTTTCCAAGGAGTAGTTCAGTATTAACTTAAATGCAGCCTTAAGTTCAGTGTCTGCAACTATGAAACATTTTCTTACAGGTGTTCAGAGGGGTGTGGGTTTTCTCTTTTTTTCTTAAAAACCAAACAACAACAACAACAAACTGTGTACATGAAGTTGATACAAACACTGTTCTGGAGCCAAACTGAACTTGTAAAGTGTGACTAAAGGAGACAGATCAGAGTTTTAGGGACTGGCACTATCTACAATGAAATTTTAATTCAGTCATATATTGTACTTAGATCATTTCATGTCACAACCCTCAAAATTAAGTACATAGCAACAATGTCTTTCCATTTAATAAATCTCAGTTAATCAAAAAACTTGGCTTCAGATTATTTCTCATCATGATAATGAATTTCAGAAATTATTAATGACCCAACCTGTTGATTTTTCAAAAAGCCAGGACTGCAAACGCTGCATTATTGCATGAATAAATTACCTACACAGTACCTGTAACTTTGTTGTTTTTCAAACATGAAAAACACAAAGGCTTTCCATGTCAGGGTAAACTGATTTCCAAAATGTGGGTTTTCAATCATTAGTGCCTAAAAATGATTAGAAAAAACCCTCCACGTATGTAGAGATTAATGCAATCCAGGTCTCTGGAAATTGCAGTGTTTTGCAGAATACTTTGAGTTACTGAAAACTGGTACAGACTTCTGGATCAGTCCCTGAAAATCAATACTGAATGACTGTTGTATGACTTGTTTATTTCTTGCTCTCTGTAAAGCATTTACTAGTGATCTTTTCAGCCGGAGACAGCTCTATCGTTAGTGTTACCATTAATTATACCTTGTCATGAGATACTGAAAGTAGTGGAGTGAAAGACAGGGCAGCGAACAGCTCATGGCACGTGCAGGAACATGGCCATCCTTTACAGCATCCACATGCATCAACACCTTCGACAACACTGTGAAATGGAGGTGTGGTTACTGCCAAGCAGAGGGAAGCTTAGGCACAAATGTGTATGTAACACAGCCAAAGTACAGAGGTAGGAAGCTAGAAAACTGATTTCCTTACAAATTCTTTCAGAAGATAAACCTACAGTGTACTGGAGGCTGCACCTCCTCAATAGATCACCTGCACTAATTCTTCAGTGGGTTAGTTGTCTCTGTTTTAAATACGTAACTTAGATTAGAAACCATAGGAGAAGATAAAAAGGGAAAAAGCTACGATTTGCAGAGCGCAAATCCTTATCTTACGCATAAATGATACGTTGTAGCTCAGCAGGAACACATTCTCTATTTTTCTATTTTGTGTCTTAGACTTCAAGAACTGTATTGTTTGGAGACAATACATAATTGATGAGATGTAATACAGACTCGATGTATTTCTGGCACTCTTTGCATGCTGCTGGTAACTGAGATAAATTGTTTAACCAAGAGCTGGAAGGTGACAAGAGAATAGTGCTTGCCCTGTTCACTCTGAAGCCCCACGAAAGCTGGAAATGATATTTCCAGGTATTATTGCTGCAGCATGTCTGGGGAAGATGGATTCTGAGCAGCACACAGAAGGAAGGGTGTTCAGAAGAGACCTGTGTATGGCTCCATAACACAACACCATCTGGTCAAGTGAAAGATCCATTTCCAATCCAATATGAAGCTTTTATCTTAAATAAATATTTTAATTGGAATCATCCCAGTACCTGGGAATGACAAGTGGCCTCTGGGGATTGCACTGAGCAGTATGTTGCCTATATTACAAAATAACATAAATCTAGCACAGTGCTTGCAACAGTGACATAAAAGAAAGCTTTTTATACTAAAGCAAATGAGAGTAGGGTCAGATTCAGGTATGAATAACTGTATCATCTCACGGGAACTGCAATGATTTGGTTATTTAGTGTCATTTAATTACAAATAACATTGCAGAGTGTCACTTTCTGGCAAAGAAGGCGGACTTGGAAGAGTTTTTCTGGGGGTACCATATAAGCAAGCTCTTTACAACAGACCTTTGCTTAGGTCAGAAAGGCAATGTGTCTCTTGGAACAGATGATGCTTACTTGGAGATTGTCCTTTTATTTGCAAAACCAGTCATTGTCTTGTGATGACTTAGCTGTGGCATTCCCTATTTTACCCCTCCAGTCTGGCTACTGTTTTCCAGAGCCCAGCAGCAATTTTGGAGGTACTTGCTGTGCATGATGCTGCACCCCTCTGCTCCTTCTTGCACATGCCAACTCACAGTCCTCAACCCTGCTCTTAGTGTTTCCTGTGCTGAGTTGTGAGTGTAGAAATGCCAACATGAAGGCAGGATAATCCCCAGGAAATGGGATTATCGGAAGTCAGAAAATGACCAGTGATAGGACCCACAGGAATGGTGTCAAGTTGCGGCAGGAGGGGTTCAGGCTAGACATCAGGAAGTTTAAGAAGCACTGTGACTGTGCACTAAGTCACATAGTCTGAATTTTTGGGTTGACCTGTGTGGTGCCGGGAGTTGGGCTCGATGATCCTTGTGGGTTCCTTCCAACTCGGGATATCCTATGATTCTGTGATTCTATGATTATCGGTGGGAATGTAGGACATGTAGAGATTGAAGGACAAGTAGGCAAGGGATTGGTCCTGTCCCCAAAACAGTTTTCACTGGGACAAGGCAGCTCTTCTGTCTGGAAAGTAGAGGAGGAGGTTCTTGAAAAGGCTTTCTGCCATGCCTGGTGAGCTGAAGCTTAAGTGCCTTGATTTAAGTATTGCATGGCTGACTTGTTACGTGTGGATACATTTCTAACATCATGTTACAAACACTCTTATCTTGTGCAGCAGTTAGGTATTGCAAATTCATTATGCCAGTCATTTTACAAATGCTATGTATTTTCCTGTTGCTGTAGCCTTTGAGCACATTCATCTTCTCCTGGAAGTTTTCCATTAAGAAAATATTTACAATCTTAATTCTAACGTAATTGCTTTCCCTGGGAATTCTCATGGTCACTAATTAGGTTAACACTGATCATTAGAACACAAACATAATTATTGTCCCATAATATTAAAATTAGTCACACGTTAAAAGCCAAATTAAATTAGTCAATGGTGAGAATGAACAATGACTGTGCTTCTGATTATACCATGTCAAGGTTTCCTAAAGAAAACCCTCACTTAAATAATTGGGATGGTTAGTGTGTGTGTTTCAATCACTATCTGTTGGTAATAAGCAAATTAGAGGGTAAGGAAGATCCAGGGTTGACATTATGGAAGATGTTAGGGAATCATTTAATCTCTTCTGGGATGCAAGAGGGAATTTGTTTTTACTTAGAATCACAGAATCATTAAGGTTGGAAAAGACCTCCAAGATCATCTGCTGTTTTTGGCTGAGCAGAAAGAAGCCACAGAGTTCAAAGAGCAAATCCCCTTTAGTTTTGCTCTGCAAAAGAGGTTCTCTGTGCCTGTTGGCTTCCTGGTGCTGTTTTAAGAGTGAGAAGATAACGCTTCTGCCAATGTCTCCTGTACACAGGGATGTGGAGCAGCCTGGGCAGCCCTCTGCTGAAGGCTCAAATCAGAGTTTCCGTGAAAATAGTGGTGTGAATCAGGATTGCCATCCTCTCCTGCAGCCTCGCTGATTGTCCTGCACCCAGATTTTATGGCAGAGTTTGTGTCCTGGGTTATCAGTATTGGTTGGGTCAGATGGATGGGTCAGTGCTGCAGCTGGGCTGTCAGGCTGAAAAGGATCAGCGAAGCTCGATTACTGTTGCTACAGGACAGAACCTACCCCACTCCTTTCAGATCCCTCAGCTTCCTAGGGCTGGGGAAGGAGGCAGGAGCTCAAAAGGCACGGCTTCCTCAGGGCTTTCCCAGCAGGAGCTGGCAGGAGGCAAGCTGGAGAGACCCTTCTTTGCATGCAAGCCTTGCCACACAGTTCTTCTCGCTGGAGGTGGGGAAATCACTGGATTTAATAGAAAATGTAATTAGGGTTAACCTGAATTTAAATAATTGTTAAACTACTCAATAGCTATTAGCATGCCCTACCATTTCCTATCAGAGAAATGCAAATACGTGTCACCACATCAATTCATGGGAACGCAGGTTGGAAGCTGATAATTGTTACTGTAATTTTCCACCTAAAATCTCTAGAGAACTCCTCCTATGGATTTCCGTGACAGGCCACCCAGAGACACAGGAGCTTTTTGTTCTTGTATTTTAAACCACGGCATTTGTGATAGTCTCTCTATTAGCAACAGTGAACTAAGGTGGGTGTTGTATAAAGACATATTCATTCTGCATTTGCAAAACAGATTTATGTTCAGGGCTACAAGATGGAGTATATATAGAATTAAAGCTCTCTAGAATTATATACAGTTTTACAGTAATGACTCCATCCTGCTCCTGTTAAAGATTCAAAGCTGTAATATCCATTGAGCAAGATGCTTTGGCCTGGGCTCTAAATGTGCACCACTGTCTAAAAAAATACACGCTCACCCGATGTCAGATGTAGTTTTATGTAATTAGTTTGCAAATGGACTCCCTGCGCAGGTGCTTGGAAGTTTCACGGATGGTAACTTTGTCTTCCCAAGCTGTAGAAGGCTCCTACGGTAGCAGTTTCTCTCTGCTTGCCAGGCCTTGAAATTTGCTCTGTAAAGCTGTGTAAGTGATGATATAAAAGAAATATCTGAAGACAGCAGTATCTAAAGACATAGTGTTTTGTTATGTGAATTAATTACTTCTACTGAAAGCTGAGTATCAGGTGAACACAACCCATAATCTTTTTTCTATTTTTTAGATAAAAATGCGTCAGTTTCAGTGCTTCTATAAAATACTGATCCTAGGATAAAATTCAGGAGATAGGTCTAATCCATGCCTATTTTTACACAAAGCAGCCCTTCATTTCAAGAACGCTACTGCGACGTATTGAAAATATGATTTGATCTGTCTTTTCAGAATCACATTTCTTTGAATGCAGATTACATTTCTCTTCTCAGTATTTATCCTCGTGCTACCGGTGTCAAAACAGAAACTGCAAGCGTTGTGGTAAAAGACAAGTTATGCTATTTCCCTGCAGGTTCTGTGAGTGCCTCTGTGTCCCGTTTTGAACCGCTGCACTGTAGCTCCTCATGGCCACCTCCCCGGGGAGCAGGAGTGATCTGCTCTCACCTCCCGTGCCCGCAATGGCAGCAGCGCCATAAAGGGCGGTGGATGAACTTGGGCACGTTGAAGTTGTGTTACAGAGAATACATTGATTATTTCTCTTCATTTCTATTAATAGATCCTGGTTTTGGAGCTTGATTCTGTTTGCTATCCCCAGCAAAAATGGGAACGTCCAGCAGATGCGCCCCGTGTGGGTGGTGAAGCCACCCCCGACCCATCCCCAGGCCGTGCGGGACTGGAAGTGGTGCCTGCACGCAGCTGCAGCCCTCGGCACGCGGGAGCCTCTGCAACAGCTCCGCTTCCCCGAGAGGGGCCTTTGCCAGAGGAATGGCACTGGCATGGATTCAGCAGCCACACGCCTACTCTCGCCTCCTACGCACCCTTTTGTACTGTCACCATGGATCAGCGTGGGAGCACAGCTTCACAGGTCAGAGGCTGCTTAGACGCTGCTGAACACGCTTCCCCAGTGTTGTTCTCTCGCTGTCCCCAGCTAGCAGAATCTATTTATTTGGGCAAAATATAAGCCATATGGGATAATGCTTTTGAAAGCTTGGAAGTCAGATCCTTTGATTTTTTTTTTTTTTCCTTTATGGTCTTAATTTATGCACATATGAAAGTGAAGCATGTTTTTCTTTTTCTCTCCTTGTCTCTTTCCTATCCAAAGCGTCAAAAAATCAATCTTTTCCAATGAGATTTTTAAAATTGTTTTTGAGATCGAGAAAAATTGGAAAGATAATCCCCGAAAAGCTGTTCTGACAAACAACTTTAAAACAAAACACGAGCTCTATTTTTTCTTTCCTCTTTCAGCTGTATGAGGAGTATCTGTCTAAAAATGTTGATTTGTCTAGCATAGCATCAGCAACGTGTGGTAGAGCTGGCAATAAAACACAGTTCTCCAGTGCCTGCCCAGTTCTTTGTTGAGAAAACTATTCTTTCTCTCCCTACAGCTCCTCATTTGTTATAGTGCACATCTCAGCTCCTAAAATAAAGGATATGAGTTGGACAGAGAAGACTTGCCTTAAAATTAGGATTGATTGTGATCTAAGAGCTCTCTTCTGTCTGTGCTCTGAATCAGAGAAGGCTCCAGTGAAAAAGAACATGTAACAGGAAAACAAAGATCCATTTCTCACGTGTTTTGGTGCCTTTGGTTACCTCAGGATAGTTTGGGCATATTTAATGAAATACACTGACATTTTCAGAGCAAAATTCCAGATTCTGTTGTATCTGTGGAAATGGTAGATTTCTGTGGCTTCCCCAGGAATCTACAAAAGATACGTTGGATTGGGATTTTGGCTTGTTACAGGTGCCTGTACTGAACTGGGAAAGTAGAAGAGTCAGGAGTTGGTAGTCGGATGTATGGTCATTCTCAGGCAGTGGTGACAAATGTTTGCTAACTTTCTTTCTGGAAGTAGAAACTTTTAAAGGGTTGGCATTTAGCATTATTATAGCTCAGTGCATTTCTTGTATGTATTTATCAGTGGAGTCACATCACCACATAATTGCATACTTTCCGTTCAATTGCATGTCGCTGTCTCATTTAGGACATGGTGGTAAATTATCTTTAAATATAAATGCCTGCTGACTGACTCTGGTGGTTAAATGATAATTTTGTTGATCTGACTGTTATGATACAGTTGTAATATGTTGGCTTGAAGCAAATGCAGACTTTTAGAAGAAAAGTGTATTTTGTAGCAAAACCTATGAGTGGGACTTGTAGAGCATGGATCTGATTTTGCACAAAGCTGGACTATCTCCACTGCTTTTGATCTTAATCATATCACGTGGGGACATAATTCAGCTAAAATTCCCTTATAAATACCTGCAAAGAAGGTACAACTCACTTTGAAAGCCTGAACTGTTGAAACTATGAATCTCTACTTATTGAAATAACTGCAAATTCTTCTGTGTAAGATGCATACTTTAGCCATTGATCACATTTGAAGTCTAGAGATCTAAGCCATGTCCAAAAGTTGCTAATTGCCAAATCAAAGGAACTGAGACAGGGACAACCTATGACCTGCTCATGGTTATACAGGAAGTTAGTGGTAGCTGTGGGCAAACCAAGTCTTATGACTGCAGTCTTGTGCTTGGTGCCGGAGATCAAAATGGTCTTGCTTATATGGCTGGATTTTCTGAGTTTCATTTATTTATTCATTTATTTAATTAGATCTTTGTAAATTAAGTTGCTGGCTATGAGAAATACATTTGTGATTACAGTCTCTGGCTCAAAACCAAGTGCACTGTTATTTTTGCAACAGGACAATGTGTTCCTCTCATTCCAAGGAAAAGTTAATTATGAATGGCAGGAAGGTATGTCATGATTTTGTTATGACAAATTGTCTTCTATTGCCAGACTATTGCAAACAGTAGCTAGTTAATTAATTCCCTAATTGTTTGCTATAACAGCGTTAACTTCAACTGCACCTCTCTGCCCCCCCCCAAAAAAAAATCAACCCCCAAAACAATGACAAAACAACAGCAACAACAAAACACATTGACGACTTGTGCTTCAGTTGTATATATGGGATTTGGAAAACCAATGCATTCATAAGGGTTAGCTTTTTTTGCCATAAAATTCCTTATGATCTGTCCATGTTAAGATAATACTCCTTAACTGGATGCTGCAGAAAGCAATGTATAAAACAAATATTTTGCCTTTTTCCTTGGTACCTTACCAAATAGCTGCAGCTGAATCTGTTTAGTTTGAATATTACATAGAGATACCCAGTAGATTAGTGACTGGAACAGAGAAAATACATGTTGGTAGCCATTGATAATGTGTTGCTTGATTAGTAACATGTTTATGATACGCTTGTGAATCATCTGAAGTGTATTTTTATCATGCATCCTAGATACAAACTATTTCTTTTCATCAAGAAAGACTATTTTGTCACCTAAAACCCATCACACCACCAGAATGTAAGCTCCAACCTCAGTTTGCTATGCTAATGTGGTAGCAAAAACGTTCCACTTTAATGCTGGCTGTCTAAACTTAGGCAGATTTGCCTTAACTAAGCAAATTGTACTCTGTTTGTGCCACAGCAGTATCTAGTAGCACTGCTCATTCAGGTGGATTAAATGAAGGCACTGGTCTGCTAGACTGAACACACCAGATTTGTTTGTTTCTCATAGCGATGTTAACGTGCAGTTGAATGGCAGCGCGTTTCCATGCAACGTCAAGCCCTGTGTGTTATCTCCTCTTAGAGTTTGTGTATTAATTCATTTAACGTAGGTTTACGAATTCATATAAGTTCATTAATTCAGTCTGTATAGTAATTCACGTTTTGTGAATTATGGATCTTATCAACTTATTTTAATAGCTAAATGAGCAAGTACCTGTTTCCATTTCAAACCATTTAATGAAAAGCAGAGCACAAGATTGGAGTCAATGCACTTTTCATTTAAAAATAAATAAATAAACCCAATGGAACTCAGCCATGAGGAATAGTGCTGAGGATGAGAGCTCTTTGACAATAAATTCCCTCTGATTTTATGGGAACAACCATTCCATAGAGAGAATGAGCAAAGCCAAATTGTTTTCTGACGGTGTCTTCTTCCACATTATGAATTGCCTGGCATCGGTGTCATTGTGCTATCCCTGTTCTGAAAGACAGATTGTAGTCTGTAAGTTAACATCCTAGAGGTGTGTCCTGCACTCAGTCAGCGTGAGAAAAATTGACTCCATTAGATTTTCATGGCTGGGCAAAGTGTCCATAGTACATTTAGACTATTTGGTATGTTTAATTAAGGGATACTGATCCCTGCTCCAGTGAAGACAGCTCCTTAACCTCATGAAAAGCTTGTAAGCCATTTGTCACAGTAAAATTTTGCAACTGGGTGGCTCAGTAAAACCTGTACCAGGTCCCTGTGTCCTACATAGTTTTTGAGCAAACTTCCAGCTGACTTAATCACTTTGTGCAATCATAATATGTGTAATGGTATGCAACATTTACCTGCATATCCAAAAATGCCATGAATATGCATCCTTATCGACTGCATGTAGCTCTTACACTATTGCAGGCATTCAGAGTAGAAAAAAATGTGTATACAATAATAATATATTTGGAACATACAGGCACTGCTTGAGGCCAAAAAAGAATGTAGGGACGTACACTGTGGGTGCATTCAGGCTGCACCAAGCGACCCCAGAGTCGCGGGAGAGTCCCTGGTCCTTTCTATTGAGAAATGTAGGTATGGCTTCTTTGTCAGTTATTTTTCTGTAGAATAAAGAAAACTGTATTTTCTTGCCTTGCTTGTGGAAGATCAATAGAGTGATGATAGTAAAGTGTAGGCATAATATAAAGTGCAAATTTTGTTTATGCAGCTACTACCTATATTTAAGATTCAGTTTCTCTGAGATACATCCATTCTCATCATTGTCCCATCTGATATAATCTCTTATTGACATGCTTGTAGACTAGACATAATTCAATTTTTTCCAAATGATTTGCCACACATGTTTTTCCTACTGTGTTTTCTACTTCTTCCTTGCTTAATAGACCTAAACTTTTCCAGGCACAAAACCCTGGAGAGTCAAAGGCATTTTTCAGGATGGACGTCTTTTATGCCAATAAATTTATGCCTATTGTAACCAATGAAAAATGTAAGGAAATGCTGACAAAACCAACTGTTCCTGCATATCATTTAAGATACACACAATGTAATCTGTGTGGTTTAGCTAATCATTTGCCATTTTAATGACAGCAAATGCAGACTTTGAGATTAAAAATAATGATAATAATTACACTGTGCTAAGGAATAAATGAAATTCAGCAGTAGTGAAAAAGCTTCATTCAATGTCTGCAGTTACTGCAAGCTGAAGCAGCTCTTAATGAAATTTTAACCAAAGGGTCTTGATTTCTCTTCAACTAAAATATTCTATTATGCAACAAGTGGTTAATCAGGTAAGTGTCTTGTTAAATAATTTAAAGAGGAAGTGCCAGATTCCATCTTAAACTACAGTGATGTAATTCCAGCGGAGTACTTTTCTCTTTCGGAGAGTCAGAGCATCTGCAGTTGGAAGAACGTCAAAGCTGAGGCCTGGGAGCAGGTTCAAATGAAGTGCAGAGCCAAAGAATGACCTTCCAAGGCTGGGAAGTGTACACAGAGGAGAGGGAACGAAGAACATAGATGATAAGCAGCAATGAGGACCAATGACTTTGGGAGAATTGGCAAAGAAAATGGTGGTGGGGAATGCAGCTTTCACTTGGACCACGTCTTGGACTCTGAGCAATTCTGGGAGGCGACAAGAACTGCCAAGGCAGAGCAATTGGGTAGATTGAGGTTGGCAACGGAGAGGTCCCAGGTGTGAGGAGTGGCATGTAGCTGGAGAGAATGAAATAGAAGCCTGATGCTGGAGAGGGACAAAGAAAGCCGAAAATTAGAAGGGGCTATTCTAGCTGTTGCCTCACAGTTTTATCAATACTGTAATAACAGCATGGCACAGTAACTTGTTTTGAGCATCATTTAAAAAAATAGGACAGTTGTAAATATTTTTTCCATTTCATTTGAATTTTCCATTTCATTTTTTCCCAAAGGTACTTGCTTATTTGCCTCTCTTGGAAAAGATGTGAGCACTAGGTGGACATGTAATGAATCTGAAATTAAACACTGTTTTACTTCAGTACATCTACTTTCTGCTTTTTGAAAAGCAGAGAAATTAAGATACATCTTTTTGTGAAAACCATTTATATGGCTAATGTAAAGCTTAAGCTAACAAATACAAAATTGTTTTGATGAACTTTTTCATTTTTTTAAAATTAATTACCTTAAAGATGTAAATAAAGCCTGAGTATTTCATACTAATAATACTCTAACTTCAGTTCTACGGCTCTTCTGCAGAATTTTTAATCTTACTGGGATCCTATAGAGCAGTAATATTTAGAAGAAATAGGACAGTTCTTCCATTTTATATATAATGTGTTTTTTTTCATCAAAGAAAATCTTTTAATGAGACAATGCAGATGTTAATCATAAAATGTATTTAAATAGGCTTCCTGCCTTTTACAGTGGTTTTAACAATTCTGCAGGTTGCATATGTTTTTAGAAAAATGTTTCTTTAAATGCGGTAGTGTTATTAATGCATCAATAGAGTACTTGTAGTGCCATCAGAATGAATGACATATTCTGGAAGTTATTTTAAAAGTCAGAACAGAACATATGTTCAGAACGCATTGAGAACGGCTCTACGAAGTCCAGAAATCAGAGTAGATCATATGTTGCTGTGTACCTTGGGAATATTCAAAATAATTAAGAGGCAAAGCAAAGCTTTTATTGGTAAAAGAAGCATCAGATTAGCTGGATGCACCATGTTGAACCCTTACGACTTTTAAAATCAATTTTGCAATGCTGCTCCTATGGTCCAATGGAAAAGGAAGGCACTGGGCACCCCACAGGCTTTTGAGCTCTCAGGATCGTGTGCATGCTAAGCCACTGCAATAAGACAGAAATTGAACTGGCCGAGGACACCAACCAGCATCTCTTCCTTGCTGAGAACAGACCCTGAGAGGTCCAGCTGTGGGTACAGCATTGCCAGTTGCTAAGGGGACGGTGCTGGTCCAGCACTCTGTTTTGTCAATTGGTGCTGCCCATGACTGCACAGTATGAACAGTAGGAATATATATTTTTTGTTTTGTTCTATGTGATTACCTTTGATCACTTTTTGAGGAATATCATTTATTCCATAAAAATAGGCAAGATTTTCTGAATGGCTGCTCGTTCATAGTGTGTATTTGCCTCTTTTTCACATCACTATTATATGTGATGGTTTCTCTAATTAGAAGCCCACAGAACTCTTCCATCATTTCCATCCACTTGTATGTTGAGAGATTTGCATGTGATACCTGTCTTTGGAAAAGCAACATTTTCCTGTAGCAACATTTTCCTGTTGTTGTTCATGTAACATTTACATTAAATTGTACATGCTATTTTGCTGCTGTAGCTGAATGGCTCATTTTTTCCTATTTTGCAGGAGCTGTGTAGGCTGCTTGCTGGTCTTTGAAATGATTAGCCTGATTTCCCAAGCAAATGAGGCTTCTGTGAACATGCTTGCTTTGTGAAATGATTCTGCCTGTCAAAGCTGAGGGGAGCCTCAGCTTTGAAACGGTTGATCAAGTTCATCAAGATCCCAGAGATAATTAGGTTCCTTCTAGTTTTGTGGAAATGAACATCCATGTAGAGGAAGGGGAAAATGAAATTAGTGCCCCCATTGAAGAAAAGGCCAGGAGAAGAGGTGAAACGTCATCAATTACGACAGTTCATTGTTTATTCTTTTTGTTTGGCAATTTCTTGTCTGACCAAATGTCACGTGCAAAGCTCTGGAATAACTGAAGCATGTGCTGTTACCTCTGGGGATATAGCAGAGGATGAGATGGGGTGAGCAAAAGATACCCCTGTGAGGAGGGAGGGAAGTGGTGAAGGTCTATGTCTGCAGGAAACCTGTCTTCTCATGGAAAAAAATGGTATGTCCACATGGGTTGTGGATTAATTTGACACAGGATTTTTTGGCACAGTTTTAGTTTATAAATTCTGTCATTTGTAAGAGGCCATGTTTTCATTAATAAGCACGTTTTCTTTGGGATTGTGCTTAGCAGTCCTAACTGTACCTTCACGATGCTTTTGTTTGGGAATAGTGCAGCACGGTGCAATGACGTTTACTTCAGTAACCTGAGCCACCTGAGTTCTTTGTGAGTATACCATTAAGAGTCCTTGTCGAATTTATCCAGCCCTAAAGTCTATGCGTGACTTGTGTGGCTAATTGAACATCAGTGAAAATAATAAGCACCAACATTCATATTTTTATTTACATTTTCAGATTTTATTTCTGTAGCAGATGCATTGCCCACAGATTAGCAATGTGAAACTGAACAAGAATCTTTGTTTGCTCTTTGCCTTAGCCCTCAGGACCCTTTCCAACCGTATCCGAGTTGAAAATCTGACCTCATGGAGTCCTGTATTTGGCAGAAGGAAGGTGCTGCTGGAAATACTCTGAGTTTCTCAATCATTTATTCATGAATATGAAGTTACACGCTGAGTGGTATTTGGCCAGATAATTTGCTTCAGGAGTCGGGTTTATGATCCTCATCCAACAATGGCAGACTTGAGGGTATCTGGTAGATCTCTCTTACCAGATGTAGCCAGGCAATTTCTGTCAGAGGGCCCAGGCTGTCTTTCATAACCTTTTCACAAAAACTGTGAGAAGATAAGACTGAGAGTCACAGATTGTTTGCTTAGTGCCAACAGCCTGATAATGCAAACCTTAATACTAAAAGGTCGGGCATTTAATGTCCTAGTAAAGAGCACTTTGTGTGAGAAACTAATCTGAATAGACTTAAGTTCCAAATCTGATTGGCAGCATACACAAAATTGCTGCCAGCAATTCTTAGGGAAAGATGTAAACTGATATCCCAAATCAATTAGGACAACAGCACTGTATTATAATTCTTAGCCATCTTTTCAGCTACTGGAGCAAGAATAGCTTTGAGAGCTATCTTCTGAAGATACCTCAGAGGTCAGGTTTTAACTTCAGCACTCTGGGCTAGAGCATTTAGGATTGTCTAATTTGTTTTTCTGTTGCTGCACAAGATATTTTTACGTTGCTGTAAATAATGTGCAAGGGTAGAATACCCTAATTTAAAAACTGGTTTAAAAAACAGGCAAACAAAAGCAAATGAAATAAAACAACAAACCAACTGACCAACCAATCAAACAAAACCAAAAACCCACCCCAAATCACCACCAAAACAAACAAACAAACAAACAAACAAACAACAACAACAACAACAAAAATCAGAATTTCAGTTCTGTGGGAGTTTTCATTTATTCTTTCAAAACCTGTTTTCATTCCAGATTGGAAGACAACCAGACAAAAAGAACACACGTGTGAGTGCATGCACGTGTGTATGCACACAGAAACACATAGTCTTGGAAAACCCCACTAAGTGAAACTTCAACAAAAGCTTGAGTTCTCTTACAGAAAGAGTTTATTTTGATAAAATCAAGATGGTTCATTTAAATTTCAATATTAAGTTAAATATAATAAGAAGTAAAAAGACTTGAAACAAAAAGGATTTTTTTAAAAAATAAAATACCTTGCATATGCTCTTAATTTCATCACTCCCAATGGTATTTCAGTGAAATCATCGTATTTCTGCATTTAACTTATTTAACTGTGAGCTCATTTTGTTCATGTCAGAGCAATTATAGATAGCATATCTGCCTGGCATCTTAAAGAGTAGGGTATTAATCTAGAGCCTCAACCTCTCTGGTTACTGCTAGCCTACGTCTTCTAACCCTTTATTTAGGTTTTTCACTCATATATGCTATAGCTTTTGTATATTCTATGTCTTCATTAAGCATTGACTCTAATCATATCTATGCATATATAAACATACATATATACTCATACAATAATGAGTATAACCAAGGTGGGAGAAAAAATTTGGGCAGGTTTGGTGTGGATCTTACCTTAAACATGCAAATAATCCATTCATAACAGGGATCAGATAACTTAGAATTACAAGGTAATCTCTCATAATAAATATTTGCTGGTTTTGAGAAAAACTGTTACAGAGTTCTCAGAAAAATCAAATATTTATATGTTGCAAACACATACAAATGTATGTAAACGATGCTGATATGTTAGACAGTCTTCAGATGCAATTGTGTCACTATACTATGTAGACAAAACTATGCTATATCTCACAAATGCACTTATATAATACTGTATTACTGTCCTTGTTTTTGCAGTAACTGAGACCTTCGTGATTTTTAATGTATTTATTCTCCTATGGCCCTCATGCCAAAGTTTTCCAGCAGCTTTCAAATTTAATCACCAAAGTGGCTTCACATCTGTGCAGTGGGAGAAGATTCTCCTGTGTAGGTTGTTTGCTGAAAGCTTTGGGGCTTACGGGATAAAACTTGTCTATATGCATCAATTAGTTTTATTATGGTAGTGAACTTGCTGTTGGCAAATATGTCGTCGCAACAGATGATATTCTTCCCTTTGGTAGGAAACTGTTGATAATCTGCAAATCATTTGTACTCTCTATTGATTTATCAGGTACTTAAGGTCTCACTTTGAGCTGTCTGTGCACAGCTGTCCTTCTGTGCAGCAGGTAGATGAGTAGCATCACATGTAAGTGCAAAAAGAGCTGCCTCTGGATTTAGTAGAAAGCCTTTGACATTCAGAACAGACCGGCTGTGTTCCTTTTACAAGGCGAACAGATGAAGATACAACATACTCTGTTGCAATTGTAACATGGGAACAAAACCAAAACAGCTTATCTTTAGAAGTCCAAGAGGTGTCCCTCTTGGTAATGTTGAAAAACTTAGGTAGTTATGGTGGTGGGCAGAAATATATGATGTATGAATATGCTTAGAAATCTTAAACATATCCTTATGAAAATAAAGCATTCCATGATGTCAATTGCAAACATAATTGTCACACTTAAGTGTGACAGCTTGTGAGGGTCTCTAAAAATTTAGATGACCCTTTAAACATCTTGCAAACTGCATCTCAGATTCTGTATGGGTGGGAGTTTGTGCCCTGGCACGTTCCACTGACATCCATGAATGGTAGATCCTTCGTTCTGGGATGCTGCCTAAAAGGGGGAAAAAAAAGGTTAATAATAATTAAAAAAAAAAAAAAGAGAGAGAAGAATAGAGAGGAGAAGAGTTGAGAAGAATAGCTAACAACTCACACATACTTGATCCCCCAGGAGTCTTCATTCCTGAGCTGAACACAGTAATGCTGTCAGAAAGATGGTGATCAAGACAAATTGTGCAGAAAATTTTAGGGCTGGAACACTTTCTAGGAAAGAATAGAAAATCATAGGGGTGATCTGAGGTAAATGTCAGTGCTGGGACAAAGGACTATATTTGCTCGTAAGCTTTGCTGACATTTTCAGAATCCTTTTTTCAGTTGCTTTAATCTGGACAAATGTCTATCATTAGGGACTCGTGATTTCTGAGATGGCCATTTTGCTCAGCCTGACTTTGCTTTTCAGCTCCGAAGTTGCTTTTTCTACCTTTGGTGAGGAACGAAATTGAGAAAATGCACTGATTTTGCCATATGACAAAACATTTCTGAAGGCAGTTAGGCTGAAGGAGATTAACGTTTCCATGATTTGAACAGCAACTTATCATTTAACAGCAGGACTATGTTGGTACCAAAGATGCTCCTGCTCATGAGCTTGTGAAAATTTTCCTGTTTGGTCAGTTCATGTGAGTCTAAAGAAACCATTCGGGTATACAGACGTTCTTTTCCCTTGCAGCTCCAATTGTACAAGCAGCCTTTCTACGCAGCAAAGGCGTTTTACATACAGTCTGCTGTCTTTCATAACATCCATAACACAATCCTTCTGTTTGCTCTGTGAATTGTAGGAGCTCTTCGCAGCCCGGCAGGACTTCCTTCAGGCTCCAAGCATCCTGTGTTAAATGCCGCAGGGCCAGAGAGCAGTGAGACTGCATGCCCTTTGCTGCTTCTGTTACAGGGGCCCCTGGGGGTGAGGAGCAGGGCGCAGAAGCAAGGCATCCCGGAGAGGACAGCCCCTGCAGACCTTTAGAGAGGGCTGGGAGTGCTGGAGGCAACAGAGCTCGGAAGCAGCAACAAGGGAGACGAAGGATAAAGTTCAGGAGGGAGCAAGACAGCGGAAAGAGTGAGCAGTGGGGCAGCAGCCAAAGGTGGGAAGGGGGAGTGAAGGCAGTGTGCAAGACACAGCAAAGGACCTCCACAGCCAGGTTTCCACCAGACAATAACCTGCTCCCCCCAAAAACAACTACATAAAGTACTGCAGATCTATTAACCCCTCATAATTTCTTCTAATCCCTTCTAGCATTAAATATGCTTCAAGCGTTTGTGGAAGATCATTATAAATGTGAAGGTGTCAAGCTCTTCTGAAGATACATAGCGTGCTTATGAACATGGCCCAATATAATGGTGTTAGTTCAGTTTTATGCCCGCAAAACTAGAGGAACTTGGACACTATGGTTACAGAATATTAAAGTTGGGAATGAAAGCTACCAAAACTGAGATTTCTGGTATCTTTGTTCACTGCTGTGTCCTGATTCACTCTCAGATGCCCTCTGTCTAATGCTCGGAGTCAGTCAGAGGTACAACAGGAGGGAGCAGCGTCTGCGATCGGGTGTGCAGTGGCACTGTGTTGTGAAGCACTGTGCGGCGGGTTAAGACCACATGGGTAATTTTAATTCTGACATTTCCTGTCTTTCAATGGCTTTACTTGGCAAGACTAGGTTGTTTTTATCTTTTCAGCGCTTGTACTGTGATGTGCAACTCTTCAGCTGCACAGACGAGCTCTGTGCACCTGAACGAGGAGTTAGGGAGGTGTTTATGGAACCACAGTCTGACTGAAACTAATAGTTGGATAGTTTTGGTGTATGTTACGACCAATAGGTCTGGGAAATAAAAAAAAAATAATAGAATAAAAATATGAGAAGTGGAGTGACCTTCATCATTTTCTCCCCAAACCTGGGAGGTGCTGGGGGCTTCCAGGGCCACCAGCTGTTGACAGCAAAGCAACAACGTTTCAAAACCGTGCCTATCCGAACGGGGTGAAAAAAAAGAAGACGTATTTAAGGTATTTATTACCCCCCTTTTAACTACACGGCCGTGAGGGAGCACGGACCCACAACCCCTCACACAGAGGCGGCTGGGCG
>CM021733.1:33553724-34064849 GCA_011075105.1 Heteronetta atricapilla
CCTCCTCCTGCTGCAGAGGATGCCCCGGCTAAAAAAAATTAAAAAATGAAAAATACCGGGATGAACGGGCCCTCCTCTGCACCCCCCGCTTCCCAGCCGGGCCGCCCGGCCGGCCCCGAGGCTGGCGGGGCTCGGGGGAGGCTCCCCGCTCAGGCGGCAGCGCCGTAAGGAGAGGGATGCCGCGAGCACTTGTTGGCTCGCCCGGGGGTGCCGGCTGCGCCCCGACGCCTGCCCGCTCCGCTCCGGGAGTAATTTCTGTTGGAGATGCCTTTAAAATAAATAAATAAATAAATAAATAAAAATCCCCGAAGTTTAACGGCGGGGAAGCAAGGCTTTAAGGTACGCCTGCACCTGCTTCCGAAAGCGGCTGTCGTAACTTCCCGGGTGGGAAGGCAGCGAGGGGAAAAGCCGAGCCAGCGGCTCTGGGTTGCTCCCGTGCGGGGTGCTCCGTGCTGCCGGCCCCCTCGGGGCAGCAGCTCGGGCCTCCGGACGGAGAAGTTGCGCCGCGCAGGCACAGCCTGCCTCCTGCCTCGGAAGGTGAGCTGGCCAGCCCTCGCCCTCGGAATACGAACAGGAACATGGCTTGCTGCTTTTTTTATATATATTATTTTTTCTTTTTTTCATTTTTTTTTTTTTTTTCTGGGTCTGGACTTTTAGTGCAACTCTAGCTCAGGCAAACAATTGTCGGTCCTTCAAAAGCTGTCCCTGTTTTCCGTTTTAGGCTGTGTTATCCCGGAAAGCTGTGAGGGTTTGTTAGATTGGAAAATGTTCACCAGTAAACAAAACCTGTATTTGGTATTTCCAGGTGATTTAGGGCATCGCTCCTTAAAAGGTAAAGCAAGCGATAATGACTGAATTAAGCAATTTAGCCTGTGAAAAGAATGCAACACCTCTCTCATCAAGGCCAGATGTAGAAATAGCCTGTCTGGTACGAACGTGAAATTGCCATCACGGGACTCAGGCTCTGGAAGTCTTTGAAGGCCAGGCTGGATGGGGCTTTGGGCAGCCCGCTCTGCTGGGAGGTGTCCCTGCCCATGGCAGGGCATTGGAGCCAGGTGAACTTCAGGGTCCCTTCCAGCCCAAGCCATCCTATGAATCTAAAATTTGCTCTGTAGTTTACAATTAAAGGGGCGGCAGGGTAAAAATATCCCACCGTGAAACTGACCTGCCAGGTTTTTGACTTAGTTCTCTTCTTGAAGACAGAAAACAAAATGCATTTTTGTGGTGTAGGCTGTAGCAGGAATCTTTGTTTGCATCCTCTTTCTTTGCAGCCAAATACCTGATTCCTGTAGATTTGTTAGTAGGTGTTCCGATTTTTATTCCTCATCTTGGTGAACTCCTCCTCCTCCTGTCTGTGTTGCAGTACCCTGCCTTGAACAACATGATTTCCTGGTCAGCAGTGTTTAAAAGTGTGGGTTGGGTTTGGGTGAATACTGACTCTTGAAGACAGGATGAATCCACAAGACGTATAGTCCAAAGGGGCAAAACACAGAATTTGCATCATGTCCAAGTAAATTTGTAGATGTCTGTAATTAAATTAACAGAAAAAATACTTTGTTTGGTTTAAAAGACTTTGCAGTTGTACGGATTTTTTTGGGGGTGGTAAAGTCGTATGCAATAAACAAGGCTATAACTTTTGACTGAAGAATAAATGTAAAATAGTTCAAAACTCTCTTGAAGCAGTTTATACATAGTTATATATGCAAAGTGCAGAAAATTAAAATAGGATTTGTTAGCTGCAAGAAATTCAGTCTATTGACTGCTTTTAAAAGTCTCTAAGTGCTGTTTCTAGTGTCACTTTGTCAGCTTACAAGTTTACATCAGTTCTAATGTTAAAACTCATTTTTTTTTATTTTTTATTTTTTAAAAAAAGGCTTTTTGTATGAAGTGGTATAGAGAACCAAGGAGCCAGTGACCATTGCTGTTTTGGTCAGTGCCAGCGCTTAGTTACCTTTTTTGCATTGTGGTTACTGCTGGACCTTTAAAAAACACCAACACAGTATTCTTCATGTGACCAAGTTCAAAGCCCTAATTTAGTCATTGCAGGGACAGTTAAATCTTTCTCTTTGAAAGTGAATGTCATCTTAAAAGATGTTTCTATTTGTTTGCTAGGTGTTGTTCGGGCAATTAGATTTGCTAGGAAACAATAGCAGGGAACCTATTGGGAAAAGTTTTGGCTTAAGTAGGATTAAATAATTTTATCTGCAGTTCTTATTTCTGGCATATTTCTCTTCCTAAACAAAATGAGTGTTAGTATTTAGTAGCAGCTCTATTTTGAGATGCGAGGTTATTTATTGTGTACAGTTTCCACATCATGTAGAAGAACGCTAAATTCATTCAGAACAGAGAACACTGGGATGGGGAGGATGGCAGATGGGGAGGAGAGTCAGGCAAAACTGAGGAGAGTGGTAAGAGCAGCCTGGCGGGCAGCCTGGCATTTGGGGCTTCCCGATGGTGGCTGCCTCGCCCTGAGGGCTGGTGGCCATTTGCTGGGGAAGGGAAGAGCGAGAGTGGAGGAGCTGCTTCTGAGAGTCCTTCAGCATCACCATGGTAATGTTCCTCATGGCAGCGTTAATTTGGTTTCTGTATGCTGCTTTTGCTCTTCCGAGCAGTCGCAAGACTTTGTCACCTGCCTAAAGAGTTGGGATTTTAGATCTGGGTGAGGAGCTAGCAGTGGAAATCATATTGTGGGGAGGAGGGAGAAGAAAGGTAAAGGTCACGGTGGGAGGCTTTATAACCTGAGGCAGAACTGCGTATCCTCGTGGATCTGCTTCTGCCAGGTTTGTGGGCTGCGCTTGAATGTGCTGTAACGTGGTGCGGGCTATACAAAGCTGTGCATTTCCCACGGAAGGGAATGAGTTTAGAGGCAAACTGTTCCAGACTGAGTTACCTTGCATTGTGTGGAGTTAGTGCTAAGAATTCAGAAGCAGTGTTAAAGAGAGTAGTGAGTTGTACAGATAAAATGAATGTAGCGGAGAAGAGGGAATTACAGCATGGTGCTGTCATTCACTAAATTATTGACTGAGTAATGAGACTAATGAAACCTGGCTTCCCATATTTTCCCCTTCTGATCCCACCTGTGTAACAGTTTCCTGTTACACTCCTGTTGTACTCTGAGGTCCTCTTCATATGTCTAGGCTTTTGAATGCCTTTCTTTTTGTCCCTGGGTCTCTAGAGTGTCTCTGGAGTGTCCTCAGCTCTCTGATGTTTCTGACAAGCTTGTTCTCCGTTCCAGTCCTTGTCTGCCAGCTGTTTGGTTGGCAGCAGGCAGGTGCAGCTGTTTGCACGGATTTATTGGCTGGCTGGATGTCCCTGGGTTTGGTGAGATTGGTGCCTGTCTTGAGCTTGGCTGCTGATGTTCATGAAACGTTGAATCCTAAAAGTATTAAGTTCTGACAACTTTGTGTCAATTTTAATGTAAATTACCCCCTGAATTCATTGGCAGTAGATTGTTAAGTTATGTAACCCTCACTTCATTGGGAAACAAAGCCAAAACTGTTAAACGAACCTACTTTTTATTTATGGATATAAGAAGTGAGGGGAGTTAGAACACTGTTTCACATGGGTTGCGTGAAAACCATGCCTAGGCGCAAACTTCATAATCCAGAGGAGAAACCAAGGAATGAGCTACGTACAGTGCCTCGGTAGGAGTACCGTATGTGTGGCCCTTGGGTTGAATCCGGCCTAGGGAACAGTTCTACTTTGACTCCAGGTTACCCCAGATATCTTTGCTGTAGGGCAGGAGGTGACGTGGAGGTCCAGTTGGCACTGACCTGAGTAGGCTGTGGTGCTTCTGGACCCACGCTGCTGCAGCCATGGTGCATGCCAAAGAGCAGCAGCAGTGTTAAATAGAGCCTAAACATAACAAGCCCTAATTTGTACCTAGGACCCCTTCAAACACATCTGTTAAATGTGGGGTGGATCAAGCATCAGGATATTGGATCTGATCAGCCACACAGAATCTGTTTAATAGTATTTTATGCTCGTTCACCGTCTGTAGTGGAAACAATTCAGTGAGTGTTATATGGCATTATTTTTTTGTTGTTGTCATTGTAAATATGATTCCCTGCATTATTTGCTGATGACAGTAAATCGTTGCCATGTGCAAAAGTAACAATTTCCTGGATGGATTTGCGTTGCATCATCATCACTGGAGTGTTACAGAGCTACTGAAATAAAAAAGCCATTAGATCTCTGCCTCCTTTATGGTAATAGAGCGGGGTGCCTTTTAAAAACATCTAACCTCTAATGCTCTACAGACATTTATTTGACAAGCTCCCCGTGGGCTGAGATGAAGTTATCATACTTCATATAAGAAGAGGTGATCTCTTCAGAGCGAAATTCTGGAATCTGGTTCATTTTGAACACTTAACACTATTGCAAATGGGAACTCTTGGCATTCAGAATGGGCATGCAAGAAAGCAAACACCCAGTGGCTGCCTGATTAAAAATGTTGGCTTATATTGCCTATCAAAATGCAGATTTATAAATAAAAGGAAAGCCTAGCTGTTTTCTGGAAAACTTTCAACTGCCATGACTGTTGGGTCGTATTTTCTCTTCACCTTATTCACAGACTGGCCCTGTAGGCTTCTTCCAGCTTCTGCACTGACTGGTGTGAGGGACCCACAGTTGACAGTCCCTGGCTTTTTTCTGAATATTGTCACGTCTCACACTGAAAAAGGCAAAGGTTTTATATTGTATGCCAAGCTAAATGTGCACCTGGGGATTGGAGTGGGGATTTCAAGTCAGCTTTTAATCCTTGCACTTTCTAATCTTTGAGTATTTAACTCTTGGAGGTGGGAGAAGCTTTCTGTGTAAACCCATTGTTAGAGTGAGATCGAGAAACTTTGGTATGGTTTTGAAAGTTATTTGTAGGACAGCAAATGAATGTTGAATCTGTTGGCAAATAGACCTCATGCTGCAGAGAAACATACTCTTCAATGTGAAAAATGATAGGTTCAGTGTGATTGACACACATTTTACAAGTATTTTTTTTTTTTTGGTAGTCTAAAATAAGCATTCTTCCTGCTATCTGGGATCTTTTGAAATATAAATTCTTGGTATAATTTCTTTCTGTATCACAACCTTACTGTTTTATTTGAAATACGAGTGCTTTTTACGTGTACTATTTCCATGAATTATTTCTTCTCGCAATTTCTTTGATTAAAATTTTTAAAACTTATACTTCTAAAATAAATCATACACAAGTCCATGGATCATAAAACAACCAACCAACCATAAAAACTAATTTCTTGGCTTACTTTCTGTTGTGAAACTTTGCTCTTGAGTGTTGATTCAGTGGTATTAGCAAAAAATGATAGGAATTAGTTAAGAATCATACTGAATTTATCTCTTTGTTACTATCAACTTTTGTTGTTGACATCTTCTTCCTTAGTTCCAAAGCATTTGAGAGAGTATACACCCCCAGTCAATATGCACTACTATCTTCTTGTCATTTGCAGTGAGATAACCATTCTTACTGTAGCTGCTGGTTCTCTTTCTACTTGTATTTAAAGAAAAATACTGCACAGGTCTTAGGTCATGTTCAAACCATTTTTACTGTTTCTGTTGTGACTGATATATACTGTACCTCTTCATTTCCACTAATAAGACTTATTTGAAGAAGTACTTGACTGAAAACAAGGTAAAATTGTATTTCAGTTGTCAGAAGAGTGAGGAAAGATAAGTGTCTTGTGATTCTGGGTAGAAAGGAAGCTGAGATGATATTTTCGTGGTGGGGGAAGATGGTCCCTGAGAACCTCTCAACTTTATGATATAATCTGTTTATACAATCTGTGTTACCTCCTTTTTTCTTGGCTTCTAAACTCAGTGGAGATTCTTCCATTTATTCGATTGTGGATAGGATTGGACCCAACATTTGTTTGAGAAACAGAAATAGCTGTGCTATTCTTGGTCAATTGTCACTGATTGCTAATTCATTAGTCAGTGGCATCAGTGCTGTTGAATATAAATATAATTAAAAATGAAGTATTCTGTGTATCAGAAAAGTTCTAATGTTTGTCACTACTTTTATGGTCAGGTAACAAACAAAATATTCTGAAATTAATTCAGGGCAGATTAGATGACTTCATAGGCTAAGGAATTATTAGATACTTACCATTTTAAATGGTGCAAGCAAAGGAGATGGTCTTTACAGTGGAAGTTGGAAATCAATCTTATGTTTTTATAACCCTAACTTACTCTTGAAAACTGTTTGTCTTGAACACATCTGCTGCCAATTTAATCAGATACTGATTTCTCTTATTAGTGGGTTAGACACTGAATAACTCTTCTTTATTTACCTGCTTATATACACCATCTGTTGCATCTTTTTTCCAGAGTCCAAGAGTCTATCAAATCACTCCTCCTATGAAAACCACTGTGAATTTTTATAGACACTTTTCCCCCCCTTTCTCGTGCCTTCTGTGGTTCCGTTTCCTTCTTCAGGATGTAAGGACATAGAGGAGACCCAACCACACAAAATGTGCAGGATGAGGGTACATAATAAGAACATAAAGTAGCATTTTTTTTAAACTTGCTGTCTATTTACTAATAAATTCTAATGTGGTTTGCTTTTTGACCACAACTGAGCATTCAACTGTAAACATTTCAGTTTTTACATATGCAATATAATTTACAGGCTAAAATTGTAGCAAGTGTACTGCAGGAATACAGAGGTCATTTTATACCATGTGTGAGGATGTGCTGCTGAGTGCATGTAACCTTTTAAGAAAAAATACCTTACTGATACCGGCTATAGAGTTGCTGTTCCGTGGAAGTGTTTCCAGCGTTGTTTTTCGTTTAGTTAGCTGTCCTTTCTTCTAAAATCAGTTTCTTTCCTAAGATCAGTTCACAATTTGAGGCAATTTTTCAAGAAGTAGATTTGTTGGTATGCATAAGCCAGAACACTCTTCTTACAGTTTTATTTTAGAATAAATTTGGTATATGTTATGAGAATGGATTCTTCTAGGAATTAGATTCTTCTAATTCCTCTAAGAATGGATTTCCTAAGGATCTTGCATTCATGCCCAAAGCGCTGTTATTTTCCATGTGCACCAGGCAAGTTAGCCCATTATACAACTGGCTAGGCTTTTTCCCTTGTGTCCCATTCTACATTTCTGTGGCGCAGCAAGGGGGGGCTCTCGTGGGTGGTACTGTTCCCACTCGCGCTTTTGATGCCACTCAGTGCCCTTGGTGCTGGTGTTCTGCACTGAGACTTCACAAGTTAGTCAAGGGAAAAAAGACCTAATGCTGAATACAACGTTAAGTGCATGTTTGTTGAACGTTGTCCAAACTTACCAAAATGCCAATTAAAATACAAACCTCAGTAGGAAAGTAATGTATCACATAAAAAGCGTGCCCCTGAAGTTACACCTGATGACAAAGACTTCAGTGGTACAGTGTAATGTTGTGTTGAAAGTAGTAATGTGTGGATTTGCTGCTAAACTGAAGAAGAATGTGTTGTATACGCAGTGCCCTAAGCTGTACTATGGCCTTAATTCTGGAACCAAGACTTGGATGTGTTTGTTAGAAGGATCGAGCACACCCTTACTGAGCTGTAGGTGACAGCAGGGAGGGGAGCAGTTCATACGCAGGAGGGCATGGCCGACGGGAACTGTGTGAACTTCAGCAAGAACCATTGTCAAGTCCTGGACCAGGGGTGGCAAGCCCATGCAGCACTGCAAGCTTGGGACAGGCTGGCAGGAGCACAAGTCCTGTGAGGAGCAGCTGAGGGAACTGGATTTGTTTAGCCTGGAGAAGAGGAGGCTCAGGGGAGACCTCATTGTTCTCTACGCCTACCTGAAAAGAAGCTGTGGGGAGCTGGGGGTCGGCATCTTCTCACAGATAACTAGTGATAGGACTGGAGGGAATGGTCTCAAGTTGTGCCAGGGTAGCTTTAGGTTGGAAATGAGGAGACATTTCTTCTCAGAAAGAGCAGTCAGGCACTGGGACGGGTTGTGGTGGAGTCACTGTCCCTGGGGGTGTTCAAGGCAAGGTTGGACGTGGTGCTTAGGGACATGGTTTAGTGGGTGACATTGGCAGGAGAGTGATGATTGGACCAGATGATCTTGGAGGCCTTTTCCAACCTTAAAGATTCTATGATTCTGCACAAAAGAGCCCCGAGGTCCTGGTGGTCAGCAAGTTGGACATGGATCAGCCGTATGCCTCAGCAGCAGTATGGGCTGTACACCTGGTGTGAGACAGATGAGGGATTCCAGGAGAGAGCTGTGAAGCTGGTGGCAGGCTCTAGTACTTGGCATGTCCGGAGGGGCTTGGGAAAGGGAGGTGGATTCTTTGGGTGCACAGTGAATGCACGTGAGGTAGCAGGTGTGGGCTAAAATGCGAAATCCTGACTGGGTATAAGGAAGACATGAGAAACCTACTGTGAGGATGATCCTGCTCTGGAGTCTCTCAGAGAGCCACAGGTTGCTCCCAACCTGAAAAACTCTTATGACAATGCCAATGTGAAATTTTCTAGCCAATTATTTTCAGCACATAGTAATGGAGTTTCAGTTCAAGTCCAAACACAGCAGACCTTTGAAACTAGTACAATTCAAAATTCAGAAGGAAATGAAATGTTACAGTATAATCAATATAAAATTGAGGTGTAGTTTTTTTCTTGGATGAACTACTTTTTCTGGTTTTGGTGCAATAAATTGTGATAGTCATCCTCACAGATAGAGACTCGGTGTACAAAATCTTTATTTTAAATTGAGAATTTAAATTGAGAAAATTAAACTTTGTCAAATGTTTCAGCAATTGCCTTTTGTTGTAAGTAAAGCCTCTGTCCAGTTTGAGTGATGTAGATTTTACGGCCACTAGATGGTCAGTCTTGCTCAAGAAAACTGAAGTGTTTGAATGTATAATTATAAAATTAATTCGTCTTTCATTATTTCTCATTTTGCTTCAATTGTCTGAAAAGATATGAAAAGCTTCATTCCCAGTTTTTCTCATATTCTCAGTTTTTATTCTTCAGCATTTTGGACACAGTATTACTTTGTCTTATATGCAAAACCACTTAAAACTTTAAACTGTTAAATACAAGAGATGTTCACAGTCAAGATGAAATAGAATTAATAATAATTTGTGTCTAAATCAGGCTATTAACTATAAAAGCATGGTGACCCACCACTACATTAAAATTAATTACTTTAACATTTGAAGACTAAAACTTAAGAGTGTCATCCCAGTGAACCTTTGGGATTTGTGGGCTAACAGACACAAAGCCAGTCTTTTCAGCCTGCAGGAGTGCTGGGTTAGCAGTTGACACCTTGCTGTCATGCAGAATGTTTTCATATTTACACTTTAGTTTCTTTCAATGACAAGGTTATTCAAAGCTGAGAGCCTTCTCAGGAGTTGGAAAGACAGGAAAACTTGTCTTCACTTATGAAATTGTGAGTAAAAGCAAGGTGTGAAAAATGTATTAGTTCCATCATTCTGAAGAGCAGTAGGGAAAAAAAAATCTGCCTGAGTCACTTGAGGATAATATTTGTGTTTAATAAATTAGTTAAGTATCAAAGATGCTTTCTTCAACTTTGTTTTCAGAACACGTAGTTCATGATGTATTTTTATTCAACAGTCAGTTTTCATTCAAAAGCAGTTTTGAAAAAGAGTAAAAAATTAGTCGTCCATTAAATAAGACACATAATTTGGGGGTTTTCAGGACAATGAAAAGGCAAAATTTAAATTCTGAAGGAATTCGTGTTGTGTACATTTGCTGTATAGTGTTGTAGTGGATTAAAAAACAGTGCAAGACTTAATGTAAAGGCTTTATTTAGTAGAACACTACACTGTCTTAAATAGCTTTTCAATCATTTACATGTATTCTTGAAAACAAAAGGTACCAATGCAAAATGCTCAACTAACATTAACATTTTATAATGAGATTTCATGCTTGTTGAATTCACTGAGTGCATTACACAAGTAAAATCTAATGCTGCTCACTGGTCTTCTCACAGCCATTTCTGTGTGAATCTTTATTTTTAACTGCCTAGCACTTGTGGAATGATTTTTTTTTTTCCTAGTAACTTTTTCTTCACTTCTGAATTTAAGTCTGTTGGGAGGAGAAAATCTAGAGACAAGTGTTACAGTCACTCTGAGTTTCTCTTTTGTAGCCTGAGGATGACTGCATTGACTTGAAAGAAGACTGTAATCTTTTCCCCAAATCTGATTTTTTTAATGCCTTTCTGTCATAAGAACAGTTTCTTTTAAACCCATTTTTTCTTACTCAGAAAAGATGTTGAAAGCCAAACATAAGAATGATACCAGTCAGTTCCTAGAAGAGCACTGTTTGCTATCTAGAAGAGCACTCACATTGCTGTGTTCTGTAATGATGGTGGCTGTAAGGAAGTTCTGGGATAATCAGGGTCATTGATTTTTGATTTCCCATTCAAGAGTATCTTTGAGGCTCATGTTTCAGATTGCTGAGTGTTAAAAACAATAGATGCATCATATGCTCAAAGTGAGGATGCTTTCTGACTTCATACCTCACAGACATTTAATTTTGTTGTAGAAGTTTTATTCCACTTATTTGTTCCTTTTTATCCTTCTTTCTCTAATATATGCATTTCCTACCATAATTTATTTAGAATGTAAATTTCACCAGAAATAAATGCATCTTCTTAAAACATTAATAACAGCAGCTGGCAATGTTATCAGTTATGAGTTTTAAATATCAGCTAATATTGTATCATAACATCCTTTATTACATGGCATAGTTCATTATGGAATGAAGAAGAGTAAGAAGTGTTGTATAACAGATTTCCATGTTTTTTTGAGATGGAACGAGTTTTATCATCTGGAGTTTTAGAGTGTTGTTCAGTGTTTGGAATCCCATAGTGATTGATGTATATGGCCTGTGGGTTTTTGAAACAGTTTTGTATTTTCATGATGTTACAGAGCACCTTGTATGGTAACCTAGGTGAGCAGAGCCCTTCGGTTCTGTGCTCTGTTAGATAAACGCAGACCTTTGTCAGTGGCAAAAGGCTTAGTGGGCATTAGGGTTTGGTTAAGGCAGGCCACAGCTTGGTGTCGCTAAAGGTTTGACCGTGGGGAATATCATTCCAAAATGTTGTAATACAAGAGAATAAGATGATGAATACTGTAAATTCATTCAATATAAAGTAATGATAATAAAAATCAACTCAACAATCTTGTCAACGGTTTGTAACCACGTTCCTCTGGCTGCAGGGCTGAGTAGTAGATCCCTTCAGGTCCCCCAGTATCACACCTTCCTATTTCAATTCAGTTGACTGATTGTATTCTTCTTCCTTTGTGGTTCTTTCAGTGTCCTTACTGGGCATGTTATGTATTAGTCTTCACTAGCTGTAGTTCTAACATTAAAATGTTTTGCTATTGAAATTTAAAGTATAATATTTCTAGCAACAACTTTGTTATTCCCTTATTTTCTCAAATTCTGTACAGCTGTTTAAAAGTTTAAACAAAAAAATAAGAAAACTCCTGAAGAGAAATTCCAGGTAAACCTAGCCTTGAGTTACAGGCTTCCTTTCCCGCCCTCTATTCTTTCCTCTCTCCCTCCCTTTCTCCCTCTCTCTTTCTTTTTGCTCTGCCTCAAAACTTTATTTTGGTGTTCTATTCTGTTACCAATATTTCTGATGTTTTGAGAAATCTTCCGTAGATGGTGGTTCTCTCAGAACAGGAAATCAAGCTTTATATTTGGGAAATAGTTTTAGTATGGTTTCAGTTAATTTGCTTGTGTTTTTAATTTTGTCAGTATAAATTCTCTGTAAAACTCTTGAAATTGCACTGTTGCTGGCAATGTTAAGCCAAAGATACATTTATTAATTTAGCAAGTTTTCAATTTGTTCAGGATATCCTTTGGAGAAAACAGTCTTTTGCATTTTTATTAAATAATGTTTTGCAGCTTTTCCTTTCATGCTGTTTATAAGTCTTAGTAAGAAGCCAAGTACATTTTAATTGATAATATTTTCTAATGATTTATTTCCAAATAGGTGGTGAACGAACTTGTGGTGTACATGAGTTAATCTGCATTAGAAAAGGTAAGTAATGACTTGTGAAAGTTAACTTAGCTTGTGAATAGTACTGCTGCGACATCTGCTACCTAGTGTTAATGTCTCACATTTTCTGGATCCTAATGTTGCACGTTTGCATTGTAAAAATCTTTTGATGCTGACGCTGTCACTTAAAAAAAAATAAAATGAAAATTTGAAATTTGCAAAATAAAAATGAATTTTCATGAAAAGATAAACTTTTCTTCCAGTATTCCCTGAGTTACATGGAAGTTGTTAATGTTGTTCATCTGTGATAGGAAACCACAAAATACATGCACTTTGATCTTTACCCTATACTTTCAGATTTTTGTAGGTTGATTTAATTTCAAGTAGTGATTGACTGTTGTGAGGGTATTTTAAATAAGTGATACAGTGGACTAGCAATTTCTTCCTATGAGTTCTTGAGGTCCTCATGACGCAGACTTCTTTGAAAACAACTGTATCAGTAATAAAGCCAGGAATGGATAGAGTATGAAACAGAACTGTGCTCAAGAGAGGGCTTTCATAGGTTTAAAGCTGAGTTACAGTGGCTGAAGTTGCAGTTTGATGACAAGATACACTGCCCTCTTCTTTTGCCAGTTTTCTGTCCTCTCCTTTTGCCAGCCCTACACTCTTCTTCTCTTGCAGTGGTGTTGCTGAGTCTCTGTGTTCTGATCTGATGGCTAATTTTACCAAAAAAAGTATAATTTCTTCAAGGCTTAGTTCCTTGAATTGACTCACTGTTAGAATCAGAGAATCATTTAGGTTGGAAAAGACCTTTAAGATGACCAAGTCCAACTATTAACCTAGCACAGTTAAGTCTACCACAAAAGCACGTCCCTAAGCACCACATCCATGTGTCTTAGGTCAGAAGAGTATTCAGTGCTTTCAAAAAGTAAAGAGTAAAGAAAGTGTGGCAGAAGAGGAGGAGGAGAGCTGCTAGACTTGAAAGCAGCTAACTGTTAGATTGGCTCAATGGTACTGTTAAATTCCTACTACCTCATTCGTGGTAGGAAGAAATTTTGTTTGGCCTGTGAATAAATCTTAGTTCCCATTGCAACAATTCAGGTTTTAATATATTTTTAAAATATATATGTACTATCTGCTAGTGTCAAAATTACATCTACTAGTTGAAGTGAAAAATAGCTTTATGGCCAAAAGTTGTCTTTTCCAAATAACTTATTGAAAGAATAATTGAGAGTTGTATGCTATTTGACAGTATTGTAATTAAAAACACTTCTCTGCTTTTTAAAACTCGAAATCATTCCATTCTTGCTTTCTGTAACTTCTTTCTCATTTGAGGGGGAGGTTGTTCTTTCTTTTTTTATTATTTTTTAAAGCTCTTTATCGCTGTCTCTGTCTTTCCCTTGATGGATAAGTCAGTACCCACAGTGCTCTGTATTCTTTCTGTAATAGGCTCTGGTTTTCTTTCTGAATTATGAAACTCATTGAACTAGAAAGTTCAGGAAGCCTACCGATGATACTGCAGAGTCTTATAATCTTGCTAGTCCCTTTTTATTTCAGGGTACTGTACTGAGTTTAAGAAAAAATGTGCATTCTTGGAGGCAGCACTTTGTTATTGCTGGGAAGTTCAAATGAAGAGAGATTTATCTTTTTAAGGTTCTGTGTGATATATAGACATTGGAGTCTAATCTGCTTTAGTGATTGATCAGATACTATAAACCATTTTTTTATAGTTGCATGGAGTGTGTTTTAGCATTAGTTATAAGTTAGCCTAGGGATAAGTGTGATTAAATGGGAAGTATCCTCTTAGCGCCATTTATACGTGTAGTTTGTTGGGTTCCTTTTTCCTTTAGATGAGTTTCCACATGTATTCTTGTAACCTTGTGTGCCCCATATGCCCTGCCATGTCACTGATAAATTTCTGCTTGTAGTGTGTGGAGCAGGTGCATTTTTGTCTGTCCTCTCTCTGCTTGATGTGCATATAAAGCAGAATGTGCTTGCCACTTGTACTTTCAGTTGTGCAGTGCTCCAATTCCTTGCATTTTCTATATTGATTACTTTATCTAAGACTTCACAACATCTGATGCATTCTGGTGCATTCAAGATTTATTTTTATTTTTTATTTTTATTTTTTGTCTGACCAACGGCCAGGCTCTTATGGATTACTTTGTGCCAGGTGTCCAGGCCTGCTTGTTTGCCATGATCTGGGTGCATGCTCTGGATCCATATTTACCTGCTCAGAATACGAAGTCCTTTCCAATCTGAGAATTCCTGGCCTCCAGGAATCTGGAGCTGGTCAAATCAGGACCTCCCAGCCCTGTTCCTAATGCCCCTGGATACTCATTTCAACCTTACATTAGAGCAAGCTGAAGTTTTGTGGCATTTTCCTTTGCCATCTCTTGACTGTGCCATGAAAACAAAGATGGCTTTGGCTCATGAAGTCACTGTGGAAGTTCAATGGACAAATGGAGTATTGACATTGGCGCATGGAAAATTCCCCATGCTCTTGACATGTTTGGTGTGAGGTGCACTGCCCCCTCTCCCTATTCACAGGTGTCCGTGTGACTGTGGTACCAGGGGAATGCACTTGCACACGCCTAGCATTTATTCATGCGTTTTCATCAAGGTGATTGACAAAATGGTTCTGTTTTTGCTAGTTGCTTGAAAGCCTCCGATGCTTTCTGCCTGCTGGCAGTAGGTGACTGACTACCTGGTGGCTGTAGTTTGAGTGCTCATGTGGAATCTTTGAAAGAAAGGTTAGGGGTAAGTAACCTGTGTTCATCAAGATAGACAGTGCACATCTGTGCTTTGCTTGTCCAACTTTCTCATAGTCTTTCCAAGTATGTTGTCTCTGAGAAGCAAAGATGGAAAACAGGGATGTTCCATCTCACTCCTGTACTAAATAGGGAAAAGAGTAAAGCAAGCAAGCATGTGTCTTCTATGAATAATGCAATGGAAAACTTCTGTTTTCGAGTGATGTCATATAACTAGGATTTATACGAGGGTTATAAAACTTGAAGAACATCTGTTGTTGGTGATCAATTTTTCTTTCTGCTTAGCAAACTAGCTAATTCATAAATTGACTTTCTTGCCTGCTCACTCATTTTTGCTAAGAAATTAAGAACCTTGGGATCCCTGATGCCAAAATGGGAAAAAGACCAGAAAGGTCTGCAAGGCTCTGTGTGGCCCCACCATTGAGTACACATTATTAAATACCCGTATGAAGGCGTAACAGTAAAAGTAAAATGCAAAACTGAAATCTCTGCTATGGAATATATTCAGCTGTTAAAATTATGTGAAGTTTCACTTTTCATTTGTGTATTTTTTTTAATCATAAGTTGTGGATGCCTCATTCCTGAAAGTGTTGGGGGGGGGGAGTGGTGGAACGAGGAGATCTTTAAGGTCCCTTCCAACCCAAACCCTTCTGTGATTTTCTTATTTACTCCATGCTGCAGTGCCAGGACTACAAACAATGCAGAAGAGTTGAGTTTTCATTTAAAAGCATCATTAAAGTTTCTTTGATGTTATCAGTGTTTCCACTGAAATAAATAAAACTAATTTGAATTGTAGATTTATTTTTTAGCTTTCTAGCACTCAAAGATTTGCCAGTACTGGTTGTAATGCTTACTGAACAGCTGAGATTGTCTGAATTCATATGAATGGTACCGATACAGTACCAATACAGAACTCAGATCTGCTAACTAAAGGGGATGCCAGCTGGGGCCTGGTCCCACTTCACGTAATGTTGCCATGGCTTCACAGGTGTGCAAGGTGGATGGTGGTGGGTCTACTTCTAGTCTGTACAAGAAGGACTGCATACATCTGTGGGGTCTTGCGTGTACAGTTTCCTTTTGCAGATTCATACAGGTTTGTGAACCATGTCTAAAAAAGTTGATTAGGGATAAGAAGACTGATAGATTTTTTTTTTCAAAACCTTAAGAACTAATTTATATATATTTAAATAAAAGCTTCTTATAATTGTGTAAACATACTACACGTGTCTTGAAAAATGTGCATATATTAAGGCAATTATGTAACATCTGGTGGTTGCAAAATACAGAGCAAGACACTTCCCAGCTAAAGAAAATAAACTACTTTAGGGAAATAAAATGAATTACTCCAGAAATTTGGTAGTACAGCATTGAAATTTGTCACTTCTGTGTGTAATGTAGCGTAGTGGTTGAACTGTTTGTATGGTTTTGTACTTACACATTGTTGAATTCTGGAAATTGAAAAATGGGAAAAGAGATTTTTCCTTGCAGTACAGGTGAGCTTCTTGCTTACTTCTATTTTCACTTACTGGAAGTTTGGAGATGTGCTTATTTTGAAATTTCTACCTGTTTTCTGACAATGCACGTTTAAGGCGTGTCTAAGGGAGGAATAGCCCTGCTTAGTTTAGCTTGTAACTAGATCGCTCTATTTAGTCCCTTTGGGTTCTTGACATAGCAAAAGAGCGGGACAGGGTTTTCTGAAATGTACTTCTGCTGCTTATTCTACTCTGGTACAGGTCTGCCTTTTTTTCTGGCTGGTAACACCCACATGGTTTTGAAAGAATCGTGAGAATTATATAAGCTATTCCTTTGCTTATTTGCTATGGGCATAACAGAATTTAGGGGACTTGAGAACAGACCAGAAACATGCATCTTTGGCTGTGTAGTGCCCTGTAGCTAGGCTGCTAGTCTAACTTGGAGTTAGCTGTTGTTAGATGTACTAATACATTAATTAAAGCTGTTTTTCAGGTTCTGTTTGTACAGATGAGCTAGACAGGTGATGAGTGTTTATGATACTGAGCTGTAACTGAAGAACCCCTATCTTTAACGCTTTCTGATAGGTATAATATTCACTGTGTGATCTGAAAGTCACATGAACGTGATCATGTGTTTTATACTTTATTTTCAGGCCTCTTTCACCTTTCATTGTTTATTTGTGTATTTTTGAAGTAACATAAAGTGATACTTCCAACTCGGCAATGTGTTTTGTATTTAATTCATGGAAATGTAGATCGAGTATCTGACTGAGGTCTGAGTTGCTCAGATTTTTTATAGCTATTTTTATAAGACCTTTTTTCCTTTCAAGATGTTCTTTCTATTGTAGCAGTCTTACAAACAAAGCAAATTATTCAGCAAACCGTCTTTGTGACTAATAATGGAACAGAAGTGGTCTTTAATATGCAAAAGAACGAAGTTGCAAGGAGACAATGTCTTTGGCTGATAATGTAAAATGTCACTTCTAATAATAATTTTGAAAAGATAAGAAGGTATGAATTTGTTTTGTCAGAAGTATATTCTAAGTAGAACTATGTCCTTTTTAACTTTGTGGTCAACTATCCTCATTTATTTGCATGTATCTGAACGTTAGGTTGCCAGTTGCACTTAATTGGAGTGGTAAAAAATATTTATTCATGAGCTTCCTGTTACAACTGCAAACACTTTTATTGAAAGTTAACTGCATCTGATATTCAAGTTATATTGAAGTTTTTGGTAGTTTACACTAAATAAGTGCCAGTGGAAAAGAAACAAAATAATTTTTACTTCATCTTTGTTGTCATCCAGTTGGTAGAGCTTCTTGTGCTAATAGTTCTTTGTCAAGAGAAATATGAGACCACAGATGGTAGCAAAATTCTTTAATTTATGTAAGCTCGCAGTAATGTTTTACATTACAAATAAATATATGATGTTTTTACTCACTGGAAGGTTCAGATAGGAAAAGCACCAAGTTAACGACATTTTCTCTTTTTACAGAGGTAGGAATAAAACCTTTATTAAAACTCCACGCAATTCAAACTACTTCTATAATATACTCAGAAAATAGTAATTCATCTATTCATAGTTGTGCAGTAATTAACTTTAAATAGACAAATAGGTGTATTTTGTTTTAGTTTAGAAACAAGAAATTTTATGTCTTCTGTTCTGAGAATACTAAACTTAATAGATCTGGATGATACTTTCATTGGAAAAATGAAAGTAATCAGGATTAACAACACTAGAGTAAATACTAAATCTTACTCTCTGATAGAAAGCTAATCTGGATTGATACATTTTGGATTAGTGAAAGTATAATATGAAACAAGTACTTTTCCTTCTGGTGATTAATACTCCTTCAGGAAGCAAAGTACATTTTTGTTTGCTCTCCTGTGTTTTGTAGTCTTTTGGAAAGCAGCATCTGCTGGGGTCTTGTAGTTCCTCTGTCTCAGTTCCTTTTCTTCCTTAAACACAAAGCTTGCTAAGAACTTTGCAACATCCAAACTTTGATTTCCTGGCATTTCTTCACTTAAAATGTTCATATTATAACTTCTACAGCACAATACTTTGCTACATATGCTAGTTAATCAAGGTGCTGTTTAGCAGTTCTAGCTTTTCTAGCACTTTTTTCCAATTAGCCATTACATTTATAGCAACGTTATTATAAAGGATTTTTATTAGGTGGATTTTTCCCTGGTGTTGGAGGGCAACTTTGTAGTAACTATGGACTTAGACAGCACAAGCCTCTAGATCTGCACAGGTCTCTAATGCTTTTGCACAGGGGGGATTTATCTGAGTTAAATATCCATTAAATTTCTATCATTGCTGTTCTCTCACCCACCATTTGGAGAATACAGGCATGTGACGTGCTATGTGATTGATTGCAGGAGATTATTGGGATTTGAAAGTAACCAAGAGTATCCCCTGATCTATCTCTATTCTAAGTAGAAATGCAACGTTTCCTTTGCTGTTTCCTTTCAGAGACTTCTGTTGTGAGGTACTGCTTACAAGGAGATGTGTTCTGTATTAGAGAGAGAAGACATCAAGGGACTGGTAAATCAGCAGGGGTGGCAGGCTGAGGACACCCTCAGCTCACAAGGATTTAGGAATTTAAAAATTTCTGTCAAAAGTTTAAGTCTTCATTTCAGACTATGGCTTCTGTTACTCCTAAATTCTTTCTTAGTTCAGTGATAATTTGGAGCCCAAGGTCCTTCTTTTCATATAATTACATTTATCTCTAAAAGACAATTTCAGCTTGGTATTTTAAAAGAAAAGGGAAGAAATCCTGTAAATGATCTGCAGCAGCGGTATGGCAGTATAAAAGTCTCTACAAGTATTTTGTGCAGGTATGTATGTGAATAGTTAACTTGCTGAACCAAGGCCTTTTTTAACACAAACTAATTTACGAAGTACGTTGAACTCTGAAGTAAATAATTAGTCAAGTAATTTAGGTGCTCATAATAAAATTAAATAAACTAGTACCTGTAAAAAGAAAAAAAAAAAGGGGTGATGGTGGTGTCTGGCTTTTTCTCTATAGCAGTGTAGATATCCTTCAGCCACTATGAAGAGACGTAGCTCAAATGGTGAAATAAACTGCTGTTATTCCAGATGGCTTTCAGCTAGAATAAAGGCAACACTGGCATTATGGCAGGGTAGCTGTCATGATGCAGTATTTTTTTTTCATGTAAGCAAGCAGATTTATTTTTTTACTTAATGTTGTGTATAACTTTTTTAATAAGTTACCCTTTAAATGGCATCATGTATTGCTTCAGATAATGTCAGTTTTCTCTTTTCCCCAGTATTACTTTGAAAGGTATATAAATAGAATTTTTTGAAGGGCATTGCTATTCCAAAAAGAAAGTTAAATAAGTACTTTCATCCTGATTTCATTCTGTCAGTCTTTCAAACTTCAGAAAGGTTCATGTTACTAAAAATTGTTAATAATTTTCTTATTTAGGGAATGCTCTTTTCAGTACTGCATTGAAATTCAATTGTCATTTCCTGTTTATATTCACTTAAAACCGCATATCTTAAGCTAATATATTGGATATAGATATTTGAAGAGTTGAAAGTGTAAACTGAATTCTTTTCAGTTGTGAACTTTGTGTATTGAGATCACCTTTTTTTTAAAAAAAAAAAAAAGGTTAAAAACTGGTTCACTTACACTTAAAGAAGAGACCATATTATGTAATTATTCATAACAGGAAAAATATTTACTTGTATACCAGCACATGTGGAAGTGCAGTTCTTATTCCTGTTGAATAAACAGTCAGACAGGTATTCTACTTCAAAGTTGACTCAGAGGCACAGGGGTTTGTGTTTGGTTGTTGTTGTTTGTTTTTTTCCCATTATGACATGACTAGCTTGTGAGAAATAAACACGTGCTATGTCAAGATAAATAATTTAAACATTGAAAAAAGGCAATCAAGGCATAAGTCTTTTGTGGTTCAGTAACCTGTTCTCTGAAGATATGTTAATTTCTCTTGCAAGTCAGAAAGTTGGTATGAAGTGATGTGACAATAAATAGTGTTGGAATTAAAATATTTCTGAGCTGGACATTACAGGTTAATTTCACGTCATGTCAAGTTATAGTGGATCTAATAACAACATAATGCTTCTGCAGGACAAAATGCAAATAGCAGTGCTATCCTCTATATTTAAGAGAATTTAAAAAGACTATAATATTTTAGTTCAAGTTGTATATAAAAAAATAATAAAAATTAGCTTTGAAATGAAAAACGAGCTACCTTTTTCATTTCAAATGCTTTTATGCTAAGATTCTACAGGCAAATGAATTACTTTGGATTGTTCCCCTAGTTACTTAATTTGTGCACAGAAGAGATAGTATTGCATTTGTAAATGAATAATTAAAACATCACTGAGATAAATATGTGGCTTCGTACTTTACTGGCTAAGTAAGCAGTAAGATGTGCAGTGAAAGTTCCAAAAATACTTGACTGGACAATACAGATACTAATTACAGTATAGGTTTAAAAAAAAAATACTTTTTAATACATCTGAGGATTTTTGTTTGGTTATATTTATTTGAAGATGTGAATATTTTCTGAAGAGTTTAAAATATTTTTTTGGAAAAGAAAAGATTGTTTAATAACAAGGAAGCTGTATTAGAGAAGGATACTAATTTGATATTTAAGATGAAGAGATGGTAAGTTTCTAATAATTCTAATTTTAGTGATAATAACAAGGCTAATTCACTATTCTTAATTTAATAATTCTGTAGCGAATATAACTTTCTATGTCATTTCCATAGCCAACAATTCAATTAGTTCTGATAACTTTGTAGTAAAGCATTTGTTCTTTTCATGTTTCTAAAACTGTTTTATTTTATAAATTTCAAACATTCCGTGTTGTTTTTCCATAGGAGCTGAGGATAATTATGAAGTTCATAAAAGTAGGACATTTGATTTTGAAGTGTGACTATTGAAGTATTGCCCTTCTGCAGTTTGTGATTATAGAAGAAAGCACTGGGAATCTTTGAGAGTTTTTGAAATGATTTTCATGGCACAATAAATGCCCAAACAAATTAGAATTTACATTAATATGTTTTGGATGAAAATAACTCCTGTGCTGAATGTGGCACAGTTGGATTTTGTATGGAAAACAGTGCATAACTTTAATTCTGTCTACAAAATATACCTTTGTTGACACTTTATGCAAAATTAATTGAAGGATTAATGTGATACATAAAACCTTCATTCATAGATGGGAGTCTCTATGCATTTATGTGTGGAAAATTGACATACAACTTTTTTTTTTTTTCTGGCTTTATAATGATACTACATTAAAGGCTTTGAACTTGATAATATATTTGATCTGTGAACTAGCATTCTAAAATTCTTTACATGGATGCAAATTTATATTAAAATATAATTTTCAAGTCCGATGTTCACACTGAATTACATAAATAATTAGTCTTGCTACAGCTAAAGTTTCATTCTTTTATAATGTATCAGCCAATGTTTTTTATTCCAGAAAGATGTCATCAGATACTGTGTTTCCATAGAGAGAGCTGTGCAGAGTCTCTTTTAACTAATTAGTATCCAGGAAGTACTGTAAAAATCACAAGTGTTTTTAAGCTACTTTTAGGTTGTTGGTTCCTAAAGTGCATATTTTGGTTGATCAAAGCAAATTTGAATACTGAACAATATTAAAAAAATGTTATATGTATTACATGTTTTAATAAAAGAGTTTTAAAAGATCAAAATGAAATAATTCATTTTTTGTTCTCATAAAGTATTGTACAGTTAATCTATTTGAAGAAAACATTCACTGTCCTCCTTTATATTGTGAACCATAGAGTTGTAGAATGATTGGGTTGTGATTCAGTCTCCTGCTCAAAGCAGCATTGATGTTAAATTTGGGCAAAGTTGCTTAGGACAGCCTGCTCCCTTAAAAAAAAAAAAAAAGCAATTGTCCTCAGATAAATTTGTGTGGTCTCACTTGCGTTATCTGTCTATTCCTCCTAATCTGTCATCTTTTTCTGTTTTCTTTTCACTTTCCAACTTTTTCTGTGCACTCTGTCCCAATGTTATCTCGTACCTCCCATTTCCTCACTGTGTCTGCCTAACTCTTGCCTCCCACTTCGCTCTCACTTCTTTGGGTCCCTGTCTCCTGGTGAATTGCAGTTTCTTCTGCCTCCCTTTCTGTCTATGTCTTTAATAGATGTTAGAACTGGAAGTTACTGAAGAAAGAAGATACTCTGCCCTCAGCCCAGTCTCTAGTCTCATTTGAGTCAGGATCAGTAACTCAAAGGAAACTGAATGTTGTTCCAATGTTCTCACTTATCCATATGTAGTCTTGGGAGGGGAGGGAGCATGCTTACTGCTGGCAGAGCCTTGGGAGATTTCATCTGTTAGACTTTGAGGTCAAAAAGGAAGATATATAACACAAACAGACTTTTTTTCAAAAATTTCAAAGCTTTTTCATATTTAGGAAGATTTCATAAAAATGATTAATGGATGCCTGACCCCTGCCAAATTAACTTGCTCTAAATCAAGGAATATTAGGGCTTTTAAAATTATTTTATTTTTTATTAGAAAAAAAAAAAATCACCACTATGTTTGTAGCTTTTTTTCCAGCACATTCTTGGTCATGGCTTAACTACTTTTTTTTTGAAAATTAAATATAAAAACCTTCAGTGTGAGGCAGAGTTGCCATAAACTTCAGCTATAGCAAGTGATTTTAATAAAATCATAAGCATCTCCAAACAGACTTCTGAAAAGAATATCCGATAATCAGAGTAGCATGTGCAACCAAGCTTTGCTTTTGATTCTTCACAGGACAGTGTTTCTAGCTTAACTGAGTTAATTAAAATTGCTCATGCTTTTCCCAACTTTTTGGATATGATCTAATAAAATGTGAAAAAAAAATACTGAAGCTGGTCTAAATACAAGCTTCTAATCTAATGATGGTTTCTATTTCATTTCTTTGAGTCTTCTTTGGTTGACCTTTTGGAATTTCTTCGGTAATTTTGTCAGGATGGATTGTTCAAAGCTATTGGGAACTTCATTTTCTTCTGAAAGTTGTAGGGGGAGAGGTGAGGCTTTTAAGCACAATATTACATGATCTCGTGGTCGGAGGTTAAAAGTGGAGTAAAAATCATTTGCACTGTTTCAGATAGGTCTGGATGTCCAGCTCAGGACGGAAGTGCAAATCAGAGCAGTTCCTTTTAGAAAGGTGTATTTCTTTGATTGATTGATTTATTTATTTCTAAAACAATTTCCTAAATAATTTTGGCCTTACATGGTATTATGGTTATGAATACTTAGGTTCTGATGGACTTGCAAGATTCTGTTCTCACAAAAGATGCCCCAAACTCCCTTTCCTTTATCTGCTTTGTGCTGATTACATGTTCTTTATTTTATACACTGAGACATATCAGTCTACTTCAGCCTTGGTTTCTCTACCAGGTTTCAATTAAGTATGCTTTATCTCATGTAGCTCTTTCTTGTTTTATATGCGAGCGGTACAAATACCAGGGTAATGCTGTTTGTTAAGGAGCAGCAAGGGCCAGCTGGTCCCAAGGAAGGAGGAGCTGGGAGCTGAGCGTAGCAAGGCTGGCAGAGGCAATGTCCTCACCAGCGAGGGCCCAGTCCCTCCCCAGCACTGCTGTCTCTGAATTGGCCCTGAGTCCAGGGAGCCAAACCTCCTGCCCCTTCCGGAAAGGAGAGATGCTCCGAGGTGTTCCATCAAAAGTCATCAGCCTTGGTGCATGGTGATAATCCCCCCATTTTCTGCAGAGGTCCTGTTTCGTTATGGGGTCCAGTATTACAGCAGAACCTCTCGCTTACAATGTCAGTCATCCCTTATGAGGACCAGATACTTCCTGTTCTTTGACAAGATGATCGCAAGAGAAAAAAATGATGAAATTCAATACTGTAAAACATTAACGAAAAAGCTGATGTATGTTAGATCTTACTTATACTTGGAACTTTAGTAGTGTTTATTAATGACCACTCCTGACAGATGTTAAAACTTTTACAAGTTTTATTTTTACAAAACTTTTGTGTGTGTCTGTGTGTCTTTTTCTGTTTCTTTTAGTATCTCCTGAAGCAATTGGATTCCTGTCTGCTGTCGGGGTATTCATTATCCTCATGCTGCTACTTTTCCTATATATTAATAAGAAGATGTGTTTTGAAAATGTTGGAGGCTTCCCAGATCTTGATTCAGGATACACTACAAGAACAAATTCACGAGATAAACTTTGTAAGTATCTGAAATATAACAGTAAAGTTCAAGTTACAAGAATCTGTATTTTTACAAGGAGGTGTAGAAATACACAGATAATTACTTGACTCAAGTGATGAAAACGTAAAGCGTTGACTCTCTACTGTGATTCTACATTATGTGGAAAGGAAGAAATTTTAGTATTCACAAGCCACAGAAATTCAAGCACTGTGCAACTAAAGAGATGACATTTACTTATGGAAAGGTATTTCTCTTGCACTGTGTGAATTCTCCTGAACATATTTTAATCACCCTGTAATTGTGAACAATTAAATATTCTCAAGTAAATTTGTGGGTGGAATTTTTGAGTTTTCATTCAGCCTTTTAAAATCTTCTACTGATTTTTCGATAAGGTATTGTATTTACTCATTTGGAAAACAATCTTAAAGAAGTATACAATCAGAAGCTAAGGAGATCTTTTAAACTAGCTAACAAGTTATTCCTACACTTTTTTAATAATGTCTTTAAGGATAGTATTTATAAACAAAAAAGCAGATCTCCTAAAAGATATTGAGGCTTAGTTAAAACAAACCAAAACTTTCAGTACCTCAGGGATGCAGGTATTGAATGCACTTTGTTAGCTGCCTTGAGGGAAGAGAAGAGCACCAGAGGACAGAATGGGAAATTTGAGACTTTTCCTTCTGCCTTTTTAACAGATGAAGCTAAATTTTAAGGTGGTGGTTTTTTTTTTTTGTTTTTTTTTTGTTTTTTTTTGAAGTCTTTCTTCATAACATTCTTTTTGCTACAGAACAAGTCTTCATGTTTTGAAATATGTTACATTATGTAAAATACAACACATATTTGGGGCTCAAGAATTCTCCATGATGTGTACTTTTGTGCAGTTAATACATTAATAGCTTATTGTGGTGTGACATTCATGAAAGGACATAATTTAAATGTCTTACAACTTCTTCTTTGCAGGTTAGAATAAAAATACATATTCCTTCCTCACACAGTTGTCTTATTTTTGAAAATAATGAATTTTATTATGGCTAGTTGATGCTGCAGTTGATAGAAGACTGTCATTTTGCTGGTTGATTGTGGCTTCATTTCAAGATATTTATTTATGGTATTTTCTTATTATTTTCAATGAATGTTGAATGGAAAGAGCAAAGCTGCAGCCTCCCCTGGTAAATGTATCGAGTTTGAGGTAGCAAAAGCAAATAGCTATGAAATAGAACTTGAAGAAATGATGTTGACCTGTTTGTGAAACGGAAGATCCTTCTGTATAAAATTTTGTTTTGCTGCTGAATAGATTGGACAAATGGCATTTTTCAGAAACTTCCAACAAAATCTGAGCCTTCCCTCTGTGTCTGCTCTGGTGGATACTCTCAGCAGTGCTGTAGATGATCTGACTAGTGTTGTTGGAGAAGTCAGCTACAGCGTAGCTGATACAGTAACTGAACAAGTAACAAGCATGATAAATGGCCTTCGTGCAGAAGATGAAAGCTCCAAAGTACAGAATGATAAACCTGTGCAAGGTGGTAGAGAGGAAAATACACCATTGTTAACACAGCCTAAGGAAATTTCTATGACAGCAAAGAATGGTATTGCTGAGACTCATTATTCCAATTCATTAGATCTTGTAAAAAAAGAAGATGGAGTATCTGACCATGTCATGGGGAAAAAAACGTGCCATTTGAAAGGCAGAGATAGTAATGGCCATTTAGACAATACGGAAGTACCTTGGGATTTGAAGAATGTAGGAAGATCTTTCCAAAGGGAAGCAGTAGGAGAAAATGAGTATTTTGCAAATAAGTTACTGAAGGATGATAGCCTGAAAAGTAATAAACTTACAACGGAGGAATCTACTGAGAAACAAGGTACTTGCCTATATGCAGTATCAGATAATTCTAAGAATCAATTGAATAAAAAAAACAAGCAACGATCTCCTGGAATTGATTCTAATGATTCTGAAGAAGTGCACAGTATGACTGTTCCAAAAGATTTAGAAACAAAGCGTGTTGATGTACAGAAGCAAAAATTATCAGACTCCAGCTTGAGGAAGATGCACAATGAACATCCCAATTGCATTAATGAAATCAAAGAAAAGAAATCTGAAACCTTTTTTGACAGAAAAGGAAAATCCATAACAAAGAGTGAAGGTGATGCATCAGCTACCATTGTAAAAATAGGTAAAAAGAAAAACTCAGAGAAATCAGAAAAGAAATCAGGAGAGCTATGTAATAAGAAGACAGCAGGAAAAGGTGAGAAGTCTGTCAGCAAACTGCATTCTTCAACCTTTCCTGAAACTACTTCCTACTTTTTTCACATAATTTACACATTTCACTTTAATAATTGTGTTTCCTGATGATGAAAGTAGGTCTGTTTTGTCAGGGCTTCATTTTATAATTATGTTGATATTTCTTGAAAGTTAATTACTCTTCGAAGTATTAGTTAAAGGAACTGATTAATAAATGTATTTCCTATGTTCTAACTTTTCTTTATCTATATACAGTTTTTCTTACCTTTTCTCAAGTGTCTTGGGTGGCTTCTGTTGAAGACGAGAAATTAATTAATAGTGGAGATTAAGACTTGTTCTGCTAAAGTGTTTTTTTAATTTGCATATTTTAAAACCATTGCATAAAATGTGAAAAGATGGCAGAGAGGAAAAGTGAACTTCTGTTATATTGGCATTATAGCGGACCTTCAGAATGTATTTCCAGGATATGTAAGGTAATTTCAAGACAGAATGAATGACAAGTGGCAATCAATGCTTTTAAGTACAGAAAGAACAAGGCTTGTCTTAAAGAAAGTCGTAGTCTTACAGAGGAAATCTGTGTATTGTTGACATGGGTGCTGTGTGTGCTGTCTTCAACATCCAATTTTAAATAACATAACAAAGGGATTGCAATAGAAGTTTGTGAGCAAGAAGTGAAATCTGGCATTGTTACAAAGTTGTGTTGCAGGCTGTGTAGTGAATTTTTAAAAAGCAACAGGCTTTTCTGGAGATGCTGTTTCTGTAGAGAAATTAATAATCTGAAAAAAGAAACTATATTCTTTTTCTTTTCAGTGTGTTTCCTTACCTGAAAAATTCAGTTATTATTATTATTTTTTAAAATTTGATTTAGTAGGTGATTACTATGTTTCTATGATAATGTGATCTGTTATTTCCTCGTGTGATACAACACATTTTCTCTGCTATAATTGGTAAATAAATAGGTTCCTATAGTTTAATAATGATATATGAACTGTGTTAGCCAAATAAACAGAAGTCTTTAAGAAGAAAATGAATTCTCTTTAGGTAGGCTTCCAACTAAGATATAAACGTTAAAAGAGAAGTGGCAAGGAAAGGCATACAAGCCTTTTTTTTTTTTTTTTTTTTTAAATATTAGAGGAAGGTTTTCTTTTTTCCCCGAAAAACTGAAACAGATTTATATTGTTCATTTAAAAAAATCTTTCCATGGACAGCTTGTGGTATAACTCTAACCAGGTCCTCCGAAGAGGTCGTGTTTCATGACTTGTATTAGTAGTATACATCCTTTCTTTCTTGTTCTTTTATGCTATGAACTGGACAAAAAATATGTGGTATCACTGAGAATTTCAGACTGCTTACAAACTTCAGTGTATTCTTAGAGGCATAGCTTTCAGCACTTGTTTCAAACCTGCAGCTTCCATGATTTATGCTGTTCTGTTTTTGATACTTTATGCAGACTGATTAATTAACCTAATTTCATATTTGCAAATACATTCCTTATAATGATAAATGAAGTATCTAGTGCTGATGTCTAACATTATCTTTGAGTCCTGGCATGCCCTATTTTATTTATGGAAGTTTCCTAGGTGGCAGTTTTCATCCTGCTGAGGGTCACATGAGATGCAATATTTTACTCTGTGTAGCAGTGAAGGAGAGTTCTTCTGAGCAGCGTCTTGTAGTGAAACTGCTAACCAGAATGTATCCTGCTTAGTGTGACATTCTCTACAAGTGAACAGTGGAATTGAATTTGCTTTAGAACCATCCATACAATGGGAAGTACTATGTCTGTTGGATGTGAATTAAAATTGATAGCCCAGAGCTGAAAGATCTAGTTGCTCATTAGCAGTCTATTAAGGCAACAGTTTTCCTACAAATACTAAATTAAGATTAGGTATGCATCGCATGCGGAAATGGTAGCACCATCTGCAGATAAGGTTTCCTGACATTTTCCATTAGAAGACCTTACTTTCAGTTGCTTTTAACAGTGTGCCAAATTTGAAATAATTGGGATGAAATTTGACATGCTTTCTGAGATATATATTTTTTTAAGTTTAAAAACTTAGCTGTTTCCAGTATGGGAAAAAATGCTTTAGCGCTTCTGTATATTGGTGTATGTACTTTAAATGTAGGAAAGCACTTCTCCAATGTCAGAGACTTACCTGGAAGTGGGAAGAAAGGACCTTTGTAACAGAAAAGACAAAAACTTGACCGTAGAAGAGACCTAGATGGCTAGTATGGGTTGAATTACTCAAATTTCCTATGGCTGATTTCTGAGTAAGCTGAATCCCTTCTTTAGTCAGAATGCCCAGGCAGAGGAGTGAGACTGGCTGGGTGTGAAGATAAAAACCAATAGGAGCTGAAATCATGGAATCATAGAATCATTAAGGTTGGAAAAGACCTCCAAGACCATCTGGTCCAACCATCCCCCTACCACCAATGTCACCCACTAAACCATGTCCCTAAGCACCACGTCCAACCTTGCCTTGAACACCCCCAGGGAAGGTGACTCCACCACCTCCCTGGGCAACCCGTCCCAGTGCCTGACTGCTCTTTCTGAGAAGAAATGTCTCTCCATTTCCAACCTAAACCTCCCCTGGTGCACCTTGAGGCCATTCCCTCTAGTCCTATCACTAGATACCTGCGAGAAGAGGCCAACCCCCAGCTCTCCACACCTTCCTTTCAGGTAGCTGTAGAGAGCAATAAGGCCTCCCCTGAGCCTCCTCTTCTCCAGACTAAATCCCAGTTCTCTCAGCCACTCCCCATAAGACGTATGTTCCAGGCCCTTCACCAGCTTCATAGCCCTTCTCTGGACACGCTCCAGGGCCTCAGTGTCCTTCTTGTAGTGAGGGGCCCAAATGCAGAACTAGAGCTAGACCAGAGACTAGGATGAGGGCATGAAATGGAGGAGAAAGAGGCTCAGCTAGTCTGGGTCATGTGTTAGACAATGTTCCCTAGCAGAATCAAGAGCATAACAACAGCGCTATGGTCATCTTGGAGTTCTGCTTTCAGCAGGTAATGAAAATCCTTTGGCAAATTATATACTGTGGGCTTTCTCACATAGGGTAGTGTTAATGCTGACCTTTATTAAGTTTACACAAGCTCATTTAATGCCTGTTAGAATATGAGATGTGGAGAGAAGTCATACTTAAGAGATGTGGTTGGATCGAGTTTGCCATGGGAGTGGGCATTGTAGAGGAACTGGGATAAGAGAGTTAAGTAGTTAGGTTGTTCTGTGCACCTTTAGTTGTTGCCAGGTGTCTCTAATGAGAATCTGTGTTAATTAGAGTTATTGAACAAGGGGCTGTTTATTCTAAGTTAAACAAAATTTTGCGTGTAAACATCCATTACTGACATTTTTCCATTTGTTGTTGTGAGTTTAAGCACTATTAACACAAATATCCTAAAGATTTTGTTGTAGGCTTGTTCTTGTAAATCAGGTTAATTTCTACTTTATTTTGCATGCTTTCAGCAAAAATCAGTTGGGAGTGGAACATCAGGAGTTGCCTTTTTGTGACGTATTAGGTATCCAAATGTGGTAGTGAAGCAGTGTTGACTTTACTTCACATAAAATACTTTGAGCATTTTCTTCCTTAATGAAGCATTGCAAGAACTTCAGTGTGTGCTGCTTACAAAGATGGATCAATTCTCTGTTGAATAAGTTTTAGAATGTTTTGGGGGCTTAACAATCTTTCATTTTTTGTACATAATAGAATTAGCTCTCAAACTACAAAATCACATAACATTTCTAATTACAGAAAGATGATATTTTAAAAATATTACAGAAATTTTAGTTGAAGTAGCTTAAATATCTTCAATGATAACCTCTTATGGTTATTTTCTTGTATTCTATTTTGAGCTGTAGTCGATTTGCTTTATTTTATTCAAACAGACAACTCTTATATGAGTAAAGATCAGCATGGTTCATCATCTGAGAGTGAAGATGAAGCACTGGGTAAATATCATGAGGCCTTGTCTAGAACCCAGAGTTCCAGGCTGCCAGTGGTGGATGGCAGACAGCAAAAAAACTATGTATGGGAAACCAGACAAAAATATAGTCCCCTGTCTGCAGAATATGATGGATACAGTAGTGAAGCCTCAATAGATGAAGGTAAGATTGATTTAAAAGCATTCCTTTTATTCCAAATTTCAGAGTTATTTTGTGAATAAGTAAGTTGTAGACAGGAGTAGCTTGACTTGCAAATCATCAATGTCAGCAAGAAATATCCAGATAACTTTTATATGTGTGCATGCTCCAAAAAAATTGGCATGGAATTATTTGCGTGTTCTTCCAGAAATACTGCAAATGATATATCATCTTGTTATATTAAATTCCATACAGTTTTATCATCACTCATTTCATTCTTTGAGGAATTTACCTTAAACTGTTTTGATTTAGGAAGGAAACGTGGAAACTCTTGATGAATTCAGTGGTATTGGAAATGCAAATAAAACCTGTTATGTCTTTATTGATAACCCGTCATAACAGCAAAGTAAATGGAATCAGATATTGGTTGTCAGTGCATATGATTGTTGCAGTTTGCATTACTAGAATGTTCTGCACTTTCTCTTTTGAAATCAGAAAAAAAAATACTAAATTAATCTGAACTTTCCGTGGAGGTAAAAGTTGGATGTAAACAATGGGATGGTTTCCTTTTGTGGTATGTATCTCGTGATTTTGACTAAGGGTGACAGTAGCTGCCTGATGTAGAGGCTGAGAATTCTGCAGTCAATATTTCATCAATATGTTTTTGTGCTTGGAAATAGCTGCATATGGGAACTGTATCTGTAGTCATTTTCTAACATGAAAAATGAGCTCAACTGAAGTTATGTAAAAGTCAGGTTCTAATATAGATGCTGTATTATAGTAAGATATTGTTGGATCCATCTTATTATATTGAAGTGCAGGGGTTTTTTAGATACTGGTATTTTCTAATAAGCATTGGACACCTATAATTAAAATATGTCTATACTTAAATGTTGTATACAGTCCAGAAGAGCTAGAAAACTGTAGTCTTTCTGTTATGTGATATATTTCAATTATATGGAAGTCTGCTTGTCACTACAATTTGAAATTAGTGCATGTGTCCCATGGTAAGACTCAAAGGACGTGAAATTAAGTTGCAGAGTAAGAGGAGTATTTTCTGATCATGAGAATTTTCAGTCCTTTCCTTTGCTGTTAAACTGGAGGAAGGCTAGGAGATGAGTTCTAGCAAACAGGGAAGGCGACGCAAAAGAGAGGTCAGGTGGTAGGAAGGTCATGTGGACAATAACGAGGAGGGGATGGTAAACATAGCCAAAGTATCCTGTGGGGTGTGTGTTCATACATATATATATATATATATGTATATATGTATATACACACACTTATGTATGTATGTATATATACATATACACACTGAGCTTTATCAACAGCATTGTTGGGGGGGAATAAGATAAGATACTAGGGCTGATGACACTGTTTGGATGGAATGTTGATGTATATTAACAGGAAATGGAAAACTCAATTGTATTTCTAAAATTCTGTAGAATAGAACACTATTTATAGATACCCAGAATAATGTATTTGTCTCTTTTCAAACTATTGAGGCCACTTTTTGAAACAGTCATGGAATAATTCATGTTGGAAGGAACACATGACATTCCTTTTTCTATTTCACTATTCAGATTTTTGATCCTAGTTCATGTTTTCAGTGAAGAGTTCTTAGTTCATCTGAACATTTCACTTTGGCCTTGTAAGTGTTAAGCTTCAATGTCATTGTTTTAGCTTGTATTTACTTTTTGTTTCTTTAATAATTGTCTTTTGTCATCCTCTCACATAGTCAAAATTCATACTAGCTGACTTTAATCCTATCCTCTTCTGAGGATTGAGAACTCCAGTACTGAAATCTTTATCACGGTTAGAATGTAAGACAAAAGAACCCTGCTGGCAAGTCCAAGCATTGCAGCAGAAAAGTAATGCTTGTGACACCCCCCCCCCCCTTTTTTTTTTTTTTTTTTTTTTACTTTTTTTTTTTTTTTTTCTTAATTCTCTTGCTAAAGATAGCTGTCACCAGCTGCTATCCCTTCTCAACACTTCTTCCATTCAGGAAGCTGGCTGGATGTAAAACTCATTTTTATATATGCACACATGCACTAAAATTAGTATGTAAATTGAATTTATTATAATGAAAGAACACTCAGGGTTTGGGAGGGGAAAAAAGCAAAAGCTATCAAAACATTCTAACTTAGAAAACTGTACATTTTTAACCACGTATTTCTACTTGCAAACAGCCTTAGTGCTGTCAGTGATCTGCTCTTGCTGCTGCTTGTGGAAGGATTCTCTTCCAGCATTTTACAAGAAGTGGAGAATCAGCATTGTTGTTTATTTGATAGTCTGCAATCGTTCTATGCTTGCAAAAAGTCATGCAAAGTAGTTTTCAAAATGCTTGCAAGTTAGACTGATTTTGACACATTTTTGTAATCAGTTGATCTCAAAATGTATGTTCAGTTGTATTAAAAATATTTTTTATGGAATTGTACATGGCAACAAATTAGCCTAGTATTTTACACTTTTGGTGTCCTGAAGGTGGCACACTAGAGTAATTAGTGTTAGTATTTTTTTTGTTGTTCTTCATATTTGACAAGAATCTTTGTACAATGTTAAAAATGCATTTGACTAGAGAAGAACCCAGAGTATGCCTCATTTTATTATGCTTGTTATGGAGGGAAAGATGCTCAACTAAGAACTTTGATAAAAAGAGAAGGTGGAAACCTCATATGAAAGCCTGCAGTCAAAAATCGAGAGAGAGAGACTGGCCAACACTACCAAACAGTTCATATGTTTTCAGAGAAATTATTTACTGAACAGGTGAGGTTAATAATCATCTGTTGCAAATGGGATAGCATCAGCATTCTTGATGCTTCAGTGTAATTTTTAAAATTTCAAAGCTTTGCTGTTCCTTAGGGTTGTGGCATACATATATAAGAGACCTAATGCCACAGGAACCCTGAAATTTGTTGTAAAACAATTGGTTTCTTTGATTTTAACTTATTTTTATAAGGAGTTTAAAGACAAATGATAGAACAGTTTCTTGATTCTTTGTAACAGAAGGGGAGCAAGCAGTGTTTTCCTATGTACATTATTAAACATGAGAAACATTTGTCAATATATTTGGTGTCTGTATTCTGTTTCCTCATATGTATGTTGTTATTTCTACTTCTGAAAAGTAAACATTTCAGCAGCACTTCCAGCCTAAGGCACCAATCAATCCATACGTTGACCAGGGATTGATAGTATTGCAGTGCAGTGATGAGAAGAGAGAACTCATTTTTGCCTCATCTCTGTTTTCGCCCTGCTCATTTCTGGTAAACCAGCCTCTGATGATATCATTAAAAATTCCATCAGAGGTAGAGTAATGAGTGATGAAAATGGGATGTTTCATTTTCAGAAAAACCTGTGTTACTTTGTCTTAGAGCAGTTAATCTCTATCACGTTATATCTTGTGACAGTGTGCTGTGTGTTTTCAAAGGAGTCAGTAAATGGTTTTCCTAATAAGTATTTACTCTGCACTTTAATCTTCACTTTTAAAATTTGTTTATGCATGTCTGCACTTAACATGGCACAAAAATTCTGTGAGAGACAAAAATATAGTCTTGTCTGTATTAATACATCTTGTAAACTTTGCAATGCTAAAAACACGTACAATGTACTGTTTGCTTTACCACCAAAATGTCTGATCATATTATTTAAAAAAAAAAACATTTATTATCAATAACTTAATTACATATATTTTCTGTTGGCCTGTCTCTAAAAATGTCTTATTTTGAGTCTGAAAATGTGTGGCATGTTTTCACAACATTCTTTTCTCCTCTAGATGGCCATATTAATCTTCCTTTTCAGTATATTTATATAGAACTGACATAGAATTTTGTATAATGTTTTTAATCATTAAATGAGGAAAACAAGATATTGTATGGATTTTGGGGGTATATTTTGACAACGGAAGGTTCTAGTTGCTCTTCTGTTTGTTATATGAAATTTATTTTTTAAAATTTTGATTCACAGATACCAGCTCGTGGACAGATCCTGATCTACTTTATATATTTATATAGTGCATTTTGTGCATTTAGATTCTGATGAGTTTTAATATATATTTTAAATAGAAAAAAAAAAGGTGCTTGGATGCAAGCAGTTCTGCAGACTCCAAGCTTTTGAAAATACTTCATTTTTTCCAGTGAGCACCTTGTGGACAGACTTGATTCTAGAGTATCTCTAAAAGAAAATCTATTTCATTAGAAAATCAAGATGATGAGAAATTAAATTAAAATGGTACAGAATGGCAATGTAAATGGTTCAGAAGATGCTTGACTATTGTACAAATGACTCAAAACTATTAATCATGGAAAAGAGAGAAACCAAGAAATATTACAATATTTCTTAGTAACTATATGTAGACTAAATCCAGTCTTTGTGCTTAGACCCAGATTCCTAGGGTCAGCTCAGTCTGAAACCTTATTTCTCTCAAATATTCTTTGTGTTCTTTGCCATATTATCCAATGAAGTATGGATACTTACTTGAAGTGACCTTTTCCCCTTTTTCCTGATACATATCCTGATATAACTTCCCTTTCATTTTTGACAACATGCATCCTATTTATTATTCCCTACCCTTTCAAATGCTGTTATTATCATGTTGAGAAGGTAGTATAGGATTAGTGTAGGCTGTGGTATTACACATTTATTTCAGAAAGTAAAGAACAAAAATAGGAGGAAAAAAAAGCCTAAATAACACAGTAAGATATTTCTGCTAACCAAGAGACTATTATGAAGTGGTGATCTAAATAAGAAAGTGCTTTAGTTTACAGACTTTACATTTAAAGTTGACATTATTCTTTTGCATTTCAGTTAATTGAAAAATCTTTTAGTATCTGTATTGGTTGTGATCTTTCTTAATAATTTCTTAATAATTCCAATTTCCGAAACATTTACAGTATGATATTAAGTTAGCCTCATCATCTCCAAAGCAGTAGCTACTTCATGAACTTCAAAAACTCAACCTCATACAGGCAAGTTGTTGTGTCTTTGTCTCTGAAAGCTTCATAGGCAAATACAATATATCTTCTTTAATGAAGCAGTCTAAATTCCAGAAAGTGGAGGTTATTAAGCTTACAAGTGTTAGGGTAAATGTATTGAAATCAGTGTTTTGCAGGCAAATGTCAAAAGCTGTAGGTTCTTCTTTGCTTTTGCAATCAGGATTCTCTGGGAGAAGAGGGGGAGAAAATATTCTGTTTTTTATAGTTAGTTTGTGCTGTTCTTAAAGCATATCTTGTTCTTCAACAGCTGTGCAAAATTCCAGACGTTAGCAAGCAAATCAAGGAAACTGATCCCAATTCTGGCGTAAGTGGCATAATACTGGAAAAAGTAGAAAACTTACTTAGCATAGATATGCTTTATTTATGTATAGATTACTAGCTCAGTACGGCCACAGGTTCCATCTCCAACCTGTTTTAAAGTCTTTTTCTAACACCTCAATTGGTAAAGCCCTGCGGCTGAAGGCATGTTTGTTCAGAGGCTCTATTTCTGAGATTGGCCCAAGTGCCTTACATTTCACAAGGTTTTTTGGAAACATATGGAAGCACTAAAAGACTGCAGTGAGAAAACATAAGTTCTCTTAAATGAGAATCTGCTGCACTAGCAGGCATATGCTACTGGATTTTGTCCATCTTTTCCATATTGTGAAGGTAGAATATGATGTTATTTTTGTAGTTTATCTTATCCACTTTTATTCTTCTCTAGGCTTTCGGCACTTCATGTTGATATGCCTGTTGGACATATGTTTGCCTTGCTCCTCAGTGTCAATCTTTGCACGTGAAGGCGACTGTTCTTCTGGAATGTCTTGGATCTGATACTTTTTTGCAGCTTTTTGCCTTTTCTTTCTTTCTTGTTAGTTTTCATTTATCGGGCAAAGTGTCTTCACTGCACAACTTGAGTGTATAGAGAGATTTTATGTCAGTATCTTCCCAACATAACCAAAAGCTCTTTCACAAGCATCTCAAAATTGGTATACAGGTGAATCTCCCCGTTTTGTTAAAGCCCTTCCTCAGACTTGTCAAGCAAGGGTGAAAGCCATTGTACAGGCTGAGAGAGGAAGAATGGATCCCTCAGTGAATCCCCTGATAATCACATGGTTTCCAGTTTAGTTTCTGTCATTGTTCCTTACATATAAGCAGATCTATTTTCAAGCCAAATCTGAATGAAGACTTACTGTTGGAAAATTGTGGAGTGAGTATAGTTGTATCATGTTAAGTAAAATATGCCCTAAAGTTATCTCAAAATTGGCCTGTCTGTATGTTTCAGATGTGGAGAATTACAGGCCAAGAGGATGGCTTTGGTGGAATAAGAACTTGGAACTAGTATTGAGACTAGAGTGAAAACTCAGTTGAATAAATTGTCATGTTGTGATGTTAACTTAAATGGTCACTTCTCTTCTTATTTTCTCCAATGTACTTTAAAGGAATAACTATAATGGAAAGAATATTTAGGGAGATGATGACCATGCATTTTTCTCTGTCTTTATAATATCAATGAAATTGCTTTGGTGTAATATCTGTTGGAAGAAAATATTCTTTTTGCTCTGTGGCTTTGGGTAGACATAGTGCTTCAAACAGTACATTCATCAAGATACTTTTGAAAGGGTCTTATGTAAATACACTTAAAAAGTCATGGGTAGTCTTCAGAGCAGTAATTCCCAAATGTTTCAGAGTATTGAGGACTGAGTCACATTACAGCTATGAGGTATTCTGCTATTACTCATGTACCTTAGCTGATAGTATACTTGTATACTATTAGTTTATATGATTCTTGATGCACTTCTTAGAGATTCTGGGGAGAGAAAAGGCTGTTTATTATTATTATTATTTATTATATAATTCATTTATTTTATCTAGCTCACTTATGCTTCTGGTTTTTATTATGTGGATATCTACTCTTGAAAATACTTAGGAGTAATTTGAAATCATTATGTAGTACAGGAGAAAGGGCAATGATGCAGTGCTAATGATACAATAATTCTAGTCTCTGATTATTTTGTGTCTGCCTCCTATTCATTGGTAAATCAAAGTGAGTCTTCATTGGCTTCAAAGCCCTTACAAAAGAATTTATTGTGGTTTATAGCCTTGGAGAGTGTGGCAGTTCAATCCATATCTGTAACAAGCTATATAGAGAGCTTATTATAGTAATCCATATCCATGTTTTCGGGGTAGTTTTGTGTAGTTCATGATACTTTTGTAATTTGAGGATCTACAGAGAATTGTCCAGGAAAACTTCATTCACCATGCTTTCTATTTTGTTTCTTTTATATTGCTTTTTTTAAGAGTTTTGAAGTAGCTTCATACCTTATGACAGTCCTCTAATACTCTTCTGTAATAGTAGAAGACAGTCAATTCTGTTAAGTGTTTGAAATTTCGATGCCTGTTTCTGGAAAGATATAGTGAACTGAGCAGTGTGAAGACCAAGTTACTTAAAGATTAACTTTTGCTTTGCTTTTTCTTCAGTTTTATGGAATTTATATACTTTTTGTTTCCCAAGAAAATATTACTCTTTGTGTTTTGAAAGGTTCCCGAGAGTAAAGAAATACTATTCACGTATTAGAATATGATCATGTTGTGGTTATGGTTCTTTAACCACATGAATGGCAGATAAGCATGTTGTTTACAAATAGAGTCTAGAGATACAGAATGGATGGGAGTCCATAGATAGAGATAGGAAATACATGTGTAATTTAATATTACTCTTATAATTTTCTTGCGGAATATTATGGAGCTGTTAAGGTAAATATGGGAGGTAAGTGCAAAGGAGATTCAAGGATGAATTTGCATACAGTTTGGAAGAGAAAAGAGTTACACTGAGAAATTTGTGTTGAAAAGTCAGATGACATCCAAGTTGTGCACGGTAAATATTTTGTCAACCAAAGGAAACACACAGGATAGCTCCATAAAATTAATTTTAATAATTCCAAAATCATGGATTTACTGTGTAATTAACAGTAGAGATGTTGGAAAAAGATACTAAAGCATGCATCTCATCTACTGCTGAGAGAAGAAAACTAGTAATAAAAATCAGTCAGTGATGAAGATAAGATTTTCAACCTGAAAATTCCTTTTCCACCTAGATCAACTCTAAAAGGGGGTAAAAAACCAACCAACCAAAAAAAACCACAATAACAACAACAAAGAAATAACTGACCTCCAATGAAAAAGGCCTTTTTTCTGATGTGTGCAAGTGAGCAAAGAAATCTCAAAAATTAGATTCCTCCTGCCAGCATTTTGAAGTCTTTGAAGAAATACCCTTTGCAGTGATGTGAAGGCTTTGAAGAAATTCACCCTTAGCAATGTGATGTCTCTGAAGTGGTGTAAATCATACATTAATAATTACAGGAAAGTTTCCATTTTATTTTAAACTTACTGTTTTAGTAAGTTGCTGATATGTTTGCATCTGGGATTTATGAAAGGACCAAGATCAATAATTAAGTGGGAAAAGATTACATGTATAGTTGTGGCCGAAATAATTCCTTGTGGTATATTATTTGTTATAGGTGTTCCACATTAGTAAAATGATTGGTCATATAGACACAAGAGATAGTATCAGCAAAAAAAGATCACTTCTGCAATGAACCTAGAACTTTTGCTAATCTGAGAGCTCACACTGAAAATTTGGTATTTCTGTTACTAAGATCTAAAAGCTTCTGGGTATGGGCATTTTGTTTCCTGGTATTAAGGTAATATCTAGTGATCGAGGGAACCAGTTTCTTTTCCCCTAGTTATCATTAGGACAGTTTTTTAATAATCCAGTCACATCAAAAGAAGAACATGTTGATTTTGTAATTGAACGCTTTGTTTTGTCGTCTTCTCAGAGTAGATCATTTTCCTTATGAACATATGTATTAATTTCATAGGTGTATGCTCTAACTATATCATAAGTATTCCCTTGGAATTATTTAATGGCTATTTTGTTTGTGCAAAAGATGAACCATTTTTGTCTAGTAATATGTATTTTATTGCTAGGATATAATTTATTCTTACTTAAAGGTGTTTTTATTAATTCTAACTTCCCTGATAGACTGTTTTCATAGCTACTTTAATTGCATATATTATTTACTGGGACTTTATTGCATCTGAGTAGATGACATGAAATTCATGTGGTGGAAAAATCTGTCCTCTTTCTTTTTCTTTTTCTTTTTTCTTTTTTCCCTTGCTGAGAGAAGCTCTCTTGTTAAAGTAAGTGCTATTTACAACACTTCGTGATGTAGAATTACCCTAACTTTTAGGACTTTTTGGGTTATTTTCCTTGGGAAAAAAGATGAGGATTATATATTACGCAGTTTAGCAGTCCCATCCTGTCCTGTCCCTGTTGTGTACCCTGTCATTTCTTCTTTTTTCCTCCAGTTACTTTTCTTCCACTTTATTTAGAAGTAACCTGGAAATAGATCCTTCTCCAGTATAAGCATCTGGTCATTTCAGCATGCTTGAAGGTTATCCACTGTGATGGAATGAATCATGGTCTCATGGAAGCACATGGGAATACTTGAAGGGAGAATTATTTTATTACTGGAATTCTGATTTTTGGTCCTTTGAGAGAAACTAGCAGACATGCTTAGCTGGGTATAGGATTTCCAGTGTGGAATCTCCTATGCCCAGTTCAATTAAAGCTTGATTTTTAAATTTGTAAATAGGAAATCCTGCTGTGTTCACCTTCTGTGCCATTTAGTATTCTGCTACCATTTGTTTTTACGTATACCTTTGTACACTTTTTAAAAGAAATATAATAATTACCATGCTCTTTATTTGTAACCTTTGCGTTCAGTCTTATTGAAAGTCCTAAATTTTGTCCTTAAAAATGTTTCTTAAAAGGTGTTATCATAATTTTCTATTTGTTTCAAATTTTAAAGTGGATTTATGACATCTCTCTGCAAATATATCAATTTGTCAGATAAAGGTTAAAAATTAGATACATTTTATTCATGTTAAAGTCACACCCAGCTTATTTAAAGGCAGCTTTGACTTCGAGTTGCAAGCCTGAGGATATTGATTTGAATTATGCATGACTGTCTGGTATGCAGTTCCATTAGCCTGCTGGGTGGATAATGTAAACATGTTCAGAATTTTAAGTATCCTATATGAGCGGCAGGTTAAAAATAGAGCTGATAAGAGCATGTGTATTTGGAAAATCCAAATCTCGGAGAATAAAACTACAAAATGTTCGTCTCTTCAAGAAGCTGACTTCAGGTGTGGTTTTCTTTCCTTTAAAAATGCTCAGCCCAGGCAAATATCGCTTACATATGTGACTTGAACAGGTGACATGGTTGCTCTTGTTTACTGCCAAGAGTTGATGTTTGTACCAGAAAACATAACGATAACCGAAATGTCAGGGCTAACCTTACATCTTTTGGAGAGAAAAAAAAGGACTGCCTCTGTTGTTCTTGTTTAAATTGCTCAAGATTAACTCTAGTAATTAGACTCATTTCTTCTTATATTCAGGGAATCTTTTACTTGATTTTGCTCAAACTTTTGTGGCTTCCAATACTTCATAGCTCCTGTTTTTGTTACATCTGATTGGTTTTCCCTATATTTCAGCAATTTTTAGTTTGATAGTATGTGCAGTGACTTCTGTAACTTTATTTGGAAATCCTCAGCACTAAAAACACTGCTTTAATAAATTTGTAAACAGCTACTATATTTTAGATTTTTTTAAGGCTCCTGTTTTAATAGAACAAAAGACAACTCTGAAATGAAAAATACAGCACCATCTAAGTTATATTTTATTAACATCTATTATACTTTGAAGTGTTTGTATTGTATTTGTGTTGTAAATGTAGCATCTGTGGCAATCTGAGTGGAAATAAAAAAAAATCTAGAAATATATTGTACTTATTTTAAAGTGATGGATACAAAAAAAAAGTCTATATTTTTATTAATTTACAACTACTTTTCCAAAATTATTTTGCTTGAAATGCTTCATATGCAGTTATGTTAAATTCTGTATGTAATACCAGAATGGAACCATTTTTTGGAATGGAACCATAATGAGAGAGAAAAATAATTATGTATTTTCCACTGATGTTAGAATGCTTATTTGCTTACTTCTTACTATAGAAATAATCACATGAAAATTAGCAAGTAAATGTGTGGCTGAAAAGTTCTTGAAGATGAAATTGATTGTTCTGCTTTGAGATCTTTTCCTGTCACATTTGGAATCATGTGTTGTTGGTCCACACAAAATTCGGTCAATAGGTAACTCTTGAGCACATCTGGTAGAGTTTGAAAAGACGATTTGAGGTGGTGGTCATTTTCCATTGTAAGTGAGGAATAACTCAGCTGTTAAGGGAATAATGGCTAATGCTCTCCTTCAGAGGAACTCATCATCCTGTTTCATGATGGCTGTTATCAGAGCAAAATTCCTTTCCCTGGCAATGAGACACACTCATCTGAATCACCTGCTTTTTTTCTGGTGCTGTTTCCTACCTGTTGACAAAAAACAAAACAAACAAACAAAAACCAAACCCAAACAAACAAAGTTTTAAAAGAGGAAAATAAGAGAAAAATCTTTGGGAATAAAAGAATAAAAACTTTAGTTGTCGTTAGTGCTAAGGGCAATCTCACGGCCTCAAAGTTGTGGGAAACAGCAGTGGCCACTTCTTAATCTTGGAGATTCACTGCAGGAAGAGCTTAACTTTTTTTAATGAAAGATAGTAACTGTTGGTCTCATTATTTCTTAAAAGAAAAGTAGCAGTTTGCACTCTTATCTATCTAAGGAGGAATGGAATATCTCTTTGTGATTTTGAGCACAATGCAGATAACCCAGGAGAGTATGATAAGCAGGTGCAGAGGTGAGTGCGATGACAGGAGTACAGAGCCATTGTGCAAATACCACTGCTGTTCCAGAGGCTTTTTGGTTTTGTTTTTATGAGAGGTTCCAACACTAAACTAATGATTTAATAATATTTTGATAATACAGATGACTTACCATCAATGCCAAAGTAGCAGTCAGCTTTGAGTTCCTTTTTGTTGTATGCTAGCTCTAAATTATTTTTAAAATAAATTTTCAGGAAAAAAAAAAGTGAGGTTTAATTATGGTTGTGTTTATAGTAAAAGCATTGTGGGAATGTTTTTCATCCCAAAGCAGAAGTAACATGCCCTGAGAAAGTTCAAAGTCAAGTTTAAAAGTTAAAAGAAATGAATCTTGTGGCGTTCAGCCAAACACGAGGCTAAGCTACAGTGATACCATTAGAAGAATGAAAATGTGCAGTGTGTTTAGTGTACATCTGTTTGTGGAAAACAAATTATCAGAATGATACAGTCAATTCATAATGCTAGTAGAAACGAGAAAGTGTCTGTGTCTTTTATACTTCAGTGTCTCTAGCTCAGATACTGTGCTTTGAAATCTGTGGATTTTAAAGCAAGGCTGAGCTTATGGATATGAACAAGTCAGGTAACTATTTGTGGAGTATTTTGCTGTAATACCTAGAGAAGTTTAGATAACTGAGTAAAAAGGACAGGAGGAGCATTGTGCTTATCCCTTACTGTATGGCTCTCAAGTACTCATCTGCCTTTTTGGCACTTACATGGAGCCCTTGTCTTTCCATAAATAGAGTCAGAGCTGAATGATGGTTCTGAATGCATTTATATTGAGTTCATATTACAGTATTTTTTCCTTCTGGATATTCTCTTTTATTTCTCATATATTCATTCAGATTATGTTCATGTCAGCACTTTGGTTTTGAATCCATTGTTAATTTTGCTGTCTGAGTGGAGAGGATCTTTTGTTTTCAAGGACAGGTCAGAATAGAGAAATAAAATGGGATGATCAGTTTACTAACTGCCCTCTTCTTCGCTGATTAGTACAAATTATTCCTAGCTTGTTGGAATGCAATTTACATTCGAAAATGCCCATAATAAATTGGTATAAAGAGGCTTAACAATTTCTATTTAAGGGAGTTTTATTTACTCAAGTTTATGCATAATCTCAGAGTTGAATACAATGTTTCTGCAACTCTTATGAAATGCTTGCTGAGATTTGCTGTTTTACATCTTCAGTGATCTATTGATGTAGAAACACTTAAACTCTGTCAACTCGAGATAGCAAACTCAGAACTATTCTGTGTACTTCCTTTTTCATTTTACTGCTGTTTCAGAATTGATCAGACCAAATTGTTTGATGTCTGCATCTTTTTCATGTTGCTTTCCTTGTGATAGAAAAGAACCTGCTTGTTTCTTACTTTACAAGTGCTGCTTATGGTATGCCTCAATTTGGGGGGGTGGGGAGGGGATACTTCCAAGAGGTTTGGTATTCATCCTGTATAGATGGCTCAGATTCCTACTGTGTCAGTTTTCTGGTGTTTGATAAGGCACACAAAGCAGTTGTGGGAGAAGGCATATCACTTGTATCCATGGTAACTCGAAAGATACTTTGGAACTCAAAGGGATCGAATAAGCCAGAGTAATAGGTCTCATTATAAGGGCAAAATACATAAAAGGTTCATGCATATGCTTTTAATTAGTTGCCAAAAATAGCTAGAATCAGAGGTGATGCAATGGAACAATAATTCTTAGTACTAGAAATGGGAAAAATTTGGAACCTAAAGATCTTACCATCTGGTGGGCATTCAGACCATGAATAGCAATGGATTTGCTATGGTTTCTTAATCATGCTTAGGACATGAGAGTGCACACTGTTAAAAAGCTCGTGCAGGTCTCCTATGACCACAGGTTTTAGAAGTTCCATAGTGATGTTCATTCACATGGCAGTGGTGCAGCTTCTTATAAATAGTACACGCAAAGCAAAAGCATTCCGTAATATTTTAGAAGTGCACTGCTGGAAAAATAAATGCAATGAGTGCTTCTATGTAGGGGTAATAAAAGATAAATATTGAAAATGCAGATTAGTTTGAGATTGAAGATCCAGTATATTCCAGAATAAGTCACTTTGGTTTTAAAATAGGGAAGTAAGCAATGGGAGGAAAAGTGTGAAAATGTAATATAAAACTTGAATAGATGCAGTAGAATTGAATCGTGGAGAACCAAAATAGAACAATGTATGGGGTACAAGGTATAGGATATTTGAATAACAATTTTAATAGAAATATTTTAGTACAGTGAATAATTTTAAAGTTTTCTATCTGAACAGCAATGTTTGTAAGGAATCCATCTTGTATTGCAGTGCAATTCTGCACATTATTTCCTCTGTTGCTATAGAAACTAATTCTAGTGCAGCTGTGATCGCTTATCAAAATTCTAATGTTTCAATACCCATTTCTTATTTTGAGTTATTTAAATAGCCTTGTCGTACTTTGAATCAAACTGCACATTTCATCACTACCGAATTGTTGACTGGTCAAAATGTTAATGCAAAGTGATAGCAAATACTGTTTTTTTCCTCTTTCTGCCATCTAAGCTATCATACTTATTGTTAAAGTTTGAATAGTGAGCAAATTGAGGCTTTTTCACTTGATAAATTATAAAGGTCAATATTTGCTTTCTAACATTGTCATTTTGTTATGGATATTACTTCCTCAGTGTAATCTTAATTATATTTAGTATTTCATAAACCTTGAATTTTTCTTGTTTCTTATATGTGGACCTGGAGTATGTGCATATGTATATATCTGTGTTTACAAGTATGTGTTTAACAACAATTTTATATTACATGCAGAATGTAAATTTTGGTTGATTGGTTGGTTTTTACCTAAAACCAGTATCTTGACATATTCATTTTATCAAAGTAAAAATGTCAGTGATGCTGAATTTTCTAAAACTTGTCAGCTGCAAGGTGTACTGCAGTAGAACAGCACCAAATAACTAAGTATTCTGAATCTCTTTCACTTCTTGTTTTGCTTTCTGAATTTTTATTTTTTTTTATACAATGAAAAGTTATGCTGATAAGGTGTTTGTATTTAAATCAGAATGCAGCAGTATATAGTTAGTATATCCTATATATATACATATAGCTGTAAGGAGCTATATTTGACTATAAATTGTTAAATTACTGTATTATAGAAGTGGCTTTATAGAATTTGAGATGTCTATATTTGAGAAAGTCCTGTGCTGGATAATCAGGGATGGGGATCACATATTACCAATATATATTGTAGAATTGGTAAATCATAGGTTGAAAAGAACCTATGGAAGTCATCTGGTTTGATCTCCTGGGTGGAAGAGAGCTAACTTCAAAATTAGGCTGCTCTGCACCCAAGCCAGTAGACCTTTTAAAGCTTTCCAGGCAGTGGATAACACAGAGTCTATGGGTAAACTCTTCTGGTCTATAAACAATCTAATTCCAACGTTTTGTTTTGGTTTTCCTTACATTTAATGAGAATTTCCTTTATTGCATTGTGTTTGTACATCAGTTGCATATACCGGCTTTATATATAGTTCAATAAAGTAGTTTAAACTATGAGTGCTGAGATATTTAAAAAAAATAGAGAGAAAAGAAAGGGGAAAAAAAAAAAGGGTTCTGATTGTGAACTCTGTAACTCTGTTAAACATTATTCTGCTGAGTATGTTTTCAGTTGTGATGTCAAGATCTAAAGACCATGTTGACACCAAATCATGAGAACGGCTACAATGGTAATAGGTTTGGAGAAATATGTTGTATGCTTTCTGATGCCGTAGCAAATCTACTGAAATCTTCCAGTAATACTTTTCAAGATAATCACTGACTTTCTAATGAGTGTACACTAATTTCATGTAGAGTGAAATAAATAATTTTCAATTTTGAAATTATCATACAAACATTTTGCAGCTGTAACTGTCAGACTTTGATTGCTAATTAACTGCTGCGTACCACCTTTAAGTCTCTTATTCAACAAGCAACATCAAAAAGCAGTTTCAGGTTAGGTATATACATTTTATTCTTTTACGTAATATAAGAAAGGTTTATGAGAATTTTTTTTGTTGGATATGCATGCTTTTACTCAGTGTCACAGCCCCAATAAGCTTAATATTTTAAGTATAGAACTGTGCTCATGACAACACAATTTTTCAGTTACTGTTTGAGGAAATTAAAAGGTTTGAGAATAATATGCTGCACTCTGATCCTTGTTTGTTTAGCATTATTGTTTCTTTGGGCAGATAACAGGGAAGAACGATTTGTCTCCTGTTGTTCGATGAGACCTTATGAGCTCTCTGTATGCAATATGCAGCTTGGCCACTGTTCTCTGACTCTCACAAGCTCACCCAAAGATCTTGTGACTTCATGGTATGGCTGAATGAAAATATCCTCACCAGCCAGATATATATTCATCTAGTGCTGTCAGAATTCAGAAAATTACCTGTTTTATGAATTATATGGCTATGGAAACATAGCAGCAGCTGCATCATACATACAAGCCTAGTAAAGCAACTTGTCTTTGACAGTGGGAGGTCTCAGAATCACCACAAAGAAGTGTAAAAACTCAGTTTTCAGTAATCATGTTTCTGTATACCCTGAGAAACTAGTCTGAGGCTTTGCTGGAGTGAGTGGAGCAGGCTCACATGCTCCCTGCTGCTTAATCCATGTCTTTTTTTGTGTGTGTATTCTTAGTCCTTTTACTGGATGTGTGAAGATACCTTAGTTTGAAAGAATACTCGTTTTCTCTGGCTTAACAATGTCTGTTTCTCCTTTTTTTTCTGGATAGTTGTCCCCAGAAGTGGTATTTGTGCCATTATTTCTAAGCATACTTGTTACAGGCATGTGCATATATACAGTTCATGAGCATATATAGACAATTCTCTGCTGTTGTTGACCTATTACGGTATTTTGCATACTAAGATGGTCCTTCATTTTTTTCTGGCACGTAGCTTCTAGCAGCTTATTATTTGGTAAAGCTATAGGATCGGTTTTAAAATAAATAAAAAACAAACAAACAACTGAGTTTTCTAGAATTGGTTTTACAGGAATACTGTAGGAAATACCATCCATTTTTACTAAAGGATGTCATTGAGCCAGTATGTCAAATTAAGAAGGGAAAAAAGTGCCTGAACAGACAGGAGAAATTGAAGTCCTTTTGAATTTCATGATCTGATTAATTACCACTGTCTCTTTTTTTTTTTTTTTTTTTTTTTAAAAAAAAAAAAAGAGTTATGAAATATAAATATAAAAAAATGCCTCTTCTGGGAAGCATATTGCCTCTGCTGGAATGTAGCTGGCAGTGTTCTCTAGTTTGTGTAGATTTTCACCTACAAATACAAATATTCCCATCCATCAGGTATCTCTAATTTCTTTTTTATGTCTTTGCTCTGTTGACATTCCTTTTTTCTCAGATCTGAACTACTTGTTTTTTGCAGGTCATGTGTTGTTTTATTTTCCCCCTTGCTTCACCTTTCTTTCTCTGTCATTTTTTGCTTTGTTATTTTGGGTGTTTGTAATTTTTTCTGTTCCTACTTGCATCTTTTCTTTTTTCCCACTGTTTGCTCTTTTTCTCATTTTCTTTACAGACTACTAAATTTCTCTCCCTTTATTTGTCCTCATTCTTTTGTTGATTTACCAACAAGCAGTTGCTTTTTTTTCAGAATCATCATGCCTACCTTTTCTTTTTGCTTTTTTCTTCTTCTTACCTTTTCTCCCACACTAATGTTGTAATATTTAAATTTTCTTTTCATTATTTTTCAATGCAAAGCTGATAATGGAAAGTTCTGTGGGGTTCTCTCTTAAGCTAGCGGCTTGGAGGTTTACCTAGTGGTGGTAAACAATTCAGGTGTATTCTTAGATTAGCAACGATTTAGAAGGCTTGATGTAAAAATAAGCAAATAAAACCCAGAAGAGATGGCTAGGGTACTAGACTTCAAAGATGTGGTTTCAATTCCACACATACTGAAAGCTCTCTGTGTGATTATGAGTACTTGAGAGCAAGATTCACAACAATCTTTATTGCTTCTCATTTAAATCTGTACTTCCGTTTTCCATCTGTAAAATGCCAAATGCATTAACTTCTACTCTTTTACCACAATATTTGGATGTATCAGCAGTTATGAGATGCCTAAATCAGCATCGTATAAATATCTTAAGTGGATGGACAGAAAATTTAACTCATGCTCTTCTGAAATGGTTCATGTAGAGTCATTGTAGTGCAGCTATGTAGTAGCGACTCACTCCAGCAGAGTATTAAACCTCTCAAAATTGCGATAAAAACAAGGCAAAGGAATTAAAGCCAGCATTGTGCTTCTATTCTGGAAGCAGTTCTTAATGGAAAATATCTTTCCTGTTTCATTTTAACTAACCAAGGTAGTAATATAGAGAGCTAGAATACATGGGAGCTTTACAGAATTTTTAGTAAAGAATTACAAAATACAGCTACAGTTATGAGGTGAAGTTACTTTTTTTAAGAAACTGAAGTTGAAGTATTTTAAGCTGCAGGAAGAGTTCTCATTAAAGGTAGTACTTGCACCTTATTTAAATTCAAAGTATGAAAAAATGAAATTCTGATGATGCAGGAACGCATTTAAGTGCGGTGTACGCTGCTGCGTGGATCTTATTTGTATCATTAAATTAATAACTTTAAACTTAGAGGTCTTTTCTGTAATATTTGGAATTTGTTGTTGTTGTTGTTGTTGTTTTTTTGTCAAATCAAAAATGAATGTGACTGAAATAAGCCAAAAATACTAAAATGTTCAAGAACATATATAAAACACATTAATCTTGCTTTCAAATCATACTTTTTTCCTCACTTGAGACCAAATACAATGAGAGGCAGAACATTACAGGAATATTTGCTGTGTGTTACTGAATTTTACTGGGAATTGATTTTATATCTCAGTGGGGTCTTTTTCACCTTTCCAGCACCTCAACTTGCTACATTACTCCTGTATTACAGGTGTAGTAGTATTAAATGGGACTGGAATTGGAAATGTAATTTAAAGTGGTAAATATACACAATTGAAATATAGCAATGACAAAAAAGTTTTTCTACAGTCCCCATCCAGCTGCTACAGTCCGCAGATTGGTCAGAAAAGGGGGTTTTCATAGTCTTGAGCTTGTTTACAGTGGGTGGATTCTTCAGAGCTTTTTAGCTGTTAAAACTGAATTTTTCTCCCATGCATCCATAAATGCTGGAGAGAGGTGAATTTGGGTACATTTTCAGAGATGATGAAAGGCATTTCCTTGTCACCAAGGCACTCTTAAGATTTCAAAGCTGGTTGTCAATCACCTTTAGCAAGCAAGACTTCCAGTGTATTTTAAAACGAGGGAAAAAAAAAAAAGTTTTATCATTTAATTTATTTCAAAGTGTTTTTTTCGCAACAGTTTTGCTAATTTGGAAAAAAATAACAGTGAACAAATGTGCAAAGTAATAGCCATTAATTTAGGAAGTTAGCCAACAGCGTGGTCTGAAAAATAACAAAGGTGAAACCAACATCTAAATTGAACAGAAAGTAAGTTTTTCTTTTTGGGAAACTGAATGAACATATTACAAATACTTTATCTTAGGAAATGTAACAGTGGAAGGAAAGGCAGACAATTTTATAATTTCGTTTCTTAAAGGTCTCTGCTTCAAAAAAGCTTTACAGAGTTGGCCCTAAGCTCACAAAGTGCAGTTTTTAAAACCTCCTATTAAAAGACCAGAAAAAAAATCTTCCAGAGAGAAGTTTTGTTGACATTTGCATCAATGAAAGTCAGATATTGAACCAATAGTTTTACACAGTGTTTAGATGTTTTTTGGACAGCTGTTCAGAAAGAACTAGGCTGAACTATTTTCTATTCAAATTAATAAAAATACTGTATAAGTAATCTGAGAATGATACTTAAATTGTAAGGAAATGAATTCAAGAGATGCTAATGTATAATTTTCAGTGAAAGACGACCAAAATATTTGGGAAGGAAACAAAAGAATGTCTTTGACAGTTATTTCAATATAATGTTTTAATAATGCATTTGTATTTAAATGTTCTAATTTAGGCTAATTTTGGAAAGAGAAAGGTTGGAGTTTTTCACCAGTGCAGCACTGTTCTGTTTTCTTTATAACAGAGAATGAATATCTAGACTAGAAGAAAGGTCTTGCAAATCAGAAATGGTCTAGAAAGTGCAGAAAAGTGCAATTAATTTTTTTTTTATTTTTTTTTTTTTGGTCAGCACCCGTAAACAAGGTATGGTTTTGCAGGGTCATGATGCAAACAGACAAATAATAATAATAAATATACAATGCAAGCATCAGTAGCATCAATAGGTCTTAGACCTGTCTTGAGGAAGAAAATTGAAAGTAGCTTAAGAACTTTTAAGTCCTTAAGCACTGTTTTAATTTCCATGAGTCTGGGATCAAGTTCGTAATATATGTAAATTTTCTAAATATTAGGAAACGAAGGATTGTTTTCCCCCCCAAAAATTGTATGTGATTACTTTCTTGTTTATGGGTGAATTGCTTAATGTAGGCAGTAGTTTTGCTATGAATAAAAGTCTGAAATATGGCAAACGGAAGAAGAAAGCTGCTAAGAATTTTTTCACTTGCCTATAATCACTCAGAACCAATCCTATATTCCCCTTATTTCATTAAGCATGACTTATGCTCTAACTCTTTTGGAACAGAAATAGAATAATACTGAGATAATTTGTTTTATTGTGAAATAATAAAGTGTGTTTATTTGTTTGTTTGTTTTTTCCTCACAAAGATGCATGTAAGATTTTCATTTTAAGGGAAGGAGAGCCCTGAGGTTTCATTCAATATTTAATGTTTATATTTTATGCTCCTCATAATGTGGGGTAATTCAGTCAAAGTAATATTTTAGATGGTAGAAAAGTTCAAACATGAAAATTCCATTTGGACTGTCTGTGCTGCATATCAGAAATCTCTAAGGGTATTTAATCATTCAGAATAAGAAAGGTTTCTTTAATTTTTAAACAAGTATTTCATTTTATGTTTTATTTAAATTGTCTTAACATTTACACAGAACCCCTTGAAGGCTTGAAAACTTGAAATTTATGTTAGATTAAAAAAATGATTTTGAAGTATGGTGTATGTGAAGACATAGGAGGAAAAGATACTGTTTGAGTATGAAGATATTCATGGTAATTACAAAATATGACTTGCAAAATTATTAATTTATATAGTGATTATTTGTTTTGAAGTAACTGGAAACCAGATTCCCAAAGAGGTTTTCTGATAATGCTGCCTCCCACAATAGCATGAATGTTTAAAGAAGTAATATATATGAGAAACTAAAAGTTGCAAAAGTGTAGTTAATTATTGCTTATGAGACATGGGAATTACAACTATGGGGCTAATTTCTTTTTCTCTATGTTGAGGTGGACATTCACTGAATTAGGAAGTACAGGCGAAAGAAAGCTTGGTTTGTTATGCTGTTTCTGACAACCTTTAGGAAAATTAATTGAGATAGCAAAGTCTGAACATTGTAAACATGGAAAGGAACATCGCCAGCTTCATGGTAAAATGTTGTACAGCCTAGGGTGGTCCACAAGGGACCTGGACAGAGAGAAGAAATGAGGAACACAGGGAGTAGAAAGATTGAAATGAAACTGAAAACCTAAAAGAAAAGCATTTCATATAGAAAGTTCATATATCTTTAAATTACAATTCCACATGGAAAAATGACTTTGAAAAAGTCTGTGTATTTTCTCAGTTATAAATCGTGTGTTCTAGGAATACTCTGGTCTTAGTCACAGATGTAATTGCTGAGTCAGAGTTATTGACAGTCTCTTGAGGCTGATGGCAAGATATTTATCGTGTCCCCTCGTCTTCCAATCAATCCCGTGTAAAGAGATTTAGGAAAACAGATTGGTTGTTTGACAAACAGTTCTAAAAAGAAAGCATTTATTTACTTCTGACTTAAATGTGCTAATGACAGTTTATGTGCTCTAATTTCTGAGCGTACCAGCAAAATGCTAATCTGACTTTGTCAGGTATTTTGCTTGTAATGTCTGCTTTCTTCAGCTGTTGAGCTAGTATTATACTGTTACAATTACTTGAGTATTACAATTATTTCCACTAAAGGAAGAAAATTTTAATTAAAGCAGTTAACATCTAAGATTGATTATGCAAATCTGTGTATCGAGAGCAATACACTATATTCTCAAGTTAGAGTTTACTCAATATTTGTTACTTAACAACTTTGTTTCACTCATGTTGTGAGAATATCCACTTATTTTGGATGGAAAACTGGATGTTGGATCTTTATCTATAAATTTATTTTTTCCTTTTGGTTCTTCCTCCCTGTTCTTGTATTTCCTGTATAGGAGGAACCTCAGGCTATACAAGATTTGATTTCTCTGTGATTAACCATGTCTTCCGGATTTGGGATATATGTTGGCTGGTTTTTCACACTGACTAGTCCAAAGTGTTATGATAACTTAATATGCTGAAGTTTACTGGGGGAATTGGTAAAATTTATTTTCTATGTTGTTTGAGAGCAGAAAAAATCATAAATTTGCATAGAAAAGATGCTCCAATTAATTTTGGGTTTTCACTGTAACCATTTGCTTAAGAATAACTCTTCAGCAAATCTTATTAGCCACATTCAGGGGTCTTGGAAAGGCATTCTTTGTGTCACAGAATACAAGGATGCACCAATGTAACCGTGTATAAGTTTACACTTTAAAGGTACAAGGTGTATTTATAGATCCCATCTGTAAATAGCCGTTTCAGAACATGTTTTTTTTTTTTGTTTTTGTTTTCAGATCTGAACTTTTTTCTTTAATGTAACCAGCATGCATTTGCACTGTTTTCTTATTTTAAACTTTGATACATATGCAAAATGTTGTTGGTTGATTATTTTTGTTACTACTTCTATGTAACTTTTAAGGAAAATACCGAGTATCAGGCATTATTCAATGTTGCTGTATTCACTTTTGTCTGTGATACTGTTTATTTTTGATACAATTACGTAATCATGTAGTTCAAATTCACAGTATTTTCAGAGAACTGTAACATGAAATCATCATTTTAGTGAATCATTTACAAACATGTGGGGAAGGGGAAATTAATTTCAAATGAGATTTGCTCACTCAAAAAGGTAATTTTAAAATGTTGATGTCTTAGAGAAACCTTTTCTTCAAAAGCAGTATATGCCTGTTGATAAAAATGTCCTTAGACTTTTAAACCTGATATGGGGTATTTGTTTTAAGCGTTTACATGTTATTTTTGTTTGGTAACTAAACTTTCAAAAATAAGTAGGTAAAAGCTGCCCTTCTTCTGTGTTCTGCTTTTCTGAGATTTCTAAATCACAGCTGGTTAATAAGAATTTCCTTTTCTTCACTTCTTCCCCACCTACATTAAAAGTACGTTTTCTGTCACACAGCCTGTGCAGTTTTCCCATAGGGAAATATAATGGAGTTCATCAAAGTGGAAAAAAGTGAGTCATAGAGCCTTTTATTTACTAATGTAAGACAATAATGGTGTTGTTAGTTACCCAGACACATTCTGTTTCTTTAGATTGTGAAAAAGCTGGGGGTTAAAAAGGCTTTGCAGACTACAAGTAAAAAAGAATGACATTTAGTCATAGTTACATGATATTCACTGTATCTTTAAGGCTGTTATTGCCTTTGAGAAACTAAGAGCAGAAATTTTGTTGCTCTAAGTTTAAATGTATATTTAATTATTTAAGTAATAAAAAGCTAGTCCTGTTTTGATGATACAGAAGGTCAAAGGATATCTATTATTTTATTATGTTTAAAATATTATATTAGAATCTAAAGTGGTGCCTGTCTGGTTTCACAGGCATGAGTTATCTAATGTCCAAAAAAGTGCTTTCCCATATCTCTGTGTTTTACAATGTAGATCTTTCCCATTGTTCCTGCATGGTGATTTCAAGATTCAAACTGTCATACTTGAGAACTCAGTTTCATGTGTAAGGCTCTTATGTACATCTGCAGCACCAATGACTGCAGTTGGAGGGTAGGATTCCCTGCCTGCTCTTTTTTCCTTTCTAGGTCTGTGGGACTGACATTTCAGGAGTTAGTGGCACTGGGCTAGCTAACAGCAAAGGAGCTTTGCTTGGGATCACTCTGTAGGGTTTATCAGAGGAGAGAGGGAGGATTCCTGACTCCAGGATCATTTCGTAGGAGCACTTTGCATTGTTTTAATCACTTGTTTGTCTTAGCTAAAACTCAGAGAAGCTCCATCAGGAGCCCAGTGGTATAGAGAAGAGCCCTGCATTCCCCAGAAGAGATGAACTTTGAGGCCTGTATATATTGGTGCCGTAGATATGCTCCATAACGAGCTGTGTTGTCCCTGTCTCTCCATTGCCCAGCTTTGGTGATTGCGATGCACTGTGGCTGTCTTCTGGCTAATGTTTCTGGGTTTGCTTCCCATGAATAGTGAGACTTCTTGTTGTCTGAGAGTGCCACGTTACTGTTTTCAACTTTGTTCCATAAAGGGTAGCTCTTAGGCATAGTCTGTTTGTTCAAGTGATAAAAAAAAAAAAAAAGGTTATTGCCTCTGAAGTAATTAAAAGGTTTGTATACTTGGTGGGAATTTAGGACGTAGGCAGGGCAATCCTTTATGCAAAAAATTGATGGTGAAACTAAAATACACCACCTTTGTCATGTAGGAAGGAAAATAATTTTCTTTCTTAGCGGAATCTGAAATCAAAGCATGTGTCATACTAATGCTCACACTTTTGTTAACTTCCTTTTTTTTGGTAGATTTTTCCTTTGTGTGAAAGTGGTATGTCTGACAACGGAAAACACTGTTGGTTTGAAATTTTTGTGTTGAAGTTATTCCTATATGTGAGGGACATTGAAACCTTCATTAAAACCTCTGTAGCTGACAGAAATGATATGTGAAACAGGTTTTGTGTGTCCTTAGAACTACTTTCATTTTAGCTACAGCATACCTTACTGTCTTTTCCCAACTCCGTGTAACACTGTATAGTAAAATATAAGACCAAAATTTCAAATGTAATTGTTGGGAATTAACTTTCTGTATTCATAGCCATGTATGAATTTATTTTCTGAGGACATGTATAACCACAGTTATATCATCTATCATCTGTCTGTATGAAACAAAGATGTTAAGCATCATTCACCCCCAAGCACCCGACTGCTCATGGTACTTTTTCTGCTATTTTTGGTGGCTGGAGCCAATGTCTCCCTTCTTATAGACACTGGGTATGTAACCTGTAGCCATTCTTAGTATGTAGAAAGGAATCTGTCTCTGAGATACTGCTTCTTTTGTTAAATTCACAGGTGAGCAGTGTTCACTTGTGTGAAAAGGCTTGTGTCAGCATTTATTACTACTTATTTGTCCTCAGAGTTTCATTTACTATCTCCCTGGGTGAGCAACTACATGGGAGGTAATCAGAAGTTTGATATCATGGCTTTAGGGAGTGTATTTTGTTTCCTTAATTGGTCTACATTCCACCTGTGCAGAATGTGACTCAAGATACCCAAAGGTTTTTGCAAAGTAAGCATTACTGAAATTCAAACCTAGACTTCTTTTCATGCCGTATTTGTGCTGTATTTGTTTATGTATGGTTTACACAGTTCATTTTGACTATATATTTAATCCTTTGCTTTTCTCCACATCTTTCATCTGAGAGATCATATGTTTTCATTTTGAATGAATATTTTTGGTAGTATTTGTTAAGTACAATTTTATGCTGTCCAGAATTGGACATACTATTTTCTACAGAACTTTGAACTGTAAATAATCAGAAAGTAAGTAAAGAATTTTCATTATTCTCAGCTAACTGCATTCAGAGGATGAGAAGAACACCTCCGCTAGATGAACTGCAGCCACCTCCATACCAGGATGATAGTGGTTCTCCTCATCTTTCATGTACGCCTTCTGAAGTTGGAGACAGTAAATGTGAATTTTCCCAGTGTAGCAACAGTCCAAGATGTTCATATAAGTGTCCAAGTGAGGGAAGCACAGGACACGAAATAGAAAGTTTTCATAACAAAGGATATGAAGAGGATGTACCAAGTGATAGCACAGCTGTCCTTAGTCCAGAGGTAAATGAACACAGTTGAATCTTCTGAAGTATCGTGCAATGCAACCTTTTGAGAGCTTTTTTTCTAAAGACCAGTGTACAGAAATGTGAACAAACATATTACAGCTCATCATTAAAAAATCATTTGTAAGAAAGAATGACAATCGGATTTCAGATTGTTCCGTATAGTTGTTGTTAAGTTTTAATTTTCAAACAAGTTCCCAATAAGAGTGAATTATTTTTTTTTTCTTCCACATATTTTTCCTATGAATCTGTTAACACTTTACAAGTTGAACATCTCATAATACATCTTTAATGGTGGGAAAAAATTACAAAGATTTTTATTTTTTAATTGTTGATAGTATAATAGAGATTTGGTCCACTTAATTTTCCCTTTTTCCATTACAAACTATAATGACATTTATTTAGTATTACTACAAATAATTCATCTTCTATTGATATTTCCTTGATATATCTTTTTGACATATCCTTGATATATCTTTAACAAACAATTACTGCACTGGTATGTAATGGGTAAGTCTGTTTTACTGATGCAACGTGCAGAAGAGTCTTTTTTTGGTACAGTTTGTCTTTTGTCTTTATTTGAAGTTTTGAAGTGCATAGTAGGGAGCAGTCCTGATGTGCCAACAGCTGTTTCTGTCTTAGTAAACCTCGTGGTAATTTGTTGCATTCTGAGGTGTTGGTGCAACATCTGGAAGGCCCACCTGCTATATGAATGCAAGGTCCTCCAGTACCTAGCTGTCTGCATGTGTCTGGCCCTCAGCTAGGACAGCAGTCAGCACAAATTTCATTGCTGAAAAAGGCGTAGTGTGTACATACGATCCTCAAACCATAACAAATTACAGGAGATCTAATCCTGGTTCTTCCCATTACGTGTCACACCAGGCAATAGTGTAAGTGTACACAGTAAGGACGAAGAATATTGTCAGGATGTTTTTATAACCACTCAACTTGTAGAATGAAGTTGTCAGAGGAATTCCAATAGCTATGTAGCATCCAGTTTAAAATAAGAACGTAACATTTTTAGATTGAAAAGGCTATATTGGGGTATCTACTTATATAAGCAAGCATATCTTTGATAATATGAAAACACACAGGAAATATGTTTATTTTACATATTTGGGATAACTTATGTAAATATTATGTTGACCCCTTTTACATATTGTTTCAGTATCATCAAACTAGCTGTTTTAAAAACATAGTGGGTGAATATTTATTCAAAAGTTGAAGTGACAATAAGCAGTTTTAAAATTAAGTTTACAGTATGGGTTAGGACTGTTTATGGAAAGTTCAGAACGGACTCATTTTACACCATTCTGGTAAAACTGCTTTAATAAAGCCATGATAATTTTTGGCAAATCTATAGCATCTTCGTTCATGGCAGCAAGAGCTGCACATGCAAATAGGTATTGTAATTCCTGTATTCTTTGTTGGCATTTCACTGTGCTCTCAATCACCAGACAGGTCTTAAAGCACTACAAAATGTTAACTTAAAATGTGTGTATACTCACACCAAAGTAAGGTAATTATATCTTGTAACATATGTGTATGCATTTTAACATGTGAGGCAGAGAAGAAGGGATCATAAATACAGCCTAATTTAATCCAAGCTCTGTCTGATTGGCTCCTGGCTTTTGGCAGTATTGGCCAGGTAAAATCTTTTGATTTTTTTTTTTCTTGGCTGCTAGTCAGCCATCTCTTCAGGCTTTCAGTGTTTAATTACTTTGTTTATGAAATGCACAAAAAGATCATAGTCATTTCATGTTGCTTAGAGAAAGCTATATATTTCCATACTAGGCTTAATAACATAATACAATAAATAAATAAATAAAAGCTTTTTTCTTCTTCTTCAGGATATGTCAGCTCGAGGATCATCTTCACAGCTTCCTAAACCTTTTGATCCTGAGCCAGTAGCTAAATATGGCACACTGGATGTGACTTTTGACTATGACTCACAGGAACAGAAGCTTTTGGTGACAGTGACAGCTGTCACAGATATTCCTACATACAACAGGACAGGTGGAAGCTCATGGCAAGTACACCTAGTTCTTCTCCCTATAAAGAAACAGAGAGCAAAAACCAGCATCCAGCGGGGACCGTGCCCTGTCTTCACAGAGACATTCAAATTTAATCACGTTGAGTCTGAGATGATTGGGAATTATGCAGTTCGCTTTAGACTGTACAGCGTACGTCGCATGAAAAAAGAGAGGATTGTGGGAGAAAAGATTTTTTACTTAACAAAATTGAATCTTCAAGGGAAGATGTCAGTGCCAGTGATATTGGAACCTTCTTACAGTCTGTCTGTGAGTATTAAATGAAGCAGAATAACAATGCAGTGATATACATTGTCCTGAATTTTGTAAGAATGGTGTGTATATTTAGTCATCACATTCACTGGATTTTTTCAACAGTCATAGCACCGTATTAGCACAAAGATGATTTCCTCAAAGATTCTGTAAATACATTCAATTTTCACCTGCAAAAGCTGCCTGTATTTTTCCTTTTAATTACTTAGAATTTCCAATTTATAAGTAGGCACATAGTGGTGAATATATGCATGTATGTATACATGCATGTTACATATATGTATTTAATTGTATAATCTTTACCCAGCCACCCACAGCACTTCAATTAATTGCAACACGTGGAAGGCACTGGCTAGTATAGCAATAGTTATTTTCTTTTCATGAAGGAAAGATAGGAAGGAGGAATTCTGAGAGTGCAAAGTAATAACTTCAGTTTAGAATCTTGTAAATTATTTCTGATGCAGTCTGAAGGGAAAAATAGTGTGAAAAGTAGTGCAAACTACTAGTGAAGGATTTTTGCTGGAAAAAAGCTTACCTATCTGATGGACAATTTTTTGTCCCCCCAAATAATTTATCTATACTATTTTAAATAAAGCAAAGCAACTGTAATTAGAGATAAACTTAGTGGGAGGACATGCTGGGTCATTGAGTTCAAGCCCTGGGTATTATAGACAGACAAGTCATCCTCTTTGGGAAAAAAAAAAAAGTGAATTTTCATCTGAAAACATCAGGTTGTTTCATTTCCAACCTGAATTTCCTTGTGGCCAATTTATAACCATTTGTTCTTAGCTTAATTAGTTCTCAGGTGTTTGCCTCTGGGTGCATTTATACACATTGGTTGTATTCCTTCTCAGCTGTCCTTTTGCTAGAATAAGCCAACAACCATCTTTATGCCCTTCTAATCACAAGCCATTTAGGAGTTACTGAACAGGAAAAGGTAAGTGTTGTTTTAATTTGGAGAGATCCACCTGTTCAGGAATATTTGTAACTATAAAATCCATGATGAGGGTACATCATAAGTTCTGAATTAAATATACTTGGCTCAGTTGAATTTTGTTGCTGAGAAATGTTTGTATTTGACAGCTTTTTATGAAGATATCTGGACACGACGGTTGCCCTGTTTTTTTCCACTGATTCTCATTATATGGATTTTATATATTAAATATACCTTATGTCACTGAAATTCTTAATCCATTGAAACATCTGTACTAATCTATTCTGCTGAAATTTATTTCATTTGCTCTGTCTGGTACTATATTAATGTATTTTATTAGCTAATACTTGCCTTATGATCTTACAAGAACAGTTCATATGCTGCGAAGTTTAGTATTTTTTCAGTTATATCCTAAAGCTGTTCATAAGAGAATCTGCGTAAAAGTGGACCAGCAAGTTCAGTGCCTTTGAAACATAGCAGTATGCTCCCATGAGCTGTTCCTGCAGCTTTCTCTGCTTATTTTTAAAGTGTGGAGAAGTACCTGACATGGTGAATACACGATACTAGTATTTTCCTTAAATAGGTTTCAAACATGTAAGTGGCTTATTTTCACAAACTATTTTCCTCAACAAAGATTTCAGCCTATTCCTTACCTTTCCATGCTTCATATAATGCTTACATTCATACCTGTTGCCCACAGTCTTATTGCCATTTGTCTTTAACAGTCCTTCACCACGTTGTTCCTGTACCATAAAAAGATATGTTGCCGTATATTATTCCCTCCTCAAGAGACTCCTTTCTTCCTCAAGACATAATAAATTCTGCATAAGTAGTTAAACTGTTGATTTCCCTTGGATTTATCCGACCCCATGTCTGCCTCTATGGTTTCAACTCTTCCATCGCATTCCTTAAGACCACTTTGTTATGTGTTGCTGCAGTACTCCTACGTAACCAGTTCCTTTTCACACAGTATTCTCAGGCTCCATGTTTATCACATGTTTATTAAAATGCCCTTAGCTGCCTTCCATGTATGCTTGACTGGGCAAGAAGCAACAGAACCAATATGAATATTTATGTCACTGTTATCATAGACTCCCTGTCCCTTTTGGATTTAATGGAAATGGGCCATTGCATCAAAAGTTTTTAGCAGGGATGGACATTGTTGTTTTGTCTGTATATAATTTGTTTAGGAAGACTTGATGCTCTTAAAGATATTCTAGTTTTAATACAGTGGTTGACAATTTTTGTTCACTTGTCTTGGCGTTCAGAATCTATTGCAATGTTGTTTATTTTTCTTCAAGAAGTCCCCATGGCACTGTCTTCAGTTGCTCTTCGCTCTTCATACACGAAGAAGTTTTTCTGACAGTGAACAACAGCCTCCAGTACATGATAATAAAATCATATATGCATTTTATTCAGTGAAATTTGTTTTGAAAATATATATTTAATTTCAATATACACTTTTATATATAAATAATGGGCTGCCCAGGGAAGTGGTTGAGTCACCATCCCTGGAGGTCTTTAAAAGATGTTTAGATGTAGAGCTGAGCGATATGGTTTACTGGAGGACTTGTTAGTGTTAGGTCAGAGGTTGGACTCAGTGATCTTGGAGGTCTCTTCCAACCTAGATGATTCTGTGATTCTGTATATTTATATGTATGTATGTATGTATAAAACAAAAACAAAGAAAAAAGCATAGTCCTCTTCACCATCCCACAAGTTGCTCTTCTGGTGGAGAATATAAACAAATCTAGTAGTCTTTCATCATTGTCAATAACAAGATGTTTGCTGTGGAAAATTAAATTAAATTTTCTTACTTTATAAAACATTCTCCTCTTCTAACATATTGAACTCCCAGATGTGACCCTTATAGCAAAGAATGGATGGCATATGCAATCATATGTGCAATCATACAAAATAATCCTTTATTCACATATATCTTCACTAGAGAAATATTTTAATTACAGTTTTTGAATGATGTAGGACATTTCTGTGTGCAATGTATAGAAATGTGCTCTCAGTTTTGAGGACAATGGTTAGTTATCTCATATGGATTTATTTGTGTCAGTCACCTAATATGCACTTGTTTATGTGCTGTGCTTATAGTATTCGTTTCACGTTACCCTTTGTGTGGCATATCTTTAGTATTCCTTCTCATGGTTGCTTATCCATTCATAAACGTAATGCCATAAAACGCTTTCAGAATAGCATTTATTTTTTGGAAATTCTTGGTCCCTCTAGAGTTGAGCTGTCAGGTTTTGTGCAAATCCTAGCATTTTAGGCCTACTGGTGACGTTAGTGCTATATGCTTATGGTATGATCTATTCAGGATTTTATTTGGAAGGCTAAATACTGAAGTTTGTATGTATACATGAATTTTATGAAACAGTAGCTACAATTATGATACTTTAAATCAGCTAAGAAAAAGATAGGTAAGACTTGTTTAGGAAAAAGATTCAAATAGAACTTTTTTTTTTCCATATGATTTTACTTAAGGTGAATTCTACCACAAAGACTTGGTTCCTATGTGGTGGTGCATAAATGCTTTCATTTAGCTTGTAAAAATTCTGTCTATCAAAGTAAGGGGCAATTATCTTTAAATACCAAACACATTCTTACCAGGGGAATAGCTGGCTGAATTAATTTGAGTTAGTGGAGTAAAACATGGAAGATCAGAATTAGTCCTTTAACACAACAAAAAAGATGGCTCTAGCACTTTCTTTGAAGGAAATGGAGTGATTGGGAAGTGGTGATCGTGTTTCTGCAGCTACAGGAGAACTTGATTTGGTAAGTGAAGCGGCCTTCCTGCATTTGGTTCGTTGTGTACCATTTTGAGGCAGTATGCTATGGAAGGACTCTGCAAGCAGCAGCTGTTTTCTCCTCAGTGCCATGGTTGCCTCAGCTGGTGTACCTGGTGTGTGGTGTCCCCCGGCGCTGCTCCTGTCAGCTGAGAACATAAGCATAAGCCTATGGCTCCTTCTCCTCAGGTCTTCTGGGGATCGGGGAAAACCCAAAGGCTGGCAGCTGTGCTCTGAAAAACAATCCTCTGCACTGCACCAACATACACGTTTCAAGAACTTAAGTAGAATCTGACCACATTACAGGGACCTGCCGCTAAATGTGTTCAGTGGTCACAGTTAAAAATTGATTAGCTTTCCAAATCTATGCTGTTCGCTTTTCCTGATTTTTCTGTAAGTACACCCAATCTTTCGTGGCAAATTGTGACATATGTCGGGAGGCAGGAGACCTTTTCTCCATTAACACCAGCGACAGGACCCGCGGGAACGGGGTTAAGCTGAGGCAGGGGAAGTTTAGGCTTGACATCAGGAGGGGGTTCTTCACAGAGAGAGTGGTTGCACACTGGAACAGGCTCCCCAGGGAAGTGGTCACTGCACCGAGCCTGACTGAGTTTAAGAAGCGATTGGACTGTGCACTTAGTCACATGGTCTGAACTTCTGGGTAGACCTGTGCGGTGTCAAGAGTTGGACTTGATGATCCTTAAGGGTCCCTTCCAACTCAGGATATTCTATGATTCTATATAATTTAGTCTGTTCAACCAAGAAGCACTTGGCTAGGCATTGAGATTGCGAGACTGTTTGTGTCCCATGCAGAATAGCTTTGGTTTGCTACCGTGACCCTGAAAATAAGAAAGATACTTGGAGAATTCTTTGAATTTCATTTGTATGTCAAAATCCTAAATTGGTCACATGGCCAGAAAAAAAATATAAAAGATTGCTCCTTGCATTTCTATCTTAATATATTATTCTCTGTGACATAAGTATGATTTCCCAACCCAGAGCATAATTTCAAAGGGCAGTAAACAAACTAATCAGGCTGTAAAAACATATTGTAAATTTCCCAGGAGTAGGTTTTGAGAAGGAGTTTATAAGTCAATATTAACAAGGTTGTCACTAGCATGAAATTTTCACTTTTGAAGACTGCAAGCGTGTGTTTAAGTCTTCCTCGAGCAGTTCTTTCAGCTTTGAATCCAGGAGAACTCTCTTTCCCTTAGATATTAAGTTTCCTAACTATTTTGTTTTCTCATGATTTGAATTCTTTCTTGTTTGTCTGTATGCCTATACACGAAAATCTACTCACTTTTGTTACTGTCTTTCAAGGGGAAGAAAAAGGAAAAACACAGAAACAGTTAGCATCTGCAGCTTTGAGCACCCTTCAGTAAGAGCATCTGCACTGTTTTCCTCCAATTTATTTCCAGTGGGGAAAACCCTGATGAGAGATACTGCACAAATAGGTGAAATTACCTAGTCTGCGAATGTATAATTTAAATGTTTGTGGGACTTTTAATGTTACTTTTGAGTTTACTTACTGAGTGATTCTTCTCCTGGGCTTTGCAGCATAATGTAAGCATCCTACATTAGCATTCTTCATTTCAGACTTGAGTATTTCCAGATAATCACTTTTTTGGTGTATGGAGGCTGCCTGTATTCAGCATTAACTAAACATTTCTGTTCATAGGGTGTCTTTTGCAAGGGATCCTTTTTGTCTCAGTGTGTTAGCCTCTTGTCAGGATAGCCATTGTTGTCTGCCCTTGAGCTGCATCTTACACTGTACAGTCTCTGTCTTTTGTGTTCAGTTAGCTGTCAGCTGGCCCCCAGAGAACCCAGCTTGTCACCACTTCTTGCCCTTCTTTGTAGTTTGTATGAGAGCTCTAAGAACTAAAGCAGATCCCTTCCAACTGCAAACACCTAGTGATCGTCACATCGTGGGATTAAACGATCTGAATAAATCAAAAGAGGTACCACTGGAAGGCTTAATTAGAGCCAGGTGAGCTGTTAAAAGCAAATAACTTAATTGACAAATGCATCATAAACATGCCTTTTATGTTATGGATTTGCTTATTGTGAAAAATAATTGCACGACTTTTTGTTCAGTCAAATTCTGGTCCATAGAATTTTTGTTCAGTCAACTTCTCGTCTCTTCCCAGTTTAAAAGAGTGTAATCAAGAGAGAAGAGGGAAGAATCAAACTACCTGCCATTGCTTTCCCCACTGAGCATATTCTATAGAATATCTCACAGAACTAAGGTGCTCGGAGGATTTTCAGAGAAACAAGTAGTAAGGAGGCAGAGAGCTGGGTAATGAGCCTGGGTGCCCTGAAAGTGGCTTTGGATGTGTAACTTTATCTCTGTCTGGAAAGAGTACTGCTAATTACATAGTCTGGTCTTGGACTCTGTCCCACAATAACATCTCTGTGGTCATGTTTGGCAGGGAGTAAAGAGAGGAGATGTGGAAGTGAGTCTGGGAAGGAGCTGTTAGTGTAGCTTCATCAGGAGTGCAGGTAAAATGTCTGTATTTTGTGTAAGGTGTTCTTACCTAAATTGCTAGCACAAACATCTAACACCTTTTAGTGCGTCAGTGGTTCTTTGTGTGTATGGTAGGAAACCAATGGAGTAATTTAAAATGCAAACAAATGGAAGTGATAGAAAACTTAAATTGCTTCCTTATTTGTAGATAATTAATGTTCTCTTCTGCAGAGTTGATCGTTTAGAAGACTTTCAGATAAAAAGCACTAATTCTTATGAAATAAAAAAGCACCAGAAATGTCACTGTGAACTTGTTAAAATATTACAGAAAAGTGGAGTTCTGTTTTGCCATTATAAAGAAGATACACATTTTATTTTGTCATCCTAATTTTAACATTATTATTCATAGTATCCTAAACTTTGAAAACAAACCACATTTCAAAATTACTATATTTGTCTTAGTAGAAAATACACAAAGGTGAAATTAGTATGTTACCAACATGCATCTATACTCTGTAACATTATAGTTTATGTGGTAAATTAAAGCTACGCATAGAATTTGTAAGGTTTCAGTCTCTTGTCTGTAGTGATTGAAAGGACTATATTTTTTGTGTGATCTACGTTTGTGAGTGCTTCATTTATGACAAAACAACTTGTTTTGTAAAATTATGCCATCCTTAAATGTTTTCTCAAGAGTTACAAAAACAAGGCAGAGCAGAAGCTTTTGGCGAGAAATGTGAATTTTATCACTTCAGATAATCTGCCTTTTAATTACATTAATAATTTTTCAAAATCCACATTTAATGTAAAGAATACAGTTAGTGTTGAAGGTATTTATTTGCTGAAGTCTTATAAGTTGGAATTTCTGAATAAGATATCCTGCTAATGTTTGAAGCGTACCATTCTACCCAAAATAAGTATTTTTTTTTTTTCCTAAAACAAAGCTATATATTGGGAATATGTCAGAATATTTAGTGTCATGTTTATGATACAAGTTGACTTAGATACTAATACTGTAAAGTGTAAGTAAATTAATAAAAAATACACATTCTACCTAATTGGAATCTGCTTCAAGGTAACAGTGAAGCAAAAATAAATAAATAAATTAAATAAAACAAAATGTGTCGTAAATAATGATGCTTTCCTAAGACTGAATCTTTTATGAGGTGGATAAAACTAAGTTTCAATGTTTCCAAGTTCAGGTTATTAGTTTAAAGCAAAAGACTAATAAACTACGTGTTTTCTTAGTTTTTTCTATATAGGGCTGGCAGCTCCAATAGAAATTGGCATTTCTGCCCTAATATCTTGTGAAGATAGGTAACTTTGATTTCAAAAGTATTGGTTTTCTTTAAATAAATATTTTTACTGTAACCTACAGAGATTGACAAGCATTTAAAATTGTAGTTTTTAAAAATGACAAAGCTTCAAAATGACAGTGGATTATAGGACAGAAAGAAACAACAACAAAAGAAACCATATTAATTTAATTGCTTTTTTGTTGCAGTGGCTTTTTTTTCCAAATCTTATTATTGGCATTACTATTAATAATCTTAGTATTTCAAATATATATGAGATTGTCATAAATATCATGTAACTTCTGAGTTCTAGCTATAAAAGCAAAAACTTGATACTTCCTGAAAGTTTAGTTTACTGAAAGGGTATCAGTCATTTCGTTTAAGGCACTGTTTGATTACATCTTTCGTATTTTTAAGGACTTTGTGTTTTTAAGTATATCAGTCCTCACAGTTCTTCCATGAGCTAGGGGAAATAAAATTACTGCCATGCAAGTGATGAGGAACCAAGGCCCACATTGCCCCAGAGGCAACAAAGCATCCAGTACAGTATGTAAGTGTGTTTTGGATACCAGAATCCAAAATTATAAAGCTCACTTTTCTGGCATACCTGATTGTTTTACGTACCTCTGTTTTCAGAGCTAAGTTCTTCAGGCAGTTTGTGTTCTTTTTTCCAGGAATGAGCCCAGTACATTTTGAAAAGTGTTTTAGCTTTGAAACATGTTTTTATAAAGTATCTAGTGCTTAAGACGCTAATAGAGCATGTGGAGCCTCTAGGTCTGTTTTTCTCTTCTTCTGTCTGGCTCTCCAAACAGAGGCAATGGATGGGCTCAAGGCTGAGAGCTGGTCTGCAGCCTGGGTGGTGCTCGGGCACTCTCGTCACCTCCTCAGCGAGCTTTTGCCCCAGAGTGAAACACTAGCTTCAGGATTCAGCACTGGGCTGTTGATTAGGAGAGATGAATAAATACTTGTATCAAAGGTGTTGGAGGCCTGGATTCAGTTCTTCCTTTTGCTTACGAGGATGCAAATTTCTTTCCCTAACCTCTCAGTTGTATTGCCATAGAAGTAGGAGAAAATAATGTGTAACAAAGTTCTTTAAGAGATTAGTGGTAAAACATTAACATTTAAAATTCGAGAGAGGCATTTTGACAAGTAACATGCTGTGAATCAGATTCTTGTTCCTGAAGGATTGTCAGCAAGGTTTCATCTTTCCTGTGTATATTTTGAAAAGCCAAGAGAATCAGATGTTCTTGGTTTGCAAGCCTACAGAGGCATGATTTTAACCTATGCAATGAGGGGAATGAACCTTTCAGTGTTGTCTGAGTGTGGCGACATTGTTCCTCATGATTAACTTCATTTGGCTTAAGAACAGAATTTATCAGTACACAAGAGTAACAATAAACGGAATTATAGTGAAGGAAGACAAATCCATTTACATATATTATTGTTGCAAATATAAATTTATTGTCAGTGAGTAGCAAAAAGATTATTAGAAAATACACCTTATGGATTCAGGTCTGATATCATGCATTGTATGCGTTCCCTTTTATTGGCACCAAGGGAAAAAGTGTCGTCTTTTTGATTGCTGACTTTTGTACAGCATGTGAAATACAAATACTGTTTAGTGGGAATGCTTTTATTATTCATTATTATTTATTATTTTATTATTTATTAAAGAGTGATGTTTCTTCTCTAGATATACAAAAAAGTCATCAGGGACAATGTTTTGGACTAATTAAGTTTTTGTAGAATATATGTATTACTTCTATAATGTAGTGAAAAGCAATGATTCTTGAACAAATTGGTCAAATAAAATCAGCCCAGCTTTGTCATAAAGTACGGTCCTGTGGTCTTTATGCAAAAAGTTTAAGTCCTATGGGCAAAGCTCTGTGATATAAAATCAAAAAGTTGGAATTTTTTAATTCACTCCATTTACTCCATTTCCCACAGTGAAACTACATTATCAAAGCGACCTATGCATACATTTACAGAAGGATGGAGTGCAGATCTATATGGAAATGAAAAGCTCTTTGGTAGCACTGTAATGTCATGAGATGAAAGCTTTGTTTTGGCTAAGTTTCTATTCATGTTTTACTAATTAGCAATTTCAGTGTTAATATTTCACAATTTGGTATGTGATCATGAAGCTTATATTTTGAGCAGGTAAAAATGCAACTTCCTTTCTTGCTCTTTTCTTGGTGAGTTAGCATTCTTCTTCAATTTTGACCATGTAACCAGGAAAAAACAAACAAACAGTTAGATTGGACTTTGAGAAGTGACTGTTGTGTTTTAAATCCTGGGGCAGCTTATGAAGTTGTCACAGTCAGGTTATTTACCAACACCTGTGATATCCCAGAATGCCTTGCTTAAAATGCTGAATAGATTTCTACAATATGAACAACAAGCTCTTTACTGGAGAAAATATGTTTGAGAAGATATCTAATGATACTCAGTATCCCTGATTTTAACTTCGTTGTGCAATTAAAAATCTATGATTGCTAATCTAAGCCCTGATGGTCTCTGCTGAATCTACCTTCCCCAATTCCTGTTTCTTTTTCTTTCATTTCAACGTAGGATCATTGTTGTTTTTAAAAGAAAACTGAAAAAATATAACCTCACCTTCTTTCTCTTGTGGACTTTTTTTGAGGACTTACAGCATGACCACAATCAAATTAGAGACCAACGCTTTGAACAGTATCAGGCTGGCTATGTTTAAATTCCTGGATCACCAAAATAATATGACTAAGCACTGTAGGGATAACGTGTTAAATTTTTGAAAGGCTAGAAAACTTAAGTAAGATCTGCAGTTGTGACAGGCTGAGGTTTTCAAATGTATGTGTGGAACATAGTCTGACTGCTGAATCAAGTCATCTTTCTTTTAAACTTTCCATTATGTACTCTCCCGTTGAAGCTCAGAATCAAAAGAGTCCTGTTTTGAGAGTGCCAAGAACAAGGGAATAAATGCATACTTGTAATTCATTTTCAGCGATTTACAATTTGTAACCCACTCGAAATTTGTTCTTGGAATTGAGTAAAGAACTTCTGGAGAAACAACCAAAGATTTAAAATCAGAGTTTGCAGTTTGGGGGGATGGAAGTCAGAGAATTTTCTTGAAGTCCTTCTTTAGTTTTAAGAATACATTTGCTAGCACCGGTGAGTGTTTCCTAATGAGGAAATTGATTGCTACTGGAAGGTTCTGTCAAACTTATTGGAAACATTCTGTTGAGAAGTAGTTCAAATGTCAGTATGAAGGATCACGTAGGCTGATCGCTTCTTTTCGTAGGTACCATTTCTTCTATAATTTGAGATTCTGTAATGCATTTGGGCTTTATATGTCAAATTAAGTTACTTGCTTTTAAAGCTAACTTTTATCTTGATGAGGATTTGTGCAATTTAGGTTTTAGTACTGATCTCATGCTCATGTCAGCTGTTGCTGGAAATGATAGAGACATTTGGAATCGGGAATAATCATCTTCACAAAATCATCATGACTCCTTGAAAGAGTGCTGTCAGATTCCCAAATGAGTCAAGCCATATTTGAAAAATTTGTGGATCCAATTTACGTGTTCTTTAGAGAGTCATAAAGGGACGTGCTAATGATTCAAAGTTATTGGCTGCCAAGCAAATTGCCATGCCATTGGCTAGATACTGTCCAGGTTCTTGTTTTAATTGGTACAACTCTGCATGCCAGTGCATGAAAGCAGGAAATTAAAGTAGAAATAACTGTGATACGATTAGCATGGCAGTGTAGCGAAAGTGTATTTTTTGCCTTTTTTTTTAATGCCAGGAATGAGGGGATTAAAAGGATAAAAGTGAATATCCAATCAAAGATGTGAGAATGTGTGAGAAATCTGATTTTTTTGGAAGCTTGCATGGTGAAAATTAATGCATCACTTGCTGACTTTTAGGATGGCATTCTTCCTGTCCCACCCAAGATAAAGGTTCTATTAGAAATCTGTAACCAAGAATCAATTAGATTTCTTGTAAGCTAATTTATTCTAGAGAGAGTGCATTTTTCTATTTGCATGTGTTCTGTTATTTTACTAGTCACAAATTCTCAGTCTAGAGAATAACCTTTACAAAAGATGAATAAGAATCTCCTGCATTTTATTATCTTCAAAGTTCCACTAGTGCTTTTCATGCTTGGAAAGTAAAGGATCCAAGGTTTAATGTTCTCCAGGATGCTAACAAATTATGTTACAAGTCTTATCTTACCAATTGAAGTAAATAGGGACCATGAAGGCTTCTTTTCATCTTCTTCAATTATTTCTTCTGAATGATGAAGCAACGGGAACACAAAATTAAGACTTATTTTAATTCTGGGCTATTTTAGTCTTTGTTACCTCTAGCATGTGTGAACCAAGTATATATTAAGGAATTACGTTTCTTATTGGGCAACTGAATGGAATTTGTTATTGTCATTAAGTTGCTTTTCTAGCTTTCAGTGTGTTACTCTAAAAATTAACTTCCCAATAACATACTTGAATAGAACGCATAGAACTTTTTCTTTTGTTTTATAGGGCTGTGACTCTCAAATGAGCATGTCAGAAGTGTCCTGCAGTGAAAGTACCTCCTCTTGTCAGTCTCTGGTGCATGGCTCAGCTCCAGAAATCCTCATTGGCCTCCTTTATAATGCTACAACTGGAAGATTATCAGCAGAAGTGATAAAAGGCAGCCACTTCAAAAACTTGGCAGCAAACAGACCACCCAGTGAGTGAAAATCTTTTTTCATTCTAATGCTTCTGTACTGGTGGGGATCTTGGTAGTAAGGACTTCAATCCTATCATTTAGTCTTACCCAATCAAAATGAAATAGAGCAATCATCAACTAATCTGTTTCATGTTTTATATTTCTAGTCAGTTGGGAAATAGCAAAAATCTGAAATTCAAAATATTAATTGAAAGTTGACAAGGCTGCTTTAATTTTTTATGATGGCTGAGTAATAAATTACCTTTATCATAATGATTAATTGCTAAATTACTAATGCCTCACATCATGGGCCAAGAATAAAAAGTTACTGTTTAAAGAGAAAGTACATGCCAGCAAATATTAATCTAAACACTGTGAACAGTTACCCCTGCTCCTAGAGGGTTTGATACTGCAGTCTTTAATTGCTTATGTGCCTGTGTATACGTGGTAGTAATATATTTAATTTAGGAATGTCAGCGAAGACAGCATAGAAACAAGCTGAGACCTTTGGCATATATACTGTGCAGAAGGAAGATTTATAATCAGGGAGGACTTGAACTGCGTGTTCAAGCATTTGTTCAAAAATACGTTTGTCTGAAATAAACTTTTTAATTTCAGCCAGATGGAACGTCACACAGAATATTTTTACTGTCTCTAATTCTTTGATAAAGCCTGAGAAATTTTAGTTATGAACTTTTTTTTTCCTTGTTCTTTAGATGATGAGTCTGATTTATATCAGTAGAAGCCAGACATACCAACCTGTTCCTCTTGGTTTAGTCATGGAGGCTCAGGTTTTAGTCTGTCTCTCTGTTTCTAATCCCCAGATTTGTATGACACTACTAGATTATCCAGTAGGCTTCCAATGTTTTGTAAGTGGTTTTCACATCTCACATTGCCTTCAGGTTTTAGGAAGTAAGCCAAACAACTTGAGACTTTTATGTTCTCTTTCTTTCTTGACCCATGTTTTATTCCGTTCATTAATTACATTTGGCTCAGCTACACTCTGCTCTGCTTTCTGTATACTTTTCACACTGATGGAGCCAGAATTCATTAGTATGGCCAGAGAAGGAAGGCCAAAGAAGAATTTCAAATACTTTTATATAATTAGGTAGCTGCCCCGGAGTCACCCATTTGGAGACAAAGGATAGAAATAGATGAGGAAAGCCACAAAGAGTCAAGGACACTGGAATCTCTAGGGAAAGTCACGTTTTTCTGAACATTTAGAATATGTGAATTAGTTGGGGACAGGGAGTCCATATTTGTTTTGAAGACAGGTATGTTTATTCCCCGGTAAGTTAATTCCCAAAGTGTCTTGTGCTAACAGTTGTGTACACCACTGGGGTCAAAAGTATTACTTTGAATGCAAGAAAGCAGCTTAGAAGATGACACGCAACTCTTGTAATAGCATGTTCTGTCTTCTTTTTGGAGAGAAGTTTCCTGATGACAGAAGCTTCCAAATAACTATTCCTGTGTGTTACCTTCTGTCATCCTTTCTGAAAGATAGGAGAAAGTTTTGATATTCATAATAATAATAGTCCACTTCTGCTCACACATATGTGGTTTTAGAGTTTTCTTTCTAGAAAGATGGAAACTGGTAAGACAGTGCACACAATACCTTGGAATCTAAATTTATTCTGTTGGTTGTTTTGTGCACCCCCACCAAGTGAGAAGAACTTCTTATGAATTCCTGGACCCAGATGCATGCTATTACCATTTCCTAGCTCCCTGACAAGTGCATTGTGGCCATATACCAGCCTCTCTCTGTGCCGTCATTTCCGTTAAATGAAAACTAAGGCCCACAAGGTTGATAATGAAATGTTCTGACCACATTTGTTGTTTGAACAATCAGTGCTCCAAAATCTTTAGTAGTGCTGCAAAGTACATGCACAGGTCAGTTTTCGCTCAGGTCTTGAGAAACTTCAGTAGAAAGGGTAGCAATTCTTATTTCTCACAAGTGATCCTTTCTGTATCCTAGGGATCACAAACCTATGCAATTTTTGTGAAATGTTTCTGCAGCAAATAGGGTTGAGTTCTTCATTTCTGCTTCTTGGTAGTCTATACTCCTCTGCTGCATATTTTAAATTTTATTTAGTAACGCATTTAGGAACTTACACAAGCAAATAAGCTAAATCCTGCAAGCAGTCAAAGCTGCTGATAGAGTGTGTCTTGTTTTCTTTTTGTGACGTTTAATATTTTCTCTGAGAAAAGAAGGATGCTTCTTAGTATCCCTTAAAATTTTGTTGAAAAGTTTTTTGCATGTTATATGCATGCGTATGTATTTGCACACATACATGGGATCCATAAATATATGCATTTTAACAACCGAGATCTTTACAGCTAAATAGAGAGACCCATATATGAATTTTGGATGTAAGCATCCCTCAGCTTTTTGTAGACTTTAGATTAGAGTCATTCTCATGCCCAACTACTTCTACTCAAGAAGTGTTAAAATCATGTAGCTGTAACTAATACCTAGGGGCACATGAAGCTTAGTTTTCAGTTCAGTGATTTTTCATTTTATTGCTTTTAATGTATAAGTATAACCACCACGTGCAGGTTTTCTTAATATGCTGGAGTTTGCATGAAAAAGCATAAGGGTTGAAAAAATGGATACGGTGATTTTAACCCAGTCTTCTATAACCTGATCGTCTGCATGATTCTGTGTTCGGTGTGCTTTAGAAGCCAGTAGCTGTAAGCGCTAAAATAATCCATTATTTAAGCAGTGTAATTTGTTAAAGATTACACAAAAACTGCACAAAATTGTCATTTCATGAAATTTTACCCAACAGTCCTTTTGTTCAATCCTTTTCCTGATCTATGCTGCTAAGGTTTTGTGTTCTTCCACTCCAGTGAATAGTGTTTCCTCTTAAACTTTAACCTTTGATCCTCTCTCACCCAGCTATTGACATCTGGTCATTATTTCTTTTACTGCTTTCCACCCCCTGTTGTCAGATGGACTGTTCTGTTGTCTAAAACACTTGATAGGTGGACAGGTTTATATAATCCGAGGTGAGTTCCTGTAGACACTAATTGGATGTTGTCTTTTTCATGCAAAGAAAACTTGCCAGCAGCAAAGCTATCCACGGCTGCCTACCTTATTGGTTTATAACAGTATATGTTTATTATTTGTGGCACTCTTTAATGTGCAAGTTGCATTTATCTCTGATTATGGATGATGGGATTTCAGTGTACCTGCAAAGTGAAATTATGCAATGTTTCTTTTTACAGAAACTTGACTCTTTTAATAATATTATTTGCTATTATTCATGGCAGGAATAAAGAATAAAAGCAAACAAACAAACCACATTATTTAACAGTGGCATCTTTCTTAAAACAAGTTATGACTATGACTCCATAAATGCACAACTTTCTGCAGGAGCATGGCTTGTTGCTTGTAGTCAAATGAAAATAGAGCTTTAAAATCAAGTATTTATACCCAAATACTAACATTTTGTGTATGCTAGCCACATTTACTTGCATCAGCTTCCTAAATGTACTTGCTAAGAGCACTTTAAACAACCATATTGAATTGTGTAAAAATGATTTCTCTAAAGGTATGTAAGTGTATTCCGTCATGAATCTAGAAATTATTTTTTTTCTATTTTGTAAACTTCCACTTTTGAGTGCACTTTGCTATGTTTTGGTCTTTAAAATGAATAAAATGAAGTCCAAAATGAAAACCACATCCATGCAGAGATTATTCTTAAGCATTTCATCCTGGCTGTTTTGGTATCATCACTGCATATCAACTTTTTTTTTTTCTCTTAATTGTCTTCATTCTTCCTCATTCTTATTCTCTGAAAATTCAGTGGTATGCTTTACAGTGTTGTGGCTAGTTGGAGCTTGCTAAGTGTTAAATTTAAGTTTGGAACAAATAAGGGGTTTGATGGGAAGAAGGATCATGAGGTATACCTTTAATTTAACCCATTTACATAGTACTGAAGTTAATTGACTTGTTATTGTTTGTACTATTTTGCTTAATTGTCATCTTTTTCATGTGTCTAATCTAAGCTGTGTTCAATCAGCCTGGTATACACCATATCCTTGAGAATCTTGTAAATACCTCATTATCAAAAATGTTTGTTCTAAGACTTCTGATATTCCAAACTATGATTTATTTTATAGATACATACGTTAAGTTAACACTGCTGAACTCCATGGGGCAAGAGATGTCCAAATGCAAAACTTCAATCCGCCGAGGACAGCCAAATCCAGTATACAAAGAAACCTTCGTTTTCCAAGTTGCACTGTTTCAGCTTTCGGATGTGACACTCATATTGTCTGTATATAATAAGCGCAGCATGAAACGAAAAGAGATGATAGGGTGGATTTCCTTAGGTCTTAACAGCTCAGGAGAAGATGAACTTAATCACTGGACTGAGATGAAAGAATCTAAAGGACAGCAAGTATGTAGATGGCATACTTTACTAGAATCTTAATGGACGGTACAAAGTGCAGTTGTGGTTCTAAGGGAGTTTTGTCTTTCAAGATGATCATTATTTCCGGTCACAGTCAACAGATTTGTTGTGGAATGGAAAATGAAAATTATTGAGATCAACATTCCATCTTAAAGAGTGCACAACATGCAAAACGGTGGATTTTAATACATGATCGTCGTTTAGTATCAGGCACTTCCTTGGTGTCAGAGGAGCTTTGCTATATGCAAACACGTTAGCAGTCCTTCCCCCAGCCACCTGATGCTGTGTTCATTTGGGTTTGTTTTGTGTTTTTCAATTCAGTAATATTTTATGTAAGGTTCTCCAAACTAGCGTACGCTCCTTCTTGTGTACTTTTTGTAGTGCTCTTACACTGTAGCTTCTGACCTGCCTGCATTCAGATTAAGGGTCAATAATTTGCACTATGAGAAAAAGTTGATGATCTGTGAAGAAAAAAATCAACAACAATGAAAAACACCACCACAAAAACCAAGCCCACCAGTGGAGAAGATTTAGTAATATGGCATATATGAATATACTGTTGCTTAACACTGAGTTTCTTTCCAGGAGCTTAGTACAATTAAGTTTTCATTTTTGATATCCAGTTGGTTTGAAAAATACTAGCATTTGGGCATCAGGTGAACTTTGACGTAAAATAAAAGTTTCTTCAGTCTGTGACAGGAACAAGCTCTCTATATGGCATAAATTGGGGTTTTTCCTCTTGCCTGTACTTCTGCCTAATCCAAAGAGACCAGATCATTAGTTTGGTCCCTTCCAAATCTCCTTAGACAGGTTGTACTGTAAAACTATGTAACTTTCTGTTGAAAGCACCTCCTGTATTTGTGTATTCCAATGTAGGAAGCTCATAGAGCACGATTTTACTAAAATATTTTTTTCGTTAAACAAATTGATATGTATTTCTTTAAAATATCAGCAGTTGGAAGTTAGGTTGAAAGACTGAAGGAAGTGGCAGCAGTTGAACTGCTCAGAGTGAATGAGAAATATTGTGACTTCTGTTGGAATAGACATTCGTTTGAGTCTTTTCTGAGCTGTGTTAGGGATTACTGTATGCTATTTGTTGGAAGTACAGGTCAGACTAGAATTTTTTACCTTTCTTCTTGGAGAAGACAACATTAGTGATTTTTTTTTTTTTTTTTCAGTGATTTGCCAGCAAATGAATGAATATTCACTCCCAAAATAGAAATTTTCTTTGCTTATATTCAGGTTGGGAACAGCAGCTTTCAAACAACAAAAGGAGCCACAGTATCACAAGAAAGTTTACCATCAAACGAACACTTCTGGCTTCCACTGAAATTAGAGAAATGTCTGTACTTCTGAGATTCCTATTTGTCCCAAATATTTTAATTGGAATTACACTAACTGTCCAACTGCTGAATCCAAGTCAGACTACTTCAATTGTGTATTATTGAGTAAACATTATTTTTTTAAAAGCTTCCCAATTCAAATACTCTATTTGCCTGTAGTGATATTTCATTTGCAATTTTAATTGTTGCTGTATGGAAAGCAGTCAAATTTGTTTTTCTTATAAATGATGGTGATGTCTTACTGTTTTAGCACTTGGTGGATAGAAGACGGAAGTTTTGGATACTATTGAGAGAATTAGTGGTAGCCTAGAACGTTCTCATTTGGACTTTTTTTTTCTCTCTCATATTTCTTTATAATACCTTTGAACAATCCTGGCTTTAGGGTATACAATCAAGTACAGTGAGATTGGAGACAGTGACTATACTATACTAAAGACATTTCATGGGGTTCTCAAATTGTCATACTACTAAACAAGTTCACTAGGGCCTTTTTACAGACTACTGTAATTCCACTTCTTAGTTTATTTGGTGCCTTCCGAAGGGTTTATTTGCAGAGCCAGGTTTTCAGATTTAAAGGTTAACGGGCCTGATTTTTAATCTGTTAATACATTGCTGCTTCATTTACAGAAGCTTTATTTATTAAATATGAATAATCCAAAAACTCTTTAACCAGGAATGATCTTGCAGTGCTACAAGTTCTCTTTTAGTCCTTTTTGTTGCTTGTTTTGTAAAACGTAATGTTGAGTGTAGAATTTAATAATAATAATAAAAATCAACATTAATTTTATATGCATAAGGAAAAAATGCTCAGATTTTCCCAATCCTTATAGCTTTCCTATGATAGAAGCTGTCTTAGGAGCTGATCAAAGGCAACTTTTCAATGGATGTGGAAGTGTTTTTACTCATTCTGTTTGTGGACGTTTGAATGCTCTTTCCTAAGGGTGAAATTTGTCTCTTAATGGTTGTCTCTTTGTACAGATTTTGGTTTAAAACAATGTACAGTTTTTAACAGTAGGAACTGTGGAAATTAATTCCAGTGGAGGATATATTTAACATTGCCATTGAAGAAGTGAGTTTGGAAGGTGCAGTAAGTAATCTCTTACAGAATCCAAACTAAACTAACAGTGTCTTGACTTGGGTTTATGTTTGTGGGTTGCATTACTTCAGTTTTACATCTAATCGTTCAGATTTCTAAGACACTGAAACCTTAATTTGGACATAGCAGAGATTTATAATAATATGTGTTGGGCACATCTGGGAAGAAGAATCTGTAGCTTATGTGACTGTTCTCACAGTAGTCATGTCCAGTTTGTGCTTCGCAGAAGAGGGTTTGCCTTATTTGGATTTATTCTGTACAAAGGCTGCAAACTGAATGTGTAAAGAATGGAACTGAATGTTAATTTTCAGGCAGTAGAATATGGATTTTCCATGCAAAACCAGTCACACCAATAATTGGATTCACCCTGGGATTTTTATGAATTAGTTACAATATCAGTAGCTGTCATGTTGTTCTCTTTGTAGATCCCATTCTTATGCATTGTTTGTCATTATATTCTTCTTACTGCTTTATGCGAACCGATACTTTCCTATCTGAAATCTGCCTTAGATGCAGAAGTCCCCATAGGGGCTTAAGCATATAGTGCATTTTGGTGCATTAACTGAAGTCTCAAGCATGGAACAGAATTTCTAAAGAACTAAGTGTTTGAAGCAAATTAGAAAGAGACAGTTATGTTTTCCTCAGATTTGTTGGTGCTTTCTTCATAGTTTTTTGTTGCTTATTTTTGTTCAAAAGTACAATTAGTACTTGTAAGAGTTTATCAAATTACTTAATTACTTTTCTGTGTGCCAATATTCCGTGTAGAGATTACAATTCTTGAATTAGTTTTCTGACAGTGTAGCCTTAAATAATTGTGGAACAGTGAAGTTCTTACAGATTCTATTCTGGAAAATATTTCATCCTTTCTGCATGTAATCTATTTGCTTTAAGGTTTAGAATATTTCACATAGGTGTTCTCAAAGGTAAACTCATCTTAAAGTATTATAGCTATGAGGAAAGCTGGTTAGTTCCTTTCAGTATGTGGTATGGGCATGGTTGTGATCTGTACAGACAAGCATGAAATCACTGTGCAGGAGGATGAGAGGGCCCACGGCCTGTGTAGGACATCGCTGTCTCCCGCATATGTGGAGGCACGGAGTAAGCAGAGCCATGCTTCTGCTCCCTGCTCAGGAGGGTGGCACTGGCAGGATTCAAAGCTTGGTCCCTGTGGTGCTGCCTCGGGCTCAGGACTGAAGGGACAGCCACACAGTGACCAAGCAGTGAAATCTGAGTGTAAAGGCAGAAGTTAGGCAAGGTGTGATGAATTCAGTTCATGTATGAACTGAATAGAGATTGCTCTTACATGTATAAATTCTAACAAAAAGTCTCTGGTAAAATCAGTGAATGATGTTTGAGGGGAAACCTCTTGGCCTGAGTGTTTCAACTTGAAACTAACAACACAATGCCCTTTCATTTAACCGAGAGTCATGTTAAGCTCTTACTCATCACACTTTCCTGGAGGAAAAATCACTGTCTTGTCTAAAGCAGGTTTTAATGTTATGGCTTGTCCAGCTGCAAGGCAGACTGACTTCCTCCTTGAGTTGAATTCTCAGTAAAAGTTCACCATTCATTTAATTTTCCCACTGCTCTGCATGCACACCTCCCAGTAAGGTTAGTAAGAGGAACCCATGGGCATCTACGGAGTGGGGACCTGACCCTGGAAGTGTTATGTATAATGGGATCAATAGATCAGGGCAGTGATACAGTAGGGCACCTGCAACACGATCAAATGCGATTCCAACTGTGAATTGAGTTTTTTTTTAAAAAAATAAGATATCAGGATACTTAGTTATTTAATCATTATCTCTTATTTTTGTTTCTTCTGTTCCTCAGCTTGTGGAAATGCTTGAACATTAAAAATGTTAAAGCAATCGTCAAACATCTTGATTGCTTTAACTGGAATATTCAGCAAAGTTTATTGTTAGAACAAGCTGTCAAGAATGCTCTGTATTTTTGGTCTATTTAACTCAGCTGCTGGATTTTGTAGTGCATCACAGCTGGGTTTCAGACTAATTTGTGCTGGTGGTACTTTTTGAAGGGGAAGTCATAGAAGCATTCATTCACTTGTCAGTGAAACAATTCCTGACGAAGCAACGTCATCTGAGAGTGAGGGCGTTAAAACGAGAGAGGGCCTCACACTGAGGTAGCTGCACTGACTCCACTTCCACTCGTGGAGCCTCACAGTCCTTGGAGGGCCCGACTCTGAGAAGCAGCGGTGTGTGCTTTGTGGGAGCTCACACATCCAACGCTGCACGTGCTGCTCTGTGGGAGCCCCTCGGCTGCTAACCTAGCATATTTTGTAGGTGTAAGAAGGGTAAATAAGTGTTTATTTGCAGGGTGAGTACAAACTGGCCTACAGTGATGTGGATTAGTTTAGCCTTAACAACTTACCACTGCCCCTCCTTAATTGCAAGCAGGGTTTCTTCTTTTCTGCAGACTATGCAGAAATCTTATGCACCCAAGGTATCTGTTTATGTTATGCGTACCTGAATACAGCACGGTTATATTAACAGTAGCAAGTTTACTTTGTATTTGACGTGGTGTGACTGAATTAATAAATTGGCTTGATACGTGCTGGGCCAGGTTTTGCTGCACAGGGTTTTGCTGATATATAGAGAATAAGATCCATATGGGGAGGAATGTGCCAGGAGTTAGGAAAGCAGATAGTATTGCTCCTTTAGCAATGAAGACCAGGAAACAACTATGTCCAGAAAATGGGCAAGTCTAGCCTAATAGCAAGAAGCGTTCATTCACTTCTTTGGAAGCATCTGCTGGTAGAGCTGGTACAAAGCCTCCAAAAGCTGCCTGTCTCTGAGGAGCCTGTCTCAGGAGAGCAGAAGCAGTACGGCCATACCACTGAAGGAATACCTCGTGGACATTCAGGGATGTAATTAACGTCATCCTTTTTGTCTTATATCTGAGGACAGGAGTCTTGCCCATTTTATCAAGTTAATTCTTTTGCTGTGTTTTGCAAATCCTATGGACATTCACTGCATGCCTAGGGTTTAAGGTGGATTGCTTTATAACTTTTAGTTCGTTTCCAAAGCATGACTTTGAGTGAATTTTCAGAATTAACTAGAAGCATTATCATAGCTTTAAGATGTAAGGTAATTTCTAGGCCATAGTGCAAGCAAGGAGCAGGGCTTTGAACAAATTTTGATGGTGAATTTTGCAAATGGCTTATTATGATATTTTAAGAAAATTTCTAAGCGGTTGAATGTATTAGGGAATATTTACAAAAAGAAAAAAAAAAAGGAAATAGAGCAACAATCTTTTTTACTGTACAGCTAATTTGCTGTCCTTTCCAGTAAACCACAAGGTTCATTAGTGCTCCGTACTGTTTTGTTTATGATAACAGTTTTTAATGTGATTTTCATGACAAAGTGTAATTAGTGAAACCTTTTATTCAATTTTTCCCTTTCTTTGCTTTTTTTAAGGAGAGATTTCTCCTTATATAGTATATATACTTTCTTACAGAGCTTTCTTACCTATTTTTCTATAAGATGATTTAACAATTTAAAATTAAATGCTCTATGAGCAAGCTATATCACTGTTACACAATCTAAAGTGCTAATATAATGACTAAGGGCCTGAACCTACTGCCTTTTACTCGGGTCTTGGTTTAACCAGGCTTCCTTCGTGTTGGGCAGTACCTTTCCCCGCAAGCAGTTCCATCCATTTCCCTGAAGTGACTCAGGGAAAGGTACGATTAACGCGAAGAAGAGTGGTAAAACCGAGCCTTCTCTCCATTCTTAGCGGGACGTCTGTCATGAGTAAAGGCTGCTGGCTCTGTCCCAAAAGCGTAGTTATAGATTATAGTTCCCTTGATCTTCAGTAATTTTGAACTTGTTTTCTGGTGACTATAAGCTAATAACTGATCGTAGTGAATACAAATACTGAACTGTGCTGTTATCAGCAAGATTATTAAAATGTGTTTCACATTTTAATTCATTCTCTCATTGGGATGTAAGGAATTGGGTTTGTGAAGCATTATATTGCATAGAGATAGCACACATTCGCCGCATTTTTAATAAGTGTATGAAATATACTGTATGTAGCATTTTCTTGCATACTTTTATACTGCCTGTATGCCACCGATGCACTCGGTGCCTTGTTTCTTTTGTACAAGACCAATATGTAGAGAAACTAACGTTATCATGTGTAAGCAATGTCACTGCAAATCAGAAGATGTCTTAACCCGATTATTCCTAGTACAGGAGGTTTCAAATGGCAGTTCGGTTTGACACAATGCATTTCTTTGAGTTTTTAGCTTTCCCCTTCCCTTCTTCATCCTGCCTCTCCGAGAAGCCTCCTCACATGACTGTTTATTCCTTTCTGATTCCTGTGTCTGATCTAAGTCACATGGTGTTAACCAAAGAACCAAGTCTGTTGCGAATTCTTTGGACAAATATTGTTTGGACTTGCTGTTACTTAAAGACAGAAATGACCTAAAGGATCTCTTTGAACAAATATAAAAATAGGCTTCTGTAAATGTGAATCCAAGCTGAGAATTCAAGATACCTCTTTTCTGACTGGTCACGCATTATTGTGTCGGTAGCAATGTGTTTGATTTATATTTCTTTGTGTATTTTAATCAAAATCACATCACAAACAAAAATAGAAATCAGTGCTGTCAAATTAGCTTATTTTACTCATTTTATACATATATCTGAAGTGTGCAACTTTGAGAACAGATTCAGCTTTTGTGTCTGAAGTCCTGATAGTATATGATAACTGTCTAGCATATGCTGGTCTTAAGGAAACAGACTCATGCTGCATTGTATGTACATTTCCTACTAGAATCCTCTTCATTGTATAATTTATGAAATATAACATGATTTTCAACTAATGTTTCAACTTGAAATTCCTTAAAATTCAGTGCATGTATAGCCTTAAACATTTTAAGACACTAAGCACAGTTTTAAAGGGAATAGGTTATATTTGCAAGTCCTGTTTAGGAGAATTATTTTTATACATCAATCAAAGATCATCGAAAATGGGCATACTACAGTCATGTTACCAACAATGCTCTTAATTATATGCATCTATAAAAAGCATTTTGGCGGAATTTTTTAGATGTGAAACATCACTGCTCATTTTCTTTCTTGAATTTGCTGATTTTGTTTTCATGCTTTCTTTTCTGTACAGAATATTGGGGCCTATAAGTAATGTGACTGAATTTTCCCTCTTAGAATTTCTTGAGCTTCTTTTCTGTTTTGCTGTGCTTTTATTTGAATAAGCAGTAAATAAAATTCTCTATTTATTTATTTATTTTTACATTTTGACAGTAAGCAAGAGTGAATGACTGTTTTCAACTGTTTACATGGCTTATTGAATTCTTAGGACTTCATTTGAAACTGTCATTATAATCCAGATGAAGACATAACTTTCATGGCGTTTCAGTCCATAGCAGGTGAAGACAGAGTTCTGGCAAGGAATGTGCAGATCTGCATATTGGGTGTCAAATTGTAAATCCCCAGAGGGATTTGTAATTATGTGTCACATTGTACCTACAGCATCTCCAATCGTGTGATGTCAGTTACATCTTGTTTTGATTCCTTTATTATTAACTAGCAAAAAAAAAAAAAAAAAACATACTTTTATCATTTTATGCTAACGTATATTAATCTTGAGGGTTTCCAGTGTGTAAGATTAGTTAGTGTTGTCAGCTGTCTTTCTGTTTAAAAAAATAATAATAAAAGGCTGGTCTTTCAGCATATGCATTCCATTACTATTCTGATTTTGGGGAGAGGCAAAATGCCACCAGCTATTTGTAGTTGTATTTACCTGCACAGCACAGGTAACTTTAATTCCATATTAGTTTGATGAAAACATGCAATAGTATATTTTCAAACTATGGATCTGTCACAACATAAAATAGTCATTTTACGTACCTGAAGCTTTGCAGCTGTGGTTTTCTGTTTTGTTTGCTCCCTCTACTTGTATTGATTATTCTGTGAAATGTGTTTTTGTCGGTTTTGGGACTGGAATGGATATTCTTTGGTTAATTCAAACTATTTTCTGTATGTGGAATCAGCTTTTTGCATGTGAACTTAATTGTTGGAAAGTATTTGAAAAAAAAAAAAAGGAAAAATTACCTTTAAAACTGGTTGTTGTCACTTTCCTTTGGAGTTAATTAGATCTTAAACAGATGTAGTAGACTTCACTGTTTAGGAGATACAAACGCTTGGTCAGCTGTTCGAACTCCTTTGAGCGTTAAAAGAAAACCAATAACTTTGGCAAGCTAACTAATCCTCTCCCTAACACACTTCTTGGCTCTGTTTCCAAATTTCCTAAGTTTCCCCAGTTCCCTCTCCATTTCTCACAGTCTTTGTTGATGTCATGAATCTTAGAGAAATTTAAATTAACCAATGTGATAATGTTCTGACAAATATGATGTGTATACTGGCAAATAAAGACACGCTCAGGTGATAATTCTGGTTGACTTTGGTAGTTGGCTTTATGCAATTTTCTTTTGGGGTCATTTTTGACTGTGTGTGTTTCTTTGTCCCATGTGCCTTTCTCAGAAGGGATCTCATCTAACACGCCTAACTTCCACTTTCTAAGGAACAGGTAGGGTGAAATAATTGAAGTTTGGTTTAAACATGAAATAAGTAACAATTGCAATTTCACTGTGACCCAGCTTAGATCTTCTGTACTGTCCTCTAATGATTTTTGTAGTACAAGCTAAAAAAAAGCTTTCTGGGCCCTCTTGGCAGGTCTGCTTTAGGATGTCCCTGGATATATATGTACATTTTAATAGGTATTAGCATACATGGAAAAAAAAAAAAAAATTGTTACAAAATTAAAGCATTTTTTCCTACCCTAAAGCTAGGAAGGCATAAGAGAAAGAGCTTCTAGCATTTCTTCCCATTTCTGCAGATGAAAGGAGCATAACCCGGTGACTTTTATCAGATGAAACTGGAGAGAGTGGTATGTTTATTGCTGTGTGATCTTCATCATCTGGACCCATCTGTGCAAATCCTAGGCTTTCTACAAACAAGATAATGTGGTACTTGCTGGTGTTAAGGCTGGCATTTTCAAAAGACTATACACTTAAAAATAACTTGTCATTCCATATGGAGACTGGTACATACTTGGTACTTAAGAAACTTCAACAAGAGCATTTACTCTGTGTCCATATTCTTTAGAAGTCATAAAACACTTGGTACCCTTGTGTATAAGAAAAAAAAAAAGAAAGAAAATAACACAAATGTTTTTTCTCCAGATGATATAAGATCTATTAAAATTTGAACATACGAACTATCAGATATTTGTTTTAAAATTGAGGATTTATAAAGCTATGAAAATGTGGCAGAGTAAATGGAATGTGTAGTCCGTATGGTAGAACTTGTTCACCGTTTATGAACAGCCATTTTCTGCTCAAAGATCGCAGTGAAGAAGAGTTAATACACCCTGTGCATCAAATTCGACTTTCAGCTGCATGTGTGGCACCTTTCAGTCTGCTACGTTTCATGTATGTAGCTGAGCAGAATTGGGTGTAATGCTCCTAGTTGCTAAATAGCTTTCTGTGCAACAGTAATTGCTTCAGACAGAGCCAAATTGCATCATTTCTATGCAGATGCACCTTTACCTGTCAGAGGTTTTCTCTGAATACTTGTCTTTGTGTGGCAAATTCCACATTAGATAGTATTTTAACATCACTTAGAAGTCACTAGTTACTTGTTTCCTAAAACTCCTGTGGGTAAGGGCTATTTGTCATTTTTCCTGCTGAAATTTGTAATCTTCATTTTCTCTCTGGTGTTTTTGTTTTTACTGTCCAGCAGTGTGATGCTAATTTAATGCTTGCTTCATATTAGACATTTCATTTTACTTGCAAATTTTTCTACTATCCCCAAATTAATGAGAGCAGTACTAAGGCATTTTGTTACCTGCTAATTGTTTTGAGTAGCTACATTTCAGCATTGGGGTCTAAAAATTTTGGCCATTGTATCAGCTTTAGGACTAGTAAGGATAGAAGGAAGCAAATAAGCCTAAAGATGCTCAAATGAAAGAAATTATCTTCAAGGAAGATCATGCAACAAATCATCTGGGGGGTTGATAAATGATTTATTATTAAATTCAAAACCTAATAGGTTTATGTGTTCTGAGCGTAGTTGACAGTGGTTTGTTTTCCACTTAATTAGAAGCCTTGCATTTCATCTTATTAATAATGAAAATCCTCTTGTCAATTTGTGTAAAATCATGTTGAACTAATATGTATATTTTAGAGGCAGAATAAAATCTCCCCCCATAGCCTTTTGTATTATGTTATTTCATTATGCAAAAAAAAAAAAAAAAAAAAAAAAAAAAAAAAACATTCTGCCTATTCTGCCTTTAGTTCTATTAGTGCAACATATGAAACCTCGATCTTTCCTTGCTGTTAGCAAAAGTCCTTATTTCAAGAACCACAATGAAGATTGTTCAGCCTCTGTAGCCCACTGTTTACAAGCAGAGGTTAGCTTTACGCAGGATTTGAGAATACCAGGCCAATTCATCTCAACAAATAATAATGGTATGAAAGATTGTAATCGATCAGTAATCAAAGCTTAAATTGTTGTGTCTTGATATATCAATTTGGTTGCAGTAGTGTAACAGTAAAGAAAGGGCAAAATTGCAGAAGGAGACAAGGTTTGTATCCCATTTGTTTTTGGAGTCAGGAACACATTTCCTGACATCGCGGCATTCTCAGCTGCTGGTGCTGGGACCCAAAGTGCCAGTAGACTAAAATGTCAGGCCCACAAGCCTTTGCTAATTAATGCCTGTACCAGAAAATGTCTGGCATTCTTAGGAAATCAGGGAGATATAGAACATAGGCATCATTCATATTTATTAAAAGAAAAAAAAAAAAAAAAGGAGGGTTAGGGGGAGGTATTTAATCAGCCATTTAACAAAAGCTCTGAAGCAATCAATGAGGCTAAGGGTCCTAAAAAAGTAGGTCTAAGCCCCAGTGGCGAATCATCACACAAGCTTGTTGCAATTTTCTGAGACAATGTCAAACACGGAGGAGCACACAAGCCAGGCCAGCAGGCTAAGTAACAGCATTACCCATTCAGTCTTCCCCATCTGCTACGCGCGCAGCCAAGCTGACAGTTGGGATGGAGTACTTCTACGTGTTTCTGTCATCGGCAGGGCTGGTGCGTGTTGTAAAGCTGTAGCATGGCTTGGGAAATAGCAGTCAGGCTGTGTGCAGCACCTTGAGCACACCCTTTAAAAAGTCAGGATGAGAGCAAGGCGGTATTTGTTGGCCTAAGCATGGGGCTGGGAGGTGGGAATCCTCTTTAATTCCCCATTTGACGTACTTGACCCTTACTGTCATTGCCCAAATTCCTGGTTTCTTCCACGTTGTTGATACATCCAAGCACTAAATGACCAATTGTGGTATACAATTAATCTGTAAAGCTGATGAGCGTCTTCAGTTGAAAGATAATATGGAATACTATCTCTGAAGTGTTGCCCCTTATAAATTGTAGCATGGAATATTGTATGCAGATGAATGCTTTTCTGCTTAGGCTTAAACGTACTGAATGTGTATGCTGAATGCCTCGGTTATGCTGTCTTTTTGTCATTCCTAGTATCAACAAGAGCCACTGAAGGATCAGAATAAGCCGAACAAGATTTTAAAACGTAGTTTTCAGCGAGGTCAGTTCACCAGTATGATTGGATTTGAGCTTAAATGAATGCTGGTACCAGCATAAGGAGGGGAGGGGAAGTGCTCAGCTGGAGCAGAGCTGTCCTTCCCCTGGTATCCACACTTAGCTAAATGCCATCCTGTAGCTACCACCTTAAAAAAAAAGGAAAGAAAACACAACTGTTATGAATATGGAGGCATTTTGCATTGATGACTGTTGCCTGCAAGGAATCTGTCCAACCATTTCTCATTGTACTTTGAAAAAAAATCTTGTAAAACCTGAGAAGTGAGATCCACAGGGGCAGGCAGAACTGATTCTAAATATCATTGAAATATCACAGAGAGTCCTTTTGATGGGATAGAAATCGCTACTTGGTTCTGGTATAATTCAGCCTTTCAAAAATAAAAAAAAATCAGAAAACATATGGGAATGTCATTGTTTAAATTGATGTACGCTTAACACATTTGATGTTATCTGGGGGGTTCTCCTAAACCTCCAACAACGTTCTCTCATTTTATTTTTATTTTTGTGTTTAATTATTCCTCCTTCCATCCCCAGACCACTTGTCCTGACCCACCTCAAGGACTCAGACGGCCCCAAGGCATTTTCTGACAGGAGTCTCTGTAGCAGGATTGCGCTTGGACCCCGGGAGAGCCCTTTGAGAGGAAGGGTGGTGGTGCATGACCCATGTGGGAGCCCCAGAAAGTTGAGAGGTGGTAATAGCTGGAGGTGATTCAAAAGCAGGCATTTCCAGACCGTTTGTAGAGGATGCTGGTACCCAAGCCATGGCACATCTCACATGCAGATTTGCTCCTCCACTTCCTTTTTGGCTTTTCTGTGGAATGGATTGATTCACCCTTAGGCAAGCGTTTCGCTGCCAGAAATATTTCAAGGAATTGTTCTTCTCTTAGTGCATATCCCACCCTCTCTAATTATGCATAACATTTCACTGAAAGCTTTCTCAAAAGGTAGACATGCCGCATAACGTCTATTATAGCAAGAGCCTGAAGACCAGAATACACTTAAACTGTTCATTGTCATTCTGGGCAATCCAAATTAAACAACCCCAGTAAATGCTGCACTCCAAAGAACAAAAGCCGTAAAACGATTCAATGAATTTTCATCACATATAACCACTGCGAGATAAACGCTTCTGCCTTGCACAAAAAACAGCAATGTCGTTTATGTGAGGAGTGGATTTTACAAATGTTAACGCGTCGTGATGGAACGTACTTAGATCTTCAGCCTTCCCTTCTATCCACTAGATTTCTCAGCAAGTTACTGCTCTCAATCTTACCTGGTTTCCTTTCTGGGTACGATGTGCAGTTATGCTTTTCACTTCAATGTTTCTAAGTGTGTATTGAAGCATTTTATAAATATTTATTGTAGCCTATGGTCCGCTCTCAAGTGAGTGGATTGATAGTCTTAACCTGACCCTGAAATGAGCCAGTGTGAAGATGAAGCCTGGAAAGTGCTTGGCAGTTTGGGCCACTGCTGCACAGCAGTGTAAAGGAGGTGACAGATCCATTGATCCTCGTTTAACAGGGGAATTTTCAGGTAGGTAGTAATGGAGCTGGAATGTGGCCAAAGCCTTGCGTTTAACGAGCCTACCCTTATAAAATGTTTTATAGGATCTTAAATGAAAGCAAACAAATGAGATCACAGCTTCATCTCTTCTGTAGCAGAGAGCAGAAAATGCTCCTTTCCCTCTAGAAATACCATGCTGCCTGTCATCAGGCTGGGGCACTGAAAAAATCTGCCTCCAGAAGCATTCAACCAACCAACACAATGTGCTGACCTGTAGGAGGAGTAGCTGGCTCATGTATTTAGTCATAATGCTCCTTCAGATACTGAGAAGTAGCCTCCAAGCAAGTAAAGAAATCCGTAACCAATTTGAATTGAAGTACATTGAATTCAACAAAATTGTTGATTCTCCTCCCCCCCCTTTTTTTTTTGTGTTTAATCTCAGAAGTCTTGCTGATTTGCAGGATAATTTCTGATAAGTTTAAGCTCTTCAGGTACCATCGACAAGACGAAGGTCCCTAGATTTCAGCTTTCCATAGACAGGATTTTCTACATCCATCAGTTCTTTAGGATCTTTTAATACATTTATTTCTAAATATGGTTAATTGTTGGAGAAAAAGAATTATGACCATGACAGTCCTTGGCAGGATACAAATGAAGGAAACTTGATGCTCTGTGGATACTGGAATTGCTTAGCTTGAAACTCTCTGGGAGAAAGAATGGTGTCAGCCCGCTAACCCCCCAGATGTTAGTTACTGCTTTTTCCGGGTGGGTCACGTTCAGTTATTTTACACCAGCTTTAGTGCGTGGTGCTTTATCAACCGAAATAGAAGTCACTTTAAAAGCAACAGCCTCAAAAATGCATATGAAGGTGTTCAGGGATTTAAAAACTACAGAAGTCCAGCTTTACGTGGGTGCTTCAATCTTTCAACGTGGAATTCAGAGCCCGGGTGCATTACGCCGCTTCGCACCAGGAGGGCCCCAGAGCAGCACACACAGGTCACAGGTAACTGACTTGGTCGCTTCCACTGATGAAAATGCCTAGAGTGGATCCATTCATTTAGGTTTTGTGAAACTCTCTGAGAAAGCCAAATTATTGCTCACTGAGCAGAAATAGCGGTTTGTTTGTTGTTCCTTTAATTGCACGTTTACTTTTGTTCTGAACCTGGTGGTGGAGGTGCAGTTCCCAGCACACAGCCGCGGGGGGCTGACGCCCCGAGGGTCAGCGAGCGCTCAGGAGCTGCCACCAGCCTCGATGTTGACACCTGCACGCGGAATTGTGCTACCGGGCGAATCCGAGCATAGCCCGGTACCCTGAGAATGAATCCCAGTTCCAAAATCTGCATCCAAATTTAGCTGTTTAACTTTGGGCTCTCATTAAGGTGATAGCTTCCTTTGCACAAGTGTACTTTGAAACACGGTGTATGTTCCATATTAACAGGATCAGATTTGGGGAGAAAAAAGTCAACTGTATTTAAAAACACATACGCTATATAAACTGACTAAGAAACTTAATGCCCAGCCTGATTCCCTACGCTCCCTAATGCTTTCCCTGTGTTCTTAAAAACAAACAGAGCAAAACCTGGGCAAGTGGTTAATTCTTTCAAGATGACATGGACCTGGGATCCAACTAAGTAATACTCTTGCTTTTATATTTGATTTTTGGTTTGGATTATTCAAGGATATTTATCCTTCTCTCTTGGAATAATTTTGCTTTTGGAATAATTTCAGACAACAAACCAACAAATGCAGTCTACAGTTTAACGTACTGTGACCCATTCTGGCTCCCAGAATAATTTCTCCTACCAATTTATTTCTCAATCGTTGGCTGTGCTCTGCTGTTTCTTTCTTTTCTTTCTTTTCTTTCTTTCTTTCTTTCTTTCTTTCTTTCTTTCTTTCTTTCTTTCTTTCTTTCTTTCTTTCTTTCTTTCTTTCTTTCTTTCTTTCTTTCTTTCTTTTTCTTTTTAACTCCTTTTCTGCCCTCAGATTGGAAATTGCTGCCTAGATGTTTTTCTTGAGGACCTTTTATTTCTGATTTACTGTGCTTCCCTAAGTAAAGAAATTGTTCTCTTATTGCTGCAGAGTCGTAAGAAGCTGCTAATGCTTTCTGAGAGCAGAACCACACACAGGAGACTCGTATAATTTTCTCTGTAATTGAATGGTATATTTCTCAGCATCCAGATTTTTAGCTGTTGGATTTCTTTTTTAAGATGATATATCCTTCGGAGGCCGAGATGCACTTAGTTTAAGACACGCAGGGTGTATTTCGCTAGCCCTTACTAGCGACTTGTTTGAGCCCGTTACCGACTGCAAGCCCTTCCAGCTCGGGGCGATCTTGGGTAACCTTGCACAAACTTCTCCCAGGCCTGCAGCAGAAACTTGGCCCCCTGCTTCTGGCGGTGTTCGGGTTGGGCTGGTGCCTCTCGGCACGGTGTCCTGCGACGTTTCTCTGAGGCTGTTTCTGTCTCTGGACTGGTTGGGTCTTTACTCAGGGGGCTGCGCCCTGACAGCTTTATTCGGACTGAGCAGTCCTGTGGTGCCCAGGGACACTGCTGGCAGAGGGAGGCACGCCTGGGAATGGGGTTGGCACCCTCTGGTGTGGCAGCGGGCGAGGAGAGTCCTTGTGACAAGCAGAGAGCCTGGGCGAGACCGAGGTGGGGGGCGGACAGGAATGTGTTGAGCAGAGCAGACATGGGAAGGAAATGAATCTTTAACTCATTATCGTGGAACAGCAGCTAAGTTAGAGTTAGAAAACAAACAAGCAAGCAAACAAACAAGCAAAAAACTTTGGAAGTTTCAGATGATATCTAAATGTTATTGTAGAGTTCGTGTTACAGCTCGACTGCAAATGACAAAATAAATCAACTGAATAACTGAGCTGAAGCTGATCATTATTCATTTTTTCTTGGTGGTTTGATGGATGAACTGATAGTGAAGCTTAAAAATCTCTCCTTTTAGCAAAAAAAAAAAAAAAAGTCACTGTTCAGCTCCTGAGTGCATGCTTGAGAAGGGCAGCATCTACAGCATCTGTATTATTGCTTCTGGAGGTGACGGCAAGTGTGGATGCGGGCACTGTACTGAGCATCAATACAAGATCGTATCAGTACTGTAGGCAAAGTGAAGATACAGAGTAACACATACGTGCTTCCCCATATCTTCCTCTTTCTATTTTATTTTTTTAATTTGAGGACTTGTGCACTCTGTTGAAATCTCGGGTGTGTTGCTGCGCAATTTTGTTTCAATGACAGCAATCGCAAGTCCCCAGCCGCCTCTCACACGAGCTAGAAAACTGCTGCCCTGCGCCTCGTGGGGCTCGGCTCAGCATCTCCACAGCCCCTGGAGCTCCGATGTAGGCCAGCACCGTCCATGCCCTGTCCACGTGGGATTGCGCCGGTCTCGTGGTAACGAGAGAGCTCCCAAAAATCTCGGCGTGAATGAAGGGCAGGGCGCCGGTCGGTCCGAGGGGAAGAACAAGGACCGCTGCCGTGGGTCGCGGCGCTACCACCGCGGCCCCGACGAGGACACGTGCTGCAGAACAGATGCTAAGTGAAAATCAGAATAACTTCACGTTTTTTCTGCTACTTTTCAAGTAAAAGGAATAATCACTTTCTGTAGCACCATCTAAATAATTGAACGTCGATGCTAACAGATTATCTGTCCAAGGACAGTCAAAATCTGCCACATTTGCTTTTGCAACGACACATTGTGCAGAGGAGTGCTTTTCTGATGAATGTCTCTGATCTTACATTAACCCTCTCATTACTTCCGCTGGCTTCGTCACCTCAATTTCATTTGTACCAGACTTCTTTTCTCGCTTTCCTTGGTTGCAAGGTTATTTTATCCTGTACGAGTATTTTATGTTATTTGTCCCTGGTGGTAAGAGTCAGCCTTTCCCTTAACTGTTAAATCAATAGTCACTGAACCAAAAAGGTTTTATTTTTTTTAATATTTTGGGTCTGCACTGCTAATTGAAAAATAAATAGAGCCCTGTAAATTTTGATAACATAGATCTTCCTTTGTTTGCTTGCTTTTATAGATGAGTAATGCTGAAGACCAGAGCACAGACAAGGAGACTGGGAGAAGACAAATGGGTGAAGTCATGTTAGTAAGCACCAATCTGAATGCTGCGAGTCTTAGGATGAAAAAAGATTTCAGTCCAATAAGAAGTTCTACATCAAAATACGGTATTTCCTATTAACATTGTAATTTGTGGCGCTGGCCCCGCAAGGCTGTCTTTGGGGAGATGTCCCCAGAGCACAGAAGTGAGTGGCTAATCCATTCCCACCTGAAGTGCCCTGCTGGAAGAAGCGTCTGGTGGGCACTCGGTGAATTATAGGCTTGAGAAACAACCTGGCAGTGCCAGAGACCATGAACCAGACACAAAACTTCCACTAATGCAGCCTTTAGTGTCTTAAGTAGGTACTTGGCTGCCAGTCAGCATTAGCCATGCTGTAAAGGGACTTTCTGAAAAAAAGCTCTGACTCCAGACAGGGGTCCCTGTTTACTTCAGCTTGGTTTGGAGTGGTTAAATAGGATTTTGCAAAGGAAACGAAGGGGGGGGACCAGCTTCTCTGAGTTGAAAGCCTTGTTTAAGTAGAACCGAGCTGCAAAGGAATTTGGTGCAAGATTTGCAGTTTTTGTTGCTCTTGTCTAACTGAGTTTACGTTGTCAAAACCAAAACAAACAAACCCCCAAAAGCAACATGAGAGAGCAGTAGCGCTTTTGGACGTGTGCATTACGAGTGATACAGAAAATACATTTGTGACTCAAAATTTTTAACAGCTGAGAAATAAATATGCAAAGCAGATTATTCTGTTTGCAGATGGTAATCCTGCCACGCTGATTTTGCTCAGCTGTCTGATTTTCCAATGTCTGCATTCCTGGTTCCCAGGGTTCCCGGTTAAGAAATAAAATATGAGTCACGGGGCACGGTTACCTTCTGCACATCTGAACGGGTAGCTTGCTGTCTGAGAACAGATTATTACAGGCTGATCCCGCCCCGCTGAATCCAGTGCAATGCCAGGGGATTGGGGACAATAAATAGCAATAATAAAAAAATCTGTTCCCCGCTCTGCCCCTCGTTTTACAGCGGCAGGGTGGAGGCGCTTGCCAGCCCTTGTAAATCACCGTGCAGTGAATCGGCCGCCAGCCCCCCGGGTGCTGCAGGCGGGGAGGGCAGGCGCTGCATGGCAAGGTGAGGCACGGCCCCTTCCTCCCGCCCGCTCCCGGGGATGACTCAGGTGGTTATTAAAAATTTCCAGCTTCCAGCTAAAAATGGCACCAGGAGTCGTGCCCCGGAGGGAAGGGGGGGGGGGCGTGAGATGGTTTGTGCTGCTCCGGTCCCTGCTTCCTGATGTGCACGCGCACACATGCACAGAGACGGTGCATGGCTCAGATGGGAGAAGTTTATTTTGCAATAAGAAGGGTTAGCATTCTGCTTTAGGCTTTTGCGAAGACTGGATCCAATTTTCGGAGCCTGTTGCCAATATCTGTGAGTCATTTCCTTGGAATCCTACCTTTGGTGTTTATTTCCCTTAGAAGGAAACTTGTAAAAGAATAATAATAGCAGTCATTCTTCGTGGAAAGTAGCACAGGGCACAGTGGCAGACAGCTCGCTCTTTGTTCCCAAACACTTCTCTGTTTGCTGTGTTTACTTTCTGCAGCAGACAGAAAGTGAAGAAGGCGATATAATTAACCCCATAAAACATCTAATTTATGATGCCAGTGACATGCGTGCGCTACTGCACGGGAGCGAAAGTGAGCTGGGGAAGCAGTTTTCTGTGGTACCTCTTAAAGAACGAGAACTGCCTTGGGCTTCGGGAAGTCTCCGTATATAATGGAAGGGCTTTGCTGCCTCAGACCAGCCCTAGTGGTGCACCCCCATCTTCTCTCTGACTTCATCCCTGTCACAACACCTGCCCCTGTTCAGGGCCGAGCCCAGGGGCAGAGGGAAGCCCACCCGCGGCGCACGGCCCCTCGCACCTTGCCGCCGGAGCGCGGCTCACCACGGGGACGCTGACCCGGTTCTGCAAACTGAACGCCGCTGGGCTGGATCCTGGAGGGAGCTTTGCTTGTCTGGCACAGCCACGCAGCCACCAGCGGGGCGGAGGTGGAGAGCATACGAGACATTCTGGCAAAGAACACTGGAAAAAAAATATTTAGGCTTATTGAAATAAATACCAGCGGGGCTTTATTGTTCTCCTAGAGCAGGCAGGACATGCACGCTTCAGGAGACGGCTGCACTAAACTTAATGCCACCTTTTTCACCTTTTTCTGTCGGAGGGAAAAAAAAATAATTGCAAATTAATTTGCATTTTCTATCCTTGAACAAGTTCTGGTGCAAGCTGTAACTGTTACAACCACCATTTAGGAGCTCATTGCACACAGGCTCTCAAGAGCACCGAGAGGTGACGTACCTCCAAAGAAAGCCGTAAAAAAGGAAATCTCTGCTATCAGCATAGAAACCTCCTGTAGAAACCAGAAGCAGAAGAAAGCACAACTGCTAGGAATTCAGAAGGTTTTCTTTCCTTTCTTTTTTTTTTTTTTTTATCTGAAAGTGTACTTGCTGAGAAAAACCAGGGAACTCTGACAAACCGGGACAAAAGCTTCTGGAGTTTCTTTATGGGAAGAAATCACTTGAAAGTAATTAAAAGAAAAATATTTAGCGTGTGGGAATTGAGAAAGGCAGAGAAATAGTTGCTTGAAATCCCATCCTGCGGAAGAGACACTAGAGCATCTGGATTTAAATTAGGAAAGAAGTTAAGAAATTGAAGATACCTTTGAAACACTTTCATGGAAAGGCTATATCTTGACACAATTTCAGATTACAAGTCAATTCCCTTTCAACTGAGCAGTAAGTCTGGTTCTTGAAGGAAAAAAAAAAGAAAAAAGAAAGAAAAAAAGTACAGCGGATTCCTTGAATTTCCCTGAAGTGAAGGCCAAGAAATACAGGGAAAAACAGTGGGCTTGGCAGGCCTGTGGTTTCCCTGTGCCTCAGCAGGCTGAGGAGCGGCACTGACCCTGCTGGCACCCAGACCTGCCGCCCGGCCGGCCGTACCCCTCCGCTGCACCCTCACATGGCGCTTACGGTGCTGCATGTGCTCCTGAAGCCCGGTGCGGCTCAGGCAGCAGAAATCCATCGCAGCCCAGAGCTGCGCAGCCTCGCGGCCGCCTGCTGCCGGCTGCCCCTTCCCTCGGCCTCCTCCCGGCAGCCTCCGGCCCAGGCCTCGGTGTCGCCCTCCCCGTGGACCAGCCACCAGGCTCCGTGGGCTCCGCTCCCACAGGCACTGGGACGGGTTGCCCAGGGAGGTGGTGGAGTCACCGTCCCTGGGGGTGTTCAAGGCAAGGTTGGACGTGGTGCTCTGGGACGTGGTTTAGTGGGTGACATTGGTGGTAGGGGGGTGGTTGGACCAGATGGTCTTGGAGGCCTTTTCCAATCTTTATGATTCTGTGATTCTATGATTCAAGGAGATCTTTATCTCTGCCCTGGGCTCTCTCTTTCTCTGTTCCTTGTCTCTTGGAAGTCCAAATTTCAGTTTAACTTCAGCATGACCCGTGTGCTGAATGCTAATTCTAGGTGCTTCTCCCCTTTACCCAGTGCTCGCAGCCTCGCTCTTCTCCTCGACACCAGCACCCTGGGTGCAGGGATCGCCTTCGCCTCTTCGCCTTCGTTTACCCTGTATTGTCTGCCCCACTGCACAGCGGGTCGGTGTCCCCAGCCTGCCCACTGCTTCCTCCGTAGCGTTACCGCAGCTCCGTGCTTATCCCCCCAGAAGATTTCCCCCAGTTTCAATGAGGGCCCTCCTAATCTCCCATCTCTGTTTCTCACTTCCTCCTCCTCGAGCTCCAGGCCTATCGGCCAGCTCGATCTGCTCAGCCACGAGCTCCCACATCCTCTTCCCCGTCCAGCGCTGCGGTCAGCGCCCAGCCACCCCCCGCCTCTCCGGCAGCAGGCTTTGAATTTCACCCTCCAGCTTGTCACAGCTCTGCCCAAGCTGTCACTGCTCACCGTTGTCCCTGCTGGTGTCCTCGTGCAGCCACCATTTCCCTCTGGGAGCCTCTGTGCTCTTCTCCACGACACGGCTGCCCACAGGGCACCTGCCCTCCAGGCTGGTTTTGTCACTTTTAGTGCTCCTGCACCGGTCTGGGTGCTGGACTGTGGCGTTCCCTCCTCCTCTCTGGTGCCACTGGCTCCGTTAGGGTCTGGGTCTCACCCAGGAGGGCTCTGATTGCTTCTGCGGTGTGAATTTCAGATAGCGCCAGGGAGGGAACAGCTCCCAAACTGGCAGCAATTATGTTTTCTAAGCACGTCAGTCCAGATGTTACCAGTGGCATCGTAGAGCTAGGAGACGTTACTCTCTCCTTAAGCCACGTTGCTGTGCACCGGGAATGCTCCAGAATACGTGCTAGCTCCGCAGTGCTTGGGTGCACACCCAGGAGCTAGGAAGGGAATGGCCATCCCAGGTCTATTCCCCCATCTTTCCTGATCTCGTAAGACCTGCAGCATTACGGTAACAGGCGTTTTATATTTAAGATTTTTTTTTTTTTTTCCACGGCATTCTGGAAGTGTATAAAAAGCCCTTTTCACTGACATCGCATCAGGCTTGTTGTAATGTGAATGGCATCATTACAGCTCTCTCATTAACATCATAATGGCTCTGGAGGAATAGTGAGCGAAAACCCAGCAAATGGAGTAGGGCAGCACGGCGTAGTAGCCTTGCTGTGTAGAGCTGCGTACGGAAAAAGTTTGACGTTTTAACCTTCGGGCTGCTGCGTGTGCCTCAGGGTGTCCTCGCGCTGCGTGCATTTGGCTGGCAAAATGGAAAAATTGTGGTAGCCTAAGGATGGAGGGCTGGGTTCAATAAAAAGCCCTGCCTGGCTTCCATGCCACTGAAGCCCACACAAGGCTCCCAAATGGCTTTTTCAAAAATTGAATCCAGCCCTGAGTGTCAACCTTTCGCTGTAATTTTGTATAGTAAATGCATTGTATGCTCAAATGTACATCTTTCATCCTTTATTTCCAGTGGTGCTAATGGAAACGCAACAATGCGTGTGCTGTTCTGCAAAGTCTCATTGAAATGAATAGGATTTTGGATGAAATCCCTCCATTGCATACGATAATGTATTATAAATGGGTTGGGCTTATGGCTGGGGGATGATGTGATCTGGCTCTCGTTCAGGCTCTGACACTGATTTGCTGTGTGACTTCTGGCCAAATGCTCGGGAGGGGATTTTGCTGCCCGTAACAGGGAGAAACGGCGCGGCGGCTCCCGCAGCAGAGGCAGAGGTCCTGTTTCTGGACTGGGTGCAGCCACACCGACTCAGAAACATCCCCTTGAGCTTCAGGCTCTCGGTTCTGCCGTGTCCAGCGTCACCTTGCAGGAGGCTGACTGCCCACGTGCTGCGTCCCCGCAGCTCCCTTCCCACTCATTTGCAGCAGCTGGCAGTGAGCGCTTCTGAAAATCAAACCAGAGCAAATAGCGTGCCCGGTGTCAGGAGCCTCTTAAAAAGCCTGCTTCTCTGCTTCCCTGCACTGAGGCAACTCCCCTGCTACAAAATGGGGCTTATTTTGTAGCTGAGTGCCACCTCTGCAGCTTTGTAAAGCACGCCCAGACCCACAGGCTCGGTTTGGGGTTTTGGTTTTCCTTTTCTTTTTTCCTCCTCGGGAAGCTCTATTATTTATGCCTTGGTTTTATTCCATTTGGAAACACAGCGAATGTGCGTGGACAGTAGCTGTTTATAGAAGTTAACTGGCCTGCCTCTATTAATTTTGCATGTTGTAAATAGCAGAAGCAGTTCATTTACTTTACAGGCTGTCCAGAAAAGTCAGTTTTTTCGAGATAAATCAGCAGCAGTGTGCAGAAGGCATCCCAACACTTCCTTCCTTCCTTCCTTCCTGTGTGTTTCTGCTTAAGCGCAGAAAGACTTACTTGTGATGAAATATGGTAACAAAATGCACGGTCGACAGCTCCGAGTCCAATTTTGTTCTCATAAAAGAATTCCACGAAGGGAGACTGAACTCATTAGGAGCAGAGAAATCCCGACTTTCCCAGCGCAGCGGTGAGTTTCTTCCAACCCTTACTCTCCAAGGACGAGCACGGAGTGTTGACATCAGGCCAACATCGGAAGATTGATGTCTCCCTGGGAGCGATTCCTCCGCTACAGCTTAACGAGGAGAGTCCATGGGTGCTTTCTAACGGCAGCGCAAGCTTTTCAGCCACGAAACGCATGACTTTTGAGCTGGTTCTCAGCTGTTTCTTTTGGCCCTGACCCACCTGTGGTTTTGAGCAGTCTTTCCGTGTGTCGGGGCTCAGCTGGAAACAGAAGGTGCGGGGAATAAATGCTGGACCTCGGCTGTGCCACGGTGACCTCCCTGGTGGCTCGTGGTTCCCCGTCTCGTTCTTGCTGTGCCCAGGGAAAGCAAGAGGGTGTGAACGTGCGAGAAAATGTCAGAGGGTCTCAGTAGGGCACGTTTCCTTGCTCATAAGCGTGTCTTAAGCTACAAAACACAACGGTGAGGAGGAAGGGGCTGCGTGTCTTCCAGTGCATCTGCAGGGTGGCCTTTACTGGGGGATTTCATCCCACTTCCCTTCCTCTCCCCTTTTCTGCCTCGGTGGGGCGCAGGGGGGCAGCCCCGCGGGTGCGGGAGCCGAAAACCCGAGCCCAGCAGCAGCCCCGTGCATTGCTCCCGGACTTGGGGAAACCAGGCGGCAGATGCGGATGGTTTATTTTCCTCCCTCGTCTGCTGCGGTTTGTTGTTTTATTTTATTTTATTTTATTGCCTCTAGCTGGTACCGCAAGCCAGCGCTGGGATCCCACCTGCCCACCTGCGGGCCCTCCTCCGGGGGGGCTGCGCGAAGGGGAACCGCATCGCTCTTCCTCGGGGAGAGGAGGAGGAGGAGGAGGAGGAGGAGGAGGAGGAGAGGGAGGGAGGGAGGGAGGGGCCGGCTCTGGGCGCATTGTTCCGCGCTCTCTGCCAAGAAGTGGGTGGCTGCGGGCTCGTCCCCTGCCCCTCGCTCAAACTTTGCTCCCTCCGGCGCCGGGGGGCGGCCGGCCCCGACCCCCTCCCACCCCCCCTCTGCTCCTCCCGGTGCCGGGCTGCGGCTCCCGGCGGGGCAGAGCCGGGCCGAGACAGCGGAGGAGGAGGAGGAGGAGAATGGGCAGCGAGTGAGCCGAGCCGGGCAGCGAGTGAGCGGGACGGGACGGGACGGGACGGGACGGGGATGGGGTCCGGGATGGGGTCGGGGTCCGGGCCGGGGGCGGCGGAGGGAGCGGGGCCCCCGCGCCCTTTGTGGCAGAGGGCTCGGCTCCTTCTCCGGCCGCGGGAAGGCAAAATAATCATAGTGTAATAATAGTACTAACAGTAATGATAATGATAATGATAATATTAATATGATGATGATGATGGTAACAGTGCAGAGAGGCGCCCGGCAGGAGGGCGGCCGGCCGGCAGGAGGGCTGCCGGGGGTCCGGAAGGGGTGCCGGGGGTCCTGGGGCCGGGGTCTCACGGCGCCGCTTCGCTCGCAGGATCCGGCCCCCGCCATGACCCTGGTGCTGCCCATGCAGCGGCTGGGCCGCCCCAGCGCCGCCGAGGGAGCCGCCGACCTCGCCGCCTACCGAGCCCTCTGGGAGCCGCCCGCCTGCGGCCGCTCCGCCACCGGCACCGGCACCGGCACCGCAGCCCCCGGCACCTCTCCAGCACCGCCGGCCACCGGGACCCCTGCCGCAGGTAGGTCCCGTCCCGTCCCGTGGCCCCCCGTCCCGACCCGTCCCGTCCCGTGGCCCCCTGTCCCGTCCCGTCCCGTGGCCCCCCGTCCCGTCCCATCCCATGGCCCCCCATCCCGTCCCATCTTGTCCCGTGTTCCCCCTGTCCCATCCTGTGGCCCCCCATCCCGTCCCATCCTGTGCCGTGTGCCCCCCGTCCCGTCCCCTCTCCCCTCTCGCAGCCCCAGCAGCGGGCTCCCTGCACTGGGAAAAAAGATTTGGGTTGGAGGACCTCTGGCAAACCGCGTGTCGTTTGTCCTGTCTGATTTATTGCCCGCAGGATCACATTACAGGGGAATTTCGGATCCTGTAGCGACATCCAAGATCACATACTTTAAAAGGAAATATGTGGAAGAAGAGGATTTCCATCCACCGCTCGGCAGCTGTGCGCATAAAGTATGTTTTCTCGTAGCCGTTATTTTCACCCCCAGTTTCAGAGGCTTAGCACCAGTCACTGACCCGTTTCCAGAAGGCTGAAATACTCTGCTGAAATTAGGGGAGCGATCCAGCTGTTTGCCCAGAAACAAGTAGTTGTCGCTTGCTCACATTTATTGTTTCATTGTCAGCAAACTGCCTAGGAAGCAAAGGCGTTTTTGCATTTATAACAACTGTAAGTGTCAGTGCTCAGAATAACTTTTTTTTTCCCCCAGATTCTTTTGTTCTTAGATAGTTTATACCATGTGTACAGAAGCAGTTCTGTAGAGTTTGAACACCAGAAATGAAGAACGAACGTAAATAAGAAGGGCCCACAATTCCCCATTCGCTCCAAACTTTTTCCAAGGGAGAAAACGCCAGCAGGTTCCCTGTGCCCCAGATGGGCTGGAGTGCCTCTGCAGAAGCAGAATGACTCGAAAAGGGAGTACGAGCTCCTTCGGTATTTAATCCTGTTTATTAAAAAGCTAATAACTCCAAAAGAACAGATTAGTAAGTGAAAGAATTTTTCTTTTTTCTTTCTTTTCTTTTTTTTTTTTTTTTTTAATGAAAGCCATCAAGGGAGGGATTAGAGAAGCCATTTCCCAGGATGGTGAATACATAAATTGAAATTTGACTTTTTTTCTGGGAGATGTGGTGCTCTTGTTTGCTAGGGGTGCAGCCCTGCGAGGAGCCCAACGTCGGGAGCAACACACTGGAGGATTGCCTGTGCCCTCGGACACCCCTGGGACACCCCTGGGACACCCCTGGGACACCCCCCTGCCTCACATCATCCCGCCGGGCCCCAGCGCTGCCCCTTCACTGCTGCAGGTGGAGAGGACAGGACGTGTCCTGCTCTGCTGGAAGCCCCCCTCGTGGAAGGATGGATGCTAAAACAAGCCGAGGCATGGAGCACACTCCTCCACGACCTTTCCCTGCAACCTCCTGGGAGAAGCAGAGGCCATGGTGCCTCTCCCCTGCCACGGACACCGGGTGGGGAGGTCAGCCCCGACATATCTTGCTGCCCTGGAGGAGAAGCGGGCCGTAATGCCGAGCTGGACCTTAGAGCAGCCGAAGGAATTTTGAGCTACAAAGAGCCTTGGCTGGGGATAAGTGATTGACCAACAGGTGGAAAACTGCCCCGCTGTTAACTCCGGAAGGTGCTCGGTCTGCTTCCAGAGCAACGAAGAGAGAGCAACACGGGTGGCGAAAAATGGCCTGCGTTTAGCGAGCCTGTCTCCCACATGTCGTGTCACACCTTTCTCTGATTTCGGCCAGTGTTTCCCTTGGATAGATCGGTGGATTTTTTTTTGCATCAGCAATTAGTTTCCTCACAAAGTGCAGGAGTCGTTGCCTGTCCCTTTCTAATAGCACCAACCAGCAGCTGTAGAGCTGGCGAGAGAGGCCTGTCTCAGACTCCCGGGCTGCTGTAGACGCCTGTCACGCCAGAAACCCTGGGCTACCAGTCCCTGCTGCCCAGCACGAATATCCTCCCTACTTTGCAACGAGGAGCTCTGGGGGAGGGAGGATTCCTGCCATATTTCTTTGAATTTTGTGCACTTTCTGTGCCTCCTCTGCCCAGCAAGGAGAGCATTGCGCTCTCAGGTGGTTTGTCCCACAGTGCATAGGCCCCAGAGCCCATCCTCAGGGCTGCTGGTGACCACTTGTGGCAGAAGGCCTCTGATGACTGGTTCCTGCTGGTGGCTCTCTGTGACCTATCTCTGAGATGATCCTCATGTGCTTGAGGCTTTTAAGGGTTCCCTGTCAGTTACTACAGCACGTGTAAAGGACACAGGTTAACCTGTAGGGTTAATATGATTTAAAATGGGTCTTTTATTATAGAGAATTATTCTCTCTAACAAAGAGCTTCGGCTGTGAACTTGCTTGGAAACATGGCCAATTTTTGTTTTTACGAGGCGCTGTGCTGCTTCTGAGCCCTGCAGCCAGGCCCAGGCTGTGGAAAGAGCTGGAGGGCTGAGGAGAGCTGAATGGATGTGAAAAGCAGCTGTGCTTTAAGCGCTTTCAGTCCTCATAGCTACGACTTCCACTCTGCAAAAATGCTGTAACCATGTGGGAAAGGGAAGAATGATCAAGCCACAGATGGGGGGGATTTAGAGCAGCCTCTCTTTGTGCTGTGCTTCTCTCCTCCTACGCAAACCAAATTCTTACTAAAAATGAAAATTAGTTAATGCTGCTTACAGTAGCGTGCATTACCCCCTCTCTATTTTGATTCCCAGGGTAGCGATTACAGTGCAGAGCCCGGGGCCTCCCGGGGCAGTAACCTGCTCCCGCTGCCAGTGCCGAGAAAGGGAGTCCTGGAAGGACCGTGGCAGGGGGAACAAATCTGCGGGCTCCCAGCCAGGATTTCTGCAAATCCCCATCCCCTCTTCATTTCCTGACCTTGTCCCTGCCTACCCGCGTTCCCACCGGTCCCACGGAGCGCAGGGTGTAGTGTGCGGGCCAGCAGCTGCTCTCCAGATGCTGCAATGCTTTGAGATGGGTTTTTCCCTGCCTCCCTCCCTGCTTGCATTTTTGTACACAAGAGCAGTGGACGGGAGTGTGGCAAATGGAGGCTTCCTGGCTGGAGGGCCTCTCCCGCTGGGTGGATGAGCTGCTCCGGCACTTGCTGCCGGCCATGTCTCGCAAACCTCTGGGCGGTCCATGCTGCAGAGGGGCCGCAGGGAGGGACCTTCGCCGGGCTTTAGAGCTCTGTAGAAACCCCACAGGGGATGGGATTGGGTCCGTTTACATCAAAGAGCCCCCCCATGACTGGAGCAAAACTGCACTACAAATTTATGATTAAGCTCCAGATGCCAGTAAAGAGACAGATTGGGATTTTGCTCTCCCATCCTGGGTCTGTGCCCCTGGCTGTATAACGGGGTTACACCTCAGCCCAGGGCATTCTGTGGCCAAGAAAAGTCAAGTCCCCAGTCAGTGGGTGTGCTAAATGGGAAGCCACTTTTAGGTGCTTGAGAAAGAGAACGAGAAAAGCAGTGGCATGGAATGAATACTGTGCTTCGTTTTCTTTCTCTTGTCTGGAGCAAAACCGGTTGACTTCAGTTCTGTATCTTCTGTCTTTTGCCTTTTCAGACAATCTCGGTGTTTGAGGAGCGGGCCCATATTCTTTACATGTCTTTGGAAAAGCTGAAGTTCATTGATGACCCTGAAGTCTACCTGCGGAGATCCGTCCTCATCAACAACTTAATGAAGCGAATCCATGGAGAAATCATCATGCAGAACAACTGGTGCTTCTCCGCTTGCTCCTTCGGTGGCGCCTCGCCACAGGAGTGGTTCGTGCCTCAGGACTGTCCGTACAGAAAACGTCTCCGCATGGCCAAGGAGGAGTACGAGAAGCTCCACACGTGCTGCTTCTATCAAGAGTGCGGCAGTCACTATTTAAACCTACCCTACTCAGTCAGTGCTAGTACAGAAAATACTTCCTCCTCTTCCTCCTCCTCCTCCCCCATTTCTTTGCCTAGCTGTTCCCAGCAGGTGGATTATGACATTGGCAGTGCCCCTTCTTACAGGAGCGACGACCAGATACCCGCTAATGAAATATTCGTCACCAATGCCAGGCCTCACGGTAATCAGGAAAAGGCAAAATTTGCTGACGAGAAAGGCAGTAATGAACCTGAGCGAGACAGTGCCCCCCTAAACTGTGAACCTGTAAGAGGCACCCATGCTCTCGAATGTAAAGGCAAATTTTATGACTATTTTGAGACTGGATGTAATGACAAGAGCAACGTAAGTGAATCTTGGAAAAAATCCTTAAGGAAAAAGGAATCTTTACCAAGTAATAAAATGTGCTGCAGCAAAGGAAGTAAAATGTGAGGCATCTTTCTTGCTCCGTTGAAGCATGCGCAGCATGTTCGTTTGTCTATCAGATTTTTATTTTGAATGGATTTTTTATAGTTTTCTACAAATGATACAATCATGCCACAAACATTACATGTAGTTTTAAATGACTGGAGAGCAGATTGCGGAGAGCGTCGCTATGATCTGCATCAGCGGGCTATTTATAAGTATGGAGACTATCATAAAGAACGCAGTTGCGTTACTGCTTAGCACTATAGTCTGTGCAGCTATGGTGTAGCTTTTGTTACTGAAAATACCAATCAGCCAGATGGGGAAAACATATCGTTTTATACATCCCCGCCCCCAAGAAGTCTGCCATTAATTAAGAAGAACCTCCATTCAGTTTACTAAGGAATTAGAAGTCTGGTAAACAAATTGATGCTACCAGCAAGGGTGGTGTGCTCCTTGTAACTCGGTGTTTGTTTTGACAAAGGACTGGCTACGTGGACTGGGAATAAACCATCCTTATATTTTGAATTTATACTTCTGAATTCCTGGATTCAGCCTCTCGTTCAACTGACAAAATGGGACATAGCATAAGGAAATAACCTGTTTATGGGATCTTAATCAGAAACACAACATGCAGCTCAAGTACTTGCACGTTTTCACCTCGGCTGTAGTAACTAATGAGGCTTGTTGTTATACAGGGCAGGTTTTTTTTTTGGTGCCTTACTTTTTGTCTTAATTTTTGCCAGCGTGAAAATTAAGTATAAATCAGTGATACAGCAGGGATTTAACCTAAGCAGAGAAAAAAGAAAAAACAAACAGAAAAAAACACAACAACACAGGGTGGATCAATATTATTAGAAACCTTTAACCTTTGAAGTACTGAGTTCAACTTCCTATTCAAACATCTCTGTTCTTCCTTTTTGATGCTCAATTGCTTTTTGATTTGCCATCCTTAGGAAGGGATTTAAGAAACAATAGAGAGATGTCTCTTGTAAACAAGCATTTGATGCTTGCGTGTTTCTATGGCAACTGTCTGTTGCTGGGGCTCTTTTATTTCCTTCTTCGTATAATGAAGTTCATGAACCAGTGGCATGTTTTATACTTTATTCTGTTTCGCATAATTCCTCTCTTTTAGATTGCAAAAGCATGCGGGAGTTTTTATATTACTTTTGCTGTTGATTTAAAAAAGACAACAACAGAAAACAAAAAGCACAATGTTAGTTAATCAATAATGTGGCGATAAACATGATTTTATCTGAATGAATGTAAGGGTTTTAATTTTAAAAAAGAACATTTTGGAGAAATGAGCTGAGATTTCAGTGGCTAAGGACAACGTTTAATCATCCCTATGTAGATTGTTTCCAAAAGTGTGCTGTTTAAAATGTCCAGAAGGCATTAGTTGGGGTTGGAGGGAGAGTGTTGTGGGTCTTGGATCTACCAAATTAATTAGTTCCCACAGTCCCCACTACAACCTGCGGGATGTGCTCAGCAAAGTAGCCGCATCCAAGCCACAGCGGACTCATAATAGCTGCCTGTTCCCACAGCATCATGCATCCAGGTGACACTTTCCCACCTCAGTTCATGTCCAGTGGGGACATTCACCTCCATGTAGGCACCCAGGGGTCCTGTCCCTGGCCTGTCCCTGGTGTGGTGCTGGAGCCAGCAGCACCGAAGCATTGTCAGGTCTGTGGGTTGTGGCCGAGCAGGGTGGCTTGCAGAGTGCCAGGGCTTTGTGGCCCAGCCTTGGTCCTACTGGGCCATGGTTAGGTTGGGCAGCGTGCACGCCCAGGTGTGCAACCCAGGCAGCTTTTATGAGTTAAATGCAGTGGTTGCAGGAACATGTCCCCCCTCCTGGCCAAGGTGACCCCAGGAGACCATCTAGGATGTAACACAGTGACAACCTCTGCACCATCATGTGAGTGGGAACTGGCAGGTGTGTAAGGGTTATTGCTGTGAAGAATGTCAGAAAAAGAAAGTGCAAATCCCACCTGATTTCTCCAAGACAGAAGCTTTTTATTAATAATAATAATATTAAATATAGATCTCATTCATACAGTGTATGAGTAGGATCGTCATTTAGACATTTGTCCACAAGGACCAATTTTTAAAAAAACGGATTTTTCTTGTGTTATACCCAGATAGTCTAGTAATGTCTGCTCTTTTCCAATATTTGATAAACACTTGATGTTTTAAGCTTAAATATTAGATGCTTGTATACTAATGTGTTGTTGTAGTAAAGTGAGATTTCCTTGATATATATTTATTAAAATGACCAAAATTCATTTTAATTTTACATCTCCGATGGCTGCTGGATCCTTTCCTCATGTTCCCCTCCCTCACCCAAGGAAATGCCATTTAATCCAGCCGCTCTGGTGCTGAAGAGGTTACGCAGCAGTTGACTCCTGCACCTGAGGTTGAGGCCAGGATGGAGCTCAGCCCCACCAGGGTTTCAGGGACCTTCAGGCCAGTCTAGTGGGTTTCCTAGTTCAGTTTTGTTTTGATCTGTGGCATGTGGAGAGCGTAAACCAAACAGATAGGCCTTTTCCCCATTGCACGCTCCAGTCCTAGGAATATTTTGCTACTATCACAAATTTACAAGAAACAGTTCTTCTCCACGATTATATTAATGCCTTTCATCTGTGTCTGCATGCATAACTACTAACTGAATGCTCCTGAGCGTGTTGCTGGTCTATCTACCTGAAGACTTGGACAGAAGAGCTTATCTTCAGGGTGAATGTTTTACCCCCTGCAGAAGACACTTTGCTGCTAGAGTGCGACGCTACAAAGCACTGTGCTGTTCAGCAGGCTAATCACTGCTTATAATGGTACATCCATAATATATGGAAAACAAACAAAAAAAAGATGTTTTTGTTGTCTATTTTAATGTCATTATGGACAAAAGTGTCATTTTATTATCAAGGATCGCTTTCCACCAGAAAATACAGAACTACACATGGAAATGCATAGTCTGTCTGAGTTGGAAAATTGTGCTCCTTTTTCAAGACACACGGTGTAATATCACTGAGCTTCATATATGCTTAATGCTTTTGGTGAAGTTTTACTATTCTTACTGGACTAGCTGAAGTGTGGAAACAGTTTGGCACGGTTACCCGAGCAGCCCCAGCACACCAGTAGCCTCAGCCGGCGCTGGTTTGCAATGCCAGCACGGCAGCTGGCTCCGCGGAGAAAACAGAAGTGGGCTGGGTGGCAGCAATGAAGTGCTGCTTCCACTCGTGCAGGCCTTACACCCCAGAGCAAAGCTGTGGGGAAGAGGTGTTTTCCACAGCCCATCCTCCAGTTCTCCTCCATCCTCCTCTTTCGTCTCTCACCTCGCCACCCGCTCTTTCACCGAAGACACGCGATGCTGCCGGGGCGATGAGCTGGGTTCAGAGGTGCAGCGTGGTCTGGAGGGGCATTAAACAAGTTAGGCAGGCTTCAGGGCATCTTGCCACTTGTTGTGCCTCCAGAGTCCCATGCCAGTCATGGCCCAGGCAGCCGAATGGCCCTGCCAGCTGCCAGCCCTGGGACTGCACCATGGCAGCCACCTGGTGACGGAGGCAATGGTCGAAGCAGGGCATGAAGGTGATTTCTGGCCTGCCTTCGGCTCATGCCCTTTCACTGGCTTCTTGAGATAAAGGCAACAGCCAGAGGTGTGACAGATGCAATTGCTGCTTACTAATGCCAGCAGCCTCGATAAAATATGTTTTGTAAGTTTTATCAGAAAAGAGCCAGTCACATTAGATAAAGGGTTACACTGCTGCAGGGAAAGTATTTCATCTGGTGTTTTATTCGGTGAATGTGACTCATGTTCCCAGAGACACCTAACCTGTGTCACTGCCCGTCCCTTGCTTTGCAGCCTCGCAGGCAGGGGCTGCCCTGGCTTCACGGAGGAGTCTTTGGGGGCCCCTCAGCACTGGTGTGAGCTTTTCAGCAGCCGCATGAAGCACCCTGGGGGCTTCTCCTGGCAGGGTGCATGCAGCTGGCTGGAAGAGTGCAGCTGGGGCCGCGCTGCAGAGGATCCTGGTGGAGATGCCGGGAGATGCGAGCCTTCCGCAAGGCATCCCGTCTAACAGCCAAGCCGCTCGGTCACAACCGCCTGGAATACACAGTAATTTCCTGTGTTTTTTCAATCTCACTTTAACTTCTCTGACAGATGGGGAAAGATGACTAAACCGAGGGAGTTTACAAAAGTTCGTCTTGTGGTGTTTGCAAACTGTCTCTGTGAGGTCCATTTGCTCTAATGTAAACACTGCCGTGGCAGGGTGCCTAGTGCCTTTGCAGCAGCTAATCCTGCTCAGCTGAAGGCTGATAATGTGAGGTATACACCAAAGGCCTGGTCTGCATGGTGAACCGAGCACAAATCAACCCCGGGGCTGAGGGGTGTTAGGAGGAGACCTTGGCTCCTCTCTTGGCTCTCCACAGAAAGCGTGAGGCAAAGCAGCTGTGGCTGCAAGGCCAGACTGAATTCACCGCTGAGCCTCAGTGGCTTTCTGTGTCAGGGGAGCTGTGGGCAGGTGTGGAAGGTTGGATTCAACTCCAGGGCTGTAATCACACAAAAATGGTTGCACATGGGGCTGTAGTTGGCCTGCTGCTGCTGCTCTCCCTAGTCTATAAGTCACGTCAAGGAAGCAAATGCAGCCCTGGGGAAGGTGGAGTTTCAGTTCCTCTGCTTTGCAAAAGTGGTGCAGACTGCAAAGTATGTGAAGCTTTCTCACCAGATCCATCTGAAAGACCAGGTAGGCAAGTACATTAACTTCTTTTAATCTCTGGGTGCAGGTTTACCCCCGATGAATACCGGGAGTGCAGGGAGAAGTCACAGATGCTTGGTCTGCCTGTGCTTACTTAGCAAAAACAAACAAACAAAAACAACCAACCCCAACTAAAACCCCAAAACAGTGAGCTGCTGAATTTGAAAAACAACTTATTTCCCAAGGCTAGCAATTCCTCTCAATTAGTACAGCATCATTGTCCAATTTACTGCAGAGAGCGTCTAATCTGTCATGCTGGGACTGCAGAAACAAGATAAATGGTCTGTCTGATCAAGGTCACTTCATTCGCTTCCACCTCTTGCAGTGGTATTTTCCCTGTGGAATAGCCTGCCAGGCTCATCTTTCTGTACCGTGGGCTGTCTGCCTCCTCAAATAATTAAAGGCTCTGGCAGTTGTGGAGGAGGTGACAGGATGGCAGGGGTTGGTGACTGTGCCTCCTCCAGGGAAACCTGACCCATAGTCACCACGGCTGTGCTTCTCCAGCAAGCATAAGGGGCCTTCCAATGGCATTTCCACTGCCTGCTCAGCCCAGCCTGTTTCTAGTGCAGCATTTTCACCTGTAAGCCGTGACTGATGTCCAGTGCTTTCTGGTGGATGTTGCAGCAGGGTGAGGGATGATGAGCCCCCCAGGTGGCGTGAGATGATGGCGTGTCAACGAGTGTCAGAGAGGTCATGCCCAGTCGGATCTGCTGGCTGTGCGCACCTCTGGTTGTTGTTGGTTTTGTCTTTCCTCACCTTGTTCTCTAAGCAGGGCTCAAAGGGCAATTGTTACCTTCCACCCATGCGATGCAGGACTGGCCACTCTGCTTGTTCCCCATTAGTTATGGAAAGCCACTGTCTGGAAATAGGAGATGAGTAACAGATTATGTTCAAATCCAGTTTTATTCCCAACTACAAAATCACTCTTCTCTCAATATGTGTATACAATTTGTGCTATAGTCATCAGCTCTAAAAATCCATGTAGTTTTTTGCCTCCATTGCTTTTTCGAGACAAGACTTTCTATACTTTTGTTACTAGGCCCCACTTGTTAGCCATATCCTTTCAGTCGTATGGCTGCCGTGGGGCCCTTTATTCCTTTGAGTGAAGTAGTTCAGTTATGGCTCAAAATGCAATTGCCCTTTATATTACAAAATCAGAGTACGCATACATTATGTTGCTACCCTGTAAGTGCAATGTACTTTCAGTACTACATTTTCCCAAAATTTATCTTTCATGAGTTTCACCAAGTATGACCAAAATAACCTACATTTCTCAATTTCTGATATAATTTTCCTGAAAATAGTTTGAATAGTTTTTCCATCTTGAGCAGCCTACATTGGAGATGGAGTGCCCTTTGTGCTTTCTTTGACCCCTTTCCTTTGCTTGACAGCTTGGATTCTGGTTTACCAGCAGAGTAATTAGTATAATAGTGGCAAACTTTGTTCTTGCTGTGAGAAGTAAGATGCATTATGTTTGCAGTTGTGAAACATACTTTCATTGTAGAATTGCTCTGCTACAGAAACCTCAAAATAGCCTGTGTAGTCATCAGTCATAAGGAAAATCTTAAACTGTGAGAAAGGCTTAAGCTACTGTCAGATCACTCCCCTTATTCTGCGTACAGGCTGAGGTGAGGATTTTTACCGTGTGAGTTTATTCACCTATTGAAAACACTCCTAATTCTGAGGCTTCAAGATGATGACTGAACGTCAGCTTTTGAGGTATTTCACCAGTGACCATTACAAAAAAGACATTCAGGCAATGAGCTTGCCCCACGTTCCCAATGGTCTTTGGAGCCTCTTAAGTTGCCAGCGGCTCCCAGTAGTCAGTCTCCTTCCAGCTGCCAAAGCTCCTTTTCCCCTTTGAATATTTCCACGTGCTATGCATAAAATATCTTTCTAGGCCCTAGAAACACAGGAACAAAAAAAACTCTTTTTAACTGAATGTCAACATAAATAATAGAACTGCAACCAAACCAATAATTTTATTCTTTTCACTTTGGAAATATAAAGCCTTTTTTATTTATTTGGAAACTTAATTTTAATTTAAATAATGCAACCACAGCATTTTCAGGCTGCCATGAACATGACACCCGTGCACTGAAAGTCCTTCGTGATCACATAGCGCTGCCCTGGTGAGTGCCAAAACGAGAACCTCGAGCGAGCCTCTGAGGTTTGCCTGGATGCTTTCCCACTGCCTCGCTGCTTCTTGTACTCAAGGGCTGAGAAGATGCGTGTGGAGGGGGAGGGGACCTGAGGGAAGATGTAAATCATGGCAACCTGACTGTCAGGAGGGTATCACTTCTTAATTCCCGGTTCACGTTCCCAGTGGCAGTGGAGCTGCGAGCTGAGATTTCGTTTCACCTCTCTGCTTTGTGTGCGGGTGCCAGAGCAGTGGCAGCCCCCGGCCCCTCGAGCTCAGAGGTAAGGGACCTTGCAGCAGCAGGCTTGCCTAGAGGTTTTGTTCCTGTTTGATAGGTCGGGCTGGCACTCGTTGCAGGAGCAGCTGGGAAGAAATAATTAGCATAACAAAGAGCTATATTATAGTATTGCATTGTGCTTTTTGAGCCTTCAGATACCTTGCGTGTTGCATACATCTGAATTCCAGGTAGAACCAGACAAACACACAAAAAAATCCCTTCACTTTAAAAGCGAGAAGAATATGATTCCTTTCAAATATCGCAAAGTTTGGGTGTAGCCGTGCTGCGGGTGCATTCACCTGACCGGGGTGCCAGTGGTCACTGCTGTGGCACTGGGGAGCGTGGCCTGGCAGGAGGGACCCGGGGGACAGGGCCAAGTCTTCCTGATGTGCCTGGGCCGGCAGAGATGTGCTGGGGGCCTGGCGTCCCCATCGGGCACAGTGGTGGAAGGGCCATGCTCAGGCATTAGGCTGCCGAGGGGAAGGCAGCGGGTGCAAATGCTTTGTGTTTCGCTCTGTGTTCATGGTCAGTGATCAGCACAGCTGCACCGGGGGCATTAGTGACTTGTACAGTGTTAGTGGTGTGAGGTGTTGTTATGGACCGGGTGGGAAGCTGCTTGGTGTGCTGCGTTCCTCTCCCTCCTTGCTTGCCACGGAGCCGCCCCAGATGCCTGCGGCAGTTGTAACACCCGCGCCGCTTTCCCTGGGAGCTGCTCCCTGCTGCCTGCCTGCGCCGTGCCCAGCTGCCCGCGTGCTGCTGTGCACCTCTCCCCTCCTCCTGCCCCCCTCCGTCTGGTTTTTGGCTGAGGAAAATTACCCACCCCGGGAGTCAGAAGAAATACAAAGAATAAAATAAGAGGAGCGAAAATATCCCAGGGAAGGCTTTTCACAGCTGATCCTCCCCTGGGTTGGATGTCTGTCAGACGCGCTTGCAGCACACAGTCGCATCCCTCCCTCAGAAAGAGGGATTTAAAACCTAACCCGCAGATACAGCTCTCCCTCTTGCTCCCTTGGATCGAGAGTCCCTGGCAGGGCAGGAGAGCAAATCCCAGGGCAGGCGGCGGCTCTGGCAGCCCTGCGGGCAGCCTGTACTGCAGCGGGGAGCCGTGTATGCTCTGCCATCCGTTGCGCTGTTTACTTCTGCAAAACCTGGGTAAGCTTCGCCCAGATGTGTGCACTCAGCGCTGCCTCGCCAAGCAGGGAGATGTACGAAGTCGAGCTAGGAGCTCAGTAGGTCCTGCTGCTCGGTCCTGGTTGTGCAGGGGTTCTTAAATAGCTATAGTAGATTTAGGGAGCCATCACTTTCAAATGGCTACTGAAACTACAACATCGTTTAGGCTTTATGCCTCCAATCGTTGTAATAAAATGTGTCAGAGAAACATATTTATCAAAACTAATGAGATTTTTTTTACATTTAAAATGCACTGATGTGGTGTTACGCTTTCCTTTACGAGTAACGTCTAAAACAAGAGTTGCCTCTGAAAGAGGTTTGCAAGGAAAAATTACATAGGTCTGTTCTTTTGTTTACTTTGTGCACTTGACAGCCCCTGAACGCAGTCGGGTTCTGCGCTTTGGCTGCACAGCCTGCCAGTCAGGCTGCTGACATTTGTTTGAGCCTTTTGCCTAGCAGCCGAGAAGATGGAGCTGGTTTTTATAAGGCAAATCTGACCATGAGTGCACAAAGGGTGCTGATGGATTCGGCAGTAGGGAGTGTTGTTGGAGTGATGTTTTATATTCATTCATTTCATTAAAAAGAAAGTGATTTAAAACTGTTTCTTCTTACAACAGAGAATAAAACAGCACACAAGGGCTCTGATGAAAATTTAAACAGCAAGAGCTGTGAAAGCAAGGCTCTCAGGTAAGCCTCCTGTGGGTTTGGGAGCAATGGGCTGTGCCAGCCCCCAGCGCTTTAATCCTGTCCTCAGGGTGCACAGCAAGGGATTTTGAGGCAGTCTTCCCTGGGTAGAGCAAACGCAGCTTCACCCTGTGTGTGAAAAATCTTTCCTGCAGTGGTGCTTGCAGAGGTACCATCAGGTCTGCTCTCAGAGCCTGTTTCTACTACAGCTTCAGCAGATGGGTTTGCCCCCCTCCCTATACTTACCATACACATTTATCAACCATATACAACTGCCAGTGTCCATCTTCTACGGATCTGTTGGAGGGACATGACCTGTGCCTCTGACCCTGGGAAACTGGAGGAGGCTTGGTGGTGGCTGAACCACTGCCTCAACTCTTATTTTTAAAATGTTTTTATTTTCTTTTAATTTTTATTTTGTATCAACATTGCTTTGACTCAAATCTTTTGAACTCCACATTGTTGGGCAAGAACTGCTGCCAGACCCTCTGCTTTGAAGCAGAAGAGAAACACCTCCATAATTTCCCTTGCCAGTGCCAGAATATGGAGGAAATCTGCCACAGTGCATGCCCTGATCCTGCTTTGGGGAATCACTTAGAGCTGTTCCTGTTTTGACAGAGCTCATTTACCTCTCCCTAACTGCTGTAATCTCTTAAGAGTGCAATTCAAGTTGTTAATTTGAGTACCTTCATAAAGAATTTCCACATTGCAAATTCCCAGTCTGAACTTTGCTAAAACAAAATGTGTTGCATGAATACATTTCTCCACGCCCACAATTGTCTTTTTTCATTCTCTGCGCGCCATACCCTCTGCTACCTGCTCCGAGCTGCTCTCCGCAAGCCACAAGTTATGAGCGTGAGTCTAATTTCACTCTCCAGTAAGCAGGGAATTTAGAAAATTCACACGCGCTGGGATCAACACCAGGCACTCGCATTCGTGATCCTCATCGGAGTGAAAACCGTGTGTGTAGCCGTGTAACTGCTATGCTGCTGCTATCTCTGCACGGGAACCTGCCTCGTCTGCAGAGCCAGCTGCCTGCAGGCAGCGCGGGCTGTGTCTGGTGTGCCGGAGGGAGGCTGGGCACAGCTTGTTGGAGGACACACACATGTGCATGCATTCGCTGGGCTGCTTCCTGGAGCCCTGGCCATGTTCTGTCTTGTCTCTGGGCTCTTTAAAGCAAAGGTCATTAGGGCTGCTCACTCTGGCATGTTTTCATCCCACATCCTTCTCGGTATTAGACAATGTCTACCTTACAATGTCTGATCCTGGTCCAGCACAGAATATTCCACTAGTGCGACTCGAAGAGAGGAACTTATTTTTCCCGGCCTCAGCCCGTGGAGTTGGTTGCAGTCTGCTGCTCTGCACAGTACGGCCGGATCAGACGTCCTCTCACCAGCACCCGCTGCAGCGCTTCATGCCTGAACTCATGATGCAATGCAGTTGAGAGAGGAGAAGAAAAACAACTACAAATCCAACTCAGAGAGGGAGCTGACCTGCAGCCATCCGTGGGGCCTCACGTTGAGTCTGCATCGAGCTCCTGTCATGCCCAGCTGTCAAAAGCAATTATCTCGAGAAAACCTTTCCCGCATCTTTACATCTCATTAATTGGTGGGTCCTGCTCTCTGTCACTCTGGCACCTCATGAAGAGTCAAAAGCAGGGGCAGGAAATGATACAGTGGGTCAAACTACCAAATGTTAATGTCATATGTCCAAAGAAAGGCTTGATTGGCTTCATGGAGGTTGGAAGGGGTATAGTATACATGGGATGTATGCTATTTTTTTTCTCTGCTGATCTTGATCATAGGAAATGATGGCAAACACAAAAACAGATGTTAATTTACGAAGTGACTGAAGAGTAGAAAACACTAACATCAAGAGAGCAGCAACTAAAAGGACTATTTAAGATGCTCTTGGCTACAGAGTGGAGCAAGTGGAGCAAGGTGAAATTGAATGTCAGGTAAATATCAGCAAGATCTGCTCGAGTGTGGAACAGCCTCCAGAAAGAAACTGGTAGAGCCTTTGCTTGAGCCACTTAAAGCTAGCCTGAACAAGGTGCTGGGAGAGAGACACTGCAGAGAACAATTCTGCAACTGCCAAAGGGCTGCAATGATCTAATAGCTCTTTGCCACTTTTAATCTCTGTGATCCTGCAGTTAATCACGTATTCGTTGTGAAATCCTGGCTCAAACCATTTGTTAAGACTCTAGCTAGGGTGTGAGTGGAGGCTGTTTATCCATATGCTGTTTCTTCCCTTACATCCTCCCCTGTCCCCCATCTTTTCTTTACAAGCGCTGTGGTTGGGACTCAGGTGTGATGAAGACAGAGGTGGCCAGAAGAGGGTCCAGACTGCCTGCAGGATAAAGCCTCCTTCCTGGAGCTACACAAGTGCTTCCTCCAGTTGATGAGCTGCAAGGAGTCAAGGTGGCACAGGCAGCTGTGATCCAGAAACTTGTTTTTGTCACTCTAAAAGATGATTACAGATCTGTTAGCAACCCCCTGGTACTATGTAGGCTTGCACAGCAATTACTTCTGCAATTACTTCAACATCACCCTGCTGGTTCTAAACTTTAAGAATATCCTGAAATAACGCTGAGTTTTGGACTGATGAGCTGTCACATGAACAGCGTCCTGTTGCTTTTCCTCAGTTGTGGAGCAGGTGCTAAGTCGAGCAAACAGCACAGGTGCTCTCCTCCTGATCTGCTTGTTGCTGGATGATGTGTACGAATTGGAGAATGTGGTGATGGCCAAGGAGGATTGCCAGGGCAGCCTGGAAGGACAGAGAGGGGAGACAAAGGTTTCCATGAAATATTTCCATGAAAATTGCTGTTGCCTCCCTATGACTCCTACCACGGACAAATAGCTTCTCATTAGATTTTTTCATCTCCCTCCTCCATTTCACCTCCAATTTCATGTCATACTTCTTTTGGTTTTCTTTAAGCTAACCTCCCTGATGAGCACTCAGCCCCAGAAGCAGACTCCTTACCTTAAACACAATTTTCTGAACGTCTTTACTAATAGTTCCCTTTTGCTTCCTGCATTACCAGGGGGTCCTGATGAACTGGGTGACTGACTTACCTTGCAAACTTATTATTCTATACTTGCTATGTACAGCACTGATAAACGTCAGGGTTTTGCATAGAAGCTGATACTTTTTTCCCCCTGTGCTTTCCACAATGAATATGACAGGATACAAATTCAAGAATGCACTAAGGTTTTGATGACTTTCATCCAGATTATGCACATTAGTAACAGGAGCAGTTCCTGGGTATGAATAGATGAGCTTCTTATGGGATTTTTTTTTGCTGCATCAGGCATGGGAAGCAGGTGATGCTGGAGAAACTGGAAGGAAGCAGTTTTGCCTATAAAAGTTGTCACTCTGAGTCTGGATTTTTTTTGTTTGCTTTTTGTTTTGTTTTTCACCCAAAAACTTTTTTTTTTTTTTTTTAATTTCACCCAGAAAATGACTTTTGTATGTGAGTTCACTTTCTTCCCAGTGTTGCTTCTGGGCTACAAAGAGGAGTGTTGGAGGAGCTGAGGCAATGTTGTTGATACTCCCCACCCTCTGCAGCCCCTGCCTTGTTGTAGGTAGCTCTGGGAGGAAGAAGCAGCGGTTGGGTATTCAGGGTCTGCATCAGGAGAGGTCCTGTATATCTTTCTGTAGCTTCTGCAGATCAGCTGATAAAAGGATAGAGAGAAGCTCTGCTAAAAGAAGAAAAAATGAAATAGCTTTGCCTTACCCAGCCTTAATGATGGCCCAGAACACCTACTGCGAAGCCAGGTGACCCATAAAAAATCAACACAATTCAGTTATGCCTGGAAATAGAGTAAACTGAGATCAGCAATAAAGCAGCTTTTGTACAAGTCAGGAGGATGCTGTAACATGCCAGGGTATTTTGCTAGTAGTGCCTTTCAGGGCTGTGTTACGGCAAGTTACCTTTTGCCTGGGCTATGTCCAGAGATTATTTTCCTCTTGAGTTTCTTCTCTTTTCCATTAATAAATTTTCTGCTGCATTCAGTCACAGAGAAGGCACAGTTTATGTGCTTGCCTGGCATTCTTAAGCTGCATAGTGGGAAGTCAGGGTAAGGGAGACCTAGGCAGAAAGGGCAGAGTGTAATAGCGCTGCATCTGCCAATGCATACATGGTTTCGCAAAGGCTATGAGCTAAACCCCATACTGGTATTTTATAGTGTTCTCAGTAACCGTGAAGAGGGGCTCTTCACAGTCTCACTGTTTCCTGATCTGTGCCTGTTCTGACTTTTCATGCAGGATCCTTCCTGCAAGTGGACTTCCCCTGGACTGCTTCAGGCAAGATCTTATCCTATTTGAGTTCTGCCTCTGGGTTGGAGTCAGGGATAGCCTTGTCCTTGTACATAACTAGTTTCCAAACCCACAAATTCAACCTCATGATGAGCTCGTGTTGAAATGGGGCTCTGTGTACAGTGCCAGGATAACTCTTTCCTCTTCTTGACATCCAATCTTCTCTGTGTCCTGCGGTTGCTCCAGCTTATGACTGTGGTGGGTTGACCTGGTCGGGCTGCCAGACACCCACCCGGCTGCTCTCTCACTCCCTCTTCTCAGCAGGGTAGGGAGAAATATAAGATGGAAAAAAACCTTGTGGTTCAAGATAAAGACAGAGAGATGGCTTACCAGTTACTGGCAGCAGTGAAGCAGATGACGCAGAAGATTAATTTATTCCAAATTGAAATGCATTTGGAAAGTGGAAAAAAACAAAAGACTAATTAAAACAACACCTTCCCTTCTTTTTCCTTGGTCTCAGCTTCATTCCCAGCTCCTCTAGCTGCCCCCCCTGCACAGGCAGCTCAGGGAGGATGAGGATGGGGGTTTGTGGTCAGTCCATGGCACTTTGTCCCTACTGCTCCTTCCTCCTCACACTTCTGCTCTGTGTGGGTCCTCTCCATGAGATGCAGTCCTTTGCAGACTGCTCAGAGATGGCCCTTACCGTGGGCTGCAGGGGAATCCCTGCTCTGGCACCTGGAGCACCTCTTCCCATCCTTCTCCATGGGGCTCTGCAGGGCTGGTTCTCACACTTTAATTCCCTGCCTGAGTGGTGGTTTGCCCTTTCTTAAATACACTTTCCCCTAGGTGCCACCATCTTGGCTGCAGGGCCTGGCTGTCACTGTAGCTGGCTGTGTGGCACGGGGCAGCCTCGGCCTCTCCTCACAGAGGCCCCTGCAGCCCATCCACCTCCACTTCACTGGACAGACAGTGCAATGACTCAATGACTTCCAGTCAGAAAGCCCTTTTGGAGACACCGAAATCAAGATTTCGATCCTTGTAGCCCCTCAACATGTTGAGGCTCTACAGCTGCCTGGGCTGGCACTTCCCAGCAGGGCTTGTGGCTGAGGTCGTTAGACCTGGGGCTGTGTCGGCCATGTGCAAGCCCAAAGCCAGATATGGGTTCCTCTTTATGGAAAGCAAAATTGGGCATCTCAGCCACAGCTGGGGTGCATGTGAATTTGCCAGTCTGCTGCATACCTGAAAGAGGGTTTTTTGTTCTAAAGCCAGTGGGACTGATACGCAGAGACAGAAGAAAGAGCTGTGTTGTAATCCTAGCATTAGTAGGTGTCTGCCTGTACTATGGGCAATATAAAAAGCAGGCTGGGCTGCTCCTTTTTTTTTTTTTTTTTTTTTTTTTCCTGTCCTATAGTGGCTTCCTTCAGAAGTCACAGCCTGCCACCTTCTCTCATGGTCCCTGTGGCCAAGTATTGTCCACGCTTAGTGGCTCATGAAAGGGTGATATTGAAGGGACAATTCTCAGGACCGGAGGATGTTCCCTCCCCCATTCCCAGACTGAAAAGATGGCAGAAGGAGTGAAGTCCTTAAATAAGAGGAGTATTTCAAGGGAAAGGAGAGGAGGAGGCATGTGGGGCTGAGCCTTTTTGGATTTCCTCAAGCTGTGGGATGTGGAAAGCACTGAGGGTGACAGACTTGGACGGAGGTGAGGAAATGGCCTGGCGAGTGTGGCGGGAATGGGCCCGGGAGGAGTGTCTGTCCTCCCCTGCACCAGGCAGTGATGGACGCGGTGTGCTTCAGCCACTGGAGCCAACCACGCTCGCACCCAGCTCTGCCACTTTGCAGGGCCAGTCCCCTCGTGCCCGTGCAGCTGGGCCTCCTGTCCCCAGCTTGCAGCGTGAACCAGGGAGCTGCAGGAGGCTGCACAGCCTGGGGTTAGGGTGCAAACCAGGGCACCCGGCTGCAGGAGCTGAAGTAGTGACTGTTGAAGACAGCTGAAATCACTGGCTTCTGATGGTGCTTTGTGTGAGAAGCCCAGAGCTTTATTTCATCTTATTTCTAATTCAGAATTCACTGATACAACTGCAGTTGAGGGTGGTTTAAAGTAACATGTTAGTATGGGTCCTATTGAAGTTTTAGTCTTGCAGATGGTTAACGTTTTGTAACAGATACTGGCATGAACCAAACTCCTGGATCCAAATACCTCCCAGCCTTTAGATCTGAATCCTATATGCTCAAAACACTTCCACTTAATCGTTAGTAAAACAGAAAATTAAATGGCATCAAAGTGTGGCCATGAGCTAGAGATTTTGTCTGTGAGGTTTAACCTTTGCAGTTTCAGAGCCAAAGCTTTGCATAAAGGAGAAATTCTAGGGTAAATGTAAATAACACACACGTCTGGAGGATTAGCTGTCTCTTGTCCAGAAATGCCACACCTTGTAATTAAAGAAGAGGCTGTTAGTATGCGACATAGGAATGCAGAGGGTGTGGAGCATCTCAGATTTACAGGCTATCAGGTTTATGAAAGAGACTAAACGCTGTTTAGTGTTACAAAGGTGGTGAGACCTTTGTTCAGCATTGCCCCAAAAATCTGGCAAAACTCTGGTGGGAAAACACTTTGCAAGTAAGATCTTGCTAGAAAAATATAAGAAAAATTTAGTAGGGAAACTCCAGTAGTTTCTGAAATGACTGCTTTTCTTCATGTACTGCAACAGGATAATGGTGTATAGACTAGAAATGAATATGAGTGTGCAAGTTGCCTACTGTGAACTGGAAAGTATGACTGACTATTTTAATTTAACTTTACAAGTATCCTTAAAAATAGAAGTGCGTAAGTGAACTTTCGTGCCAAAATAAGTGCAACAAAAGCATTTCAGTATGTGAAAAATAGTATCTGTTATGAAGATCTGAATGTAAGCACAGGGCTGAGGAAGTAATTTTGATTGTGTCCTTTCCAGTGAGTTGTTATACCTCACGATATTTATAGCTCAGTAGAATAATGAATATTAACACTTGTCATCTCACATCCAAAGTGCCATGTTAAAAAAAGGGATTTGAACTCTAGAGATTAATGCAGTGAAAATTATGACAACATTTAGCTCAATGAAAGAAAAGCTTTGAGTTAACCATAAAAGGCTCAAAATGGGTCCAAACTCAAGGAAAGTTTTTTTTTTTGTTTGTTTGTTTTTTTTTTTTTAATTGTTATTTATTTTTAGTAGTGCTTCCTCCAGAACTCTGCAGGTCAGTTCTAACACCAGTCACTAAGTCTAGTGAATTTTGCAGTGGTTCTGGTACTCATGAATGGGCTAGAGAACTGAATCAGATATGTAACAGGATACAAGAAAATAGAGATCTACCCTTGCATAGTCATGCTCTCTAGAAGTTTGTGCCCTGTCCCTTGCAATGAAGGCAAAACAACAAGACTTGACTGCCTGATTCTCCTGCCTGATGAATATGCTGTCTTTTTCATTCTTTTGCATGGGCAAAAGTTTCACTTTTCTGATAGAATTGCCTCTTTTCAAGGCAACTGGACTTTTAATGGGATAAAGAAACATTAGGCACAGTGGTTTGGGTGGAGGGGGAAGCAGCTGATCCAGATATCTGGAGGGCACCATTATAATTCAAAACTTGACCTCCAGTTGGACGGTGTTTCCCTTCCATGCTAGGGCTGGATTTGGTTGTGTTGTTACAGACACACCATTGTGAGTCCAGATTGTGCCCAGCTGCTACGCAGATACACAAAGAGCTGAGAAAGCTGCAGGGAGCCTCTTCGTTGTGTGTTCCTGGACAGCAGCCAACCTACCATCAAAGGTTGCCCATTCCTTGAGAAAGCACAGGGCTTGCTCCATCCCCCAGCCATGTTGCAACCGAAAGGTGTCCAAATGGAGATGGGAAGGGTATTTCCAGTGCCCCAGTTTGCGGGACAGAGTGTACAAGGTGTGCTGGGGAGGGAAATTTGCACTGATAGAGAAAATAAGCACTGTCTGAATGGGAGGGTACTGAAAACAGTCTCTTAGGGACAAGATATAAGGCATGATAGAGCTTGTAATGGGTGAGCTGTCATCGAATTTCTAGTAATCTTTAGCAGCGTGTTTCACTCTACTTGATTTTTACATGCATTTGCAAAAACTTCTGAAACTCATATATAATCTGGCCTGCCTCTGACCAGCACAATTCTTTGTGTGTTTGCATCAAATACAGCCTAATTCTTATGTAAAAATTCCATGGGAAAATCCAGGAATGACTGCATAACTGATTTGGTATGGCACTGGGCTTTAATTGTTTTCAGATTTCGGTTTTCAAGGCCAAGAAACCAAAACCCTAAGTAATGTTTCATTTCTCTCCCTTAGCAAACCAAGTCTCTGTGGAACGCGCAACTGTAGCACTCAGCACTCTATATAGAAAAGCACTTCCAGTGTCCTGCAGATGTCTGCTCGGTAGCTTCCATATGGCAGATTACTTGTTATTGGACCAGACACTGCTCATGCTTGTGCAATTCTGCTGCAGTTGGCAAGGAGGTAAGGCAATCACGGCTCGATCTGGCCCGTTGGGTCAAATAAACTCTGCACACTCGAGCAGGGGTTTCAAGCTGAATAATGTTGCTGGAACAGCTTCCAGCCCTCGCTGAGATTGGTGCAGCCCCACCTTCCAGAGAACCTGAAAACCTTATGTGCTCGGTAGCAGCTGAAGAGCGCTCTGCCACCTGAGCGCTGGGCTAGGATGGAAGCTCTTGGATGTCGTTGGCACCTGAAAAGCCTTTATTGGCCCAATGCAATAAGCTGGTGGTCTTAGTGAGGCAAAGGACCAGATAATTATAGAAACAGAATCCTCCTCCAGAAACTGTTCTCCCTGTCAAGGCTGAAATATTTTGGCAGGGGCAGCTTCCTCAGTGTCTCTTGGGCTCTGTGTTTTTTGCGGTTTAAGAGAACGCTGCATTCACTTGGGGTTTTGATCCACCAAACTTTATTCTGTTTTCTATTTATAATATTTTCCGTGTTGTTTCTGTGTGACTTCTGTGTATGTCTGAATCAGACAAAGAGCAAATCTTGAATTTAGGCACTGCAGTCCAGTCTGGCCAGAACTGGTGTCTGCACAGCCTGGCTTGATGCCTGCTTGGTTTCATGCTGGTGGCACTAAAGTATGAGCAGGATATGTTTTGTGATGGTGTTGAGTGGTGGCTGGAAACTGTTTCTTACATTCAAAACCACATTTTGAGATATTTTTGATGCAACTGTGCTGCCTCAGGCAAGTTGCACCTGCCTAGCTCAGATCAGGTCCAACCTGTACTGCTGCAAGCTCTGAGAGTCCACATGAGAATGCCTTAAACTTTAAAGATCCCAATTCTTATTGAATCAAAATATTCTATGTAAATCTTATTTTTTTTTCCCCAATTAGGAAAGCTGAATTTGACCCAAAGATTTTGGATAGGCATTCTACTTAAAGAAGGGAGGTAAAACAAGCTGTTAATGCACTGGGTAGATAAGGTGGAAATTTAGTTATCCTAATTTCTCAGTTTTTCCAGTACGGACGGTGGGGGCACATAAACGAGACTTGTTCTTTTGGCTACCTTGCTTCGGTTTGCAATTGCAAATCATATTTGTAGCTCAGCTAATTTGGAAATGGCAGGAAACTCCATTCTAGTTACGAAGAGACACTCGCCATCTGCAGTCTAGCAGTACTTGCCAACTATATGTTTGGGACACAGCAGTCTAGGCAAAAGTGCTATCATCTGACCCTAATATATCTGTTTCTCAGTTTATAGTGTTGTAAGCATGTCAACAGAGCAGCTCTCGAGCATGGCACATTTTGAAACAAGTAAATTATACCACTAATCTAATGGCTGATTTTGTTTTTCTGACCTACTTAATTTTAAAAGTGTCTAAAAATGGAAATGCTGTTTCGCTTAATGTGAAGACAGAGCTGGCTTTTTTTCCCCAACATCTGTGTCCAGAAAGGAAGAAAAATCCTGTTTTGACTGGCCTTCCTCCACCAGTCATTTTTTTTTTCATTTCTTGTCTAAAGCAAAGTAAGTTACATAAACATTCCACCTCTTTCCATAAATTGGCTGCAGTTTCTGAACAATAGCGTTACTGTGAAGAGAAGAAAACCACAGACACACCCCACAACTGTTGGTCACACAGCCAAAGAGAACTAAAGACGCATTCTTTGAAAGTACCAAAAAGGAAATCCATGGTTTTAAAGCAAGACCTTTTATGTTATGTTTGGAAATGTTTCTCATTTCTCTCTTTCTTCCCCCACCCCCGCTTCTTTAGCTTTCTTAGCTCAACATGTTTGAGGGAGTGAAATGGCTCTAGACAGAACTTTATTCTTTGTCGAGATGTGTTGATAGTATTTGTCAGTACTCACTAACCTGGGACCGGATAGTGAAAGAAAACTGAAAAGTGGGATATTAGAAAGAGGAAAGAAAACATGTTACTAATAATGCCTTTGGGGCTTCCTCGGTATAAAAAGTAAAAATGCTTCGCTGGAAAAAAAAGACAGAGGCTAAGACAGAGATCTCTGTTTAAAGCGGGTAGTTCTCAGTTGTAAAAGTAATAATTCTCTTCAGACAATAACAACTCTGTAGAAACAACTTTCCTCTCTGAAGCATCTCAACACGCTTTCCAAACGGGAATTCACACCCTTCGTAGCCTGCATTCCCCAGCTGGGCAAGCCAATGCACCGGGAGGTTCGACGTCCTGCCAGTGTCATGCTGCAGCAATAAATACACCCTGAATTGCTCTCTGCTGTAGCCTGCACAGCCTTCTAAACACAGAATACCAAGTGGTTTGGCACTGTCTGTCGATATTCCCTCTTGGAGGCTCCGGGATTACGATCTCAATGAAGGCGAAGTTGCCACTGATCTTACTGGGAGCTAAGCATGTGTAAAGTCAGCAGGATCCCGCAGGCAGCAGGAATGCACAACAACGTGACGCCTATAAATCAGCGAGTAGGTGTCTGCTGGCCTCCTGCACGCTGGTGTGTGCCGCGGCCCTAGCAGCATCCCTGTGTGCAGCTGTAAAACCCAGCTGCAGCCTCGCCAGCGAGAGGGCACGGCGGGGCTGGCGGGCTTGCTTCAGCAGCAGCCCACGCTGGGGCAGCCGCCCTGCTCTCCTGCTGCCTGCCAGGGCTCCCCACCGCACGCCAACCTGCCCCGTGGCCCCGGCGCCCACGTCTCCCGCTCTGGAGCAAGCCAGAAGCAAGACTCAAATTGTCTGCGTGGAGCAAGCCTGTGCGCTTCTGAGGGCGTCTCTCATGTTATTGAACATCCTTTGTCCAGGAAAGGAGCAGGAGTGAGCAAATATTATAACACGTAAGAAAACAAAACAACCACTGAAATAGCTGCTCTGCTGTCACGGTACCTGCAGAAAACATGTTTGGTTTTATTCCAAAAAAAGAAACATTCAGAATAAACTTCAAATGCGAGGGGACGACAAAGACTTCTGAAAAAAAGAAGATGAGTTTGTTAGAAGCTCAGATAGAGACGGTTTCCCGCAGTTCTATTCTGTAGATATAACTTGCAGGTTTTTTGTCATGTCACTGTTGAGACTTTCAAACAGGATTGGGCCCCTCTAAGATATGCAGTGTACACAAGTTGCTTCCAGGCAGCCAGCTTAAAGCGGAACGTAAATGAAGGAGGTTCAAAACAAGGCATTATAATCACTTGCATGCTACTAAATCCCACTACATACAGAAGCTAATCTGTTTTTAGTCCCTGCAGTGGCTGGTAGCTGCAGAACGCAGCATGTGGACTGAAAAAGGTTAATTTTTTCCTCTTGCCTGCCAAATCATTTCTCTACTCCACCCTTGGTGTCCAACTTTCCAATCCCTGAGTCAGTGTCTGAAGTCAAAACAACCAGCTGGGCCTCCCTGAACCTTTCACTGTGGGAAAGCTCGGCTCAAAATGGCTGCATTGTTTCTCTGTAATCTTACCCTCAGCGTTTAATATCCTCAGCAATTCACAGAGTTTTCAGGATTGTGTTTTGGCCCAACGGGAAATGCTGACCTAAATGGTGTGAAGTTTTTGCTCTTACAGTATAAGGGAAAATATTATGGAGAAAGAGCACTATCCTTTTACTGTCGGTGTTCAGAGATTTTAACTTCCACGTGGAGCAGAAAGCTGCAGAATTGAGCTACATGCACTTTTTTTTCAGATTAATTCCTTAAAAAACAATAGGAGAACCTGCTGGAAGACATGGCACTGGAGATGTATCTGTCAGGGAGAATGTGTCACAGCAACATCTAACACAGAATAGTTTGTCCTAAGATTTTCGAAGCGTGCAGTATCTGTTCATGTCTGAAGATGCTTATATAAGAAAAAAGAAAAAATGTTATTTAAGAGTAGGATTACAGGGCATAGAAGAATATGAGAACAAGAGGTCGCATTAATTTAGGGGATGTTGTTATGTTGTAACAACACTTGCAAAATTTTTAATATTGAGGTATGGAAATACAAAGGCCATGTTTGGGGGAAACAAACAAACAGGAGGATCTCCAAATATAAAGAAATAGATGTGGTGCTTCAGTACCAGTGGTGTGTTAACATTTTGGAGGCTGGGATTTGTATTTGCTATGTTTGCATGCAAACAAGCGTGCTTCCTACCTGTTTCAGTGGTCCTCGCTGGTCTCATGGGTGCACTTGTTGGAGCGGGTGCTGAGGCAGGTTTTGCAGACTGACCTCAGCTTTGGCAAGGAGAACCCCAAAAGGATCCCATTAGTAGTGTCTTATTCTGAGCTATGAGCTGAAGGCCTGAAATCCTACCTTTGGTGTCAAGGTTTTAACATCAGGCATACCTTGCAAACCCCAAGGGTTTGGTCGGCTTAAACTGTCATTCCCTCATGAAGACCTTGATGTTAATGCGGTGTCTGTGATGACTAGCTTCTGATAACAATGTAGGAAAATCCTGTACTGGAGAAACTCCAAAAAGCTTTGGAACTTCCCTGGTCATTACAGATGGGTAAGCACTGTTGGAGAGTAAGCCTTAGGCTGACAGCTGCAGCCTTCTGCTGCTGGACCTCGATCCTCACTCTGTGCCTGTTTCGTAGCCTTGTTCCTATACATGGTCTTCTTTTAGTGGTAAGCATTTTTCTGTTTATAGCACACACAAACATCTTTTTCTTAATGGTGTACCTTTCCAATCTAGTATTGGGGATGGGAGCCAAGATCTTGAGCGATCTGATGACTGTATTGTTCTGTGGGCTCAGCCTGGAGAATTAGGCAGGATCAGTGATGCAGAATGTATGTGCTTGTGTATGTGAATTAGCTTCCCGCTGTTAAATGCCTAACAGCAAAAAAAATTGGTCCCCCCATTTGAAGTCCTTCCCCCATCTTAGGGGAAAAGAATCCCTTTTAGATACCACAGATATCAGATGCCCGGTTCCTGTTTTCACTATTACTTACTTTGCTAGAAAAATCACCACTGGCTTATTCCTCTACAGTTCAGCATTTGCACAGTTCCCTTCGCTGCTGTTTGTGCAGGGATCCCTCCTCACCAGGCTGTAACTCAAGAGATCAATTGTGTTACAATTGCTTAAAAAAGGAATGTCACAATTGTGACCGCAGCAAATTGTACTGAAAGACCTGTTGCTGTTCTACACAAAGAACGCCAAAGCTATTTGCTTTGGCATTGTATATAGTACTCTCCTTGGGCAGCACATGAGGAAGATGCAGGCACCATAGAGCTGACACTCGGGCTCTTGGCTTTCTTAGGGGCAGTCTGCCAGACAGGTCGCAGGGACTGTGCAACGTAGTGCTGAAACTGATTCAGCATGTGTTAAGTGAAACTTGAAATGAGAAGATCAGTGAAGACCAGTGCCACATTACGTGTAAAAATATGTAACTTGGTTAAACTGAGTTTCACAAGACAATAGATCCCTATGATGATCTTAAGAGAGGTGAACTTCCTCTTCTGTTGACCTTTCCTTTGTCTCCTGTTCTTCGTACTGCGATAGCCCTGAGCCTTCTTACTGCCCAAATCCAAACAGGTCTCATAACAAGGCATCGTAGTTCATAACAAGGCTTCATCAGCTAACGGAATCCTTAAATCTAGGTAGACTACCATAAAAATCACAGCAACAGGTAAACCCTTGAAACCTGTCCAGTGGCACAGTTGACACAAGGTCTTACCAGTACAGGGGTGCTCAAGGGTACAGACAACCTGGGGGATATGTGAGTTAACTGGGCACGTTGCAAGGACTAAGCAGATAAAGTGTGAGGACCTTAGGGCCTCTGAAAGACATGTGCTACTGAAAGACGTATCTGAGGTCATTGCTACAGTCAAACCAGGCTGGTGTTAGTACTGCTCTACAGATTCTTATTTCTAAAAAGACCTTTCCTAGTGCAAAGTTGCAGGCTGGTAGGCATATGTTCACATAGTCACAAGCAAAATTCCAGCTTTTTCAAAACTTGCTGTATGTACGATAGTGGGCCAGTCTTGTGTAGCTATCTGAAATCCTAGTAACAAAGCTATAAGCAATGTAATTATGAGAAAATCAGAGAAAAAAAATAGGTACAAATGCTGTTACATACTTCATAATTCCATTAATTCTTTATTCCATTTCCTTGTCTATTGGACTAGACAAGCTTGCAATGCCCTCAGCTGTACTGTGGCTTGTTTGTATTCCTTGCTGTGTTAATTTTCCTCCCAAGTATGTTATTTCCATTAGAGTTTATACTTTTGCTTGTTTAACTTTAGCCAGAAACTTCAGCTCTTTCTACTTCAAGTCCTCAGTTGTGCAGTTCTACTCTTTTTCCCCAGACCAAAACATAATCTCTGTAAACCTTACTACCTTCTATAACAACAAAAAACATGTTGTATTTTCCAGTAGAATGTCTCAGGTGCCAAGCACAATCTAACTGGCAGTCTGAAGAAACTGACTCCCAAAAAGGTTGGTGAATATGTGCAAACATGAGCTGTTTTTCTAAAGGCATTTGCCAGAGCCCTTCTGACACATCAAGCTTAGAAAAATATTTGGCATCAATCCCTTCTTCCAGAATTTCTCCTTTTGTAGACAGTGGAAAATGCCTTCTTTTCATGTATTTGGATGTTCTGGGTCAACCCATAAGCAGAAACTTCTATCTTTAGTTCAGCAGTAGCTGGCAAACACATTCATCCACTCTTTTAGCTCTTTTACTCACGGTACGGCGCTTAGTTCGGTTGGACCGTCTTGGTCTCCAAGATTCTCCCTTGAGATGACAGGATATTCTCTAGGTCAGGAGCCATGAGATGGATGAGCTCTTTTGACTTTTTTTCTTTACCCCGTCAGGAGTATGATGCTGTGCACCTCCAACTTGCCAGTCCTCCTGTGGCCAGGAATTAACAGCATTCCATAACAGAGATTATGCTTAATGTATGCTTAAAAAACATATGCCACATACTGTGAACAGGTTCAAAGAATCAGAATGAAGATTTCTCAAAGCCAAGTGGGCATAAAAACTCATGGAGATGAGGGAAAAAATGAACTAAGGTTACTATTTTGTGCTACTAAGTTATCTCAGCAATCTGGCTGTATTCTTGGATGCCTGTGTTCCTTCCCATCTGGTTTGCAGTACTTCCTGTAGACTTCCTGTTAAATTTCATCAGTTACCTATTATGCAGTATACTCTGCTGTGTGGGCTTTTCCTGTCTTGCAAAGTATGAATTTATTAAGTAAGCCTGGTGCAAATTCTGAAGCAGGTCACAGTATGTCCGCACTAAGCTAGTAAGTAGGTCAACAGAACAACCCAAGTCTCTATGACGGCTTCTTCAAGTACACTTTCCAGGCATCTCTGCCACCCAGTTCTGAGCTACAACAGAATATCGCTTGTTTTTACAGCTTCTTCATGAAAAATGCAGTGTTGGTCTCTGCTAGAAGCCATGGACCCAGCATGTGGACTATCAAATTAGACAGAGACTAGATAAAACCAAAATAGTATTTGTGGCTTTTTGCTAGCTTCATCTCTCACTACTCGCATTTAAGTTATGAAGAAAAACCCCACTGTTTTATTTCTGCTGAAGCCAGGGTTACAACATCAGTAATCTTCTATTTCTAAAATCCCTATGCCAAGCAGCACCTTGCTAGCAGTTCATCACTTTTTATCCCCACAATTTCCTTATTCTAGCAGAAACAGGATAAGACCAAGAAAAGAAAAATGATTTGGGTTAAGTTCCAGAGAACAATTCCTGAAGCAAGCCATTTATAACTCAAGCTGCTTTATAGTTATTGTAAGTCGTATATGGTCATACATCCCATGTGCACTGGTGGCAATTTATTCTATTGCTTAAATGTGAGTTAGTTTATGTTTTCAGCACTTGAGCATTAACAACATCTGCAGGGTCAAGTTATCCTTCCAATATTTCATCAAAATCCTTAATGTTGTAACAGTCCAGCTACTACATAAACAGGCCAATGTTCAAAGGCTTCATAAACCATCATAAACCAATTAACAAAACCAAGTACCTTTTTTTCTGTATGGAAGGTGAAGCTTTATACCTACCAGCTAATAGAGCTCCTCTATCAATTAGGCTCTTGAGTGTTCAATTGTATTTTTTTTTTTTCATATTTGGATTTCTGTAGTTGCCAAGAGCCCTCAAATGTTGAACTGTAGATGTTGATTAGGCCAGGTCTGCTAATGTATGTTATGTTCCTCCATCAGAGTGAATTATTGCATAGGCAGGAAGCAGCCTATTCTAATATAGGCAAATCCAGGATGTAAAATTGTCCCCTGAAAATAACTTCTGGGTAAAAACAGAAATAATTACACAAACTCAGAGTTATTGCTGTGTGATCTGACTGATAAATGTATAGAAAGTGGTTTTTTTTTTTTTTTTTTTTTTTTTTAATACTTTCTCTTATGACTGATAATGAAATGCAAAGTGTTCTCCTGAAGGATCTCCTCAGACCTGTGTAGAACCATATGAGATTGCAAGATGCACTCTCCCTTCTGATTTACACCCATCCATCTTTTCTGGCAGCTGTTTGCCTAATTCATTCCTAAAAATCTAGAAGGATGTGAGTTGCACAGAATCCCTTGGTAGCCTGTGCCAGTACTAAACCATCCCTTTAGTAACTGCCTGTTCCCTACTGCTGTGAAACAGGTTTGGCTCTTCAATTTGTTCACTCTCCAGGCATAGCAGGACATTGGTGACTCATCTTAAAGCATGCAGATAATACGTGCCTCTCAGAGAATAATGTATTTGGATGAACAGTCTGTAAGACTGATGTTTCTTCCTTTTTCAATTAAACTGTTTGGCAAAAATAGATAATAACTTTTCTTTCCTGTTTAAAAAAAAAAAAAAAAAAACTGTTCAAAAACTCTGTGAGAACTGGTCCCACCCAGCTCATGGTGACCAGCTGGTTGTCAATGACTCCAAGTTCCCCGTGGGCCAATTTATTTTTAATGCCACCGCAACTGTCCTTCCCTGTGCATGTGTGTCCTCTGGCACACAGCGGCAGCGGAGCTGTGTGCTCCATCCCTCCCCTGCGCTTCGGCTGGACGGGGGCTGTGGCCCCCATAAACTCTGCCCTGCTTCTCCTCGGGGTGTGGGGACCTTGGAAGGTGTGGGCGGGATAGTTCTCCCCCTGGTCCATCCCGTCAAAGAAATCCTTGCAATTCATAATGGAAACATAAAATAGAGCATAAGAGAAAAAAGAGGAAAACAAAAGGAGCTCTCTACGTGCCTGCCATCTTGTCTAGTAAAAAACAGGGACTGGCTGTTTCACACAGCTCGGCTGGAGTCTGTGTTTCTCATCTGTTTCCCATAGCAGATCCCTGTCAGCTTGCAGATCCTTAAAAAGAAAGTCACTTTTGTCCCTTTGTTTCCATTTCAGGGGCCTTTGTTAAATTCTGAGTGTGGAAATGTGGATTTGGGGCTTGTAACTGGAGACTCAGAAAGAAACCTTTTCCAGAAATGAAACCACCACAACTAAAGGATGTCTGGAATTTCTTTATGGTCTTGGTACATGGATTGTTATGTGACTGTACTTTAAAGCTTTTATTTTTTTTTTTTTTTTTTTTTTTTTTTTTTTAGTAGAGTCTTTTAATAAGCCCACTTTTTTATGAGGAACGGAGATCCAAAGTGGGTTAAAATTTACTCAGTTATTTTGTCACAACTGGCTAAAATAAAATTGAAGTTCCTCCAAAATGCTGTTTTCCCTGGAGACTTCTCCCTGTCACTGGCAGCTAAATAAGTAGCAGACAAGACAAGTGCTTCAAATACGCTCGTTGGGGGGGTTCTCTCCACAGGCAATGGGAAATACAATGGGCTTGGGAATTTCATGTTAATTCTGCTCAGAATGGGCATTGATCAAACCGTGGGGCTGCTCGGCAAAGTGGGGATCTCCCCAAGCGCAAATACACTCCCCAGCAGCTCCCAGAGAAACCCAGGCTGACAGCAGACGGAGCAGCGGGCGGTGATGTGGCGCGGGGCGGCCTCCGTTACCCCACACAGCTGCTCCCGGGGGGCCGCCGGGCCGGGGGGAGGCCCAGCGGCCCCCAGCAGGGTTGTCCCTAGGCCCACAGAGATGGGCCTTTGAGGTGGCATTTCAACCACTAGCTGCAGCTCCGTGGGGACCCTGCAGTATGGCCTGGGTGACACGGCAGGCGGCGTCCCCCACCACCGGCCCTTGCAGGCCATGGCAGTGGCAGCAGGGGCACGTCAGGCTGCTCGCCATTACGGCCACGATGGTCGTGGCAGGGGAGAGAGGGGGAGGGAAGCTGGCAGCCCCTTGGGGGCTGTTTCCTCTTGCATTGCTACCTCTCTCATTGAACAAGAGAGCTGGACTGCATTTGGCAGCACCCAGAGGGGCCCCCGTGGCAGCGTGAGGCTGCCCAAGGGGGCCATGCCATGCCGGGGGGACACGCTTTGAAGTCAAGCAGTAAAACAAGGGAGGAAGTTAAAAAGAGACATTGGGTACAAAATGCGGAATTCTAGGTTAAAAGAGTGTCTCATGTGAAAGCAGGCAGTGTAATGAGAGAGGAGGGAGTCACTTTTACTGAACAAGCAGCTGGAACAAAGGTATGATGAAAGAGAGTAAATCCACACCAGGTCTGTCTGGCAAGCCTTGATCCTCCTCAGAGATCAGGTCTTTTTTTCTCTGCAGACCTGAGCATCAAGGACCTTGTGTAGAGAAAGAGCTATTTCTATTTTTCTGGATATCAGGAGACTGTACAACATCTGCTGGTAAAGAGAGATCTAAAAACATTTATGGGGGTGTTAATTTGTTCATTTGTTTTTCCCAGAGGGATTACAGTTTCCATTGTCACGCACAGCATTTAGGGTTTGTGATTTGCAGCAGTTGTATAGTTTTATTCCAGCAGAGTTTTTTCTTATATCAAATGGATGATACTTTATCTTAATGGACATGTTTAAAATCCTACAAGTATTTTTGTATTTTTTCCCCAAATATCTTGAATCGACATGGTCATGCATATATGTATGCTGCTTTTCCTGTTCCTTCATGCATATCCTGATGATAGGCTATGATAGCACATTCTGGTAAAAGGCTGGAATAATAAAAACACTTTTTTTTTTTTTTTCTTAGAAAGAGCCACACTCCATTAGGAAAGACGTTGAGAGCTTATTCTTTATTACAGCTGGTCCTTTCAGGCGTCTATCTAACAGTATCATCAGTTCTTGGATTACATTCCCTTCAGTCAAACTACATGCTTGCCTTTCTAAATTTACAGCTTGCTCTGTGAACACAGTTTCTGGTAGGAATCCATCAGTCTGCAACTTTGTTAAAGGTGTGATGTTATCAGCAGTTCAGTTTCAGCATTTTCCACGTGCTGCAGTATCTGCACAAGAAAAGAAAAGCAGCAGGGGAAGCGTGGATGTTAGAGAGGATAATAGCAGAGCAGAAAGCTTTCTGATTCTCAACAAGTGGGAGTTCCTTCTGATAACATGGGATTACAGTGGATTTGCAACCAGGACACTGGGCTTTACTAAGTTGGTGTTTCAAAGATTTTTCCTTCCATTGTTAGCTTGCTGAGTGATGTTTACCTGCTATATTTCAGATGAGAGATTCAAAGTTTCAAAGTCCAAACAGGACTGGGGGGGGGGGGGGAAATGAGGGGGAATGTATGTATGTACTTTTTGTAGTGGGGAGCAGAAGGGCTCTGTAGGGAGAACAGGGACCTGGGAGACACAGCATATTTATGCAGGGACCTGCTTCTTGCTCCATGCTGCTGTCTGGGGATGTGTATGTATCATGAAAGCTCATGTTAAAGCACTGTATATATTTGTGTGGCAGAGAGCTTGGGGGTACTCATCCATCATCATCTACGTGGAAGATGTGGCTACAGAGAGCCCATGTTTTGCCCAGTTTGCCTGGGCTTAACCTTGAGATCTTCATTATTAACTCTGTGCAAGGAGCTTGCTGCACCTTTTTGTTCTCTGTTGCCAAGGACAGAATAGTCTTCTGTATCTCATTGCTTAACTCTGACAGGTTAAACTAAATGAGCAATACAGAACTAAAATACAGAATGACATGTGTACCAAGTTGTGCCTTTAATTCCAGAGCTGCATGCTGAGGCAGACATTGACATCTCTTTTGCCTTATACTGTAGGAGGCTGAATAGTGAGTACATGTCCAGGCGAACAAGGAGCTAGAGGTCAGTGGCTTGGATGTCACATTCACTTTGCCTCTGTACAGAGAACCAATTAAGCTTCACACAGGCAGGAAAATGAACGATTGAAATGGTGCATGAAACCAGAATGAAAGACAATTGCATGTTTTCTCATGATTGCTGTAAATCCCATAGGCTAAGAACAGGTGTAATGGGTCAGACAGAGATTTGCCTGTTCCAGTATTCTGTGAGTGACATGGGCTAATAGCAGAGCCCTGGATAAAAAGTTTAAATACCAAACAAGCATAAAGTCTTGCTTCTCTCAGTGTACTCTTCCAGTTTCTGGAAATCTGCAGCTAGGGGGTTCTTCAACCAGTGACTGTATCCACGTTGTATATATACAACAGATCCACATCACGTGTATTTCCATGCTGAATAGTTTTGACAGACTTTGATGAAAAGGGAAGGCCTGTATACGCAGCAGAAACTTCAGATTTAGCATACACTGTTTCTTCATCAGAAGCTATTAGACTCTGCCTGTTAATCCTATTTTTCCCTCTTTTTTTTTTTTTTTTTTTTTTCCTCTGAAACTAAATTAAACTTAAAAAGACCCTGAAGGTTGCATAGGGAGTCTGTAATTGATGTGAAATGAGGATGAGGTGCGCTTTGCATCACTTCCTAAATGGCAGCTTCTGGTACTTCTCCTGACCAAGGACTCAATGGACACAAAATCCACAGAGGAAACAACACTTTGTAGGACTACCCAGTGTATGTGGTCCATACCTTCAAGACTTCTTACCAGAAGTATATCTGTTTAATCTCCTTACCCTTTCTGAAAGGATGGACTCTAACCAATTTTGGTGGGATAATCAGTTAATTCCATTAAGCTAAATACAAGGAGAGGTAACGTTTTATATTCCTTAATTATGTGAACTTTCCATTTGGCCCTATGTTATACGTAATTCTGCATATGTCCAGAAAAATAAAATAAAAAATCAGCTAATCCTACACACACCTAAAAGTACTCCACGCTCCAATATGGATCTTTCCCAGATCATAAACTCTCGGTTCAGGCGACTCTTGGGAGACATCTTGTCCTCTGTCTTTATCACAGTACAGGAGTTCACTGTGCTTGTACACTTTGTACACTCGCCAAAGTCCCAGAGATTGCCTCTCAGATCAGATTGTGTGATCAAACGCCATTAGAAATCCTTAGCCTCTGTATTAGCATAAACACTGTTCAGGTTGTCAGTATAATTTGGTCCTTTACAGAACAGCAGGCATTTCAGAAGATATGTAGTGCTATTCTAACAATCTAGAATCACTATTTTTGTAAACCATAAAAACTTGGCAGTGCCCTTTCTTTGGTAATCCTTTCTCGGAAAATCTAAGCTTCTTAATAAATCTCAGTAGCCACGGATGGAAATCCACCAACTGGAACAGTGTTTATTGACCTTTCCAAAGAGTCAGATTTAATTAGAGTTTCATTAGTACAACTGTGCTTAAATTGGTCAAGTCAGCTCTTTTCGATGTTTGTGCTGATGAGGTTCTCATTTTCTTTCAGCCTTGACTGGTTCTTCACTTTAAAGGACGTGCTCGCTCTTCAGAGTGTTGTGGAAATACCTGAGCTGGCTCAGATGCAGGGATCAGTTTAATTGCAGTGGTCTGGAGATGAGCAGAGGGCTTACCCCACTTCTTGGCAGGCTAATCTGCAGTTCGACTGTGTCCAGCATTTGAGCAAGCTTATTTAATGCCAGCTTAGCTATCTCTGCAGTACGTTACAGCTGTAGTGCAGACACCCACCTCAGGGCTTTAGTGGTGCTTGCTCTTTAGCTCATATGGTCATTCGGTAAGCCAACTGGGGAGCTCCTTGCATCAGTGGAAACATTAGTGGGGGTCATCATGACATACTCCTTTCCTTTCTTCTATGCTTTCAGTGTCATATCAAAAACAGGTGAAGTCAGAGCCATGAGGGTGTCTGGCTTTTTTCACAACTATATTATTAGAGCAAGGCAACAATGAGAACACTGTGATCGCAATATTTAGGATATCTTAATCTACCCAGTTTCAGGCTTATGTACACGTATCTTTCACCATAGGGATGAGCATGGAGTGGGAATCAGTGAAAAGTATCTGATGTCACACCAGGCACAGGCACTCAAACCTTTAGTTGCATCAGTATGTTTAATGTGAATGCTTACCTATCAAACTGTCAAATTGCTTATGGTGTCTTTTCAGAATGCTTTTTTCCCCTCGTAATACTGTCTGAAGTTCTGAGAAGGCCACTCCATACCTAAAAATTGCATTTAGCTATTTGCCCATGCACTCAGCGACATACAACTCAGTATTTCCACTAAGGCTTGTTTAATTCTAGTTGCATAAACATATAGTGTAATAAGGGAAAGCAAAATTTCTAAGCTACTCAAAATATTTCTGTTGAAGTATTTCTGTTGTCAACACAGAACTACAGCCAGGGCTTTGACATTTTCTTGCCACAGAAAATCTTCATGTGTGCATGGGGCCAGGGTATGTATGCGCATATATATATATACACACACAAAAATACCCATGAATGTATGTAGTGCTCAGAATGGTAATGTAGAAATCCATTTGACATCTCTTTCCCCAGAAGGCCATGCTCTGCAACATGCTGGGATATAAGTTTGAAAATCCTCAGAAATTTCTCACCGCAGTGTGTCGTATGTCAGCCATGTGAAAGTGTACATGGAGCGTAGAGCCCTGTGAGCCGTTCAGCCTCCCTCAATTCTCTTCACCCTATGAAACACTCATTTAGATTTTCCTAGCTTCTTTCTTGGAGGCTTTCACTAGTGAATTAATTAAATCTGTTGCTACTTGGAATATAATTTTTCATGAGATAATATGGAAAAACTTCTTTGTCAGGAGAATACTGTACCTCCAGAGCAGCTTATGCAGAGAGACGATGGAATTTTCTTCCTTGGAACCTTTCAGGACTTGACGAGGCAAAGCCATGGCTCCCCTGGAACACTGCCTTGGGCAGGAGGTCAGACTACCTCACCTCTGGATGTCTCTTCCAACTCACTTTTTTTTTAAGATTCAACTTTCTTGCATTTGTTTCTCCACTTTTAGTCCTTTAATTTTTTGTTGTCAGAATCCTTTTTCCACCACATTATATTAAGGTGGTTATGGGATCTAGGGCTCTGCTGTGATCCATGTTGATGGAGGCCTGCAGAAGGACAGTTAAAGGACATTGTTTCTGTCTACTGCTCTGGTGTGAAGCAGTGGTACAGAATTACTGAGAAAGCATAAATATATATATATATATATATATGTGTATGTTTGTGTCTGTTCTAAACAGCTGTGGCCTCAGAAGGGACTTCTGGGTACATTCTTCAGAACAAATCCTTTTAGTTCATTTTCTACTACTCACAGTAAGCAAGGTTAAATTGTATTCATAAGCTATTTGACATTTCTTTTTAGTCTCAAAACTTCATAGCAGAAAGCATGACTCTTGTTTACTTATGAAATCACTTGCTGTACTTTCAGGTGCTACACAATGTATTATATTAAGTGTGGTTTCCAGAGGAAAATCTTCAGAACAATCCAGCTAATAATTACTGATTACTATAAATTGGTAAAAGTATGTGATAATGGTAAGGGTGAAGAAAATATTTCAGAATGGTAAACTGAATTTTTCATTCCCCATCTGCTCAACCAGCTCAAAGGGGAGATCTTCCTTGTGCTTTTTCTTAATCTGGTTGAACCAAAATGTATGCAGACATAGTTAATGGTGATATTCTGATGATATTCCCAACTATTACTCTTGTGAGGACTACCACAGCCATGTCTGAAAACTAGTCAGCTGCACAGTAGGTTCATCCCCAGCTTTCTAAAGCTGGCCTTGAGTTTGTTGAGGCTATCATACATTTACTCACCCAACACCTAGGCTAAGGTGCAGGTCAAACCAAGGCTACAATACGGGAACCTTTTAAGACTCCACAAACCACAACAAACACTTAGACTGACATGGATTGGTCATACCGTGACAAATGATGTAATTCAGAAGGGGTAATGGCAAATCCACACATGCATGTGATACCTAGGTGGGGGTGGATATTACACACTGGTTTTGAGAAGATCTCAGCGCTGTGTCCCTGTACCGTGATGAAATAATGCAAGCTTGCTGTAATGCTTCTGATTAGTTTTTTTCATTGGTTAAGCGTGCTGCCATTTGATACCCTGATGGAGAGCTTTTTGGAGGGGAGGGCTGAGCCTTGTGAAACCTCAGTGTTCTTTCTTTCCACTGTGGGCAGCTGAGTTAAGCTCTTATTAAACTCAGCTTTTTCTAATTTTGTAATTCACCTCCAGACATTTGCTTTTGCTCCAAACACAATATTAGCTGTAGATGTTTGTCTGTGTTTGTGTGTGGGTTGTTTCATTGCTTGTTGTCTGAGTTGCCCTTCTCTGTTGTCAGGTAGGAATTAAATATCTGATCCTTTTTTTGGCTATACAATGGCTTGCTAATCATCAGACTAATGCTCATGAATTCAGGATTTCATTGCGGTTTACTGCTGAAAAACACATGTATTTAGGTACATTGAAAGTAACGTGTTCCTGTTATGACTTCTATTTACTTGCAGTGATACATAAGCTGTGTAAGATCTATGGCATTGAGGAAAATTTAGCTGAAGTGAATTCACTCCTGTATTATTTCTTAATCCACCAGAATGTGCTTCCCTTTTCCTGGAAAAAAGCCTCTTCCAAGTCAGCTGCTCAAAAAGCATCAAGTGACAAAATGCAGATAGCAAACAGAGTGTTTGTTTGAGTTCATGCCTATTGCAGCAGTGTTCTGGAAAGTGTTTGTACGTAGGCCTTTAATAAACTCCCTGTAGAGATCAATTACCATGATTTGTCTCATTACTATGGGTAAGAGGTTTTGGGGGGCCGTTGTTGAAACGTTTCGTCAAACTGGAAGAGCCTTGAATGCTTTCATTCAGGCAGAATAAAAAGAGAACAGGAAGCAGAACACAGCATCTCTAAGGAGAAATAATGACTGGAATAGTCCTAGAAAAAGGACTCTTTGCAGCATTTCCAGGTCTTGTAGGACAACTTTGTGTGTTTTAGGCTTGTTCGCAGGTAGCTCAGAATGTAGGTCAACAGGAGGAGCTGTGTAGGAAGGAGGATAAGCACTGATAAGTTAATACTCTTGACAAAGTTCTCTCACTATAAGGTTTCAGGATAATCAAAACCAGTTTAGCATTTGAGGAAAAGCACCATGAAATGGAGTAATGGAATTAGCTTTTATGTTTTTCCAGGAACCTAAACCACATTTCCTGTCACAACTGTATATTATTAATACAAGGCATCTGCTAAATCGGAGCTGCCCTAAAATGTGCACAAATACCACACGTCTGGTTTAAATCATTTATTTTTTGACGTTTGTGGTGAAAAACTAAAGCAAGATGCTGCCTTAACCCACCATAAAAAAGAGTATGATTTGGAATACAGCAAGTTTTCAGCACGGTCTCTCAGACAGATAGTATAATTCTGTTCATTTAGCAGCCAGGACTGTTACTGCCTGCATTTTTATGTCTTGCTTCCCTTTCATTTTGTATTCTGTGGTTGCAGCAATTAGTTTCCAGTCACAGAGGGAAACGAGCAGCTCGCTTTCCCAGCTCTGTCCTTTAGAGCTGGGAGTAGAAAGTTGTCATCTGGGTTTCAAGGGGGGAAGGCGTGAGACAGAAGTCATCTTTTCTCACATTGCGACCAGCCTTGGCTCAAGGCAAAGGGCCCAAAGTCTGATAGCCAAGTGGGATCTCTCAGGAATATAATGTCTGGAATATAATTTCCCAGGGGACTAACGCCCTGCACAGACATCTTTCCACATTAATACCCACTCCAAAAAAGAAAGACTATTACCACATTTCATTACAGATTACTTCAACATATAACAAGGATGACAGAGGCTTCTCTGGGAGCCAGACAAGGCTGGAAGTCTGGCACAGAGTCCTGGACCGTGAATCGGGACAAGGCTCAGAAATTCCTGTGTAGTTTCCCCAGCTGCTTCCAAAAGGCCTGTGTGGAAGGGCTCTGGATAGTGTAACAGGTATCCGTGTCTGTGTGCTGCCTGTGTCATAGCCCCGTCAGCGTGATGAACTGTGTGAGAGCATATCTAAAATCCCACTTGCTTACACTTGATGAATTACCAGAGGCCTCCACAACTGGCATAAAATTTGGCCAAATGTAGCTGTAAACTGAGAATAACGTGAGGACCCTGATGTGGAGATCAGTTTCCCTGCAGAGCTGACCAGCTGGTTTTCAAGCCCTGAACAATTCATTTTTATGCTAACAACTGACAGCATCTTATTCCCCCCAAGCCAGTGGTGCCAGTGATGCTCAGCTGCCTCAACCTCAGTCCTAGCGCTGTCTCTTCTTCCGAAAGGCTCCATCTGTTCGCACGGATTGTGCCCTGAGAAAATCCCTCAGCACTTTAAAGGACTTGCTCTTAATGAAAAATTAAAACAGACTGAAATGAACAGAGTGAGGAGCCTGTCTTCTGCTTTTTCCATTATTGTAACTACATCTTTTTTTTCCCTATCCTTGGTCTGTTGCGATCTGATGGCCATGTTATGTCTGATTTAGGGATTCTGAGATTAAAGGACAAAACTCTTAGCTAGTTCATGTCTTTAGTGCTGTGCAGGTTTATACCAGCTGAGGATCTAAACTGGGTATGTTAAAAACCCTTCTGCAGACTAGTCAGTTGGCATTTCACATGTGGAGGAGTAACCTGCCTATACGCCTGGCTTGAGCTCAGTGTTGTAGCTGTAAAATAACAACGATATCCAGAACGCAAAAGGGAAAGGAGGATTTTTCTAACCTATTTCTTGGAAACAGATTTGGGGATCTGAAAGTCAGGCTGGGTGTTTTAATATTTGTACATCAACCAGGATAAAGATTTTGCAATTAGAGATCATTAATAATTTCCTTGCTTGGTGACCAAAGCCAAATCCTGCTTATCCATTTTGTATTGTGAAAAGTGAAAATATTATTTGGAGTTTGTTTTCCAATGGAATACTTATCTCTATATTTCATCCATCACATTGTAATCATCTTCAGAGAAAAGAAAGAATAAATGTTCTCATTAATTCTGAGACAGGCATTTTTTATTTTTTTTTTTTAATTTTTTGACAAGTTGCTCTTTATTTGAAGAGGCTAATATCTGATGATGGAAATTGTAAAGAATAAATAGAAAAGCTTTGTGGAGAATGATTTACTTAAAATGACACTGTCAAAGAGCTTTTCATAAAAATTAAAGAAACAAATCACAGTGTTTGTGATGAAAACACTATTGAAACTGCAATCTGCTTACTCACCTGGTGGTATTTTCATGTTCTTATTTAACGAACACATTCTGTGTTTTGTTATTGTAAGGCTGCCTATGGGAGCTGGGCTGGTAGCACGACTCTCTCCTCAAAGACAGAAGACTCATTTAAGCAAATCAGTCCTATTCAGCAAACCACTTGAGCGTGCACTTCAGTTCCATTAACGTGAACCATTTTCTGACCTGGAGCCACACAAGGTTTTGTGCTTGTTCTTTGCAGCAGGGGCAGATCTTTAGGGTATGGTTTGTGTATTGGGGTGTAACGGGATGGGAATGCTCTCCTTGGTGGTGATGTGCATGCAGCTCACATTTCCCTGTGAGGGCAGTGCATATCGATTACCAAGGGAGAATGGGCTGCTTGGTGAACAGGAATCACCTCTTGAGGAGGACAGAGAGTGATTTAACACCTTCAAAACGAAGTTGTTCTGGTACTATGCCAGCTCCAAAGTGAACGCCCTCGAGAAAGCAGACACGATCAAATGAAGCCCATGTGGACTGTTAAGCACCTGGACTTTTTCTCTCAAAGAATAATTTCCTCGTTCCTGGAAGCCCATCACATAAACGTGCCCGATGAAACACACCTCTTTGCTGCCAGGTGGAGGTAACTTTTCCTTAGTTAAGCAGTGTCTGTCCAAATGAAGAAAAACAGATCCACACTTAGCAGATCTATTTGTATATACAAGGAAGTGTAATTTGGGCCTGTGTGATGTTTCTACTTGAACACGTGATAAAAAACTTCCCTCTCGCACCTACAAAAGACTTGTCTTAACTGGGAAGTAGTTCTTTTGGAGAAGTGCAGTCAGGAGTCAGGAATGGCTATGTACTTCTGTAGGCCTGCTTGCCTGCCGAAGCGTTACCGAAGGGCAGAAAACATCCCAGAGAAGATCACATCAGTGGTACTGGGCTTGGAGGCTAATATAAACTCTGTGGGGGCAGCTGTGAGGACGATTGAGTGGTGCTTGTACCCAGCTTGCCTGCAGCCCCCTGCACAACATGTCAGTGTTTTAAACATGCTTCCTTGCCCTGCTGGCTCCTACGTGCTGTCACCCGGCTGCAGGGCTTCCCAGGAGTGCCTTCTACTCCTGGACTCAGAGTTTTAACTTGTGGGTACTGGATTGGGATCCTTGGACTGTTGGCTTGCCCTCTGTTTGTGGGCTCTTCTGTGTACAGATGGTGTTTTCTTGTCCATCAGAACTGGAATCTGCTTTTCCTTTTGACCCACATCCCTTTTCAGGCTGTGTTACTCTCAAGCTATTTTTCTAATCCAGCTATGGTCTCATGTAAGGAAGGTGTTAGAAACTCTGCTACTTCAGCTTTCTCTGATTCAGATACTTGAACAGCCACACAGTCAATGTATGCTGCCAGCCAGCTCCTGAAACAAATTTTAAAAACAGCTGCCTTGCCCTGGTAAAGGGGCATTACCCAGTCCTAGTTTTTAAAACTGTGCTGCGCCTATTTTGTGTGCTGTTAACAAAAGGAAAAAAAAATGCTGTCGGCCATACTAGTGAAATGTCTACCTCACAGCTAAGTCCACATTATTATTTTTTTTAATCACACAAGTTCAGACATGGTTTTCAAGCATGATGAATAGAGAACAATGTCCTGTTTGTGTGTACTGTCAAGCAAGTGAGGTTTAAGTGATTTTTGAATGGGAATTGGAAAAGGTTATTTGGTAATGGACAACTTTTGATCCTGCACAGTTTGTGCCTGAACATCTGGGATTCACAGGTGACACTGGATGAAAGTATTAGTAGTAAATAAGATTTGCTGATTTCTTCCCCAGAAAGAGCAATACCAAGAATAGAAGTGGTAACAGAGCAGAAAATTATCAAAATTTGTAGTGTGCACTTAAGCTGCTTTTAACAATTATTTTCTTTTTTCTTTCTTTTCTTTTCTTTTCTTTTTTTTTCCATTCAGCCTCAAGAAATGACTAGTTTTAATGAAAAAGAAAAGATGCTGATGTTATACAGTAGTGCAAAACAAAACAATTTGTTGGAAATTACTGTTGAAAAGTATTCCTCGCTAATAGGTCACATTTATTCTCTTGAAACATTGTACAAATTTTTAAATTCTTCCGAGGCTGTACTGAATGTTTTTCATCTTAACAATAATGTTTTGAGGAATCACAGATAGCAGGCATCTCAGGAAGGGAACATAAGTGCCCTCCCGAAGCACTCTTTACCATAATATCATACTTCTTTACCTATTTTCTCCCCTCTTCAGAAAATATCCCCCGAAATTACTTGCTTTCAAGCTATAACAACTTAGCAATTTCTTCATTTATGCCCTTCAAGAAGGTATATATCTAACTTACAGTTGTTTCATCTGCCTCTTCTGTTGATTCCCCCCGTTTCAGAAAATGGCCATAAATGAGAGTAGCTATTGACGCGAAGAATACCGACGTGTTATTTTAACATATTTATTCCCTGTAAACATTCATTAGTTAAAAAGGAAGGCTTTTCTCAAAGCACTCCTCGGCACTTTTTTAAAACACAATTATCCAAATAGACTACTCTGAGAGGAGATATGGCCCAGGCATTAATAACCCAGTAGCTGAAGGCTCGTTGGCTCTGGTGAGAAAGCAATTCTCCCGGCTCCTTTCAGTTCGGGAAAGCAAATGTGCTTTGCACCATGCCCTGAAGGATGATAAAGCTGGACTGTTACTGGCAAGAGTTTGTCTTTAGAAGAGAAGAGCAAAAAATTGTTCTGAGCAAGACAAAACCTGAAGCACCCAGGCCCAGCTCTGACTATGACTCTCTCCAGGGCTTTGGGTCAGTCACTTGATCGCTTCACCTCATTCTTTTATCTGTGAGATGGTGATAAGGCTACTTTATTTTGCCACATAATTTGACAGGATGTTGGGAAATTAATGCCTGGAAAACATTTCAACGATAAAAAGTGCATTTCAAGTGTGAGCTTTAATGCAAACGGCTCATCGGAATGGTGTTCTGCATTCTGTTATAAAGCAATCAGGACAGATTAAGTGCTTAAGTCATACCGCAGGACCTACAGCTGTGTTTCTAGAGCAATCCACACTAGCGTTTCCTTAGAAAATGCTATAGAAAGTGAAAACCAAAAATGCTCCCCACTGTTTCCTTGTGGTAAGAATGTTGCAACCGAAATGGCAAAGAGAGAGACTGTTGGGAATATTTCACTCAAAATGGCCCCAGAGCCTTCGGCCAGCAGCGAACTGCCAGCTCGGTGGGGAGCGGTACGGGGCACGCCGCGGCCTCTGAGCGCAGGTCAGGGGCAGTCGCGCAGCCTGGTGTGCTTTGTGTGGCCACAGATCAAGTAGCAGCAAGTCTGGAGCAGAACAAAGCAGGCCATGCGAGACGGGAGGGGGAAAAAGTGGCACTAGCAGGCAGACTCTTCTCAAACAACACACTTCAAAACAATCTGAAAGTAATTTCAGTCTTGTGCGGACTGGTAGGCCTTTATGTCTCAGCCTTGTTCTGCGTGGCTGAGCTGTGCCTTCTGAATGATGAGGCTGGCTGGGCCAGGCCTGTGGTCTGATCCCTCTGCTGGAAACTGCCTTCTGGAGAAAGGCTGCCAGCTGTGAACAGCCCGGGCAGCGATGGGTTACTCCCAAAGAAGGGCCAGCACCTAAACCAGAACCTGGGTATGCTGGAGGTACCTCACTGAACATGGCCGCTTACAGCCACTTAATGCCGACGCTTGATATCAAACAGCGGATTGGCATTATCAGTCATTTAATGCCAATTGGCTGATAATGCCAACTTGCTCTGTTTGACCCCGAATGTTTTCAGGTACCTGGAGCTCTGCTTTAGATCTTGTGCAGGCTTCCTGTGTCCCAGGGTGTGCTGTGAAAGCTTGTAGGGAGTCTCTGAGCTTGGTGAAGGTGCCTCTGCTCTCCCTAAGGGCTGCGCTGGGCACACTTGCCCCACAGCCAGAGCTGGTCCCACCCTCGGGGGGGGGGGAAGGGGGGATGCTGCCATCACCACTTTATATTTAAAATATAAATGGTTATGTCCCTATGGCACAACCTAGAGCTCAGAGCAAACCTCAGGATGCAGAAGTGACAGATCCTTTATTCTCTTCAGCCTCAGAGTTTCCAACCATCTCCATCAAAGAAGCAGAGAAAAACCAATGTGATGGGAGTGGAGGTGAATCCCCTTCTTGATTGCCACGAAGAAGCTCTCAGACTAAGGAAGGTAGGAAGCTTATGGCAGTCTGTGGTAAACGTGAAGCTTCAGACCTATTTCAAACCTACAGCAGTCAATGAAGACATTGTGTACTGAAAGCAGTACCTGGTCCTCAGGCAGCAATTCGATGTATTTGCAAATCACGTTGCAGTTAAAAGCCACAGTTGGCAGTGACCCACTTTTTTATTGTACACAATGTTACTCAGTTGATTTGTGCTAGTCACAGAGCAAAATTTTGGCGTTTCAAATAGCTGTAAATATTTATGAGTTCAGTGCAATTTTTGTTAATATTTTAGCACCATTATATGGAGAGATTATCTGCAAAGGGTGAGATGTTGCTGGCATGTTGCACGAGCACCAAGAGAGCTTTTCAACTTTTTCCCTATTGAAAGGCATAATCTCCAGAACAATCTAAAAAATGCTTCAAGTATGACAGAGCACTTCTTATCATTTATATACATTTATGGTCTGCTGCATAAACATATAAACGGAATAGAAGATGTCTGTCTGCTTCCTAAAGTCATTTTTTATGAGTTGGAAGCTCTTCCCTGAGTACTACCTTCTCTTTGAGGACAGGTAAAAGATAAAGCGGAGATAAATTAGCAGGCAATCTGTGCACAAAGCAAGAAAGCTGCTCAGATAAAACATACAAAAACATTTATTTTCTGAAATATCCTTAGAGGAAGGCTCCTCATGTCCAGTAATATAATGTTCATGTAGTTCTTAAGATGTCATCCATATATTCAGGTAGGAAAGCAACTACAAGCATTTTTTTTTTTTTTTACTATTTTTGTTTACAATTTGGAGACAGATGCAGATAGTACGTGTGTGTAGAGGGAATGGGACCCCACAGCCATAAGGCCACAGCTGCACCAGGTAGCCAAGGAGCATGCGTCGAGTTTTTGAGCCCACTGCTGGTTCTGCCGGAATAGCTGGCTACTGCACAGGGCTGTGCTGGCTCCATTTGTGGTGCTGTGAACAGTCAGCTCCACTGAGCCTTCTTAGTTTCATGGACCTTAAAAAAACAAAAGAAAAATACTCTGTCAAATAGAAATAAACACAACCGACCTGGAACGATACTTATGCTTCCTCGTTCTCAAGGCTAGGGCAAGCAATAGGAAGTAAGGGATAAATCAGTAAAATGCAGATTGTCATGGCAGCTGAAACGATCCTTTACAGGCCGTTCACATAGAGTAGAGATGTCAAGAGATGGAGAGTTCAGACAACTTGCTCAGAAGGCAGGGAGGGAGAACTTTCTGTCTGGATGTTTTTGGTCAATTGTATAGGAATCTGAGATGTTGGGGATTTTTTTCTACACTTATTCCATTCACTGAAATGGTTAAAAAGACTTTGTTTTTCAGCAATATGACTATGAATTAAATATAGATGCACACAGGAGTAACTTCCTATGCCTCTGAAAAAGATGTGTATAATGAGGTATAATAGAAACAGGTATGCATCTGATTTGCAGCCTCAATACATCTAAATTTTAAACACCTTAAGGATAGCTTCACATTTTGTTACCTATTTGCCCTGTCTGAGGTCAGGTGGGAATCTTGCCCTCATTTGTATTAATTTAAGTTATAATTGAGTAAGCTTGCTGTAATGCTTTTTTTTTTTTTTTTTTTTTTTCTTTCCTGAATTTCATTCCTCTGTTTTTTGAAAACAGTAAGAAAAGTATCTGAAGAAGGGATTTTTTGAAGGGTCTCTTCCAGTAGTGGGTTATCCACCTCCTCATTAGGAATCGTGGGAAGTTTCAGTATAATGGCTAGGGTAAGTAGGAGTTGACTCGCTATCCACCTAAATCCCATAATGTGGCACTTAGAACTAGACAGCATTTAAAGAATATTATGCTGAAAACCAAACTGAAGCAAAACACAGTTTTGTGTTCAATAACTGACTGTAAAAGGGGGCAAGCTGTCTAGGGACTGCTAAGTAAGGCTCAAGCATGATCAAGGTAGCGCAGAAGAACTTCATCCCCGCTACAGTAACTGTACCTGAGCGAACCCTACTTCCAGGTGAGAAAATGGACTCAGCATACAGTTCTGCTTTTGCTGGAGGCAGGACTAAGTAATGAGGAATGAAATCTCTTGAAGGCTCTGACCAGGAGCTATGGTTTTCAGGGCTTAGGTTTATCAAGGCTTGTGGTGTGTTTATGAGGAAACCTCTGAGATGTTCAGCATGAATCCAATGGTGAACTGCTTAGTTACAATGCTGTATTAATTTGCTGTATTTTTCCATAAGTAATCTCATGAATCCCCAGTCAGAAGCATGATGATAATTTTCCAGCCATAAAGCATGAAACAAGTTCTTGAAGATGCAAGGGATTCATTAAGAAGAAACCAGGAAAATGATTTTATCTGTATGCACAGAAATACTGACTTTGCGACTGCAAGGATCTCTATAAATAATGTCTGCATGTATGTTGCTAAAAGTTCTTTGCATTTCCCAGTTTGGGGGCTGGGAGTCAGAGAGAGAAACCTGTAAAGATGGGACTATCTGCAAGACTGTACTGTAATGTTTCCTTTTCGCAAAGCCAAGCAAAACAAGACAAAAAAGGGCAAACTTATGTGTTTTCTCCCCAGAATTCTTAACTTCATGCCTGAGATCTCTTGAGGGAGGGTTCGCATTAACCCCACTTGTGTTGTGTTTAACTTGGCTATTGAAGACTTGCTTGGCTCTTTTTGTAAATACCACACCTTTTATATTTCTGCCTTTCCCCATTTTTAATACTGCTGTTTTGCTACATGGAGATTTCTTGTCACACTTGTTATTTCTTTTGAACATACGTGGCTAATCCTTCTGTATGCTGCTGAGCTTCTAATATGCGGACTCTCAGTAGATGCTGGTTGTGTCCCATCATTAAGATGTTGGGTGCATGGGGTATTACCATATGATTTACAGAGGATGAATAAAAACAAGAGGCTCAGCTCTGTGCTGTGATATATAAACCTACAAGCATAAGTTCTAGGGCACAGCTTGTAATTCTCAGGTGGAATTTATATTCAGAAAAACAAGAACCCCAGTGATTTAGCCTGCATGAGGACTCTACTGCTGAGTTCATAAACACTCACTCTGACTTCTTAATTTCATTCTAAAAAAGTACAAGTTGAAAAATGGGTTTTCCCCAAACCAGGAGCTTTGGTTTACTTTTTTTCAGGGGCAGAATGCCTAATTTCCCATCTCATTGTCTTTTACTCCCCCATCCTGTCCCTTCACCATGGTCATGAAGAGGCTCTAGTAATTAACTATTCTACAAGGAGCTGACCTCTGAAGAACCTGCACAGAAAGTCAATAGTAAAGGCCCTGTTAAAAGATCTGCTCTCTCTCTCCTTCTTTTTTTTTCTTTCTTTTTTTTTTTTTCCTTCAGCTTCTGATGATCCCGTCTACAATGGCATCACATAAGAAAGGGAGACTCAAAGAGCATTTGAACTTCATAGTTAAAAATCAACACTTCAAACTCAAGTGCATATATCAGCTTCAAAAGAAACGGAAATAAAAAAGGTGATGAGGACGTATACTAAAGATGGGCTCTCGCTTATAATGAGGCCTTGACAGATCTGCAGGAGGGTTGTCACTACACCTCTCATCAAGGTGACAGCAGAGTCAGCCTTCCTGCTGACTCCCAGTCATGAAGAGGGACATGGATCTCTTTGGCAGGTTGTTACCTCTGCCTCCTGGAGTCCTTCTGGCAATGAGCAGGAGGGGTAAAAAACCTCAAGCAGAAATGATACCCCGAGTTTGTCTTCCTCAAGTCCCAGGGAAGCACCTCCACCATTGTTCTGCCCAAACTGGGTTGCTGCATTTTGACTTTGGAGAAATCTGCACAGCATCAAACCACTTTTTCCATAAGAGCCAGCGTGGCTTGGAGGGGCTGACAGGCCTTTGCAGGTGCTTAGATGGAGGTCAAGAGACTTTTGAAAAACTTCACGTTCTTGTTGATCAAATTGTAAGTGGGGCTTTCTGGTATCACTTGTTAAGGTTTTGGCTTTCTAGTTCATCAACTGCCTGTCACTGCCTATCGCAACAGCAGGATTCTCTTCTTATTCGTGCCATGCAAAACTGCAAGGGCTGTGTCGGTATGTAGCTCATGCCAGCTATGTTCAACAGCTTAGTTTACAGCTAGTCTTGCAAAGTCATTCATTGAGATTCTTCTCACATTTTACTATATAAAATCCCTTGAATAAATGTGGAAAGAAAAAATCTCTTCTAATTTAGAAGTCCAGACAGGAAAAACTTCCAGATGGGACCATTGTCAGAGTTTGTTGGTGTTCTTGCTCAATTAGCTTGGCAGTGAGCTTTATGAAAGCAGAGCTGCTTACACGGTCACAGAATATGCATGGCCCCCTGGATGTCACCACATTACTAATTAGAAATATGTCATTTTCAATGTAACCTGATGTACAAGATGTAACCTCTTCCATTTTAAAGTGACAAAACCGCTTCTACACGCATACAGTTTGTATTAGGCAGCCATCTAGAGGGCCTTCTCTCTGTACTGACTTCATGCTGTTGAAGAGAAACCACAGAACTGTAGGAAAATATAAGCTTTACTGACCCTTAGTGGCCAGAACTGCTACATTAATGTGGGAATTTTCAATAAATTCAGCTGTGGTGGTGTTCTGCTGCTGTTATGCAAATGTTATATTTTTAGGGGGGGAACTGGGGTTGTTTAGTCTGGAGAAGAGGAGGCTCAGGGGAGACCTCATTGTTCTCTACACCTACCTGAAAGGAAGCTGTGGGGAGCTGGGGGTCGGCCTCTTCTCACAGGTAACTAGTGATAGGACTGGAGGGAATGGCCTCAAGTTGCACCAGGGGAGGTTCAGGTTGGAAATGAGGAGACATTTCTTCTCAGATAGAGCAGTCAGGCACTGGAACGGGTTGCCCAAGGAGGTGGTGGAGTCACAGGCAAGGTTGGACGTGGTGCCTAGGGACATGGTTTAGTGGGTGACATTGGTGGTAGGGGGGTGGTTGGACCAGATGGTCTTGGAGGTCTTTTCCAACCTGAATGATTCGGTGATTCGGCAACACAGACAATTCCACAGGAACAGCTGACTCCCCGACACCTGCTGAGAGGTGACAGGTAGGATAGGGATATAAAATGCCACCTGAAATCGGAGGCAGGTGCTTTACGTCCCTAAAGGCATCTCAGCCAGAAAGGGGAGCAAAAGTAGGTGAGAGCCACGGGACCGGAGAATGGTCTTCTGGCAGCGACTCAGGCACCGTTCTCCATAGATCTAAGCAAATGTACTTTGCATATTTCATGCTCAAAGAAAACGATGTTTCAGTGACTGAGTTACGGGACGGTGAGAGCTGGGGCGCTCAGAACAATTGGAGAAACGGCGAGACACGAGCAGCATCCTCCCAAGCGCCATCTCAGACCGCATCCTTTCGCAGACAGCCCCCCGTCTCCCCGACCCTCCCTCCATCGCCCCAAAGCCCCCTGGGGGCTCCCTGGCCCCATCCAGCCCGCGGCGGGGAGCCCTGGCCCCGCTCCGGCTGCCTCCAGCGGCCGGTCCCGGGGCGGAGCCGCAGCCCCGGAGCCGGAAGCGCGGCGGGGCCGGTGCAGGCCGCGGTGTCCGCTCCGCCGCCCGGCGGCCGGCAGCGGGGGCACAGGGACCGGGACGGGGACAGGGGCAGGGCCGCCGGGCTGCTCGGAGCTGCCCCCGCGGTGCTGCCGCCGCGGCCCCTCAGCAGGTAGGGGCGGCTGCCGGGCCGCGGGGCCGTGCCGGTGGGCGTGCGGGGCGCTGCGGAGGTTGGGGTGCCGGGCTGCCTTGCACCCGTCTGTGTTTCCCTTGCTGTTTTCAAGGGCTAACTGCGGAGCTGCCGTCGGGGCGATGGACGGCAGCGCGGCTCCGGGGCGGGTGATGCTGCCGGCCTGGGAAATGGCCACCTACCTGGTCCTTACGGTTGGCTCCCACTTCTATTCTTTCTATGAAGTGCACCGAGTTTCGCAAAGTAAGTCTGCGGTGCCGGGGGCCTCGCTTCTGCCGCGTTTCTGGCCCGCGGCTCAGCGTGGTTTGTCTGCAGCGTTACTTTCTTCCTCGCTCCAGAAAGCATCAGTGCTTTTTCTGGCGGTGAGCTGGACGCGTGAAAGTAACCCCCAGCGAGGTGCCAGCTCCGCCAGGGGTTTGGTTCTGAGGCGTGTGGAGAGTGTGTGCCTAAAGCACTGGGGATGCCCTCGAGGATGGTGCCTTGGCACCCAGCTGTCAAAGCAGGAGTGGCGGACACCTTTGAAGCTCAGACTTTCTTAGGAAAAGGAGCAGTTGTGTGCTTTCCCCTTACTTTTGTAGGTGGTGCCTTGTATTCTTTGTTTTCCCCTCAAGAGCAGTGAGACTGTGGCAAGGCACGTTTTAGTACGTGTGGTTGAGGTTAACACAGTGAATGGTCCTGTAAAACTCAGCGATGTGTGTGCGTGGCAGAAGGCAACGACACATGGAGGCTCGGTCAGGACAGAACCGCTGTTAGAAGGGGCAGTGGGGGCGGATGAGCCCCGTTCATGGCTGGGATCCAGGAGATGCTGACTTGGGTGCGCTATTTAAGACCTTGCTCCTGGCTTTGATGCACAGTGTGGGCTGCGCGCCTCCCAGTGCATCACAGTCAGATGTTAATGGTAACAAAGTGGATATTACATCATTAAGAATAACAGCTCGTTAGAGAACTGTGTACCACATCATGCTAGGTTTTAATTAGCAAGGTGTTCTGTGCTAGCTAACCTTTCTGCCTTCCAAATGTGCAAGGTAGTGGCAGTAAAGCCAGAAACACACTCCCACCGAAGAGGGCAAGTCCTTGATAAATGCACACCGGGGTATGCGTGCGTTTTTGCAGAACCTCACCCGTGAAGAAGTCAAAATGCTTCATTGAAACTGGCTGCTGAGGCTTGTTCACAGAAAAGCTTTACCACACACTTTTTATTAGTTGCCTTCACATCCCACGTCTCCCTTTTCCACTAGAGGGAGATATCAAACAGTCCAAAAAGATAAGGAATTATGATTATTATAGGTCCTGTGGGTTAAATGACTCAAGCTCAGCTTTCTGTTGCATCTATCTATTCTTGCTTATTGTTTTGGACTAATTATTGTTTTAAATTAATATTGTTTTTATACAAGGTGAGAACTGTTCAGCCTAGAGGTGAGGATGCACTGGGGGAAACTTAGGGAAGTGTACAAATATATGATGGGTGGGGATGAGGAAGAGGGAACCAGAACATGCTTCTTTAAGTGCATATTAGGGTTAGTTCCCCCTGTTGTGGTGAATACCCACAGGGTCTAGTGGTCGAGGCTGTTCAGCATTCATTATCCAAAGGCTCAGGATGAGTAGAGGTCAAAGTCCAGCATCTGGCTATAGAAGGGCCTCTTGTTTGTGCCTACTGGGAAGGAGGAAATGGTGCTGGCTTCACGTCAGAGTTCCTTCCTTGCAGACATCTTCCTTTCCCCAGCTCTAAGCATCCACATCTGTGAAGAAGATGAGGGGAATTTGTTGCTATTTAGAAGCAGAGTGTCCTGTTGCTGACCCTTGCTTTTCTTAGGATTATGTCTTTAATGAAGATTTATTATTCTCTGCAGAATATGAAGGTGAAATTGACAGAAACTTTGGACTGGAGCAAGGGACTCTGTTTTGGGGCCTTAAAAAGGTAGGATGAATGAATGTTACCAGCACTTTTTATTTTGTTGATTTGCTGCAAGTTTCTGTCCTTGCAGTTCTTTAAAGTCCTCCTTGTGGTAAGTTGATGTGTTGAGCAGTGCTTTGCTGAGAGGCAGAGATCATAGAACAACTTCCTGTGCTCCTATTGGGCTGTTCTTTCCTGTGATGGTACCTTGTAAGGACACTTTACTTCTAAGTGTTTTAATGTTGTTCCTGTTTCACTGACATATTTCTCTCCCTCCATAGCCTGACTCCCATAGACTCCAGAGTCCAAAGGTCTGTGAAGAACAAGAGAAAAAACTCAAAGCACAGGCACTGTGTATTTTAAAGTACAAATAAGTGCCTCCAAGATGAGAGATACCATCGTCCTTAATCTGCTTTTTCTAATGTTCCCCTCTTTGTGGGATCAGGCAGGTTTATTTTTCTTGGAGGAGTGGAGTGGTATAACATAAGCACTGTTAGTTTCTTGTTTCCAGCACATTTTCCTCTGTGACCTAGTCTAACCTGAACTTCAGTAACATGGAAATAATGCTAACAAAACAGCTCCAAAAGTGCCTTTTGTTCACCAGAGGTACAAATTTCGCCTCAGAAATTCATAGTAACTCTACACATTTTCACAGTCATAGTTAATTTCCTTTGTTTATTTCTAATGAGGAAAAAGATTTGCCAGGCATATCTAGATATAAGCACCATAATGACAGCTTTTTCTGGTTGCAGGTCTGAGTGTTTCTCTTAGTAATATCACTTAATCTTCCATGCTGCTACTTGGCCTTCACAGCTTTGATTATCCTTTACATTTCCTCCAGCCTTTTTGCTATTTTTCATGTCGTTTTCATGTTGTTTGGGTAATGCGTAATGTCAGTGAACAATAGTTGCACCCTTGATTGACCTGTGGTCCCCCATAGAGGAAAACAGATTTTGAAGCGTTAGTGTTTAAAGAAACATGGTTTTGTTTTAAGGCAAACTAAATCCCAGAAAACACACCTCAGTTCTTTTTGAAGAAAATTCACCGTGCAACTAATTTTGAAGGTGATTTAAACAAAGCCAAGAATGCCTATCTGTGGAATTACCTTGTAATTTAGGCCCACTGTCACCATTAGTGTGGGCCCCTCTACAGGTGCTTTCCCAAAAGCTGTAAAATATTCTGGAGATTGGAAGTGTATGAGATGCTGAAGTTAGGCCTAGTCCTGCAGGCAGCTGTGTGTGCTAGTGAGTCCTAACTTTTAGCAGGGAAATGAGGGCTGCCAGCTGATCCTTTTCATCTAGTTGAAAATGACATTTGCATGTTTCAGGAGTTTCAAGCTGACTTGGCTTCACCTGGTCACAATTAGGCTTTATTGAAACAGTGAGTAAAAATTCTCTTAGAGCAAAGTGTCATTTCATCCAAGCTGTAAGCGTGCCAGGCTAGCTGCAGAGTTACTCCCCTTTGTCCCTCAGAAAAGTGTAGGTACGCACGTATGGCAATCAAGACTTGGTTTCACTTTCACCTCTTCTCACCTGGAAGTCTACCTATCGCCCTCTCTTACTTCTGGGAATAGAAACAGTGATTGGTACTTGTTCCTTCATGCTGTCCAGGCTGGATAGCACGGTGAATGGGTACCTATGATTGCATTGGTTGCATATGATTTGCCTACACGTGAAACCAGACTGGGTTTCCTTGGCACCACCCTACTTATTTTTGTTGCAGCTGCTTTGCCTTGCCTACCTTTCTGTGAAAACATGCCATCCCAAAAGCAACCATGAGGAGCGTGTGGGCCGTGTGCTTGCCTCCTGCTTAGAGCATGTCTTGGTTTTGTTGTTTTCAATAGGTTTCAGCAAAAGAAAGTGTTCAGGCAAATACTGAAGGTGCCTAGCACTCATTCTTGCTCCTGACAATCTGATAATGAGCCTGCAGCAGCACAAGGAAACTTTGGGGATTAATTCATCCAGTGATCTGGAGCCTGTCCTGCAGAAGGAAGTGGAATATGTAGCTCCCTGTCATGGGAATGCTTAAGAGCTTATGTGCTTTGAAATGGACTCGGGGTCTGAGCCATCTGCACCCTTGTATTTTGTCAGAGAGAGAGTTTTCATGCTGCACCTGGGGCCCTGCAGGCTCCTGCTGGTGCCAGCTTTGTGCACAGGTGGGGCAGGTGTCAGCTCTGTTTAATGCACTTGTTCTGTGGTGGGCCTCTGTACTTCTGTTTCTTTCTGTGGATTTTAGGCCGTTTGAAGTCAAAACAGTGTTGTTGGAGCTCACCACTGTAAATAATCAGACAGGATTGCTTAAACAAAAGATGCTTCAGTTATCAAGTTCTGTGGTATGGACCTCGTATGTACTGAGACTTTTATTTCACTGACCTTTAAGAATATGGCTTTGTGATTAGGCATATTTACTGGTTCTTTTGTATGCCCAGGATCCCCTGGACTTTGAGTGGAGCTACTGGGTTGAATGGGGAAGGGAACGTATACTGTGGCTTCTGGCTGGTCATCTGCTGGTATCACAAATGTGCAGACTCTGTGTGGAGAAGGTATGTATGTATTTAATTCACAGTGGTGAATTTCTGTGTGTTTTAGTTAGCTATGGGAGTGGAAGGCCTGGCACTCTGCTATGTATAGAACAGTACACTTAATTTTTTTTTCTTTAGAAAAAAAGTTTGAAAATTGTTCATTGTTCTTTTCCTTTTTGTTCTTTTTTTTCCTAACAGTATAAACCATGGTGCTTGATGGTGTATGGCATGGCTGCCTGCTGGTTTTTATTAGGAATCAAGGGCTTTGCGGTCATCTTGTTATACGCAGCTATTTCGTTTGCTGTGGCTCAGTTTCAGATCTCGCTCCTGACGTGGATGTGCTCTCTCGTCCTGTTATCCACTTTACACATACCAGCTGTGGAAGAAGCCAAGGTAATTTCAGAAGCATGAATTAAGCATCAGATTAATTAGTGTTGTTTGTTGCTACGTTAGCCATCTTCTAGAACAACTACTGTCCCTTCAGTTGGTCTAAGCAGAGGTTGGCTTGACAACCTTCAGGAAGTATAACTGCATGTGGATCATGTGAGAGCTTCTACAGTCGGAAATGTGCTTATGTTCATAAGGTGACCCCTCACTGTAGTGGGCTCTCTAGTGTGGATTTGCGTGTTTTTTTCAAGGCACACAGTGAAAGAGCTCACTACATACAGCCAGCTCAGGTACACAAGCTGATTCATAACAGTGCATGTGACTTGAGTCACAGTTACTTCTCTTTGGTCTTTTAGATAGCAGCTGACACAATCAGGTTAAATTCAGCATACTGTACACGCTAGCCTGCTTACACGCTTCTTCTAAAGCTTTGACTATACTTCTTTGAGGCTGCCATCCCTAGGTCTTGCGTTTGTTACTGCCTTTGTTCCCTCCTTTCTCTTTGTTCTGTGTTGATGCTGCAGATCCTGCAAGACTCTCAAACAGCAAACGAGAGGAGTGAAATCAGTGATGGTCTGATGCTTGAGAAATGCCTGTGGAGTTTTTCTGAGAGAGGACTGTCACCTCTGTAAGGATAAAAGCCTGGGCTGTTCTGTTCACTTTTGAAGAGATGATCAGGGGCTGGTGGCTGGAATCTGGTTCCAAGTGACTTCTCTAGAGAAGGCCCAGCTTTCTGGAGTTGTATGTGGTCAGATGGCTCCACAACAGAGCTCCTCTTCTGTGCCCGAGACCCGGCTGCATTCTTACTCTGAATTATGCCAAATGAACAGAAGGACTCTGCAGGATAATGTGACAGTCTCTTACCATGTAAGGGAGTGTTTAAACCTTAACAGGAGATCCACGAGCATGCTGTCTACTTTAACTTCTGTTACTTTTATTGATCTCCACTCTTACTCACCATTCTTGACTTCATCTGTTTTCCTTTGACACCTCTTCTGTCCTACAGCAACAGTTGTTTCCTTACTTTTTCCCCCTCCTACCTCCTTTCCATTTGCTGTCTTTCTCCTGACAGTGGAGCCACGTGCGGTGCCTCTTGCGTGACTAGGAATTGCCACTCTGAATTCAGCGTGCATGGGAGCGGACTCGCCAGCTCTGATCAGGGCTGTTCATTCTGCTGCTCCTGCACAGAAGTGTCACTCTTGTACTGCCACCTGACTAGCAAAGAGGAGCTGAAATAGCTTCTTTATGATGTGTGTACTACTGTTTGGGAAGCACAGTGGAGGAATTGGTGCCTAATGGTAAGCAAATACTAAAGATGAAGCTAACAGACCCCAGGAACGCTTGGGAAAACTTTGTAAATCAGTAAAACAATGTTTGATGTTCAGTGTAAATGCAATCCATTAGAGCTAAACCTCTCTGTGTGGTGGAAGTTTTCAGTAAAACTTGGCTCTAGTGTTTCAGAGGAAGTGTACCTGAAGAGGATGCCAGAGAGGTCTGGCATTGCTTCAGAAAAGCATCCAGTCATAGTGATAACGTGATGTTGGTAGCTTGACAAACTTTTGCCTATGGTGAGGCATAGGTTTGTGGTTGGTGAAAAAAGCACAGCATCAATTACAGAGTACATAAACTGTGTACTACACACCTAGATTAAGAGAGGTTCTCAGAAGCAGGAATTGGGATGTTGCAGCTGTGCCTGTGAATACATGTTCACAGCACAGGCATACACTAGCACCTTGCTGTGAGGTTGGTGACTGAAATGAAAACAGTACATGAGCCTTGCTCTAATTCCTATAAATGCGATTAATTGAAAATGTGTGGATATATCAAAGACCTTAACTTGAATTTTTGGTGGTTCTTCTTTTGAAAAGAAGGGGTGACAAGACATTTGTTCAGTGTCAGTGGCCGGACTCCCAAGTCTTGTTTTCCTTCACTGCCACAGAGGCATGCTTGCACACTTTCAGTGACTTCCAACCTGTGTTCAGAAAATAAGTGACTGTTCCCATATCAATTATTAAATACAGGATAACTGAGAAAGAAATGGGAGACGGGTTTACACTTCCCTCTTCCTATCATACCTACTGATTGGTCTTTCTTTTTCTGAGTATGGTTGCTAAAATATTTTTCTCAGGCTTCTTTCTCTCTCTCTTGGTCAGACCCAGCACATGAGATTATCCTTCATTATTTAAGGATATAGTGGAAACTGGAGGTAAGATCTGGGGCAAATGTGTTCTTTCATTAATAGCCCGTAGATATTAAGATATTATTAGAATTATTAGAGAGTGATATGGATTCCTCCCCCCCCGATACCCCTCCGGTTTATAGAGCTGGCAATCCATGCTGCAGAGTGGTTTTCGCATGGTTGTGGCTTAAAGATACTGCTAGGAAAGCTGATAAACAGGCCTTCATTGTTTATTTGGAGTAGGCTTTGTATCTACTGTAAACATCTCTATCTATTGCCCAGAAATTGGCAATGTCCCTGTTTGCTGATACGGTTTTTGGAAAGATTTGTTCATTATTTTGAATGTTAGGCTGCGTCTTGGATAGCAGAAGCCAGCACTTGCATTCCTTAAAAGCAAAGTCTGCTGCTGAGGCATTACTCAAAAGCCAATTCAAACTTGTTGGTAACTTGCATGAAACGAAATACCATATACCTTGCAGGAATACCTTACAGGAATGAAATACCATATCTTCTAAATTTTAAATTATTTGTACTTATTCTGAAGGAATTGATAAGTGACTCTGGAAGGACTGACTTCACAAGGATACTAAAGATTGTGCAAGCAATACAGAACTACATCCCAGCTCTTTTTTTAAGCCATGTGCTTTTGATGTAAGTTTGTCGTCCTGACAGAAGGAATAGTTTGGAACTCTACAGTCACAGCAGCAGGCTAAAACTTTGCTTGACAATATGGATACTACACTGGACATGCATTTTAAATTGTCCTTTCACTTTCCCTTGAAGAATGATGCTGAGTGACCCACACGTTGTTACTTTTCCCCTCTTATGAATTATTTTTGTTGCTAGATATTTTTTCTTGTTGTCTTTTACTTGTTTTGTGGTTTGGAGTAAAATCCCAGAGAATAAATGGAAGGACTGCTGTGATACAAATAATGCGTTTCCCTTCCTTTTCCACTCCAAATGCTGATGGCTGTTGGTGGAAGTCTTCCAAATACTTACCGAGTGTTTCTGCTTGCTTTTTGTTGCTCCTACTCAGCATCGTCTTATTGTATAAGGCAATTTTTTGTATTTGCTATTGCTAACTACTTGTGTATGGTAGGATCTGCTTCGTTTTGCCATTGATGAACTTGCGTCCCTTTAATTTCTTTTGTGCCAGACTTCTTTACATTTCTCAGATGCCTTTAAGACTGAGACACCAACACATCCTCCTCTGTTCTGTTGAGAGTAGCGCTGTGCGTAACATCTACACACAATTACTCATTTGGAAAACCCACAGATATTTTTCTGTCTTCCTGTTGGTCTGCTCATTAGGATTTGAATCTGAAAAATCCACCTTGTCCCAGCATTGGGGGTTGGATTTGAGATCTGGTTTTCTGATGCTTCTTGAAATATGGTTTGGCCTCACCACACTTAATTGTAATCTATGGGTAGTTATGGACATTCCTCTCAGTCATGCTGATCAATGCATCGAGATGAAATTATGTGCCTTAATGTGGAAGAATTACCCCATAGGGATGCAGCATTACAAATACCATGCTAGTCCTCTAGTAAACATATTTCTCCTTTGTTAGAGGTATAATCATACCTACTTAAAGTACTGATTTTGGGGTTCATATCCAGGAGTTGCTCAGTCAAGACTGACAGGATCTTAACTGGTGTCTGCAGGCTTCTACATGGAAATGAAGACTGTTTCGCTGACGTTTTCATTTATACCAAACGAGTTGTTTGCTCACAACTGTTTGGTGTGAGCTCAGTTTTCCTGTTTCACTAATGCTTTTAGCAATATAGATTTTAGAAAAAAAACCTGCTTCTTAGTCATGTAGAAATGTCTTTCTTGCATTTATTTGGACTAAGAGGGGAAAAAAGGGAAGGAAGATGAGCTGGTAGGGTTTTTTCATGTGGTATAGGTAGATTTCTGTCTCACCGAGAGATGAAAAGGCTTCTCAAGCCCGCTGCAATACAAATATTATCAGACACGTTAAATTTGCTGGTGTTTTGAGTTTTTTTGTGATGGGTGTATATCTATATCTATCTATCTGTATATAAATATATATATATTTTGTTGAAAAGGTGTGACAGGGAATATCATAAACGTGACAAAGGGTCAGAAAAATCTTTCTAGCCTTGGGCTTCCTAGTGAGTGTCTCAATCTCTTGAGATCTGAATTGCAGCCTTGGCTTCAGTCCTAGTAGCTCTTTAGTTATCAATACAATTGCCAGCTATTTTGGATACTCTATTACTGGACAAAACCTGAAGGGGAAAAATGGTACTTCTGTAAGAAAAGCTCTCCTAATTTCATAGTTCTTCAAAACGTGCTACAGTTTGGAATTAAGCTGTTACAATTTTCTGCCCTCAGCAGCTCGTTCAGCAGCCAGTGCTCACTCTTCCAATGTTAGTGATGCTCACTTAAGACATTCATTCTGGCCTCTGTTAGCTTTAGTTGCTTTCTGCTGCTGGTGACCTGAAAAGTCAGGGTCTTGATTGGTAACGTTGTCTTGCAATGTTAAAACTGCGGCATTGCACCATTATGAGCTGACTCTGTTTTGTCTTACAGCGCAAGTGGTACGACACTGAAAATGAGTATTACCTGCTTCTCTTCACGGTGTCTGTCCGTTGCCTTTTCTACACAAGTTTCAGCCTGGAATACTGCTGGCACGAACCTGCCCAGAAATCATCGCATTCGTTCCTGTGGATGCTGGCATACGTGTTTTACTATCCCTTGTTCCACAATGGGCCTCTTATGAACTTTGATGAATTTAGTAAGCAGGTAAGAGTATTTTTAAGAACGTGCAGTTACAGACTTCCAGTGCATCTGTGTCTGAGTCAAATTTGACTAAGAAATGCTGAAGAAAATGGTGATCTCTTTTCAGCTGCCAAGTCTAGACACAGAACCTGTAGTTTATTAGAAGTAGACTAGATGTGATGGGTTAATTTTCTTTTTTCATATTTTGAGAGATTTTAATACTGAGCATGAGGAAAGTTTTAGGCAGACGACAGTTCTTTCACCTTTGAAATAATATGAAGAGATATATCTTGAGAAACTTTCTTATAGTGTATTTCAAAAGGTAGGTCGCAGATGACTCCGAGTTTACATTTGTTTTCTAGTTACATTTTTGACAGAGTGGATGTTGATGAGACTTTGAAGGATAAGCTATCCCATTTGGGACATTAATATGTATTTGTCCCTTTTGTGGCAAGTGTTGAAGTAAGCTGCTTGCAAAAGGGAAGTCTGTGCGTGGAAACAAGTCTTAAATATTCATGCTTATATGCCAACCATGAAATAATAGTGAATTCATATAAGGCTGGCAATTAACATTGAGAATATATTTGGTTGATTGATCAAAAAATGTCAAAATAAGCTTTTATATCTAGTGAATGGGTGGAGAAAGGTTGATTGGGCTCCAGTGTTAGAGAGAAGGTAGAAGGAAACAGAATAGTTAAAGAAGACTGACAGAGTAATCTTCTCTATTAGAATCTTTCCTTTTGAAATAAATATTTTTCCATTAACTAGTGACTTCCAAAAAAAAAAAAAAAGAAACCTGCAGAAAAGGTGTTTTCATGTGTGTTGTAGCTTCCATAAAAATGTATCTATAACTAATTCCATAATACTTTTCTTGTTATTTAAATGATTTCAGTTTCTGCGTAGTCTTTAGATAAGTAGGATAGTTTGGCTGTCTAAAATAACATTCCTCATAATTTTGATAATATTGAGTAATATTATAGGAACATGGAGACTGGACAGTTTGGAGCAAATCACTGGGAATTTGCTAGTGTCCTGCATGCCAACTTGAAGACAGCCCTCTCTTCCCTACCGGTTTAGAAGCTGAAATTCTTCTACTCTAGGATTATCATCTTTTTTGTCTGACGCTTTATTGCATTTCTTGTTTTCTTGCACTCTTAAGTAAGCAATGAAATAGCTATAAACATCATTGATGGTTAACATTTGGGTAAAGTGGATGAGTGGATAGTTTAAACTGAAACAGCAGTTTTATGGTTTGTATATAGTTGTCTGTATTGCTTCTGTTTATTTTTGGAAAGTTTCTGTTGAAATTGTAACAAATAGAGGCTTGGGTTTATGAAAATGAGAACTGAGATTATAGTGGGCACAAGTGGCAGGTCTGATACTCATTTGTATTCAACAGCTCTGGAAAATGCAAGGCTAAATTCTGTTATCCTGGATAAGACAGTGTAGAAAAAGTCTGTGGGACTTTTTTTTCTTATCAGAAGTCACAGTTTATCTAGGCTGACGGGAAGCCTAAGTAAATGTTTGGTTTCATGCCTTTGTGACTAGTGAGTTCCTGTCATTTAGGTGGCTGATTTTGGTCAGATTTCTACTTCGATAATAAAATTTATACCACGGTATTGTTTCACAAGCTTGGCACAAATTATCATTCCTAATTTTTTTTTCTTTTGTTCTGTGCATGGTAGGGGAACTCCTCTGACAACACATTTTTTTTCATTAAAAAAATATTTGCCTTTTTAAAAGCATGGCAAATCTTAGTTTTACCCTAGTTACCACAGGCAGTTAGTGTATAATTTTAATACCAGAAAAGATTGTCTTGTGCAGCTCCTCTTTGCTACATCAGGCATACCCAGTAGGCAGCACTTCAGAAAAGTCAGATTAATCCCAGTTCATTGAGGTTGCTGCTTTCTGCCAGGGAAGAAACACTGATAAAAGTGAGGTCTTGCACTGGTTGCTTAATATGCAAATAATGTAGAGGTGAAGTTGTGAAGCACATGGTAGCTCTGGTGAAGGCAAGACAGCTTTTGTTACTGCTGCAGCACATGGGATCTTAAGGCACCACGGAGATACCAGTGTATTGAATGAGTCCAAAGCTGGTGCAACTGAGTGCCAGTTCAGTGCAATCCGTGACCCGAGGAGTGGAGGGAACTTGCGCGCTGTGCCTGTGCTTCTGGGAGAGCTCTAGAAAAGGTGTCCTTGCAGCTGAGTCAGCCTGGAAGGATCGGCTCCACTTGCCTTCTGCTGCAGCAGGAAACGTTTCATTCCCTTACTAAAAAGCCTTTAAGCTTTTGTGAATCATACAAATGAAATAGGAGAGGCCAGGTAGGTCCCTAAACAGACACTGAAGTTCTGAGGCTGACTAATGCATTTGCATGCTTATTTTCCGTTACATTTAATAGTAGGCAGGTGTCCAAATCCTCTCTGTATGTTTGAATATCTCAGCGTGAGTTCTTAAATGAACCCAGAGACTGGATGCTGTCAAGTAGGAAGCAGAGGTGCTGAGATGCTCCCTGAGCTGTGACTGGAGGAAGTGTTATACAAATTAAAGGGGCAGAGTCAGATGATCTTTCACCACTTGGAAGAAAAGTTGGTTTCTTCAAGTGCTTACTGCCAGTGAGATGTCATTAAGGGAGATGAGTCAGATAAGCAAAAGCATCTGTGAGACTGACAGAAGCGTGTAATAAGCAATCTTCCAGGCTTCACTGAGAACAAGCCAATCATCTGTGCATCTTTAATGCCCTTTTTAGGAAGAGACAACAACTAGGGGAAATGGGGATTGAAAACCTTCAAATGAGTAAGATTGTTCTTCTGCTAGACTGACTTACAAGGATACCCAGGAAGTTTTCTTTACTGTTTATTGTTTCATAGCTTTAAAAATGTGTTAAATTCTACTGATTTTCCTGTACTGGAAACAGAGAGAAATGATTTTTCTCAAGGAGTGTTTCAGAACATGTAGAACATTCATGTTACAGAGCATTCGGACTGAGTAGAGGGCAGCTTGGAGCTGGCTGGATGGAAAAACTGTGTGTAGAGCCTTGAAATGAAACTTAGCTCATCTGATACAGCTCAGTAAAGACCTGTGCAAAGCCTGTCTGTATTCCTGGTTTGAGACAGAGTGAGGGGGAAAACGAACATGGAGAATGGGATATCTATATTTGCATTACATTGTCATTTAAATATGCACAGGCCTGTTCTGTTAAAGCCATAAAGAAGATAAAACATCGAACAACTTGTTTCTTGGTGTTTGTCAAAATGCATGAAAAAGCAGTCTTAGAAGAGTCATGTCATCACCTTGACAGCTGAGGCTAGAGAAGAGTTTTGAAGACAGCAGTTCTCAGCAGTTTGTTCAAAGCACACAATACAAAAAAATGCGTTTGTTGCTGTCATTAGAAAAGGAGATAGAGAACTGCAGAAGCACTTCACTGAAGTTGAGACTGAGAAGAGGATTCCTGCTCAGTGTGCTGGAAAGCAGAGGTGTTGAAAATGGAAGCAGAGAAACTGTTGTATGAATAAAAAAGGTTAATAATAATGTTGGTAATTTGCATCCACTGCTAGACAGAAATGAAAGCCGTGGTATTTTACCAATGGCCTTATTTAATTTCTGGGTAGAAACAGAACATAGCAGTTCTTGTCATGGATTTGAAGGTGCATTGTGCAAATACCTGTGATTAAATGGTAGTCTCCAAAATGTCATCTAGTTAGTACAAATTTATCTATAAAATTAGTATGCTGTTTCATTTTCAAGTGAACAGAGCTAACTGCATGGTAGGTATCTTGTGCTATTAAGATGATTGGGATTTTGAGGAGGTTTTTGTCCATGCAGATGGGTGGGTAGTTACACCAGGGGAGGTTTAGGTTGGATATTAGGAAGAACTAATTTACCAAAAGGGTTGTTAGGCATTGGAATGGGCTGCCCACGGAAGTGGTTGAGTCACCATCACTGGAGGTCTTTAAAAGACATTTAGATGTCGAGATGAGTGATACGGTTTAGTGGAGGACTTGTTAGTGTTAGGTCAGAGGTTGGACTATGTGATCTTGGAGGTCTCTTCCAACCTAGATTATTTTGATTCTGTATGTGCATTTCTGGTGTCCAGTTAAAGACTGAAGAATGTAACTTGGCATACGTGCAATAACAGATGAAAAAAGAAACATTTGAGGCAAACCTATCTTTTTCTGTTACTTCATCTTATTAACTTTTTACTGCAGAAAGAAGGTAAAGTAGTAGTATACCAGTTTATTTACTATAGTTAGCATTGTAAGAATCTTCTGGGGTATCCTGAGAAATGTGTCACCTGTGAACTTTGTCTTATCTGATTTTTACCTTGCACTTAATTGATGTTTGCTCAGCATGTCACGTGGGTCTCAGTGACCTTAGTGATGCTACAGGAGAAGAATGAAGAGCTGTTCTCAGGTAGTCAATCCAATACAGTTGGCAGAAGTCAGGAGTTTGAGATATTTTTGAGCAAGCAGTTATTTTTTATGTATTTGGTAGCATTGCTGCGTAGAAAATCTCATTCTCCTTCACAAATGTAGTATCTTTAATCTTTTTTTTTCCCCATTATCCACAGATATTGAAGTACAGGAATTAAGAAATGCGTATCTCTTCTGGATTCTGTTAAGATTAATAGCACTTGGCTGTTTCTACAACAGATTTGTTCTGTAGGTCTTGAGAATGATTAATGTAACCTCAGGACGAAAACACTTGTTTGATGCAGCATACTTTCATGGTTGGTCATTGGGATTGGGCCGGCCTGGCCTGTAGGCTGGTGGGACAGTTTGACCAAGCAGTTCTTCCAATACCCGGCAGCACATGGTGTTGCCTTTTTTTTTTCTTCCTTGAGCTCCCAAAGTGTCTGCATACCGTGATGTTTGTGCATGCCTGCAGAAGGAAGGACAAGGCTTTCCTGCATGAGGCATGTTACTGATAACGTACTTCTGGAAATGGAATAGCATTGTCGATTCAAGATGTTTTAGTTCTAGCAATTTTTTTGCAAGAATCTGAGAGGCACGGGCTTTCACTGAGAATTTAACAACATGACAGGAATGAGCTGTGGATACCAGCTTTCTGTTGATGTTCTTGGAGTAATTCTCATGATGTCAGGGAGTTTTCACAAAACTTGCAAGGAAAAATAATTCACAATACATGGTAATATTCTTCTGTGAAAGCTCCATGTTTTCTTGTAATCCTTTTACCCATATTAGGTGGGCAGGTTGCTCTTTCTACTTTTTGTAAGTGCTTTTTACCTTCTTCCAAGCCTTTTGGTTTGCTCCTGTGTGTCCCTTCCTTTCTATGTTATGTGTCTCTGTGTGAACAGACCTCAGAATGCCAAGTGCCATTAGAAGACATGCAGGAAAAAAAGAAAGTAAATAATATATTTTATAGTCCCGTGCTTCCTGTATTTATTATGGTATGTTCCATGCTTAAAACTGCAAATAAATGTATGCTTATTCCTGGGCAGATACTTTTGTCTGGATTAGATGCTTAGGAACTTGTTCATGTGGTCAGAGCCAGCTTTTAATAAACTCGTCTGAAGTTTGACAGCCTTCCAGAAATAAAGTGGCTGTTACCAAGGCAGCCCTTCCTCAGGCCATCCTGAAAGTGATGACATTCTGGGTAATGGACCTTGGGCCTCCTGGCAGTATATTTGTTTGGCAGCAGCAGGTGGCTGGGATGTAACTTCTGAAGTGACAGTGGAGGGACGAGAGAGCGACGTCTTTCACATCATTATACATTCACAGAGGTGTCTGGAATCAGGCCGTTTCAAGTGTCCATTTGGAATAAATGCAAAATGGAAGCAGATACACAGATCATACACTTAAAGCACTGGGCAGTGTGTAATAGCAAAGCAATCCGGAGACCCTTTGGCACCTGAATAGTGTGGGGGAAGAGTAGTCTGGATCCTCCTGCGTTAGGGTGCCTGGTGTGGAAATGGCACCACACCAGCAGATGCCACTGCATTCTCGTATGCACAGGCTGCACAAGTAGTTTTTGCAATGCAGAGAGAATGGAAATGTCATCTGGAGGAAGGGAGAATCTCACTGCATGGGAATGGAACTGAATATTTTTAAATACTGCAGCGGTCTTGGGGTATTGGCTGGAAACTTGCTGGCTTTGCTTACCTCTCAATTTTCTACTTGCTGATTTCTACTTTTTAGTGAGTTTAAAAAAGAAGAAACCAGACTCCATCAGTGTGTGTCCAGAATTCTCAAATGGGATGGTCAAATGCCCCCTTAATAGTAATGAATAGTAAATGAAACCTTTGAATTGAAATGAATAGTAAATGAAAAAAGGGAGGGGGTTCTTAAGATGAGTCTTTGACTAAAACAGTCAGCTATGTGTCATGTAACCTCTTTGGGTTTCTTCATTTAGATGAGGAAACAAGAAGCCTTCAGTTTGAAGACCAATGTTGGCATCTTAATCGTGGGCATAATTCGTATTTTCTTTTGGTGGTGCTTGGCTGAGCTAATGATACACCTCATGTATATCCATGCCATCTGCAGCAGTTCTTCACCTTTGGAAGCTGTGTCATACTGGGCCTTAGGTGAGTACATGAAAAACAGTGAAGAAATCATCCTTCTCCCCCCACTTCCAAGAACCCCAGTCTACTTTTATTTTTATGTCCATCTGGTAGTACTTATGAATAGTACGTTATGGCCACTCATTGTCAGGAAGATGATCTACAGACTAGTCAGTTAACGTGCAGATCCTTTAAGGAGCTTACAGTTGAACTTGTTGAACTTACTGAACTGCTTCCAAAATTCAAGAAAATTCTGTTAGTTTTTAGTTAGTTTGTTTTTGTCTCAAGTATGTGGATGTTTTTAGTCCTTACATTTTTTTCAAACATACAAGTGGACATTTAAAACAAAAAAATTGTTCAGTGAAGGGAAGAAGGAAGGGAGATGTCAAGAATCAAAAATCTCTCACCCTTTTTTGATCTCATCTGTCTTTGATTTTTTTTTAGTTCGTATTCATGTTGAAACGAAATAACTGTGCTTATTAAGAGTAGAGGGGAGGAATTAAAAACAAATTGGCCTGAAAGTCTGTGCCTCTCCTTAGTTCCCTTTTCCTTCTTGTTTTCTTCTTCTGTCTTCTCCCAGCAGCCTGGTATTTGATTAAAATGGTTAACTGTGAGGGCAAAAATGGGCACTTATGAATGTAACATAATACAGTAGAAGCTTTGCCTGTGGGTATGTGGATAGAAATAGGTTAACCTGTAAGCCACTTGGAGGCACGGTTTGTATGATTTTCCATTGTCCTGCTATGTATATCACCACGTAGGAGGAATGGAAGCAGCAAAATGCCAAGCCTTAGAAGTGGCTTTGGAGAAAGCCTTGATGTTTATTGAATTGAAGGGGATGCCTCTTACTATACCAGCGAGTAGCAGGCATTGGCGTCACATACTGGTACGCTCCTGTCAAGCATTCACTGAAGTTCGCCTAAGAGCGGTGTGCTGAAGAGGACCCCCGCGCAGCAGGCTCCGGCCAGCAGAGGGCAGTGCGTGCGCGCTCTCTGCGGGTGTGCACGTAGACCCGTTGTGTAGGCACGTCGCACACTGTGTGTGCACATGTACCATACATTCATAAAAAGAAACAGCAGTAGGCATTAGTGGCTTGCCTCCGTGGCTCATTTCACTCCTCTCCACGTTGTCACCATTTGAATTGAATCAGCTAGCTCCCAGTGTTGTCTGTATGTGTGACAAAAAGCTTTGTGGTGGTGTTGAGCACCTGGAACCTGGTAAATGCTGACCAGTTGACGAGACAGGCAAGGTAACAGATTTAGGGACAGGGTGTTCCAGGTTTGGTGTTACTGGCAGTTTCCTCACTCCCTTGAAGAAAGCCTCTAACTGTTGATTAAAACAACAGTGCAAGGTCACATACTACTTTTCAGAGAGAGAGAAAAAAAAGGCTGTATATTCATTTAATGGAATTGAGTGTTATATCCTAAGAATTAAAGCTGGTTTTGAGCAGATGTTTTGAGAGTACCTCAAGGTAATTTCAGGTGATGAAAGCCTGTTTTAAAGCAAGCTCAGACTGTAGAAATAGTTTGGACTGTAGAATTGCTGGATCAAGATATAATCATTTGAATTGAGACAAGTGCCCTTTGGAGACACTCTGATTTTAGAAGAATTACGTTCAGAGTGTAACCCCACACTTATTAAGCTTTGTGTTAGCAGTGAAAGCAGTTGCTCAAATATGATAGTTGAAATAAGATTTTGTGGCAGAATCTATCAGCAGAAATCTATCACTCTTTAAAATTTTCTCTACAAGTTTATTCCAATAATTACACTGGCTGTCTTCTATTCCTGATATGTGTAAAGGTATCTAATATTTTTCTACTGATCCTTACCTGGGTCATTATAGATCTTAATAATGCTTCTGTACCAGTTCTTTTACAGAGCCCCTCTGTTACTTTATATTCTGTGTTATTAAAACCAATTACATTGTATAATGGAGTCATGAGACCAAGAAGCTTGTTGACTCAAGAGGATTAACTGCATGGTATATTAGCTTTCTGAACTGCTATTTTTCATTTTGTTTCCTGTTTTACCCACAGTAGCTTCAAGGTGGCATGGAACATCTACTTCTAGCAAGTGTTACATATGTGCCCCTTATAACAGGCTAAATTTTGGGAAAAGGCTGTTAGGCTGTCTTGTAACCAACTCTAATTAGGGAAATTGTAGTTTTTCTTCTGGGACATCTTTGAATTATAGGCATTAAACACCAGCAATTCAGGTAAAGACAAGAGTGCTACGAGATCTTGCTCAAGGGATCTTAAGGGCATTGATGCTGGCCAGAATACACCTCAGAGAATCACAAAGCAACACAGTGCTCTGGATCACTTCGTGTAGCGTTCTTGTGAAGTGAGATAGCAAAGAAATAAAGCCTGACTGAGTTACATTACTCATTTAAAAACATCAGTGTTCACTGTTGTTAAACGTACGTGGCTGCAAATGACAAGAAAAATTCTGGAGCTACTTAAAATAACATAAGTGCATCCATGTAACAAAATAACAGAAGTGCATCCAAATAACATAAGTGCATTAAGTATTTGCCATGCAAATACACTATATGTATATAGCATATATATATATATATATATATATACATATCACATGGGACAATGTATGACTACCCAATAAGAGAAATGTTTTTCTCTTGTTTGGAAGGAATTAGACAAAAGTTTCTGGAAGCAACAATATACAAAAGAGTGCATGTATGTTTTTAATATCTGCAGCTAACCCAAAGATCCCCTTACACCAAAAGTTCGGGTTCTTTTCACCATGTAAATACAAGTCAGTACCTGCGTTACGGTAACAGCATGCTTGCCTAGAGATGAAATTACCTCATACTTTCTGATGAATTTGCAAATACATAGTTCTGTATATTCTCCTACTCCTCTGGAATGTGAATACGTGGAAATCAGCAGAGAGTTTCTCCTGTCACAGAGGAAACCACCTTCTGTCCCAAGTAACCCAGCTGGGCTGTTTCTTGTGACACTTATTGTCATAGTGTCTTAAAGGATCAGAGGCTGTTGTAGCCTTACTTCACCCTTGATTTGTTGAATATCCTCCATTCTCTTTACTTCCAATGTAAACTCTCTTATTTCTGTGACCATCCTTGTTTCTTTGCTCTTTTTTACCGTGAGGATAAAGAGTCTCTGGAAGCAAAAGGCAACAAAACTCCCACCAAGCAGAAAATACATTCACACAATGTACACGTGGCTTGTAAAATTCATGGCCACAAGACAGCATGGAGGCTAATGGTGAAAGCAGTCAGCATTATGTAATAGTAAGAATTTGGAAGAATTTCCCCCAAAGTTTGGAAGTGATAGTAGGTGTTTGTGTTGTGTCATAGCAAACTTTGACCACAATTCAGATATAACTGGGTAGTCTGTCACAGCCCCTGGAGCAGTTCTGGTAATGTCCTCAGTAGTGGTGGTGATGGTGTTAGAAGTAGTGATGAGGTGCAGTATGGTGCAGACTGGTGCAATGAGTTAGGTGAATATTTTTTTCAGAGGAGATTGAATGTTTCTTTGCATGGAATTACTCATGCTGAGAGGTATTGTGAAACAGGAGGGCTAGACAATGGAAAAATGGTCTCAGTAGAATACTTTAAATCATAGAATAGTTCTTTGGAAGGGTCTTCCAGAGGTGAGGCAGGCCTGTGCCATGCTCATAGCTGGTCTAATTAGGCCAGGTTGCTGAGGGCTTTGTCCAGCTGGGTCTTGAACAGCTGCCAGAATGGACATTTCCCAACTTTTCTGGGCACCTGTTCTGGAATTTCATCAGCCTCATAGCAAACAAAAACTGCTCAGACCCAAGAAGTCCTTCAAATACTAACTGAAATTTCCCATGTTCCAACTGTCTGTTAACTGTTGTCGTATTGCTATGCACTGGCTCCATCTTGGTATCCTATGCACAAGTTTTAGGCAGCAGTAAGGCTCCCGTGATTCTTACTTACATAAAACTGAACAAACCTGCTTTTCTCAGCTTCTCTTCACTTCTCTGGACCTGTCACCTTCAGGTCCCTCTGAATAGCATCCCTTCCCTTCGGTGTATTGCCCGCTCCCTCAGCTTGGTGTCTCCAGCAAGCTTGTTGAACGTTCACTGTTTTGTCATCCAGGTTGCTAATGAAGGCATTGAGTGGTACTGGTCTCAGCTGTGGTCTCTGAGGGGATGCCTCCAGTTACTGGCTGCCAACAGCTGCACTTTGCACCACTGATCACTGCTGTGCTTTCAGCCTGGTAGTCCCAAATTTTCTTACACATTACCTACTTAGACAAACCATATCGCACATCTCTGGTGATAGGGAAGCTATGGCAAAATGTGTGAAAGTTGTCACTGAAGTCAAGGTGCACAACGTCCATGCTCCTCCCTATGTGTTGAAAGCACCCATTGCTTCATACTGAAAGCAGTGATGTTGGTGAGGCATCATGTTCACTTGGTAAACCCCTTCCTCTGTTCCCATTCACTTTCTTGTCCTTGGTGTGTTTTCAAATAGGTTCTAACAGGTTTTGTTACATAAGTTTTCCAGGGACTGAAGTGTTGTCTCAGTTATGGGGTAGATGAGGCCTTTCCCTTGAGTAGTTACTGTGCTATAGATGGAAGAACTGCTATAATTGAAATATTTGTGAATTCTCTTCAATGGCTGTTTCGTGTAGTTTGTGTGTGTAGAGGACAAGCTTCTGGGTCTTAATTTGGGCAATAATAACACTGGAAACTGTGAGCAGAAGACTAAAGACAGTGTATGTGTAGTTCATCTAAAGGTAAAATCTTTGATTCTATTCTCATCACCTGTGCTTTCCTGCATTACATCTTTCCCTACATTTCCTAATTTGTGCCTGGCATTCACTGGAGTATACCTTTTATCAGAAAGGCAGCTTACTTTCATGCCTTGTGAATCAATGAGCTGTGGAAGTATGTAGTCAACAAACTGTGCTGAGATAGAGCAAGTTTCATCCCCTGTGCATCAATCCTTTAATGAGCAGGAAAATAAGTGCCTTGTTAAACTAAGGCTCCTGGATTTGGGGGAGTTTAAATGAAGAGTGGTTGGAGTCCTTGTTGGAGGGTCCTGTGAAGAACAGCAGTTTTGTAAAATTATTCTTCATGTTGTTGTTGTTATTATTATGTAGAAGAGATTCTCTACTAAAAGAGAAAATGGACATTCATTGTTTAAGTTCTTCAGGCAGTACAAAATCTATAGTATGATTCATTTTTTTCCATTTAAAAAAATCATTTTTAGCTGGATTTCTGCGAGCTAAAATGTGAAAAAAAAAAACTGACCTTAGGTTGCATGTACCTCTGTCATTGGCTAGAAATACAAATAAAACTGTTACGGTTTTGTCTTTTCAGGCTGTCTCCTCCTCTGCTCCATACTGCAACGCTCACATGGCCCGTAAATGTCACATTTTCTTTTACCACATGCTGCTCCTGACATGTAAATTTTGTTTCCTTTAGTGTTTCCCACATGCTGCTTTAAACTTCTGTGCTTATATAGCATTGATTTGGCTGGTCATAATGCAGGAAGAATTCAGCTCTGAAATGGGAGGGCCTCATGGGCTGCCATCCCAGCAGTGGTGCTGTTTTGGATGCCAAAAGGGTTGGAGCTCAGGTGCCTGATTATTTTCAATGCAGCAGAATGATGGGGAGGGAGCAGTGTCAGAGATAACAGCAGAATAGATTTTGCTATTTTTGGTGTGGCCTTTCAGACTGACTGCTCATGTCCAGAGTGGCTGAGATGTTTTCATCTGACTGACTGCAGCGTTACACAGGCTGCTAGTTCGGATACTGGAGTACAAATGCCACATGCATTAACAAAAATCTGCATCATACTGGTCTGAAGAAAGTATAATTTCCTGCTGAGTACACAGTCATGTTCTGTTATACCAGTGGCTCATGTTTGTTAGCAAGAATAACATCCAAAAGGAGATGCCAGTCTCCTCAGTGGAGGAGGAGGTGAGAGCTGGCTTTGGTTAGAAGTGCTTTTAGATACGCAAATGACTCTTTGGGGGTAACTTCAGGTATAAGTAAGTTCAGGTCATCCTCCATATCTCCTATTATGTCATTTTTGAAATACATTTGACCAGGAATTTGTATGTATGTGTATTTTGTGTAAGAGGTGTTTCTTTGATGGAGAGATGTGTGCATGTATGATGAGTGATATTTAGGTTTAAAGTATTGGTCTTAACCATACGCTGTTTGTTCTTTCTAGTAAAGTGTGCACAACTTACCATGCTGGTTAACTACCATTATTTTTATTATTAATTAGGTTCCAGTGCTTTGAAAGGAAATTCTCTTTGAACATCATGCTGCTTATATAAAAACAATCTGAAGTGATAGGATCTGCTCAAAGGTGGAGCCACCTGCTTGAATTTGTAGTTGGTGAATTTCATTTTTGATTTGTTAAAAGAAGTGCATGTAAGTTCCTCTTTGAGAAAGCAAGACCTACAAATCAGTCTGTGCGAATCAGATGCAGAGTGCTGTTCTGAATGTGTTGTGGTTCTTTTTCTAATAAGCCTATAAATAGGAAATGAGTTTAAGTTCATTGTTAAGAACCACTCAGTGTTTTGCTATTGAAATTAGAGTTTCTGTGCATCCATCTAAATAGTAATGAAACACTAACAGAGTAATCTGAGATTTATTTATCTTGCAAGATAATGATAAGGAAAATCTGATTAAAATATTTGGCATCTTGCTGTCTGTTTTGGAAATTGGAGTATAAACATGATGCAGAAATCTTAGTAAGATTTAATTCTCTGAAACATTGGCTAGTTAGTTTACTGCTTTAAAAAAAAAAAGGTAGTGAGGGAAAATGCTAGATTTTTATAAGTCCCCCTGCAGGCTAAAATTTCAGATGATAATGCTAGTTAACTTACTTTTATGGCTAGTCTGTTACTCATGTGGTAACTGCTGATTTATTTAGAGAGTTCTTTCCCACAAATATTAGAACATAATGCCTACTGTAGGTGTCTGGGAGTGTTTAAGGTAGGTAGGTAGCTTTCAGGTATGTCTGTCCTTTAAAAGTTGTCTGGTTTTCTTTGTTAAGTGATCTGGAAGACCTGTCTGTGCCAGACCTTCAGCCTGGTTTAAGCAACTTCACTTTGGGATCATTGCATCTGTTCAAATTTGTTGTCTTAAAAGTACGTAGCATTCACGGCAAACATTGTAGGACATACTTTCCTGCCACCACTCCATACATTTTGGGCTATTGCTTCTTGTGTGCTACTGAAGGCTGGGCTGTGAAGCCAGGCTGCATGAGTCCCAGTAATATTTGCCTTCTTTGTATCATTCATCTCGATTTTGTGAGCCAGCACCTTTTTCAAAGCACTACCAAGCAGTAGTGAAAGTCACTGCTGAGCAATACAAGCCTAATTATTAATTGCATTGGTTTGTGTTTTTTAATTAATGAAATTAGGGTGCTTCTTGCACTGCACACTTTTGCAGTGGATAGGGACAGGGGTAACTGAAGTGAGCAGTCACTTGTGCGTTAATTCAGGTTAACACAGCTTATACGAGAGGGTGCTGAGCCCTCACCAGGGCACAGGACAGCACGTTGTACGTGGGATTGCAGCAGTGGCTGCAAAGCTCAGCCTACCTGGCAGCACGTGACGAGTCCCCCTGGTGCTGCAGGAACTGTACGTTTGTACACCAGCTCCCCTCAGCATGAAGCATCGCCTGCTGCCAGGGGAGGTACCCAGTCGAGGAGGTCAGAGTAGGCCCCGCCACGGGGCTCTTGTCAGGGAGGAGTGTGATGCTGGGAAGAAGGTGCTGTAGCCCAGCACATGAAGCTTGCCAATAACCATGCTGTTATCGGTTGTGTGAAGGGAATTTCATTTGTCAGGGAATCCATGCATCGTATATATGTGTGTATGTGTATAAATACATACATAAATGCTTCCATTTTTGAGGATATCCATGCATTACACATATATATGTATATACACACACACATACATATATTTCCTGTAAGAGAGGAGATGTAGCAAATATGAGAAAGGGTAAATGATCCCCCAAAGCTCAATATTTTGAATTTGATGATGTGGCTACAAGTTTTGAGTCATTGTAAATATCTGTTTCTTATTAGACCTGTGCCATGTGTCAGGAACCCTTTCAAAATGACTGCATATTTGTCTGATATGTTTTTTCTAGTTGTACCTGTCCTGTTTATTGACAGAAACAAGCATCTACAATCGTTAATGTTGCAGGTCAGCGTAGCTGTGGAAAAGGGAAATTTGTGCTGTCAGGCTCATGCATCACCAATAAAATGGAAAGCTAAGTTAAAATTCTTGACCATAACTATGGTTTGATGATGTTTTATGGACAGAAAAAAAAATGCTTTTTAATCCCGATATGAATATTTTGTCATTAACTTACAGAAATGATCTAGTTGATAATTTCTGTCCAAAATTATTATTCAAACAAAAACAGGCCTGTGAATATTTTAATTATTCTTTGAACAAAGCTCTAATAAACTTATGAAATGCAGTTTTGGAGTAAATTTAAGGAAGGTAAAACTTTGCTGAAGGTCTAGAAATATTTTTTTAATGTCAAGGAAAATCTGGAACGCTTTATAAGGATTGCAAGGTAAGAAATTGAAAATATCAATCTCTATACAAGTCAGTTAATTTAATCTGGGATTTCAAGCAGCTTGACTGTTGAACTGCATGGGGTTTAGATTGTATGGGTACTTTAGCTCAATAATTTTAAAACCATAATACATTTTAGTTCTTAAACTTCACCTTGACTCTGAACCCTTTGAGTTCATTTATTCCAGGGAAAGGATACCGTTGTTGCAATGCTTTTTCCCTTAAGTGTTTTTAATATACACTTGATATAGCTTCTCAGCTTTGTTTCCAATTTAAGATAATGTTCTTGCGTGAGTTCTTTTTAAGCTTTAAATAGAACTCTAGAGAACGAAGTGTGTTACTGATAATGAATTTGAGAAGTTTAGCATTGATCTTAAATTTCTTTTTTATTTCATGGTTTTGTATCAGATAAAGCAGTGTACTTCTGGCTGCTTTGTGCTATAATGAAGCAAATACAAAGCAGCTGGAATATTTCAGGTATGCAAAGAAGGTTTAAAGCCTGTGCATGTTGCCAGTGCAGACCAGCTGTTGTGCAGCTGTGAACCTTGCTCTTAGTTTTTCGGTGTGTGGCCCAGAACTCTCGCACAGCTGGGATGAGTTGAAGACCATCAAAAATTTCATTCACATATTGATGGGGACCTTCACATCACTGGTCTTACGAGCATTAGAACTGCCACACACAAAGCAGCCAGTATGTGCCAGGTAGTGATGTCAGTGATGTGCTGCCTATGCTTTTTTAAGATACCAGTGCTGTGGAGATGCTAGTTAACAATAACAACAACTCAAACTTACATCAAGTACTAGAGATGGTGAAAATGCTTTTTTTTCCTTTTTTCCTTCAACTTATTTGTTATAACTTCGTATCTGGTCATCTAAACATGATCATCATCGTATTTGAAAATTAAATTGATAGCTGTGTGTCCCAAGAGGGTGGTAGTCTGGGTCACTAAATCTTTATCCATCATGCACAGACAAATGATTTTGAATTTTAGCAATGCACAGACAGCTGTGATCTTCGTAATCAGTTTGTGTGGGTGTCAGCATTCAGTTCTCCAAAGAAATTTATCATAAAAGAAATGAGAAATTGAATGAGATGGGAATTAAACCAGAAAGTTGGCTGTATAAATGATTTAGCAGTAATCTAATGTGTAGCTAACTGGCTAGTATCCAAATTGTGCTTTTGATTGTTTGTTTTCCTCTGGGGAAGAATGTTACTGAATATTAGATGACTACTTCCCTGAAGGAAAATACTATGAGCCTCATGTCTAGGTATTTTGTTCTACCATCAGTTTTTATCTTGTATGGCACAACTGTTTCTCATATCGTGTGTGTGGATGATGATATTAAAACTAAAAATGGTGTATTGCAGCAGCGAAATGCTGGCCATGTGTAAGCCAGCAGGAGTTCTGCAATTTACATTGCTAGTGCCAGAATTTTACCCTAGGTTGTTACATATTTGATGATTTTTTTAATGTTGAACTTTGGGCCATCATCCACAATATGCCCATTAGTCAGCAGAATGCAAAAGGGATGCTTTGGCACTAGTGCTGAGGGAAGGCAGATGATTTAGGTGTTCATAGGCTTGTATTGCTGGAGTCAGATAGAAAATTTAGGTTCTCAGGAAAGCGTGCAGAAGATATTGAAATAATACTAAATATCTGAAGTATAGCAAACAAATTACAAGGTAGTTAGTATCAGAGAAAGCAAAACAGTGGGAAGGAAGGAAACATAACAATGGCATTTTATATTTTTTAACTCTACCAAGTTACACAATTTTCACTTTCCCTCCTTTGGGACTAGTTTTTTTAGTATCAACTGACAATCAGAGGAAAATTTCTCCCAAGTCAGAGCAAGTTCTTGGAGGAGTGCGCTCCCATCAATTTTGATGAAGGTATTGCCCTCTGGTTTTTATTAAGTTTTGTTTCTGATGGTTATTGGTCAAATTCCATTTTACTCGGCAGAAGAATATTTAGAATACTGATATGAACCATCTTGCTTTATTTACAACTTTGAGCATTCAGAGTTGTTTAAAAGATCATCTTCTCCCCTGTGCGTTCCACCCTGCCACCAGATCCTGGTATTTAAAAACTTGAGTCATATCTGGGCTTTATTTGGGTTTTGGGTTTTCTGTGTACACTTGTGTATACTAAAGTTTCTTCCATTATTGTGAAACTTACTACTACTTTATTTTTTTTTATTTTTTTAGTGATGGTCAGTGATTCTTGTCACTGTCAAAACCTTACATGCTTCTGATAAACAGGCCAAGCATCATGAGACTCAGCATGAAGTTATGAGCTGTCAATGCTGGTAGTTGTCAGGCTGAGTTTCAGGGTGCCTGAATTTGTTACTGCCAATCCTGTATTTTCTGCTCTAGGACTGTGACTCACGGTAGCTCCGTAAGAATAGCCAGTCTGACTTTCATCTCACCTGTGTAAGATAACTGCATTTTGTGCCATACCTTGGGGTTAAGCTGTGAGCCAGCACACCACCAAAATTTCTCTTTTGGCACTCGGCAACTAAAGCACTCTAGGATGAGGTCTTTGTCCTGTGGGTTTAAGACAGAAATATGCCTTCAGTATTACGCCAGATGGAGTTCCAGTCTTGCCATGCCTCAGCTGCATCGGGAGGGGTCATCTTGGGAGTGTTGCAGGGGATACAGTCCATAGGGCATGGGCTGTTTGTGCAGCTGACAGGGTGAGCTGCAAAGATGACCGTCGTTTGTAGCTCTTTGGGAGGAGCAAGTGAAGAATGCAGCTCAGGATGCTGTGCATGTCCAGTATTGACTTTTTAAATTTTTTTTCCAAAGATGAAAACTTGTCGCTGTGGTAAGCATCCATCACTTGTATCAGTAAGTTCTGATTTTTCATACAGCGTAAGTCCATGTTTGTTTTTCTGTAGAGGTCAGTGCCCACAGTCCAAAGAAATCTTGAAAGTGGAAATTCAGGTGCTTACTTATGCCTTTGTATTAGGATAATAGTACTGTTCTGTGCGTGCCTGGCATCAAACTGCATGCGCTTACGTGTCCTATATCAGTTACAAAATTAGGTGTTGTATACCCCATCAAGCAACAGTGCTTGCTTCAGTTCTTTGAATAATTTCTGTTGGGAAGTAATCAGTATCAACAGACTTTAAAAGTACTTTAAGTGTTGTTTAAGGTATGAATTTCATGTGGTGGTTTTGTTTTTTTTTTAGGTGGCCTGGCTTTAGCTCAAGTATTATTTTTTTATGTGAAGTACCTGGTTCTGTACGGTGTTCCTGCCCTCCTCCTTCGAATGGATGGACTCAAACCTCCAGCTCTTCCTTGCTGCGTGAGCCTGATGCACAGTTTCACTAAAATGTGGAGGTTAGTCATTATTGCTTTTCAGAAAATTTATTACTGGTATATGACAATAAATGTACAAGAACACATGTGTGTGTTTTCACAGTCACGTACGTGCTTGCCTGCCCATTTGTAGGCTGTACCCCAGACTTCTAGAAACATTACCTAAACCAAGTTAGACTTGTCAGCTTTTCAGCACAGAGGCTTCTCTTCCCTTGTGTTAACACAGAGCCTAGCACAACGGGGCTTACCCTGTTTGGTCTCCGACTGCTTGTTGATATGAGTAAAACTTTCATTTTAGTCATAAAAGCTGTGAGCCTGTTATTATCAGAGCTTTATTGGTTGAGATTTTAATTTTGTTTCCTGCTTGAAGCTTGTAATAGGCAAGCTTTATGGTTTATAATAGTTTGCAACTATTGGTATCCAGTATTCAAAGAAGAAATGCAGCATAAATAGGGTGGGTAAAACAGATGAACTGTTAAAAAATTATTTGAGCTACTACAAATCCCTTGGTTTAAATTGTCTTTCAGAAAGGATTTGAACTGAACTTCTGACCTGCAGAGTTCATTTAGAAATCTCTGTTTTTTACTGGGCAGTCTCCTGAGAGCTGCATCTCTTGGCCTGCTGGCCTTTGCAAGCAGAGCTTCAAACAGCACCATTTTTTTCCTTCTCTCCCAGTTATTATACCAGGGAATCTGAACATTGCTCTGGAGATGTCAAATGAATCTGAACTTCAGCACAAATTCTAATGATGGTGCTGTGTCAGGTAATTGTAACAGATGATGTAAAAGATACTCCTTACACCCATTTTGGCCTGCAAAGATGGGTGTGGTATATCACGGTAAAACCATCTGGCATTCTTTTACAAAATATTCATAACACTTTCTTATTACAAAATTGAAACTGGTATCTAAACAGAAAGTTTAATTATCGTTTTACAGAAGGAAAAACCATGAACTGCTATTCACCACTTGTCCAGATTTTCGTTCATATAAGTAGCAAGCAATTGCTGCCAGAAATAATAAAATGATTTCACAGATGGGATTTGTTTGTTTACTCTGTAGGTTGAAAAATCAGCTCATGTACAGCTGATTTGATTTCTTACTCTGAAAGCCATGCGGATAGTAGCATTTCCTATGGCTGCTAGTGAATTATGGGGCATTCTCAATTATCTAAGAAATCTCACATAGCTTGCCCCATGAATCCCTGAATTATGATGCCTTTATGTCTTTACAGTTAAACCCATGAATCACTCCTACCCAGAGGCTTGCAGTCTTTGTGTGTTTTGTTGTGCTGTATAGGAACATCAGTTTTTAGAGATGGGAATAGCCTTTGTTTCCAAACTGTGTGACTGTCTGGACTGGCCTAGACCGGCAAGTGTTGAAGTGATGAGCTTTGCCTAAAAGCTAGGAAAAAAATGGTGAAAGCAAGTAACTTGTGTTGTGAAGCCTCATGAGAAGTGATGTTTTTTTCCTTGAAGTGTTAAGTATTTTTGGGGTAGTTTTCTGCATACATGGATTTTTAAATGAATAATTCTAACAACTTCGTCATAGAGCAGTTCAAATAGGCACAATGTTATAAACATTCATAATTTAAAGATGGTACAGTAAGATTTGTGTGTACCGTTTTCATAACATGATTGCCTAGTAAAGCTTTTTTAAGATTCTTAGAACCAGACTGGGAAATGGAGTGGAGTGGAACAACCCAAGTTACATGACAGAGTGTACTGTCACATGTCTGGCATCTGCGGGGCTGCTTGTGGTTGCTTGGCTTACTCTTACCCTTCTACCTGGCATAGTGGAGAAGCCACTGTAGGCTACTCTCAGACACAGGGTGTTACGCTAGGTAGGCTTTCAGAAGACCCAGCATTGCTATTTAAATGTCTCAAAGTTATTAGCAGGGCAGATTTATAAAGTAGGTTAAGACAGCCTGAAGAGAAAGACAACGTGAATGTCACAACGTAAGGAATACAAATACGCTACTGAAGGGTTTTGCACCACCACCTGGTGTCCTTTGAGCCTACCAATAAAAGATTTTGATGTGACAAATCCAAACCAATGTAACTTATAATCAGTGCATGCTGACATGTTTCACTGTGTAATATAGCAGGTGGAAGAGCTTTCAATCAAGGTAAGAAAAATACCACAGCTTGTTGTCTAAAATTTCTCTGGAGCTGAAAAGCAAAGCAGGTATTAGAAAAACAGATTGGGTACTCTGCTTTTCCCATTTATGATACTAAAACTTAACCAAATTGTGTCCATTCAAACTTATAAATAGAGGCTGTAATTAAAAAGAAATTATCTATTTTATAGTAGATTCTGCTTAATCTGCATTTTCTTTGACTTGGGAGGCTGTCTTGATTAAAAAATTAGCAATCTTGTTTCTAGTCTCATGGTTAATACAGGTGTAGAGCGTGTTACTATGGTTTCATTTCACCAGGATATCATCATCTTGGTAAATATGCAGTTGCATAGATAATAAATGCATGATAACTTTACTACTATTCAAAAGTTTGACTGTAATTGTCAACAGGAGGTTCTGAGCTCCTGATTGCCAGATGGGACAGCAGTTCAGTGGCACATCAACTTAGTTTTTAGTGTCTGCTTTATCCTGTTTAAGTCAGGAGGAATTAAAACTTGTTGTTACCAAGGGTAGAAGTGAGGTATTGGAGAGTGTGAGAGAAATCGCCACTGTTGGAAGCTTGCAAGTGCTTTTAAATAATTGATCAAGGCCAGTGTTTGCTATGCAGATTTTCATGCTGGTAGCCAGTGGTGTAGTGCTACAGAAAAAAAGATGTGCTACTGGTAGAGCATTGCTGAAAATTGCAAATTAGTTCAATATGGAAAATACCCTAGTGGAGAAGTAAGGGTGTGGAAACTAGAGAAGCAGTAATAGCATACAACTAAATCTGATGTTAGTTTGACTTATCAATGAATGACTTTGGCAATGCATTACACAAAGAAACTTGTCAGTTCGTAGTGTAGGCATTTAGCCCAGATGCCATTCATGGGGAGAAAGAGAAAAAGGAATAATAATAATAATAATAATAAAACCTGTCATTTTTGTTTTTCCATGCTATGTTATTGACTGTGTTGAGTGCTTTTCTGCAAAGAGGTTGGATACGTTGATCAGGTACGTTTTGACATGCCATGGCATGGGAGTAGCATGGCATAAGTATCCTGTTATCTCTGGTAAGAGACTGATACGAGGTTTGTAGAAGCACAACTTCTCCTCTTCTCATGCCTGTCCACCTTAAAATTTGCACGTTACCAAAAGCCTTATCTCAAAATAAGTGCTATAAATGATATAGCAGTCACCCACAAGAGGATCAGGTATTTTAAGGTGATTTGCTTTGTATCTATCCTATAATTCTGGACAGCTATTATTTGAAAGTTCTCTATTCCGTGCCCTCTGATGGGACTTATGCAGCAGCTGACGCTGAGAAGCAAGAAAAGTAAAGACAAGCTTGTGCATCTTTGCATTTTTCTGTGGAGATTAGGTGCGTCATTCCTGGTCTATTTTCAGCCTTTGATTTCAAAAGAAGTTGTCCAGTGTGTTTCAGAGACTGTATGAGGTAAAACAAAAATGTATCTTAATGATCTAGCTTCTCACAGGTTTTCATTTAAAAAATGTTAATGTCATGCCACTTCTGTTTAAAAATCAAAAGACATTTTTCCCCACCCTGTATTTTCAAAGGTGATCTCTTAAATACGGAAGAGGATTACTTGAAAAGGATAGTTAGATTAAATAGAATTACATCTGCAGTGTTGAAATGGCCTAGTGTTTGTGAGTAAGGCGAAATTATATTGAAATCTGTGAATAAAGAAAATGGGTATCACCAAAGTGTGCAGAAGCAGAAATACCTCAGTGACTGTAAGCAGTGTTAAACCTTCTTTTTGCCAGTTTTAACCATGGAAAGGCAGGTAGATCTGTTTTGTTTCTCCTCTTCGGACAAAGACAAATATGCTTAATTGGGGAATTACAGAATAGATGGCACGATGCTTATAGCTGTACCTGAATAAGAAGGTAGATGACAGTGGAGTGTTGATTGACATTCTTGTTTGTTTATTTCCTCATAGAGATGGGATAAAAATACTGGGTATAATTTTGACCTTGCTGAAGTCACTGTCAAACCCGTGATTGGGTTTAGTGATGCCAGGGTTTCATTTTAACATCTCTGCTGGGACTGGACTGAAATGGACTTGCTGAGTTAAGCAAATCCATAAGTGCTGTTAGTGCCAGTGGAACATAAGCATATGTAAAGTATAAAGCAAATGCCTGAGATGGCCTTTCATAAGAATGATGCTTAGCACCTGCTTCATTTTTTTTTTCTTTTTAAAGAACTGAGGCCTAAAGAAATAAAGGTCTCTCACAAGCATACCCTAGTTGTCACTGAAAATAGTTCAGTAGTGACACAGCTATTAGTAATTGCCTGTTCAGTTAAGAAGACTGGTATATAACACTCAACTACAAGCTTCATAAACACCCTAGATGTGGCTGGAGTGGTCAGTTTTTATTTAACTAGCTGAAATTAGTGAAAACAAAATTATTTTTTAACTGTCTTGCCCTGGAGAGGAAGGCTATTTGTGGGAGGTTACATGATACCATTTAACCATGGTTATGTGTGAAGTAGAAAACATAAATGACTGAAATTATCATTAGATTTGGGAAGACTCAGTTTTGAATCAGTTATTGTAGCAAATACAACACATTTTAGTAAATACATTAGATTTTTGTCAGGTTGTATGATGAAAGCATTTTAATTATTAGGACTTTATATACAGAAAATACAAGACGAGTTCTCAGATAATGCTATTCATATTATTCATTCATTTAATATATTTTGCTAACTATTATATACTATACCTTAACATGTACTTTTACTGCTTATTTAGAAGGTCAAATTCCAGTAGCACTCAAAAATTTCTTGTAACCAATTATGTGCTCAAACCTTGGTTTCTGTAGTTGAGTTAGCCGTACCGCTAGCTTAATGTGAATCTTTATGTGAAAGTTACTTAATATTTTTGTACTATTTTTTTTCTGATGCCCACTGTTGGATTGCATCATGCATGTATGGTGTAATATAAACATAACCTTCAAACCTTAAACCTGCTTGCCAATATCACAGAATCACAGAATTTCCAGGTTGGAAGAGACCTCAAGGTCATCGAGTCCAACCTCCAACCTAATGCTAACAGCCCACCACTAAACCATATCCCTAAGCTCTACATCTAAGCGTCTTTTGAAGACTTCCAGGGATGGTGACTCCACCACTTCCCTGGGCAGCCTGTTCCAGTGCCTCACAACCCTTTCAGTGAAGAAGTTCTTCCTAACATCTAACCTAAAACTCCCCTGGCGCAACTTAAACCCATTCCCCCTCGTCCTGTCACCAGGCACGTGGGAGAACAGGCCAACCCCCACCTCGCTACAGCCTCCCTTGAGGTACCTAAAAAGAGCGATAAGGTCACCCCTGAGCCTCCTCTTCTCCAGGCTGAACAAGCCCAGCTCCCTCAGCCGCTCCTCATAGGACTTGTTCTCCAGGCCCCTCACCAGCTTCGTCGCCCTTCTCTGCACCCGCTCAAGCACCTCGATGTCCTTCTTGTAGCGAGGGGCCCAAAACTGAACACAGTACTCGAGGTGCGGCCTCACCAGAGCTGAGTACAGGGGGACGATCACCTCCCTAGCCCTGCTGGTCACGCTGTTCCTGATACAAGCCAGGATGCCGTTGGCCTTCTTGGCCACCTGAGCACACTGCTGGCTCATATTCAGCCGACTATCCACCAGCACTCCCAGGTCCTTCTCTGCCTGGCAGCTTTCCAACCATTCCTCTCCCAGCCTGTAGCTCTGCTTGGGGTTATTGCGCCCCAGGTGCAGGACCCGACACTTGGCCTTGTTGAACTTCATGCAGTTGACCTCAGCCCATCGGTGCAGCCTATCCAGATCCTCCTGCAGAGCCTTCCTACCCTCAAGCAGATCGACACACGCACCTAACTTGGTGTCATCTGCAAACTTACTGAGGGTGCACTCGATGCCCTCGTCCAGATCATCGATGAAGATATTAAAGAGGACCGGCCCCAGCACCGAGCCCTGGGGGACGCCACTAGTGACTGGCCTCCAACTGGACTTGGCTCCATTCACCACGACTCTTTGGGCCCGGCTATCCAGCCAGTTTCTAACCCAACGAAGCGTGCGCCAGTCCAAGCCAAGAGCAGCCAGTTTCTTGAGGAGAATGCTGTGGGAGATGGTGTCAAAAGCCTTGCTGAAGTCAAGGTAGACCACATCCACAGCCTTTCCCTCATCCACCCAGCGCGTCACTCTGTCATAGAAGGAGATCAGGTTCGTCAGGCATGACCTGCCTTTCATAAACCCATGCTGACTGGGCCTGATCGCCTGCTTCCCCTGCAAGTGCTGCATGATGACTCTCAGGAGGATCTGCTCCATGAGCTTTCCTGGCACTGAGGTCAAACTGACAGGCCTGTAGTTTCCCGGGTCTGCCCTCCGGCCCTTCTTGTAGATGGGCGTCACGTTTGCTAGCCGCCAGTCGATCAGAGTAGTTAAGCTGCCTGCTCACCTGCCAAATTCCAAAATTGTTTGACTTTTTTTTTTATATCAAAATAACATATTTCTAAGTTGAAAAATATAATATTTCCTGATTTACTGACCTGTTGTATTTTTTCATTAGCTGTTATGATGTTTAAAGCCAGGCATTGATCTGTGATGCGTTGTTTTTAGCAAATATGTCACCCGAGTACATGAAAGATGCTGCAGTTCTGGACTGCTTAGTCATTGTCTCACAGAGGCAACAAAGATAACTGCTTTTGACGTCAGCTAAATTAGTGTATGCTACACTTCTTACCTACTATACAGCTCAATTTGCTGGTTATAATAAAGCTTTAAAAGGGTCTATAAATCTTTTCAGTGGAGAGAAAATCTATTATTTGTCTCTTTGGAGTGTAAAAAGAGGCAATAACAGAGCACCCTAATCTGTCTTCAGTCTAAATTGCATAATTACTGGAAATTTATTTGCGTGGTGACTGCCTTGTTACTGTAATTTGAAATTCCTGGGCTTTTTTTAATGAACAAGCCAAGCCCACCTACTGCTTATCACCCATGAAGCACATTCTTTGTAGTATTGGACATGAGCTCAGCATAGATACAGACCGTTACTGCTGCTCACATGGCCAACAGCGCTTTGTCTGCTCACAACCACTACAGAAAATGAGTAATAGCTATTAATAAACTTCATTGTTCCATTTGCAGGAAGGATAGGGAACTCTCATAGTAATTGGATAGTCGCTCTGCTTGGCAAGTCTTGCTCAAGGAAAACTGAAGGAAAACTCACCCTACGGGAGTTTGCCACTAATGGGCATTAGGCTTCATCCACTCTCCAGGAGATACCGCAGGTTTTTGAAGGATCGTGGAAAGCAGAAAATTAAAGCAATATTTCTTCTGAAGAGTTCCAGGAGAGATTAACAGAATATAAATGAGATTTGCTCTTTTCAAGAAAGTGTATGCCTAATTGTATCAACCGAATACAGCGTGAGGCATACGTGAGGAACAAGAACTAATTTATTTCCTAAAGCCTCCTGTGTACCCGAGACCTGTGTGTGAATTTACATGGACACTAGCAATGACTGATGTCTGCTCGGAGTGGTGCTATGCAGGAGATAACTTTAAAAAAAAAAAAGAAAAAGGTCATTTTCCAGAATCATTAAAGCTTTCCTCAGGCTTTCTGATATAATACAAGTTGAGTGTTTTAATTGAAACAAAACAACAAAACAAATTAGATCAGGAATCTAATTTACATGCTGGAGGCCACTAGCAGTTCATGAAATCTTTTATGCAGTCCATAAAAGAGCTTTCTCATAGATCATTAAGGTTGGAAAAGACATCCAAGATCATCTGGTCCAACCATCCCCATACCACCAATGTCACCCACTAGACAATATCCCTAAGCACCACGTCCAACCTTGCCTTGAACACCCCCGGCGACGGTGACTCCACCACCTCCCTGGGCAACCCATTCCAGTGTCTGACTGCTCTTTCTGAGAAGAAATGTCTCCTCATTTCTAATCTGAACCTCCCCTGGCACAACTTGAGACCATTCCCTCTAGTCCTATCACTAGTTACCTGTGAGAAGAGGCCGACCCCCAGCTCCCCACACCTTCCTTTCAGGGGAGACCTTATTGCTCTCTACAGCTACCTGAGCCTCCCCTTCTCCAGACCAAACAACCCCAGTTCCCTCAGCTGCTCCTCACAGGACTTGTGCTCCAGGCCCTTCACCAGCTTCGTAGCCCTTCTCTGGACACGCTCCAGGGCTGCGGTGTCCTTCTTGTAATGAGGGGCCCAAAACTGAGCACAGTACTTGAGGTGTGGATTTACCAGAGCAGAGTAGAGGGGGATGATCACCTCCCTGCTCCTGCTGCCTATGCCATTCCTGATACAAGCCAGGATGCTGTTGGCCTTCTTGGCCACCTGGGCACACTGCTGGCTCATGTTCATAGGGGCCATCCTGCTTTAAATCATTTTTGCTATGCATGTTTCCAGACTGAGCTCCCAGCTAGTAACTTGAACTCAATAGATGAAACTCTGGTACTCTTCATTGATGTGTTTGGTTGGTTGGTTTTTTCCTCAGAGGTGAATGTCTCTGTAACAAAATATATCAAAGTTGGCCTGCATCCTGCAGTACGTAGATGAATTTCCAGGGTCATTCCAGGTATTTCTGCTCCTGCTGAAATCAATGAGAGTTTTGCTACTGGTGTTGAGAGGATCAGAGTTTCATTCTGGATTCCCTCCATCCTTATGGATAGGAGGAAGCTCTATCCTTTCCCTGTGATGCCATGCAGGAGATACTTTGCAGGTAGAAGGTTTAGAGTTCAGCCTTGAGAACACCACTTATTCACAGTACTCTTTTTTGAAGTGAGGTGTTATCCAAATAATGTAGGAAACCAAAAGGCAACTTGGTATTGCTGAACCATTCCAGGAGGAAACAGAACAGAAATTGGAAGTGTTTTATCTAAAAATGAAGTGTTAAAATTCCTGTATGTCTTTAAGCAAGTGTCAGAGAATACGATAAAGATATCTTTATGTATACACAAGTCCCACTTATTATTACTATATATTACTATAGCGAGAAATTGCTTGTCAAACGCATGATATAAAAGCATTTGATAGCCTTCATATTTTTTCTTTCAAATAACACTTTTTTTTTTTTTTTACCTTTTTAGTTGAATGGTTTTTTTACACTGAAAAGAAAACTGCTACTACTGGTTTGCTGCATTGCAGATGGTTAAAGCTTAAAATCACAGCTCGTGAACACAAGACAGCCTATTGAAGTTTGAGGTCTGGGCTTAAGCTTGTTCTTAAGGTCTTGATGCTCAAAATAACATTGAGTTCACTTGAGCAAAAGCTTTCTCAGTGGGCTGAGTGAAGGTTTGTTTCATTGCATGTTGTATGTTGAAGATTGAGATGTTTTGTTTTCCTTGAGTAGGAAAAGATAGTTTTTGCTACTGTTTATGTTGAAGGAATGCCTGAAGAGCTGCGTATATATTTTTGTTCCTGATTCCAGCGCTGTGACAGGGGGAAAATGGTAAAATCAATGTATGGGTGGAATTCACCACAAGTCTTGCTCTATCTAATTAAAACGCTAAAGTTGAAAATTGGAGCTCCAAGAATGTGTGTAGCATGAGCGCCCAGAAAGCATTGCAATGTGGCTTTCAAGGCTCAGTGTTGAAAAGGATATTCTGTAATTTGGATAATAGATAAATTGTTGCTAAGGGTTGTTGGATTGGATCTCATTTTTCAGTGTTATCTGTCTCATCTTGCATTTTCCCACCTTCATTTTACGAACTATAAACAGTAGACAGCTCTCGCTTCTTAGTTAAATGTTTTCAGTTTGCTTGCTATATTTGTTCTGACAAGTACCTTCTGTGACAATTTAATTGTCGTTTTTCTGTTTTAAGTTTTGCATCTGCTATCTATATAGTATATCCTAGCACGATGACAGTTACATTATTTACAAAGCAGTGTGCTGTTTGTCACTGAAACATAGCTGTTTGCTATGAAGGTGTAGGTTTCGAGTAAACTTGCAGAAAACAGCATCTCCGAATCTATGCAAGCTATAAACAGACAAAAGTGTATTTTAAAAAATGTGGATGGCTTTCTGAGGTCTTTAATAATGCAGATAGGGATGAGTCAATTGATAGCACTCATTAATGAGAAAATACTTATTCTACTGGGTAGGCATAACCACTCCAGGATTTGCTTTAGCAAAGTTTTATAGTTCTCTAATTGAGACATTAAATAATAGTCTTTGAAAGTCTTTATGCAGGTTTTGTATCTGTGTTCCCTATAGTAATCTTTTTCTTTGGACAAGGCTTAAAAACATGTTTCAGACTTATGTCACAGAGTTGTAATTACTTGTAATTTGGAAACCTTAATCATTTGGCGATTGCCAGCTAGGGAGGTTGCCACAGGCAGCACTGGAGGAAAAGTTCATCTCAAACAGATGAAGGAGGAAAAATAGTTTAGCACTGCCAAGTGGTGGGGCATCCATCAGGGGAATTCTCTTGTTTACATGGTCTTTTGGGCATTGCTGCTGTAAGACATTGAGAAACAAGGGACAGTGAAGCAACCTATTAAGAGCCTCGTGTCAGTGAAAGCAGCTATCATTCAATAACCTTTCAGTCTCCAGTGCAACAGTTCTGGTGTATAGAGACTTTAGTCAGCAGTTCACCGGCAGAATGCAAGGTTTATTTGCAAAGACTGCTAATGGAAGTGCTGGTCTTGTAAATGCTTTTCTGCGGTTAAATAGGACAGGTTCCTCTGAGGATATATGAATGAGTTAGATTTTCTAATGTTAAGTTTAGCTATGTTTGTACTAGGAAGGGCTGTAAAGCTTTGTCGAAACATTGCAACAACTACAACACTTCTAAGAGAAGGTGAATACCCTCCGGGTAGAGAGTACTGAATCTGTAATAAATAGTAATCCACTTGTTGGATTTCATCACCACCACAAATGGCAACTAGTCTTGCTGGTTTGAAGAGATCTCAGTGCAGTTACAGTATTGCTCTTGCTCCAGTGAAATGTGGGGCGGTGTTGCTGCTTGAACTCTTACCTTTAGAACGTAGAGCATTCTTTTCTGTGGTCCTATTCCAGAGGCAGCATGACTGTTTTTAAGCTCTCTGGGATATTTCTGTCCACAGTCTAGTCCCTAGTTTTGTGGGAGTGTAGACCTGGGCACACAGTATCTCGTTTATATGTCTCCATTTATGTTGTTGGTTTTTGAACACTTCACAAATAGCAAACTACTTCCCCTAGATCCATCTCGCCAAAAGTGGGGCCCAAAGGTAGAATGGTGCTGCTGTCCCTGTGCATGCTGCCAGTGCAGTTTGTTGTCAAATTGTGCATTAGCTGTTGCAAAAAATGGTTTATTGACCATTGACAGAACAGGCACAGACATACAAATGACCATAATCCTTAAATAAGAGTATTGCCATTTTGATAACATGGGTGATTCCAGTCCAGGATCTCCAGAATTATAGGGACTGCTCCTGGAGTATGATGGATTTTTGTTTGTTCACAGATGTGCAGAATTTACCTCATCTTAGCCATAGTAGCTCCCCTTGTGCACTTCCCCTAATCATAAATATATTTGTTATCCATATCTGAGGCTAATATCTGCAATTATTTTTAGTTCAGTAGGAGTCATGGATATACAGTGGTCTTGATATTTACCTTTTACATTCCTGACATGGAAGAAATGGTGTTTTCTGCTACTTTTCCTCACGCAGTGCATTATATCCAGTAACAGAAAAATATGAATGGATTTTTCCTTAGGCCTCATACCTGTGTACACTGATGGTACTCAAAAGAGACCTGTTAGGGTGTTTTTATTTTTTTATTTTTTTTGAGAGTAATAATTTCATACTCTTCAAACAGCATGGATTTGACTTCTGTCCCTTGTCTAAGTGATGTCAGGGAAGTAACTCTCAATTTTGTTATGCTTTTTGTCTTGAAGAAAATGAGAAGATAATTAGCTCCCACTTCCTTCTTTGAGGTGTCCTATTGTAAGTCTGCGCAGATGAGGTATTTCAGAATGGAGCCATTTCCCCTGCTTACAACAGGTATCCTCACTGAAGTGTGTGACCAGCCAAATACTTCCCAGATTATGCTACATGATGCACGAGTTGTTGGGCATTGTTTCCAGGAATAGCGTGCAGCCCAGCAGTCCTAGGGAGGAACTGCTGGAAAACAAAGCTGTGCTCGCTTCTCTTCAGTACGTGGTTTAAAAGTATGAATATATAAGATGAGGGTTTGGCAATTCAAATAATGCAATTAGGATTATACAGAAGGGGTTCCAGTAACAAGCATAACTTTAAATTGATTAATATGATCCTGACACGTGCGTGGCATTTACTTTCTTTTATGCTGTGAATCATTGGGAATGAGGTCTCTCAATCAAACCTTGTTGTGAGATGGGGTCCTTGAGTGAGCCAAATAGAAGGGCAATTCTCTAACACAGATAATGAGCAGCAGTGTTAATCTAGCTAGATGTAGGGTCAGATCCTTAAATAACCTAAAGTGGCGTAACTTCACGGGATTTAAAAGTTGAATATGAAAGGGTTGCACAGCTCTGCCATGAGGGAACCTGAGTTTTGACCTCAGATAAAGGCACAGTGCTGTGGGAAGCATGACCATAAACAGTCCATCAGATAATGTATAATATGCGTGTATAAAGAATGGGATAGGTATTTGGTTGGAGGTGCTCAGGAAACAAAAGCCTATTACAGGGAGGTGATCTGTACTCTGCTCTGGTGACGCCGCACCTCAAGTGCTGTGTTCAGTTTTGGGCCTCTCACTACACGAAGGACATCGAGGCGCTGGGGAGTGTCCAGAGAGGGCCTGGAGCACAAGTCCTGTGAGGAGTGGCTGAGGGAACTGGGGTTGTTTAGTCTGGAGAAGAGAAGGCTCAGGGGAGGCCTTATTGCTCTCTGCAGCTACCTGAAAGGAAGGTGTGGGGAGCTGGGGGTTGGCCTCTTCGCACAGGTAACAAGTGGTAGGACTAGAGGGAATGGCCTCAAGTTGTGCCAGAGGAGATTTAGGTTGGAAATGAGGAGACATTTCTTCTCAGAAAGAGCAGTCAGGCACTGGGACGGGTTGTGGTGGAGTCACCGTCCCTGGGGGTGTTCAAGGCAAGGTTGGACGTGGTGCTTAGGGACGTGGTTTAGTGGGTGATACTGGTGGTAGGGGGGTGGTTGGACCAGATGATCTTGAAGGCCTTTTCCAACCTTAATGATTCTGTGATTCAATCGCCAGCTCTGCTGGGAGCTATCAAAGCTGCTGAGCTGTGTTGCACTTAGCATAGGTAGCCAGAAAAGCATGCACCAGCTCCCAGGTGAAGGTCCCAGCTGTTCTTTGGTCCTGATTTGTATCCGTAAGCACCAGCCTACATTAGGCAGCTCTAGGTTAAGTAGCAGGCACGGAATTTCAAAATGATGACAAGCTATAGGCAAATTGGACAAATGGAAATTAAAGGGTGAGTGCAAAATACCTATGACACAAGGAGGAAAAAATGATTCATCTGATATCCTGATTGTGCCATAAACAGGAGCTTGTCACTGTTTTGCCCGTTTCATTTTCATATATATATATCTATATCTATATATATATTTGTGTGTGTGTGTGATTTTCGCATCCCAGGGACAAAAAGAGGAGATTTATATACTTTTTTTTTCTGGGAATCCTCAGGATTGTATTTTTAGTGAATGTGCTTTCCCTACCAACTGTGGTTCATACCGGCATCTTTCTGCCTTTTCCTGTCTTTCCTCTGTATAAGAAGACTCTAAGCTTTGTGCTGCATGCAAATTTGGAGGCAGCTTGTTGCATTATGCCTTTAGCTTTCCAAGCAGAAACTGCATGTCAGTGAAATCATTTTAAAACCATCCTGAGGGCAAGGATGTGTGCGTACAGTCAGATTTCAAAGATTATATTTCAGAAGAGGTCCTTGCTGGTTGAGCATACATATATTGTTAGTCACTGTTTTCTAGTTAACATGCTGGGGAAAGATGCATTTGATTGTAAAGGATTACATGTGTAATCTTCTGCTGAAATGTATCAAAAAATAAAACTTCTGTGCTTAACAAAAGCATTAAAGTTGCATATGGATACAGAACTGTGATTCAAAATGCAAACCTTCAGATGAACTGAGTTGGAGACATTTTCGTAAAGAAAATAGCTATCAAATTGCCTGCAGTGAGTAACATGATTATGAAATGGAAGTGAAATAATCTCCCCTTTAACTAGGCAAGATGCCAAAGATACTCTAGGTAGAATCTCTAGATTTTATCAGTTACATCTCTAAAAATAAAAATAGCATATTATATTACTGACACTTCAGCACTGTAGAGAATTTAGCTGGAAAATAATTTTTACTCATTTTGCTTTGGATGTCCTTTCTTTTGTTATTTTAGAATTTAATTAAAACTTTCTTTGGGGAGAGGAAATTGTGCTACTTAGAGGATTTCAGAAAGTGAAGCTACTTTTTCTGTAACTGAGGCACACAGAAGTGCAAGGGATACTAGGTAAATCCTATGTTGGCAGTGAAGGTCACTGTTGAGCAAGCTGAGTGAAGCTGACCATATATTACACTGCAGTGTCAAGTAACTTCACTTTATAGAACGATTGTGTCCATGCTTATATTGCATACTTAATTCTGAGTTACTTGTGAGGGGTATCCTGGCATGTCTGATAGGTGGTGTTGAAGGGATCACTATGAAATTATGAATCAATTGCAGCACGATTATTTATTTATTTTGCTTTATTGAAGTTGCTTATTTGCTTTTTTTTTTTTTTTTTCCATCTGGTAATAGGAAGATTAACTACATCTCTTGCCATTGCTGTCTCATTTTATTTTCAGGTCACTTTCTTGTAGACTCAAATGCAGTATTTAAGCATGAATAAGCAGAACAATTGGAAGTATCTGTTGGTAGTGTCTTGGCAAAACCAGCCCTCTGGAATCCTAGTTTTTCAGTCTTTTTTTTGTCTTGGAATGTCTCTATTCATTATCTTAGGTACTTAAAAATGTGTGTACGTAACATCCATAGTCTTGTGGATCTCTAGTAATGCGACTAGTTCTCCCATTTGTATTTTGAGATTGTTCAGCATTGTTGGTTTTGCTTTTGGAAATAATTATATTGTCCTGAGGTATCTTTAAGATGTAGACACACGCTTTGACACTACTGTATATTCTTGTAATTCTGTTGGTTCTAGTGTAGTTGTATCTTTAAAGTACTACTTAAATAGTGAAAAGTTGAGAATCTTGCGTAGTCCAGTGAAATCTACCAGTAGAGCATCAACCTGAGGAATAATGGGGCCTGTTTGTCTGCACTGATTTTTACCAAGTGAGGCTCTGATCTTTTTTCTACCTTTTTCATTTATTGCAGAAAATTGGGTCTGTGCATGTTCATTTTTAATATTTACGGAAAATTTTGTGGAGGTATTTTCATTGTGGTAGCCAATATAAAATAATGGACTGTTGTAAATCTTATTAATAGGAAGTTCATTAAGTTGTGAAAGGATGGCACATAATTCTACAGCCAACTGACGCTTTCTCTCTTCCTCGTTGAACCCACTCTGCATCAGCTTTGTCCATCCCAACCTACTACAGCTCTGAACTTCTCAGGACAGGTGGACCATTCAGTTTCCATGGCCATTCTAGGCCAAGTCCTTCAACTTTTGGTTCAGTGTCAAAAGTGGTGATATTCTAATGCTCCACATCCCTGCCCTCAAGAAACTCAGTACTTATTCTGTCCCTTCAGAAACTTCAGTCATGGAAACAGTCAGTGGAAAATTTGGTTATTGCGAGTAGAGGTAGCCAGTAGTACCTGAGAAGATGAGCTTGTCTGAAGATGTTTAAGATGTTCATTCATTATGCAACGCTTCCCTGGAACTGTACAAGCTCTCTTCTCCCCATTCCAGTACAAACATACCAAAGTGTTTGGTCCTGGGAACAGAAGGCTTTCAGGGTTATGAATACGGCCTGTGGACAGCTCTGATACACAAGACTTCTCCTGTACAGCACAGAATATTTTAGTGAAGAGTAGGAGCCAAATTACAGTATGCCTCTAAGCAGGAGGAATATGGAAAGATAAGAGGATGCACTTTGTGCAGTGTAACTAACTACACAGTAATATAACAATAATATGCGATGGGGAATGCTTTTAAGAAAGGAATGTAAAAATAAAGGTTTTACGATGACCATGTTCATGTCCTTGGCAGAATGCCTTTTCCATACTGAGGCAGTTTTTACAAGAGAAATTCACTGCCCTCCTTTCCACCCTGCTGACTCGGTGGAATTTCCCTCCAAGTTAACGTCTATAATTTCTACAGCTCTCTTCAGTTATCAGGATGCCACTGAGAACAGTATCTGATGATTTCTCTTGCTGCTTCAGGTAGAAGGCAGCACACTGCAAGCAGTAGTATTAAAATAAAATCATGTTGAACTCAGATGACCGATTAGGCTTTTTGGAACAGGCTGCTCAAGAGCTTAATGTTTGCTAAAAGGTTTTCAGATTGTGTATGGAATGTAAGCCTGTTTCAGAGCAAGTTCAGTACTGAAAATAAGACTCATTTTCCAGTTGTGCCATTATGCACACCGTTAATCTGGGATTATATGGATAGTCCCATCAGACTGGAACATACTTCAGACATGAGGAAAAATTCAGAAATCAGCAGATGTTTAGCCTTCCTGTAGTGTCAAGGATTTGCTAGTACGTGGCTGGGGAGCTCGTTCCTCATGAGCTGGCAGAGCAATGGAGGAAGCACAGAAAAGGAAAAGAAATGCTGGTATTAACTGCGGGAGGGTGTTGTGAGTCCCTGGGTTTTCAGGCACAGTTCTTGTCCTTCAGGGTGATTTAACTTGTACATGCTGTCAAAAGCCCTCAGAGTTGCCTTCCTCACCAGAGTTGTGAGGAACAGGCTTGCAAGGCCCACATCTCAATATATTTTATGTATCTGAAGGAGAAATAAGGGGGCTCCGATTATTCTTTCATGGAGAGAATTCAAAGCAATTCCTTGCCTTCTAGTGCAGCACAGAGGAGATCAAAGGAAAGGATCTACCTTTCCTTGGAGTACGCATGTGTTGCATAGTAAACAAGCAGACTCAATGGTCATAAGGATGCTATATATATATATTTCAGTAATTCATATTAATGCTTTGTGTTATGCTGCTGTGAATGTTACTGCTTTCTTGAAGAAAACATCAAGCAATGGATTGGTGAGCTTTTAAACATGAATCTAAATCTTTCCATGTGGTGAACATAGTAAATGCCATGTCATTAGATAAAGGAAACTGCACACGTAGCTTTTCTCATTCATAAAACAGAATCAAAGATTTGTATTTATTTTGGATAATTATTATTTTGAAATACAGTATGTAATACCCAACAAGGTAGTGTTCTTTAATAATTAAAATATGGTAAATCTTTTTTCTTACAGAAGTTTTGATGTTGGGCTCCATCGCTTCCTGGTCAGGTAAGCTCATGTTTATTTTGAATTGCAATTCCATATCAAAAAGCGTTTCTGTTATTAGTGTAGAAATCCATCTGAACTTGATACTGCTTGATACTTTCTGTGGCGCGATCGCCTTTTGTATTTCAGAAACTTTTACTATTTGGCTTGGACTCTTAAGGAACCTCTTTAGGAGTCATTCAGGAAATCCTACATTCAGGAAATTTCAGCAGAGGTGTTCCAGTCATTCTGAGGAAGTATATTTGTATATTTTTCCTTCATCTTTTGTTTTTTTAACTGGAGAAAAGCAAACATTTTTCTAAGTATTTTTTCCACTGCAAACTCAAGCATCTTCATATTTTTTAATAAGGCTTTGGATTTTATAGACAACTGTGACTCCATGGAGGAGAGTTTTGTTTTCCACAATAGAAAACTTGATAGATTGGATGCAGGGGCTGGACTGTACTCTGAAGATGAATAAGCAGTAATTGTTGTGTGTTTTGTTCACTGACATTGGGAGGAATATCATGATTAAAGCAGGCCATTTCAAGAAGAAAAGGGAGGTTAATGCATTTGAATGCTACACTGAGGAACTGTTTTTGCTGTTCGGAGTTCTTTTGTGTGAGCAAAGTCTCAGGTGTTCACTAATGATGTGTTTGCATTCATTCTCAATAACATACCTATCTACTTATATTTACAAAGAAATGCAATATGTATTGTAAAAGATGGAAAAGTTTGCTATCGTCTTAAGGCCCTCAGAGAACTCTTTGTCAGTTATTTTGCCTCACTAAAACGTTGCCCCTGTCACAACTGAGCAATATCCATCTGTGAAGGCTTTTACCTTGGAAGAACTAACCCGCAGCTAAGACATACAGTGAAACAGAACATGCTGATTGTGTCCCTCCATAAAGATCAGGTGAACTTGAATTTGCCTTGCTACTTGAGCCCATTCTGTTAGGCTCCTGTGTTGTATATCCTGGATAAATGCTCTCTGTGAACTCTGTGAAGCTTTCACAGGTATGAGTCCTTGCAGCCTCAAGGCAGGGATTTGCAGCACTGGTTTACAGACTCCTGGAGCTCTTAAGGGGGGTGGTCATTCCTGGTTGCTTTTCACCACTCCGGTTACACACTCAAAGTGTGTTTTTTTGTTTGCATGTTTTTTCTTTTTGTTTTGTTTTATGTTTTCAGTACCCTGCTAATTGCCCTTGACTCTAGCTTATACAAGGAGCATGCAGCTCCAGACAGAAGAACAAATGCCTACACGCATTTCTCTGCCTTAGGTTCAGCATTACTCCTGAGTGTTCTTTCCACGGAGTCCTCTAATGGCATCTAAGATACCCCTTTCAGATTCAGCTTCTCCTCTAGATTATCGGCTCCATGTCAAAATCTGGGAAAAAAAAAGTAATTCTGTATCTGTACAAGGTCTGGGTACCACTCAAACAGTAATACAAAGGGCATGCCTTGATGGGAAAAATGCCGGGTAGTTTCCTATTGAAAACCATGCTTTTGTGGTTTAAATGAAATACAAAAAAAAAAAAAAAAAAGATGAGATCATGCCAATAAAGTCTTTGTCACAGAGAATGAAGTCTGAATTACGGTTGTACAGGCAACCCCCCGTCCTGACATCACATAACTTTGAGCTGTAGATCTTGTTATTTTACATATTTCTTCGCTTGTAACACAGAAGCATTTCATACAGCTCTCTTCAGTGAAGCCGTAGTGTCAGTATCTCTGAGGAAGGCTACATGTCAGTATGTAGATACAGCTTTTACTACTCCGTGTATTTAAGTTCTGGTATCCATTCTATAAAACTAGTCACGTCTATATTTTGATCAGATTTTTTAAATCATATAAGAGATGTTTAGAACTATGCTGTACGTGTATGTATTTAGAAATATGTTGTACAGGGAATACGCTGCACAGCAGGGTCCCCTGGGAAAGCAGGTAACTTCTTAACCAAGAATGGAATCATAGTAAGCATCAATGTACTAACTCGGAGCCACTGGTAATGCTCCTGCCACAGAATATAAGATGGTAATACTTATACACTGTGTTGTTTTACATCCTCTGGAGATGAAGTATTGGAGTTATATGCTCATATAATCTCTGGACAGCAAATACTGAATTTGATTGAGTTGAATGTCGTCTTTTTGACTAATATGTCCTTTTTTCAAAGCCCACTGTGTGTCCAGTGCAGTGTGTTACTCTCACTTAGAGGCAGTTTTAGTAATACTTCATTCTCAGTCTGTTACCTCCCCCTGTTATTAACCTGGGAAGTCCTCAGACATTTTCGTCTGTAACTGCACCGTTAAGGAGGAAATACTGTTCCCCTCTGTTACAGCAGGACGAATTTTGCTTGGTTTTCCTTTATTAGAAAAGAAAAGAAAAGAAAAGAAAAGAAAAGAAAAGAAAAGAAAAGAAAAGAAAAGAAAAGAAAAGAAAAGAAAAGGAAGCCATTGTTTAATAGATGACTTTTGGACTAGGGTACAGAAGACTTGGTATTACTTTTGTCTCTGCCATTGTGCCATGTGACCTTTAGACAGTTATTGCCTTCATTATTTTTGTCTATTTAACTGGTCTCTGCTCCCAAGAACTTGCATATTTTCTCTTGTGTTCATATAGTAGCTGTCATGAGAAGTCCTTTTCACAGTTTGGGCTGCTGTGTGTGAAACAATAACAAAAAGCAGAATTGTAGAAGTGTTGAAAATCTATGAATTGTGTACCGTTTGAAACAAGGATCCTGAAAATTCATGGGGGAAAGATCAACAATTTAATGATGAAAACTTCATGATGAAAACTGTTTTTATACTACCCATTAAGTTGAAGTACCATACTCAAAGATCATTTGCCTACTGTTTTCACACAGCAATACAGAAAAAGTAATTGTTGCCTCTTCTTTTAGGTTCAGCAGAATTATTAATCAGTGTTATTCAAAACACTGCACAGACAATATTTTTTTCATCATCAGTATAGGGAAAAAATGCAAAGCCCTATGTTTTATAAATCTAGGCATTCTTGTTATGGAGCAGTGGGTGATTTATCAGAGTTTGGAATGCAAAGAAGTAGCCTTTGGAGTAGCAATTTAAAGGGGAAAGAACAAGAAAGGCTGCATGGTTCTGTTACCTCACAGAAGCCATTTCATCCAGTGCTGAGACTAGGGCATTAGATGAAATAAAATCTTGAATGTATGAGAATATTTACTGTCTTAATGCCAAGCAGTCCTTCCTTTAGGGCAAGGCTGATGAGGGCAATGGAGAAGAATGACAGTTCCTGGAGGCACGATTCTTTTGAAAAATCTCCCCACTTTCAGCACTGCTGAGACTTTGAAAAATGTGAGTCATTCATTGCAGTACAGATGTGGTTTTGAAAAGAGCTGCAGGACCACATACCTATAACATCACCCAGAGGTGCCATCTGTTAGTAGTGCTCACAGCTGCCCCTGTGTTTTGCAATAACTTCAGCTTATTGAGAGTTGCAGGTTGTATATTCTGGCCACAAATGTTCTGCAAATTCAAAACTTAAAAACCCATCCCCTTTTCTAGTTTTTCTCAGATGAAACAAGGCATAGTTTGGGTTCTAGGATCAAATGTTAATATATGTTTTGCCACATCTATAGATTTTAGTTTCAACTAGGACACCTGCGTGCAAGGGCAGTGTGGTTCCATGGAGAAAGAGGGATTATGGTTCTACATATGGCACTCTCATGGAAAAAGCAGACAGCAAGGAAAGGTCTGTTCATCAGCTGGCTCATCTGCTGTTCTATTTCTTCTTGGAATCCCACAGGACTCCACATATCTCCGTGCAGCTCAAAAGGATAACAGAGTTATTACTCTGTTAGTGAACTATTTGATAACTGGATTGTTCAGTACATTAAAACAAAAATCTTTGTCCTTTTTATGCTGCTCTGTCCTGAGAGGTACCTCTAAAATCAGTTCTGTGAAGTCAAGCTTTTTCTGAAGTGCTCCAAAAGACAATTCTTTAGTGAGATGTCAAGAGGTTGCTCCTGAAGTGTAACCCCACGATGTGACTACACAATGTGTTGAGTCACTGAAGTCCTCAACAATATTCAAGCTATCCCAAGCTTAAGACAGCTATATCCCTACTGTTCAGAGAGAGAGAAGAAAAAAAACAGTTCTTGCTGTCAGAATATTGTCTGTTTAGAAATAAAATAATAATAAAAATAAAAATCTGAACTTTTCCCTTCTAACACAACTTAGGTCTTGGAAAGTCAACATCTGATTGCAACAGTTCCTTTTGCTTCATATTGCTTCGTTTCCCTAATTCCATTCCGTGGTGATTCTGGGCTCCATCAGCTAGATGCAGATGTTCTGCTGGGGGGTGACATGGGGTGCAGCCTAAAAGATTGCCCTTTTCTGAGAGCCAAAGACAAATGCTGATGCTGTACAGTCTCTGGTGCTGCTTTGAACATGTCTGCCTGTAAAATACTATTGATTGTCTAATATACTGTAGCTGGGCTAGACAGCACAGTATTAAAGAGATTCTACTTGTCTTGAAACAGGATCAATAGAGGCATTTGGATAACTGCCTCTGACTTTGAAGTCATTAGGTGTAAAGTCCCACAAAGATACATTATTTCTCTGCTTTTCTATTTCAGTGCATCTGCTTTGTCAAAAAAGCTTGGCTTCTCAGTTCGCTCTGTGCTGGTCATGTAGCCATACTTACTGGGTGAATGACAGTGTATGCTCAAACCGTCTTATGGAGCAAGCCAAATTATGTACTTGAGAACTAAATCTTGAGTGTGGCTCTGTGGGTTGTTCACTCCACAGACGCTTAGCAATAGGTGGTAGTATAGATAAGATCACAACAGCTTTGTCTTCTTGATCCCTATCAACTCCCCTAATACTGCCTCAGTAACTTTCACCATCAGCACTTCCCTTCTGTCTTTTCAGGCCATGCTTTTAGTCTGCATGTAGCCTTAGTCTTTTGCCTTTAAAAAATGGCCACAGAACAGCCCTCACCTTCTCTCAGACACCTTGAGGAAAAACTAACAGATTATAATACTCCTTGAGACTACAGTGTGGTTCCCTAAAAGGTGTTTTTTTGTTTTGTTTTTGTGTGTGTGTTACCCAGTGTATGTCCCTGTCTTGTTCTTCTTGCTTGGACCAGTACTGGCACAAAGGTGCTCTAGTGATTAAGCAGCACCATATGTGAATGAAAGAAGAGAAAATCTAATCACCAAAGCAGCACAAAACCTAATGTTCAGGGGAAAATCTGCCAAAGAGGCAAGTGGCATGCTGCATTATTCTGCCTTCATTTACTGATACATTTCCTGAGAAACAATGCGTTGATGCTGGTACTTAGTTTGTCATGTGCAAGTGGGATTACTGTGCCTACGATAAATGCAACTGCAGTGCTGTCATTCTCTGCGTCCTTTCTGCCTTTAAACCAAGCAAAGGCTAGTAGGGCATGAGGTTATCACAACTGTTCACCAGTTTTGTCTGCCTTGAATCACTGTGCTCTTCTGGAGAAGTGCAGATAAAGCCAGTGGAAGCTGCATAAGCAGCATTTTCGGTCGAGGGTGTCTGGCTGTGAAACAAGCTTCTAGAGGAGATCAGACTAACACACAAACTGCTGTTTCCAAGTTACACAGAAAAAAACATCCTTTTGGACAAGAAATCCCTTTGTAATAATACATCCTTAACCAGGGAGCTAAGAAAAATAAAAGGGGCTTCTTGTTGTCTTTCGTACAGCCTGTGATATAGATACAATGTACTGGAGAAAGCCTTTGAAGAGACACTTGAAATTTTGAGGTTAATTTGGCATATTCAAAAATCAGCAAGATAGTCTTGTTGATAATAAAAGCAATTTATCTAGTAATGAGTAGATGCAATTGAATGGTTTTGTGTCTAATTTATAAGTAGTTTTAATGCTTAAGTGTTTATTACTGTGAAGAGGTAGTGGTATTAGCTTTGGATTTTTTTCTTGTTTAAATTTACGTTCAATGTGTGACCGTAGGGTTTCTGCAGAGCTCATCTGAAGGTTCTAAAATACAAAACAGAACAGCAATCAGTTTAACCTCAGAGACCCCTGCATGGAGGAACGGAAATCTGTAGCTCTTTTATAAAATATTGCAGATACATCGAGCCACGTCGCAGAATCCTGTGAGCTCTGCTTTCATACTTGCTGGAGGTTTTGCAGTTCAGAAGGTCCAGTTGTGTTGCTGGTGAAATCGGTGATAATGCTGAAGTGACGTAAAAATAAAAAGAATAATCATAGAAAAGAGCAGTGCTTGGAGGCTTCTATGAAGTGTTCAACAACAAGATCTAGCCTTACAGCCCTTAAAATCCAGAGCTAAGCTCCTGTGGGTTGCAGTGGGAGGCTCTTTGGATCTTCTGCTGTGTGCATGCTAGACCTAAGTATGAACTGTAGAAACAACTACGATGTATAAAATCAGCCGAGGCACTTTGCTTAGAGTGGGACAGTGTCCAAAAACCTTAAGGTTGTCCAAAAAAACAACAAAAAAATGATCAGAGAATAATGAAAAATGATGTCGCATTGCTTCAGAACATTCAGAACAACTGCAGTCTCTCAAATGCCTTCTCAGAATTAAGTCTTTTCTTAAAATAGAGAAAACAATCTGTTGTTTCATAATAAATTATCATTGAGCATGTTGCAAAAATAAGGCTGGGTTTTGTATAAACAAAACGGAATCTTTATGTAAATGTTATGTAAATGTGACATTTAACTTAAACTGTTAGAGTGGGGAAGTCGGGATTAACAAGGTACAGATCTCGTCGTGTTTATGTGTTGCAACTGTGAATTAAAACAGTTTGTTATTTTTGTTGCAGGGCATTTCAGTTCCTATCTATAAGCAAGAAATGCACAGTTTGTGGAACGTGAAGTATTGTAGCATTCACTTCTGTCCACTTTTAAACAATTTCACTGAGTAGCTTCGTGGAGCTAGGTCCAAGGATGCTCGTCAGTGTGAGAGGCGAAAGCGTGTGCGGGTGAAGTTACGTCACGGAAACATTTTTGTCCCCGTTTTTGACTGAAAACCGCGGATTTGGCTGGAATTTATGCGGGTTTTCGTCTCTCTGGACCTCTCGGCCGGGCGTGCGGCCTGGCGCCGCCAGAGGGCGGCCTGGGCCTGGCGTGGGGCTGCCGGCCGCCCGGCTCCGTCACCGCGGGCGGGAAGCGGGGCGAGGCCGCGGAGCTGCCGTGCCGGCCCGCACGGCCGAGCTGCCGCTCGTCTTCAGTGCTTCCCTTGGGCTTCACTTGCACGGCTGTGGTTTGGGAGGGCAGGCTCACTTCAGAAAATGCGCAGCAGGGAAGGTGCGGTCTGTTCCGTGACCTCCTCTGCTTTGTGCACCTGCCTTCCCTCCCTGAGCCTAGCAGTGCCGACAGCTGCTGGTCTGTGTAACGTACAGGACTCCAGCAGCAGCTGCTCAGAACAGCATACGTGCACTAAAACAGAGAAATACACAGCGACCACCTGCAGCCTTGTGTGCAGCACGGCTTGCAGGTGTTTCTCTTGCACGTGGAGTGTTGCGGGGACAGAAGTGCTCTGCACTCTGCTGAAGATCACGGCCCTGCCGCTGGTCCGTGTGCTCGGGGTCACAGGGCTCGCCCGGGTGCACAGCTGCACAGTCACCTGTTAAGGCGATTTTTTAAGGCATAGTGATCAGGTGTGGCCTTGCAGATGTGTGTTGTTGAGGCCACTGGTGATGCACAATGACAAAACAACAACCCCTTAGCTTTAACCTGAATTCCTAATTTTTCTCAGATCCTCATATCTGGGTAGTACGTTGTCAGCTGTATTACTGAGATAGATACTACTACTGCTTGCTCATTGTATGGCACTGCAGTGGCATGCAGCATTGCTGATCAGATCAATACCCCAGTAACAATGTGGGTATTAATACACAGTCCGCTTACAGCCCTTGCCCCTGGCAGCGTGTATACCCCTGGTGCTCAGTGTCTGTCCAGTACGACCAGCATGTACACCTGGTTCTGGATTCTCTGACTTTCCATCACAGGTACCAGAGCGAAGGAAGTCTGTGCACTTAAACATCTACGGTAAGGAAAGGTGCAAAGAGTGAGCATGAGAAACAAAAAGGATGAAAGCAGGAGGCTTGATTACTCATACCTACTTCCCTACAGATCTGGTGGATTTAGGGTTTCAGCATGGAGGTAAAAATACTTTGAGACACCTGAGTGGCGTCATTAGACCCTGATGTCTGTGTTTCTGTCTGCAGTAGTATTGATTTCAGCAGTAAACCCTGGGTAGAAGGCTTGACTGCAGTTATTTACAACACTGATGGCAATGTTAGTGTGTTTAGAGCTGTAAGCAAGGTAACCAGGAGAAGGTGGAGTACAGGGCTTAAAAGTGCTGCCTGTGTGGGACAGGGAGATATTCTAGTGAATGCCAAGCAGAATAAGATACTGTGTTGAAAGCCATATTCCCTCTGGATTTATTCCTAAACGGTGTGTGAGTTGCTGCTGAATGCAGATCACAGTTCCCCAGTGTTTTGGAAGGCTCTGGGACATGGCTATTTGAGGACACAAATGCTGACCCCAAAAGTTCTGGCTGACCTGTGTGTTGCTGTGATGTACGGTAAAATCCTGGCTTCATTGTTGACTGTGGGATTCAGGAAGATCAGAGTTTCACCCTGAAGTTCTCTATGCTTTTTCTTTTCATAGCCGAAGTAGGATGACGGTCATCCTTTGTAAAATGCTTTGAGATCTATGGATTAAAAATGCTATATAAGAGCTCAACGTTGTTATTTATTGTAAGCTCTTTACATAACATCAAGAACAGATGACAAAACAGGACAGGAAGTAACTATTGGATTTGGAATCACAGTCCATCACAGATATAAATTTAGGGTAAACAAGCCAAAAAAGGAAATATTGTTTTCTTTGTAATCTGTATGTGCTCTTAACTGCTTTTACTTGGTCAGATTATGAATGCAAGTAGAGAACTGCAATAAAAAAGTCCTTTTAGAAACTAAGGAAAAATCAATAAATCATTTATAAACTCAGTTACCTTCTTTGCAAATATATATTAAGATACGCAGCTTAATGGGGAATAGTCCTTAACTAACTCCTGAAGAAATTACGGCATGTGGATGAAAACCTCATGCAGATTCTATCTTTGAGTTCAGAAATAAATAATAATTGGGTAGAACTCATAATTTTTAAGGAAAGGGGTCAAAAGCTGTAGACTTTTACATATCATACTGTCTGAAGTAGTAAAGAAACATGCTGTAGGCTTCCTAGTATATCCCAAAACGTAACACAGTACCTCTGTGCAGTTCTGGAGAAGAGCAAAGGTCATGGAAACCAAAGGATAATACTTTTTATCAGCTGTAGTGCAGTTTGTGTTTGCTTTCTCTTGAAGAAGATGTGGTGTTTTCTTGCAAACAACATGAATGGACAGTGAAAAGTCACTCCACTTTTCAGCCAGCCTGTGGTGTTTTGTTCCACGTGAATAGCAAAATGGAGCTTGCTTGCCTGAGCTGGATGATGTTACTCCAAACTTAAAAAGTACGAAATAAAGCACAATTCCACCTGATGTAAAGAATATAAGGATGTCTCAGTGATAAGTATTGCTCTACTGTTCTTTGTGAGTGCGGATATTATATAGTAAATACTATCTCATCTAGCTATAAGGATAATGTTATTGCCCTGTGCTAGTTCTGGTAGATTTAGAGATTACTTTAAAATGTATCTAGTATTTTGGTACAATGAATTGCTTTTCAAATCTGGATTAGACTATTGCTCTGAAAATATTAAACATAGACATTTATAACCTGCTAGTGAGGCACGGTATTTTAAAATAGTGACCTTAATTTTTTGACCAATGATTGGGAGCTGACACTGGAATATAAATTTTAGTAGTGTTTCTCTTTGAGTGCCGCCAAACTCAAACACATCTTTTTAAAAAGATCTTTTCTGGGTGGATGGAAGAGGTGTGCCGGAACAGCAAGCCATGAGTTGCTCAGGTAACTTTTCTCATTTGCATGCTCTCAGAGCGCAGCGCAACTCAGGAGCAAATACTGCCCAGCAGTGACATGGGCAGAGCTGACCTCACCATGGAGGAGAGATAGCCACCCTCTGCAGGCTGCACAGAGTGTCTAAGAAAAGTAATAATTAACGTGTTCATTGAAATTTTTGCAATCGCTCAGCACAAATGAAAAGCAGAAGTGTGTCTGTAGGATGCTAGACAGGCTGACAGCGGTGGAGCTACAGAACAGTTTCCAGGAGACTTTTTGGTTAAAGAGACAGCAGCAAAAATACTGCTGCTTAGAAGAAAGAAAAGAAAGGAAAAAAAAAGTCTGTCTCAGTCTCTGTATGTTACTTGAATAGGCTGTGCTGTCCTTGTTATCACCTTATACTGAAATCAGACTGCTGTTAGTATTGTTGTTATCCACCTTGGGTTTGTTTGTGCTTCACTGCAGCGTGATGACTATGCATTTAGGAGCTCAGGCCATGTCCCTGTTAGTAACTGAACAAAATCTATGTCCAAATATGAAGGACTTCAAAATACTTCCAGGCTTTTCCTCTCTGGGGACTCCGTACGGCACTTCTGAGTGTGGCTCTGGAGTTCTCCGTGTGCCAGGGGTATCACACAGCTACTGGCCATGCCCCTCCCCAGCAATAGGAAAGTTACTTCCAGGAGATCAAAATTAAAATCATCTGATTTGGGTGACTTTTTTTTTTCTGAAAAGAGCTGTTTTATAGAATTAAAATTTCTTTAGGATTATAACTCGAGATAAAATAACTTATTTTGCCTTAAAAGTAACTGATTAAAACAGCAGCTGCTTCAATGGATGGCAGCTGAGAGCAGCCTTTGGTGGTCAGCAAGTTTTAGCTGACAGCCAAACGAGAGCTTTTACTTCAGTGAGACATCTAAAATGTTACCCTAGGTCTCAAGGCAAGGGATTGTTTTTATTGATGAAATATTATTAAATGAACTTGAACCAAGGGCTTCCTTGTTGCGTGTTCATAAAAGGTTTGTCCTATATACGTAGCTGACAGCACCAGCAATTGGTCGATGTTAGTATTTCTGAGAGCTTCGTTTGACAGTCAGCTGGTGAAACAGACATGGCATATGGTGGGAGCTTTCTGCTATGTAGATCTTAATAAATATTTAATTTCTTCATGTTTATAGTGTCTTGTACTTTTTAAACTATGTAAACAGCAAAATGGAGATGGTTAACAAAGTAACCATGGAAACCTGCTTTATCCTCTCACTCTCTGGATCAGTAGAAGTGGGTTTTGATTATATTTATGATTTGTTTCCCCTCACTGCAATTTGAACTGAACCAACGAAATAGCCCATAAAAATATTTTAAGCAAAGTTTTAAACTCAAATATAAGTGGTAGGTTATTTACTTACAACCAATGGACCAATATTTGTGTAATCAGTTTAAAAGGGAGTTTGCATTCATAGCCTTTATTTCAGGTAACACTGCAAGAATAAAGTAAGTGGTAGCAAGTAGCTGTATGTAACACCTGTAGCAGGTTGTGACCGGACAAAATAGATTCCTGCATTTCTGAAAAATGGAATCTTCAAATTTGAAGTGATTTTTTTCATTGTGAGAAGCTGGATAAAGAAAACAAGTTGTTAAATTGATACTTCAAACTTATGAGTGCTAACTTGCATAAGATCCAAACATCATTAGAGAAAATTATCATTTCTTTTGGGCAGAGGCAGACTGCAGACTGTGCCTCCACTGTGAAGAAACGAAGGTCACTTGAAGTCTCTTGTTTGGTTCTTCGGACTTTGAGAGATTCCTTGGAGGAGCCTGGTAGGTCAGAGCAGAAGTTAGTGGCAATTGTAAGAGCAGCCATGTGGGGTCAGAGCAGGGCTCACCCTGGCCGAGCACTTCACACGCTCTTTGCTAGCAGTCAGCACCTAGCAAGGAGAAGGAGGTGTGTACAGACGAGTCAAGCCCCGTCACTAAAACACCTTTGGTGATTTGGGTTTTGTGAACTTGTCAAGTCAGTAGTGGCATCTTCGTGTGTGCTGGTTTGTAGTGTGTACTAACTGGCCTTTGGACTCCGTGGATTTAGATTGGAATTAATGCTGTAAAGGCAAAATGCCCTCCAAGGAGGGGGCTATCCATGCAGCCCTTTCTTCGTTTTAAACTCTCAGAGTAGAGGAGACACTTTATTGGCATTTGTAATCACTTAGCAGTTTTTAAAGGGTTGAATGTTGCTTACCCTTTGGATTACATGGCCTGTTGCCTAAACACAGGCAGGTTTCTCAGAGCTGATTATCCCCGATTCTGCAGAACTGAAAAAAAAAAAAAGTATGCTTTATGTTCATAAGTCATAAGACTTCAGCATTAGAAGTGCCGTAAGAAAGAAGTCAGGTATTGACTATTATTTGCCTTTCTAATTAACTCCTCACAAAATATATATCAAACAAACAAACCAAAAAAATGTGAATGAAGAGTAAGTATCTTATATAATCTTAAAAAAAAACTTTAAGAAATGCCAAAGTGTATTAAAGTTTGATAATAATGCTTCAGATTCATTCTATAATTGTAGACTTATTTTAGTATGATTCTGTGTTTGTTGGCATGACAGTAATTAAGATTAAACTCAGCAGGGAGGGTTAGTGGTCTTTAATTTCTTTGTCAAACGAGCCATCGATTTCAGTAATATAAAACCAAATTTTATTTCCTGGATTAATCTAGCTTCAATGATTAGATGCAGCGAGACATCTATTACCTGGAAGCTTTTGTTGTCCCTTGACTTGGGTAATTTAGAGGGGGAGTGAAACTTCCTAGTGGTCTGGAGCGTTACTGAGTTGTTTGTTACAGTCCTGGTTGTGTTGCACTCGGTCTGGCGTTAAGAATTTAAGATGCCAGGATTTCCATTGCTTTCCTTGGAAATTTCTCACCTGCTTTCATGGGCAGCAGTATTGGTTCTTTGAGACATCTGTCTTTGCGAGATTGTCCTCGTTGCCTTTGGTACCTGACTGCAGAACTGAGGGTGATGTTTTAAAGTGCCTGGTCAGAGCTTTGCATGAGTTGACAGCAGTGGTTAAGGAACAAAAGTTCAAATGACTGATTTTGATATTTCTTACTCGTGGTTTTGTCTCAGTTTTTGGTTTGTGGTACTGCAGGGCATGCTGCTTAATGCAGGGTTCCAGTTGCCTAAAGGAGTTGTCCTAGCTGGTGGAAATAAAGCCCTGGCTTCAAGCTAGGAAATTGTATAGAAGCCATCAGTGTTACACTTCTGTAAAAACAAACAAGCAAACAAACAAACAGAAACAATATCCTTAATAGGAACAAATTGTTGAATGCAATGAACAGGAATCGCTCATGCAGACCAGGCTTCTCTTAGTTGTACCCTCCCTGCAGATTTGATAGCAAGCTTTCTTCTGTGGTTTTTCTTTTCTTTTTTTTTTTTTTCTCCTCAGTAATTAATAATGACAATGTTAGCATAGCTGTAACTAACTGAAAAGTAGTGATTGAACTGACTGTGGCTGAATTTCTGGCACAATCTGTGAATCCTTTGTAGGAGGAGAGGAGTTGGGGCATGTGCCAACAAAACTGCAGATGTGGAATAATAGAGATACAGAGATTGCTTAGAGTAGACATGGTCTGATTTGCTTAATGTTACTAAGTTAAAAGAAATTTCTGTGCTAGGAGACAAATATCTGTGTTACAAAATATTTTGCTGCTTTTTGGACAGCGCTTAGGGAAGGGAGCTCAGCACGCAGCTCAGAGATTTCCAAAAGCTGCCTTCCAGTGCCCTGCATGCCCCTAGTTTCTCATCAAATTATTTTTGTCTAACGTTGCTGTTTTAAATAATTTTTCCCCCCTTATAATAAACGGAGGAAAGATCAAAATGTGATCCACCTCAAGGAAGAAGCAGGGAAACAAGCTTTTATGAAGTGCTGTCAAGTGCACAGACCAAATCAATGGGGAAAGCCTGAAAGTATTTGTCTCAAACTTCTTTCACCTTAAGCATGGCTTATAACAAAAGGCTCGGAAAGCAATATTCAGGCAGAAGTGTCTCGCTTCAGCTGACGGTGTCTCTGAAGAGTTCAGAAGTAAATTAGAAAAATAATGACTGCTTTCATTAAGATGTTTCAGCTGTGGAAGGAAATGTGTTGGGATTGCGTGCTTTCCCTAGAGCTATAGATGCACAAATCCTTTTTAGGATCAAACTGACAAATCATTTAATCACGAAGTCTTTCTCTGACTATCTTTGTGGTGATTATGATCATTTCTTGAAGGCAGCATGCGTCTTGACGGGGTGATGATCATTTCACTGCAGTAGCACAGGCCTCCAGAAGCTACGCAGAGTGGTCACAGCATGCTAGCTCCTCCATGTCTCCTACAGAAGTCTCTTAGGAAACATACTGTTATGACTTATTTAGATATTAGATGTTTGTATTGGCAGTCCACTTGACATTTTATGCCAGCTCATAGCAAGAAGAACTTTATATATATATATATTTTTAGTGGAGTAATGTGAATAAGCTGTGCATATACGTGTCAAAATGAGCTAGGACCCTTTCCACAGGAGTATAATGGTATTTCTTTCTCATTATTAAATGAAAAAGATAAGCTATAAATGTCATGGTGTTAGATCTGTATCTTGTGCTTTATCGTCTGTGTCCCTCTAGCATATAGCTTCACACCTTAAAAATAGGTACAGTTTGTTTCAAAGGCATTCTCACGTTCATCTGTTGAGGTGAACAGACTTCTCAATCTGTTCCTGTGTGTTTTATGAAAATTCGGATGATTTTATCTCTACCCTGGGCACTTTATGACCTTAGGTCCTGATGCTGCCCCAAGAACTGTTGATGCCTTCCCAGCCTGCCCTCCATCCCGCCGTCGCTGCACTGCATCGTGTAGCAGCACGCAGCCTCCTAGCTCCTCCACTTGTTCCACAGGCTGCCTGTATCAGTGCAGGGGCATTTCAGAGGCACCTGAGCGTGCTGAGTCCCCAGAACAGGCTTGAGAGCTTTCCCCATAAGACCATTCCATGTTCTATTGCTGCATTTTGAACAAAATGCAAACTATACACAGATACACTTTAGTAGTCCTACTGCTAAGCTGTAATATATTTAAATTATAACAAATTATAAATATGCTTAAAGCCAGTAATCTTTGTTGGATGTCTACATTTCCCATGTTTTGATTTGTTTTTAATTTATGTTTAATATCACAGGGGCATGGGGTTCTTTTTCTGTGTAATCAATTTAGTGTTAGACCTTAGGAAATTATGCTAACGAAGAATGCTCCCAGATGACTCCATTTAGATGTACATTGGATGATGAAAATGGCTCCCTCAGTTCTGTTGGTTTATCTCAGTTGTAATTTTCAAAGAGCAGCATGATTTTTTTTGGAAACATGTCTAATTATTCTTTTTTTTTTTAATATACAGAAGAATGGAACGGACCTCAGGAAAAAGCTTGTATATTTGTAGTCCTTTATATGTAATAAAACAGTTTGTGATCAGTCTATATATGAAATTAATTTATTCCTGAGTTTAATCTCGTTCCATCTGTGCTTTTTCATTTTTTTTAATTGCTGCTGCTAAACAAAAAGGTATCGACTACTTACATATATGAACACCTGGCAGCTTGGAACCATGCAGTTGTGCCCAATTCTGCCAATCCATGAAAAATCTCAGCCCAGAGAAGTCGTCATTATTAGTGGCAACCTGCAAGGAGGGGAGCAGCTGTGAGGAGTGGCTGAGGGATCTGGGGTCATTTAGCCTGGAGAAAAGGAGGCTCGGGAGGGGAGACCGTATCATGCTCTACAATTACCTCAGAGGAGTCTGCAGCAAGGTGGGGATTGGTCTTTTCTCCCAAGCACCAAATGATAAGACAAGGGGAAATGGCCTCAAGTTGCACCAGGGGAGGTTTAGGTTGGATGTTAGGAAAAATTTATTCACAGAAAGTGTTGTGAGGCATTGGAACAGGCTGCCCGGGAAGGGGCATCCCTGGAGGTCTTCAAAAACGCATGGGTGTGGTGCTTAGGGACATGATTTAATGGTATACTTGGCAGTGCTGGGTTAAAGGTTGGACCAGGTGATCTTAGAGGTCTTTTCCAACCTAAATGCTTCTTTGATGCTATGATTTGTAGTCTTTCACCTTTGTAGAAGCACGCCTATCTCAAAATGATGTAACTGGAAGCAGGATTGGGTCCATCAGTTGTAAAATCGACCGTTAGCACGTAGAGTTGGGAACACTGGAATTATTTTTAGTCTCCTTGGTTTTGCACATTTACTATAAGCATTTAGTGTACAGTGCACATCCCAGCTTGCTAAAATGCCTGAACGTATGGAAAAATGCTATTTAGTGACTGTAATTCTTTCCTAAACGCTCTTAGTGCTTTATTAATTTTATCTGTAATGTAAAGCCATACTATCTAGGAGGAAAAGAGGTAATTCTTCCTGCTATGCAAATTCTCTGAGACAGCTTTGTCTCTCTCTGGTGTATGTGCTTGTTTCTCTGTGCTGCTTTGTATGCAAGGCAATGCTGCTATGTTTAAAATATTGCAAAGTGAAGGTAAGAGCCTCAGCTAATCCCATCTGACTGAAGGCACTTTGTGATGGCTTCTTCCCTGCCCCTTCGCTGATTTGAGGTAATTGACACTTCACATTTTTTCCTTCATTGGCATGGCTTGAGGAGGAGGAGAAAGCAGGACTTAGTTATTTCTAGTACATACACAAATGCCTCAGAAGACGTAATTTAAAGGCAATCGGTGCTTCCAAGAGCAACGGGCTCTGATTCCTCTTCACTTTACAGAAACTGTAGCCATGAGATGTTCAAATAGGCTAAAAATCTCTATCATTTGCTCTTGGTAGTGTCTCCTGCCCACTCTGCCAAATGGTAAATCATAATGCTGGGCACTGGAGAAGCAATTCCACAGGATTCAGAGCAGCAGTGAAACGACTGGGAGTGGAAGTCAGCGCTTGGACTGGGCTCTGACAGTGCAGCAGACCAGGCTTTTTGGCGGCAGATGGCATTAAAGTGTCAAAACGTTAAAATACACATGTTAGGAATGGGATTGGGCATGTTCGAGGTAATTATTCCACAAAAAAAGCGGTATTTCTATGAAACAGATTCAGAGAGAATTTAGGTTAGTTGCTGCTGTAATTAGCTGCTGGGCTTATCTCCCTGTCCCTCAGCCCTGGCAAGAGACTGCCACGGCCACTTTGCTTAACAGTCTCTCAATTATTTAAGTAAAGGCAAAAATGAATAAATCTTCCCATCCTGTCTTTCTGATCTAGGAAAGGGAAACTTTCTCCCTCGGAAAAGGTCTCCAGAAAGTCTTTTTCCAAGTTACTCGAGGGCTGCTGAAACAGGTTCCCATTAATCTTCTTAGGCAAGAGTAATCTTCCTCAGCTGATGTCCAGCATGTTGGCACCATTTGCTCTTCTATCAGGGCCATCTATTTTCCTGCTCCGTGAAGATGAAAAGCCCAGCTCCTGGGAATGGTGTTCATATATTCTGCTGACAGTATTTTGCTAACGCCTGGATCCTGCAATCCCGGTAAATCATCGAGGGCGGCCAGTCCAGCGCTGCATTAACAGAGGGATGTGCTGGTTTTGTCTCGTACAAGAGAGCGGAGAAGCACCATGTGCCCAGGCCAGCAGCCTGTGTTTTGGATGCATTATTTACCTGTTACCCAAACGGATGGGCCTGCCGAATATTACAGTAATGTAGGTGTCCATGTGTGAAGGTAAAAGTGTTTTATAATGTGCTGCCTATAGATGCAGCATCTGCTTTCCTTAGATGATTGATTATAGATTTCTTTTCCCTAACACACAATACACTAAAGGCTGTGACTTTGTGTCTGACTCCGACGCAGGGTTTTGACAGTGACTTCTCCTCTCAGCGAGGTGCCAGGGGACAGTCTGGTATGGGGAACGCTTGGCTCTGGGGGCTGGTTTTTAGCGGTAAACCTCTATTCGTCCTCCTGGCACTTATTTCACCCTAGGTGTCACAATGGATCTTTAGGCAGCTAATGTGGCCTGAGAGTATCTTTTTAGGTATTCTCTAGGTGTCTTCTAGGTGTCCTGGATGCATGCAGGTCAGCTCCAGCCATGTCCCACGCCATCCAGCTTAGCCCCCTGTGAGTTGGGGCCTAAGAGCCTTTGCCAGCATCTCCAAGGCACTGCCCCTACCCGGAGAACTGTCCTGACCCCGTCACACAGCTATTCTGGCACAACCAAGGTTTGAGGGAGGGAGATGATCTGGAGAGGAGGTAATGCGGGTGGCAGTGCGGCGTAAAGTGGAGGCAAAGGGGAGGCTGTGGTTTGAGAGGGGAAGATAGGGGAAATCTGGGATTTCTGGAAGCATCTACCAAATTGTTTTCTCACTGGCATCACAGTTTGTTCTACCTGAGCAACTCTTCTGGACAAAAACATGAAAGGCCAGTGGGTTTTCCATGTCCCTACGCTATGCAGTTACTGCGGATGCTCCAGGTAATTCCTCTGCTTTCTGGTGTTTTGTTGAGAAGAACCCAACTTTGTGCTAGATTTCGCATTGTCTGTCAGTCTGTAAGCCAACAATTTAACATTTTGCTGCACACGTTCACAAAGTAGACTCAAGGAAATATCAAAGTAAACCACATGACTATTTTTAAATCATTTTTTCCAGAGAGGAGGACAGTGGCCAGATTTGGTCACAGGTTGCTGATGCTCTTATCTTATTTCCTATCTGTGACACGACCAGCCAAGCCTGACCGGGGTTGTTCAGTCTCGGTTTCCCCTCTGCATCCCATCTGTTGTTGTCTCTCTGTGCATTTGGCAGATCCGAGGAGATGAGAGTTTTCTTTCATTGCTCTCTTTCAGTTTATTTAAAGATTACCATCTTCCCCAATAGATATGGTTGATAAACACAGTGTGTGCTTACGAGTTATGAAGTCTTTGTTTTTTTTTTAACAAATAAAATGTTTTCCTATTTGTATTAGGAGATAATGGAAAGAATGTGTTCCTAGTGGTTCTTCAGCTTCAGGGGACTTGTGCTATTTACAATTTGCTGCCTTTCCCAAAGATATTCGACATCAGTGGTGATATCAGAAAGGCATCTTTAAATGAATATCTTAATATTTTAAATACAGAGTTCGACAGCTTTACAGAAGTCCAAGTTACCAGTGTCCAGAACTGTACCTGCTCTGCTACTTTATCCATCTTTTATTTTTATTGTTTTTAAGCAGTTGGAAATAATCACATCAGGGCTGAATGAGCAACAGTGGCAAACCAATTGCAGCCTAATGCTGCTGCTTGTTCCCTCATTTGTTCGGGTGATTACTCCTGCCTGCTGGGGGGATGTTTGGGACAAGGCCAGCAGTTGGTGCCAGCGCAGTGGGTTTTATGCTCCTTCCCGAATCTCTGTTGCTAGCAAGTATGAAACATCGCCGCATAGTCTGTTCGAATCTTGCGGGGTTGGTTTTTTTCCCTATGCATTACTTCCTATTATGCAATCATCTTTGTGGCAGTGGGGATGCTAATTTCTTTTTTCTTCTGGAGGTTGGTGGCATGCACGCACACTCTTACTTTGCATCCTCACAGCTTGAAAGCTAGTTATCGTCACCATTTCCCTTCAGTTTAGCAAGAGCAAAAGAGGATTTGAAATGCCCCGTCTGCTACCTGCGCGGCGGTGCTGTCCTAATGCTCTTGTGAAACGACCAGGATTGCCACCTGCGTGCCACAAGCGTGCTCGCTTTCAGGGTGCTTTTAAGCAGTGTGTCTAACACAGCCCAAGGAATGGAAAATAAACAGGTGCAAAATGTACTTGTGCAAAAAGTGTATTGCCTCGTTTACAACTTTTGCAGACATATCTGTACAGAAGTGCCCTGAAATGAAGAAAATAAATGGCTTACTGTATTGGTTTTAAAATCTACCTAAATGGTGCTGAGTAGCAGATCAAATATGTCATTTGAAGGTGCTGAAGTGTTCTGGCTAGCTTCCAAATTGGAAGAAAGTGGAGAACCTAGCTATACGCTAAACATTGCCCGAGACTCTAGAGACTGATGTTCTTTTACCTTGCTTCATTCAGTCTTCAGAAGAAAACTCAAGGCTGTACACGTGAACGGGGGGAGGCAGAGTTGAGAGAAAGCTCAGAATCCATATTTTGTTTCCTATTACTAGTAGCAGATCTAGGAACCAATTTGTAATGATCTGAAGCCAAATGACATTTAAACATTTCCCGGATCTTGATTAGAACCTGCTGATGGATGACTTTTTATTCTTTAAATACAGTTGGTGATCAGAATATTTTCAATTGCTGAGGAAGAAATTCCAAAAGAATTGTGTAGGATTCATACGTTGATTTAGGAGTTTTTCTACAGGTAGGTCATGTATTATTTGGTTATTTTTAGCATTAGGATCTTAATCTCAAATAATCTGAAATCCTTAACATTGAAATAAGTGGCAATTTTCACTGTCCCTAAACAAAATTCTGTCCAATCATATATTTCTGGTACAACACCCACATTTTCTGACATGTTACTTGCAGGTTGTACATCTACAGAACAGAACTATAGAAAATGAAATGTGATAATTTTGATTGTAATGAAAAAAAAAAAGAAAAAAGGTGTCTAAATGGTGCTAGACAAAATTATTCTCTTACGTCTCCTTGCTGTCAGTCCCAATTTTTGCTTTAGATTTTTCACAGGTTTTGAGGCCTTTTGCCTCAAAATGAAAAACAATTATGAAAATTACTGAGAATTGATGACAACTACAGGTGTTTTTTTTTTTTTTTTTTTTTTTTTTTATCACCGTACCTCTGCAGTCTTTTCTGTTGCAATGCAATCTCTCTTGAAGTTGTTTTTGTAGCTTTCTTCCTTCTGCTAGCCAGTCTCTCTTGCCTCTCTGCCTTTTACGTTTGAATTCTTCAATGTAACCTTTCCATTCAGTGCATTTAAGGGTTTGGAGTTTGGGGGGCAACAGGTGAATTTATTCTGTCTTTTTAAACATCCATTCATGTCATCTCAGCCTTTCTCATATTCTCAGTCAGCTTGGTTTTTTTCTAGCCTTTCATCCTTTCTGCCAATCTTAGTGGGGTTTCTTGCCCCTTTCGATAGCCTTCTTAGTGCTGTGCTGCCCGTAACCTTGCTACTGCCTCAAAATAATTCTCATTAATGATGATAAACGATAAAGAGTGGGAAGGATGGCCAATAGTACCAGCTAGTTATGGTGTCACTCAGCCCTGCTCTGCGTACCCAGTGTGTTTTCTTGCTTCCCCAAAGTCCATCTTGTTATTCCTGTGAGGTAGCTGGAAGAGATGTCGTATTGATGGGCAGCCTCAGTGGCATTATGATTGTCCTGCAAACGTTTGCTGCTTCCCTGTGCTTCCATGGTGTCCATGGGAAGCGTTCCTCTGTCTTGACGAACATTTCAGGGCTTCTCTAAAAATACCTGTGCTGAGCAGTGTGTGCACTTCCAATGCATATGGAAATGCTGTAAGTGTGGAGTAGGCTCCATGTGGTTCACAGGGTTGTTCCCTGTTAGTGCAGTGGGGTGTTTGGGTGGCGTAATGCTGGTTTCATCATCTGAAGGTGCTTCACGTGTTTGTCTCCACCTCTCCCCTCCTCCAGGATAAGCGGTTTAGGTGCATTTACAAATTATTAAAAATTACCTTTACCCCTGTAAGGGTGTCTTTGAGGATGGCTCTTATTGTCCCTCCAGCACGTTGATTTAGGCTGTTTACAACCTCCTTGTCATCTTTGTTTTTTTTCCCTGTCGACCTTGCGTGTTTGTAGGCTGTCATTACGCAGTGTTTCATATTTATAGATGGTGTGCCTATTTGTATATATATTTACAGAAGTATAATGGCTAATATAACAAGCAATTTCCTTCTTCAGTGCAGTCAACTACCAGCTCATACAAATTAAGTGTCAGGGGAGGGCAGGGCAGAATTTGGAACTGAAATCCAGAACAACTCTGCTTGGTTTTATATATGTATATATCTTTATTCCCAATTGCTTTTGTGCCAGTCTCTAACGTAGCTATCTTCCACAGCACCATAGAGCATGCCCTTGAAAGAATATTGCAGTGTTCACAGAGGGCTCTGTCTTTTTTAACTCGCATTGCTGAGGAACTTTTCTTGTGCCTAGGTAGAGGGCCACAACGCGATACACGTCAAACGCTCGGGCTGGCACTAAATACTGCTGTGCAGGTTTTCACTACCATGGACAACTACCAACAAATGAAAGCTAATCAGTATTCGCCATATCTTGCCCCGTTAAGTACTAATTGAGTTCAAGGTTTGGGCCCTGAGGGGCGGCTCAGAGACCCCAAAGTTTTCATGGTAAAGGTCTAGAAGGTGGACCACGGTCAGCAACCCTTATCTTCAAAGGTAGTGGGTCCTTCTGCCTGCGTAAAAGTGAAAGATGATATTTTCAGAACATAATTCTGTCTGGCATTGTAGCCCCTGGCTTTGTATTGAGCACCAGCCCAGACCGCAGGCCGTAACGTTATGGCCTTTTAGGCTTTATGCAGAACAGGGTTCTTGAGGCTTGCTTGTTTCACTTACAAGTGTGCTTAGAAAAATGTACAGAGTCTTCCTCTGTGCCAAACTGCCATGCTGGATTGCACACACAGTTTCCCTTCTGTGGTGACTGAAGAAACCCCAGAGTACGGTCTTGTTGGTGGTGGTTTTAATAGAGTGCTCGAAGGCCTTCAGATACTACAGTGATGGGGATGCAGTAAACATTTTATGGAACGAGAAAGAATGTGCTTTGACAACCACCAACTGTTTCAAATAAAATATAGAACATTCACCAGTGCCCCAAAATAACTTCAAAATAAACATAATCCTTTGAGTGCTGTTTTGAATAGATACACTGTCCTGGGTCACACGACGTGTGGTGAGTAAGCAGTGTGTTATGGTGACGTTCAATGTAACTGTCTCGTCTGAGAGAGGAGAAAGAATGGAGATTGCATTTGCAACGTGTACAGTTATGACAGATCTTCTTTTGCTTACCTTTTTATCTGCCTTACTATGGATTTCTATGGATTTATTTCACTCAGACAATGTACAGGGAGCTTTACTGAACCCTGGTAAGAGAATGTGGACTGGCTGCACCCCATTAGATCAGATTGCATATTTTAAAGGGTTTTTCCTATACAAGTGCTTGCAGCATGGTAATTTCTCTACCTTGAAAGCAACTCCCATTCACAAGTACGCAGAAGAAAAGAATGTGAAAAGAATGTCTTTTCTGAAAAGTCATGAGGAATCAAAGCTAATGTTTAGCAACCGACGTGTCAGTCCAGAATTCATATGTCAGCTGAAGGGTCTAGACAATGACTGCTGCCTGTGTGCTTCCTGTGTGTTCTTTCACCCATGGGGAGATTTGTATTTGTACATTGATAATAATGGCACTTCATACTTAAATCGCTTTATAATTTCAGGATGCTGCACAAATTGTAATTACTGCGTCTCACCTTGCTTGCAGCCAGTGCGTTCTCACTGAGTCAGAACACATTACTGCTCGGCATGCGCTGCTTCAGGATAATCAACCTTCAGCTTGCAAACAGTTGAAGGTCTGTTCTTGCTAGTGTACAAGCAGTTTTCAAGACTTATACATGGCAAGGTCACTTGCATTTGAATAATTCTGATATAATTCGAAAACATAATTACCATCTGGGCAGTAAGTCTATCTCCATCATTATCGGTCAGATGGTGAATTTCTAAGACAGGCTTCATTTCTGTCTCATTCCTTTTTCAGCTCTGCTTTAACTTTCATAAATTGAGTCTTGCATTTTAGTTGCACAGGAAAAGAAATACCCTGCAAAGGATCAAACAGTATGTTTTTTTCCCCTCTGCTGTTCATTTCCATATATATATGTCTTTTAATGATATTTTTTCACTTTTGCAAACCTGCTGGTGAAAACAAGCAGTAAGGTACTTGCAAATGGTGCCAGCACAATTAGCTAGATAGATCCTAATCTGTTCTTGCTTTGCAGCATGTGCACTCAGTCACTTGGCAATTAGATGAAACTGATTCCCATGCAACATAGCAGGGGTTAAAGCTTTGGGTCTATGTAAAATGTTTTGGCTCTGTTTGTTCAGGGACATTCTGTGTGTTATTACTGTCTTAGTCATGGTGACTTAAGAAAGCCTAGAATAGGAAGATGAACATGCCAAGCAATTATTTTTGTATTATAATGCAGCTCTTGATCAAATTTGACAATCTGAATGTTTTGCATACTTGATCATCTCCTGCCAGCAGCAAATCTAAATGAGAGCTCCTGACTCATGACGACCTTTAGACTGACCAGGTGCCATCAGTAAAACATTCTTGTCTTTCCTCCCTGTCCTTTTGCTCTCACACACGTGCAAAAATCCGCCTTGAGTTAGCTGAGTAGTAGCTGTGGGGGTGCGAGGCTTGCTGTGCTCATTAGTGCTGTAACGATCCCAGTGCGGTCTTACCTGTCAGTGAGCTGTTCAGTGTTCCTTGGGTCAGAAACCAGGATAGCAACGTGAAATCCTGCCCAGCGCTGCTTGGTTTCCTGCCAAAACATGAAATATGGTAAGTGCTGAGCCAGAGATGCTGGATTGTGCTGAGGATGAGAGAGCTGCCCCGTGTAAGTCGCAGTATTGTCCTAGTTTGTGACCTTTGGGGGCCAGAAATGGGGTGGTCAAATACTTTGCACTGCTGAATCAGTCCGTGTGCTTTAGATTTTGTGACAGGTGATCCTAAGGGGTTTTGGTTTTTGAGAGAATCCTCCAGCCACAGTTACTAAGAGATGAATTTTCAACACGGAGAACATCGGAAAAAATCCTGTGTCCGTACAGTCCGTGAGTCTGTGAAAAACAGACCTGCTGAGTGCTAGTTACTAGAGAGGATGGAGATTGGATAAAAAGAGGATAAACTGAAAGCTTTTTGGATCACTTTAAAAGGTTTGAGTGCTGCATATTATTTTAAAACACGCCTGATTTTAAGCATGTACATATTGTCCATACTAAGCAAAACTGTTAGGTCTGTGCCTGGCACAGGACCAGTAGATTTTAAATATGTCATGGCTGCGTAATTACAGAATTTGCCTCGTCCTCTTCATTCGCGTAATGGCTTCCAGAGCCAGCAAAAACAGCAGCAGAGCCGTGTTTGTACAATGATTTTGTCTGAACTGGCAAAATGTTAAATCTTAGTAGCGTTAGCAGCTAGGACATTTGGCAGCATGGAGGCCTGTCTTACGTACCAAGCCGTCTGTACAGGCTTCTGCCTGGCACTGGATGCTACCGGCAGCCAGTCTTCGTGGGTCTGGCAAGGCTGTGTGATGTCACTGATCCTTGCAGGAGCTTTGTACAGAAGTACGAGATACGTGGATTCAGAAAAAGGTGCTTCAGTGCTTTATTTGTTATTGTAACAAATTGGGAAAGAGAAGGCTTTTGTTTGCTTCCTTTCTAGCAGGAATCCCGATTGCTAGACTAGAAGAGGTACTGAAATAATGCTGAAATTTTAAGTATTGTACTTCAGTTGGAACTAACAGGGTTGTAGGGGGTTGGCCGCCTTTAACAGATCTCCCAGGTAAACAGGAGATGTAGTTGGCTTCCTTATCTTGTTTGCACCCAGTGAAAACAAACAAACAAACAAGCAAACAAAACAACAACAACAACAACAACAAAAAAAACAAGAAGTAGGAAACAAACGTGCATGGTGTAAAACTTACTCTGTTTCTTTTCCAGTAAACTACTATAAAAGAAGCAATGTATTTGTGTCATACTACCAAGCATGTTCTTCCCTGCAATGGCTTGAGTAGTGTTGGAGTTTGTCAGTCACCTGTGGTTGGTACTGTTGTTTTTCTTTTCTTTCTTTCCTGAGAAGTGGACTTGGTCTGCACTTTCTTAGTCTTTAAATTATACAGAAAGTATTCAATACACAAAGATTGGTCGTAAAGACGTTTTCTTGATAATCCTACCTTTCAAAAATTCTGAGTTGAAATGGAACAGCATGGATTAGTTTTCTATTGCTTTTCTCCTTTAGAAAGTGAAAACTCATAGCAAAGGTTGCTGGAGGTAGAAGATGGGGAAGAATGCCCTTGCTATTGATTTAAATTCAACCTTTTCAGCAAAACAAGAGCCACAGGAATCACAACTATTCTTCCTTCGCAGAATATACTGATATTTAATATTGAACTCTACTAACAAGGTTAAAAAATACTGTATGGAAGCTAAGACTAAGTTTTCTTGCTCAGATGTAGCTAGCAAATAAAAATATCCTATGCTGTGCCACAATTCTGTTGATCACGGGGACTATGATTGCTAAGAAATGTGGTTTTAGAATTAGAGTTGGGTCGAAAACTCAATTTGCAATTTAAAATTTGCTAGCACTCGCTTTCATCCGCCCGTTGCTCCTGGGACAGAAGGAGGTAGATGTCGCCTTGTGTTCTGCATGGCAGCAGCACTCCCTAAATTCCTCAACTTTAAAGGTTTTAACATTTGGCCATTGGAGTTGGCTTTATGCTGTCCCCTGTAGCTTTGAAGGGACATTGGAGCTCATTTAAAAGAGATTGTGATTGTATCCTTTAACTTCCAGCCTCGCTGCTCTCCCATCATGCCAGGCAGGAGCAGGAAGCTGTTACCTGTTGGGATCTCAGGGGGAGCCCCAGCAGCTTGTGCTTTATGGCTCACAGGAGAGGTGATGAGGGAGAGAGGGAATGGCTATCTGACAGGAATTACCTCCGTCGGCTTTGTCATATGCCTAGCTTATCCCAAGAAGGAGAAGAGGAGAGCTTGAGAGACAGGGAATGTTCGTACAAGCCTTTTTAAAACAAAATTTGAGCTTAACACCGACACCTTGCAGTTTAGCTGCAAAGGTAGGGCTGTACGTGTCCTCAGGAAAGGATTTAACTGCTGCTGGGTGCGAAGGACTGCAGTTCCGTTGGCGCTGCATTTTCATGGTGGTTTCTCTGCCTTATGGAGATAATTCCTTCTCAATCAATAGGCAAGTAAAAATATCAATAGATCATGGAAGCGTAGTAAGAGCTCTCTTACAGGAGTGCTTAAAAGATTGAAACTGAACAGCCAGATCATAATTACGTATGGCTATTCGGCCCAGCGTATAAGAAAATCATTGTATCTGGCGTGTGGTATCAGCTTTTCTATAATAAAGATTTTTGAATGTAGGAAACATTATTTCCTAGATTAAAATGGAATCCTTTAATGCGTGCACTCTGGAAATTGAACAAACTGAGTAACATTTATTCAAGTTGGAAAAACGTCTGTCAAGTTACTCTGCTAAATCCAATCTACAAACTAAGTTAGTGATGAAATAATTTATTTTTGTCTTGCTCCTCTACTAAATTTGTGCTCTGCTTAATGAACCTCACCCCTCCATCCACAAAACATGCATGAATCCAGCTGAAGCATGTGTGAATATATGCAGGAAAAAAAAAAGAAGATAAAACACACAATTATTCAATCATTTTTTTCTCTTGAAATAACAATGAATTTTAGCTTCATCTCTAACTCTGGGAGGGTCACGAAATCTTTCTGATTCTTCTGCCCCCAGGCTTTGAAAAGATTGTGGTTGGGTGCATTATAGGAGTCCAGCAGAGAAGGCTCGGTGCCAAATGAACCCGGCAAAGAGAATGAGCACAGAGCCCAGATCCTGATCCGTCTGAAATGAATGGCAAAAAGCTTGTTGGCAATAAAAGAAAATACAGTCTGTCCTTTCCTCCTAAGAGCAAACAGGCTGATCTTAGTTATTGTCTAAGAAACCTAGTGCTTACCTTGGTAATACTTTGGTGCATGTGCATCAACAGAACACTTGCAGTTCCCCATTGTGTTAGAAACGGTCTAGCAGTCTGAAGGAATGATTTGGGCACGTGGTGGAGTGTTCATAGCCTTCGATCATCATTCATGTTTTTCAGTCAGTCAGCATTTTCAGGCTGTAATTGTCTCTATGATAGTGAATCTGCTCTAAACTTTCGTATTACTGTGTTTAATTCATTTCTAACAGCGTTAGAGTGTAGAGGAGAGAATGGAGACCGAGGCCATCACAGAAAGTTGCCTCATAGCAAGCTGTGGGTGCAGACCCTCCTGGTTGCATTCGGTGTGGTGGGAAGCTGTTTGTTCATGTGTGCTCTCTACTTTGCCACCTTCACTGGTGTCGTGCAAAGCTAGAGAGGGATGGGAGTTATTTGGTACTGATGCTCTCCCAGGCGTGGAGCTTACAGCTCTGTTGCTGAGGGGCATGAGCTAAAATTGAAGCAAGAGAGTTGGTCCATAACAAGAAAAAAATGTGTATTACATTTTTCCAGGCTTATATTTAGTTTGCCATTTTAGTGGTCTTAGATGTAAATTAGTCCCAGTAATGCACACTCTGTATGCAATTCCCATTTCTCTGGGCACTATGAAGTGCAACACGTACTGAATCCTGAATCAGTTTTCATACTTTCCTGAACGTTTGGTGAATACTTCAAGCAGTTTCAAAGCTAGTCCGGAGCTTCTGCCTTCTATCCTACCATTAGGTTCTTTAGGATATTGTTCAGTCTGTAATTGACAGATTTGGTTATGATTGAGGTTCTTCAGGTAAGACACACCAGCTTGGTGTTACTGCTTTTATTTAACTCCTTGAACCTATGTGTTATTTCTTAACTGGTTAGCCAGTTAAGCCATCAGAGTAGTAAAGATGGAGTAAGCAGAAGCTGCCATCTAATAGTTTGCTCCCAAGCACTACAGGGAGCTTAGGTTAGGCAGTTCCCAAGCTGGATGTTTGTTTTTCTGTTTTGTTTGTTTGCTTTTGCTCTTGCTTGCTTGCTTGCTGCCCCTCAGTTTTGAGGAAAGAAATAGAGTTTATGCTGGCCTTTTGCAATCTACTGAAATATTCAAGAAGCAGAAAACAGGAAAGAAAATTACTGGCGGCCCAGTGTGTGAACCAGTTGCTTCTTTGAATATCTTTCTGTTCTGGTTTCAGTTAGGACGGAGTTATTTTTCCTCCTAGTAGCTGGTAGGGTGCTATGTTTTGGATTGGGATGAGAAGAGTGCTGATAACATAGCAAGCAGACTTCCTTTAGACAATGGGACATATAAGCAACTAAGTGTTGGAGGATGGTAAGATTTACAGGACATTTTCTGCTTACCTTTCTGTGATACCCTAACTGATGGTTTTTCCTTGGCAGGCTTTTAGTGTGCCTTATTCCTTAAGCATGTGTCTTTTTGCTTCTGTTTCTTTCCCCTCCTTGGCATGGTTTTGCTTACAAGTATATTTAAATTTCTGGCTCTAGCTCTACAGTGTTTCTGACGGAAGTGTATTACCTTTACATTGAGATAAAATTTGTTGCTGTGGGTTGGATTTTTCCTTTTTTCTTTTTTTTTTGTTCAGCTCCAGCCCCCTGCCAGCTCATGACTTCCCAGGAACTGACATTTCCCCCTTACGTTTGTGTCAGGGTTGAACCGTGTTCCAGGCTGGTGTGAAGAGTGCCTGACTGGGCTTTCTTTACAAATGAGAAAAAATGAGATCATCATTATTTAAGGGTGCCACTTTGAGAAAAGTAAACATTTTATTTCACTCTGCCTGATTAAATTTGGTGTCCGTTCTCATTTATGTAACAATTAGGCAATTGTACCGATACCGATAAATCCGGACCGATAAATCGGGACTGTACTCTGCTTCAGAGGGGATTTAACCCTGCTGCTGTCTGAAGTGTTTCTGACACAGGCTGCAAAGAGGGTAAGAGTTCTTCAGTGTGAAAGGTGCTATGTAATTTTAAGTCATCGCAGCTCTGCCTAGACATCTCAGTGCCTGGGCTGTATTTTATAAATAGTCTTTTCCCAGAACTGTAGGCACTGTATTCTAGGAAATGTGAACTCAAGAGCAGAGAGTGAAATACTTAGGTTGGAATAATGTCAGAACCCCAGCTCTGAACTTTGTGCACATGTAACTCAGAGGAACGTGTAATACTACTCAGTATTTAAGTAGATAGATTGGTATCATCATATTTCCTGCAATATTTAAGCATTATCTCTCCTGTATTTCTGGTTTACATTAGTTACAGGCCTTTTCTTTCTTAGTGATGTCTTTCAAGTACATTTTGCTGACACTAGGTTATTATCTGAAGGCTGTAACACTTACTGACTGCTCATGTCACTGACTTTGGGACTTACGGTCTCTAACATTATTCTGGTCTTGCGATGATTTCTATTTCTGAAGTAGCAGGTGAAAGTCTTCTGAAGCCTCGGTTTCTGCTCGTCTGTGTAGCCCAGCAAGGCCAAGGTGTTGCACGGTTTGGTGAAATTATCGTGTGGGCTGTGGATACTGACATGCATGCGTGCACTGTGACGTGTAAATGCAACAGAATCATCAAGCTCCCCGCAAAGGTGTTGTGAAGACTAAACAATATTTCTGTTACCTAAAAAATTGCAGGGTGCTCTTAAACTCGGTCACCCTGTCTCTAAGTGGAATTATCTTAATAAGAGGAATAATACAGTTTCTATTATACCGACAACATGTCATACACTTTTTTTGGCCAAGGCATACTGGAAATGGTAGCTGTTAAGTGCACAGTGATGAGTGTATTCTATATGTCTGAATCCACGGATGTGGATGGATTCACACTTTGTCTGATGTACCTGGCACACTAAGATTAGCAGGATGGCTAAATAGCTTGTACTTAAATGTACTTAAATGTATGAAGTCAAGTGGTTTTCTACGAAAGGGGAAAAGATGTAGCACTTTATTTTTGGCAAGGTCAAAGCAGCAAATGGTATATACTTAACAGTTTTTTACTAACTGAACACAAATAGTTTAATAGGGGCAGACACACGCATAAGAGGAAAAAACACACAGCAATTTGTCCCTGTTGCTATAGCTGTCACTGGGAACTACTGTAAAATATGCTGCTGTGAATGCCCACCTCTGGTGAGGAGGGAGGTGGCAAGGGAAGAGGCTTGCTGCAAAGGTGTAATTTGTATGGCAAAGTTAAGCCCCTGCAACCTCGGGCCCGTACTTGCAGAAATCTGAGTTTTGAGGTGGGCTCTCCCATGCCATAGTCAGAAGTAAAGAAAATGAGAAAAAACATATTTTGTTCATAGGGTTGCTTATGCATTTTTGTCTAATGATTCGTTATCACATGGGGAGCAACTGCAAGTGCAGAGACCAGGGCTGGGATCCCCGCATGTCTCAGGGTAGTGCCCTAGCCACAGACTTGGTTTTTCTTGCGTGCTTACTCTCTGAATCTCATTTTCTTTTCTGCCTGGTGGCAGCCTGGTAACAGGCAGCTGGAGCACTCCTCTGGGAGACAGGATCTGTTGTTCTGCTTGGCAAAGAGCCTGACCTCTGCTGTTTTATAAGCAAAGAGTGACAGTGCTATTAATAGATCCCTCCTCCAGCCAGGTTGTCAGAGGAATATAGCCTGATTGCTGAGCTTCGTGCCGAGCTGGGATATTACCAGCACATGGTAGGTGTATTGTGAGCAGCAGGGATGAACTGGGCCCCTGAGGGGAGGGGAGCTCAGAACATCCTCAGGGAGCTCTGCAAACTCTGTGTGGGATGAGGCAGGAGGTGCCTGCTCCTGCCTCCTGCACAGCCGCTGAGCTTGGGTTTTCGGCAGCGACAGGTCCTCCTACCATCTGAAGAGGAGATGGGACCCTGGTTTGGACTGCAGGGCTCTGAACACACTTACAGCTCTTTGGTGACGTGGAACCTATCCCATTTCCACTGCGATCAAAGAGAGTGTCTGGTAGCTTTGTGTTTGAGTGCAAACAGGTGGTAGACAGGGTTTTTTTTATTATTATTCCTAGATGAGGTTAAGAGAAAGCTACACACAGCAGTCTATCAGCAATGAAACTCATTCTATTAAAAGGAGGTATGATTTAGATTAAAATTTCATTTGAAATAAATGGATCTCTTTGAAAGCATGAGCTTCCTTACAAGAGTGAAATCAGAATGATTTATTCAATATTCCACATTAATCTGCCCTTTGACATACGGACTTGACTTGAATCATATTGGTGTTGAATGTCCAAGGGAAGAAAAATACATAAAATGGTTTTCAGTTTTTTTAAGAGGAAACTGCACACTCAGTCTTTGTTGGAAAACATGTTAACAACTGGAAAGTGAACGAAAATTCAGGTCATATTTATAAAGCTGGGTCTTCTTGCATATGAATATTCTCATTAATGCTTTACAGCCTAGATGGACTTAATTTCTCATTAAATATTTTTGTGGTAATTTAGCAAGGTTTGCCTGGAGCCAGCGTTAGCTTACTTATTTTAAAGGGTTTGCATTCGTCAAGGTCTGTCTAAACATCATATTGAGTTAGTGAGGTGAGAGAATCTTACAGGGCTTAAGAAGCTTTGCCAACAGCCCAGCAAAATTATTAGACAATGTAAAAAAAAAATGAGTTTCACAGTAAGAACAAGGCTTACGTCTCCTAACAGAAATTTTGCCAAATGATGCTGTTACTTTTTTGATTTCAGGTGGAAATGTGGGGCTCGGCCTTCAAAGTCTTGTTTACAGGAGATGCTTCTGTGATTTAAAACAGATTTATTAATGTAGGACACAGTTGCAAAGACTTACTGATATGCTTTACTTATGCACTCCACGTAGCTCCATTAAAGTCAGTGACAGCTTGAATTGACAACGTAGGAATTGTAAGAGCTCACCCAGAAGTAAGAATTTGCAGAACTGGCCTGAAATCTTTTTATTATATACCGTAGAGACAAAGTTTAAAATCAGTGGTCTAAAGCTGCAAAAAGAAAACACAGGGTGAAAAAATAAATGGATAAATGAAGGAAGCCCAGCCCCAGCTTTAGAAGGAATTGCTCTCTACTTCTCACCCTGTGTCCTGCAACACTTTATATTTCATCCACATCTCTTTTTGTGGTGGCAATCCTTGGGAGATGTTTAGAAGTAAAGTGAACAGTAGCTTGGCTATATAAATTTGTTCTCAGAATTGTTCAGGCTCGCTTGAGTATTGATCTCTTAACTAGTGATGAAGATCTTTTTGTTGTCTTAAAGGATCAGGTTCTCCAGGCATAATGCTGCATGGAGAAAACTTTGTATACATGCTTACAAATGGGCACTGTCACTGTACAGAACTCCAAGCCATTTCTGCTGTCATGATGCAATACGGAAAATTTTATTATTGCTTTTTAACTTTGTATTGCCTACGTAACTGTAAAACTCATAATAGTATTGTAAACCCTTGAATGCTTTGAAATTTACAGAGGCATTGGAATTTGGAGTACCATTATTCCCAGAAATAAGCCAGAAAAGGCTCATAAAATTATTGTATTTACAAGCAGCTTGCTATTACAAGAAAATTCACTTTTTTTTTTTTTTTCCTTTTAATTTACATTTCTTCTTTTTCTGGGTATAACATTATACTTTTTCTGGGTATATACCTTTTTCTGGTATATTATACGTTTTTCTGGGTATAACATTCTAAGACTTAAGGAGAGGGGAAAAAAAATCACGGGTAGCATGCATCTTGCTATGTGGCAGTGGTTCAGAAAGAAGTTTAAGCACATGTAGAAGAAAGGCCCTGGACAGAACAACATTTAAATGGGTGTTTTACTTGCACTTACTTCACGATTTAAATGTGTTTGAAGTTACAGGCATATGGAGTTAAGAACAGTGTACTAAGGCCTCGAGGAATGAAGCCCTTCAGGCTGATTCTGAACTGGTTGCAAATGTTCCTCTTGGTGGCTTTCTAAAGTTATCAAACTAAAAACTTTATCATGTAGGTATCATTAAAAGAGGAAGAAACAAGTGCTTTCTAAGAAAACGACTGTCAAATCTCTTACGATTGCGCTGTAAATTACCACTTCAAGAAAGCTATCAAAATGGTTATTGGATTGAAAAGTTACTCTCTTGAAGTAAATGTCACTTTTAAATACCTCAGCTATTGTGTTTGTGCTTGCATTACTTTAGGGATTTAAATGGTGCCATTTACATATTTTATCCAATTCTCTGAAGTTCACTTAATGAGTTAAAATTCAGATAAGTTGTGTAAATGGAACAGCTTGCTGGCTGTAGATAAGTTGATTTAAGCTACTCTAAGTGGGACTAAAAGTAAGGCGCTTGGTTATTCAGAAGACCCACACACAGTTATGCTGTATTTGTGAAAGTAACATTACATTTACCTGCACTGTGTTTTAATTTGAAATCAAAGCAGGGTGTGGAAATATGTGAAGATCGATGGCATCTTTGCCATGGGAGGGGAGGCCTGAGGATGTATATTTAGATGTGTCAGGCCTGGGGGTTCCCTTCTGGCAACTGGTGTTTACTGTATGGCATTCTTTCTGTATTTATTAATATTGATGTGTCTCAGATGCCCCCCAGATGTTTTGAGATACGTAATCTGCATTGATTTCTCCGCTCTCCCTGCCCTTCCCTCCGAGGTACCCTGTTGTCACTAGCGAAGGTCTAGCCAGCCTGGGAGAGGCCTGCAAGGCCTGCCCGTGGTGTTCATCAGTTCCTGCTCAACAGCCTGCCACGACATCTCCTCAGCCCTTTCAACAAGAAGTATTTCAGCTCTCCTAGATGGTCTTGTCTGCCCAACCTCGCTAATCCCAGTAGGACTGTGCTGTGACCAGGGAGGTGCCTGGGCCAGGCTCAGGGCTGCAGAAGCCATGTGTTGGCAAGCTGGGGGTCCCTGTGTCTGTACACCCCACCAAGCACACAATGACCTGGAATCAAACAGTCAAAGTGGTATAGAAATGTGCTGTAGGGCTGACAAATGTCACCTCTGGAGCTCCAGCAGGGACTAACTTTCCACTAAATTGACATTTTATTTTTTAATGCTCACCTAGCCTGCATCTTTTTGATCCTAATATGATATGTCTAATCTCCTTACCTGTAGTTTTCATGGAGCTTAAGAGGAGGACAGTTACCTATCCCACTAAAATAACCTGGAGGGACATGGCAAGTTACCATCCTCAAATCCATTTGCTTTAATATCCGTTTGTCTTTGCAAAATATTCTGGTGCTTTCATTTTTCTGTTGTTGGCTCACTGACCACCAAATAACTGCTGAGTTTTCTTTCTGTGTGTGCATGTGAGTTAAGATAAAGTTGTTGCACATTGGCACCACATTTTTCAGATAAGTCTACCTTCCTTGCACATCTGCAGTAAATGTGTAATCTGCTTATGAGCTGTTAAGAGATTCTGCTACAAGGGTGTTCCTTTGAGTTAGGTTAGTCTGACATGAAGATCCGTGATTACTTCTATGTGCTAAGAGTCCCTGAACTGTGGGGTTTGAGCTTCTCCGTGGATTTTCTGTGATTAGAGATGGAAATAGTCTTAAAAACTGCATGGAAGCTTAAAATGAGATATTTATGTAATGCTTTTCTACGTGTGGTGCAGCAGATCAGCATGCTCTGCAGTAACCCCTCTGCGTGTGTAAACTTTCAGCTTCAAATCACAGAAGGATCACAGAATAGACTGAAGGTATAACATAGTATTTATAAGAAGGCAAAAGCTGGGAAGCATGGGGATATCTCTCTGTGTATGTGTGTATGTGTATATATATATATATATATATATAAAACATGAAATTGTAGTGGCCACTGCCCCTTGACCTCTCTCTCTCTCTCTCAGTCTCTGCATGTCCTTTCCTCTTCTCAGATTTTGGCAGTGAACTGGAGGACCAGTTATCTAACGTAGTGTAAGAGGCTCCTTTTCTTCCTCATCCCACTTCTCTTGTTCAAATCTCAGCTGTCTCCAGTTAATGGAGATTCTGGGTGCAACAGTGAGTGTAAAGACTTTGTGCTCTCTTTCAGAAGGAAGGGATAGACACAAGGGAAAAGGAGGTATTGCATACCGGTGTCTTGCTTGTATATCAAAGCATCCTCAGCTGAATTTGATCTTAGGGCAGGGGTCTTGTATCTGAAAGAGTTAATGAAGTCCTAACACAGGGACATAGGGAAGGTGGACAAGATGCCTGCTGTCTTCCACGTCCAGAAATCTCACCTGAACCCTCAGGAGAGGTGGGTTCCATGCCATCCTTTTGGGGTTTGTGTTTCAGCTACTAGCACGTGTAATGCCTTATTCTTGAGCTGAAGGGGTGCACCATTTCATTACACTCCAGGAAGCATCTTAGGTTGAAACCATTGCAGGAAAAGTTTCTTGTAAACAATTTGTGCTATTCTACTTGTTGGAGACATATTATTTACAAAGCATGTATTATGTCATAAATGATAATATAGAACTAATACATTTCTTCTATTTTCTGGCTTAATAATGCTATTCACTGTTTTATTATCTCTCACACTTGCCTTTAGCATAAACGTAGCTTTCTGTAATCAGATGAGAACTTTTCTGTGTAAACTTACAGGGAAGGTATTGAGAAATTAGATTCTAAACTACCATGATGCTCAAAAATAAGCAAAATATGTTTTTTGTAATGAGCATTGTGGTGGTTCTTTAGCGAGACAATTTTGTTTTTATCAGAGAACACAAAGTGGCTGGCATGGGGTCAGGGTTTGGCCCTGGCTGCATAGTGTCTGACTTGCATACTTGCTTGTACACAGGCCTGTCCTCTGAAGACTGTGAATGTCGGTATGCAACATGGATATGAGGTGTGTGTACGATGAGGTAGCATGCACATTTTTTTTCTCTGATGTCAAACCAAAGCTGGTTCTGTAATGTAATAATGGATTTTGCACAAATTTTTCTGTGTAAATAACATAAGGACGTTCAGAATTGCTCTTCACACTGCTAGAGAGAAATGACTCAACATCCATCAGCCTCTTATACCTACTTGAAAATTGCCAGTGGGCGCCCTGCCAAGCGAAGGCACGAACACACGATCTGAAGGCAGTTAGTGGCCTTGTGACAAGAAGTGGCTGCCAGCCTGCTTCTGTTTTCTTCTGGTAGCTGGAGGGGAGGGAGAGAGGCTTTGCTTTCTGCTTTGTATTTTTCTACCAGGCAAGGAGGCAGAATCCCCACACTAGCGGATGGAAAGGTTAACAAAGATTTCATGGCTCCATTTGGCTTCTGTTTTTCTGCGAACAGGTCTTTTCAAGGTCAGTGGAAGCAAATTTTCAATTGCACAATTGCCACGGACCTTGCTGGGAGCTAAAACTTCATTGACCTTGAAGATTCACCAAGGTTTGAATTAGCACTGCTCAATTAACTAACTGCTGTCATTAAACACTAAAAATCAGAAAATAGCCTATTTTTCTCTGCACGATGCTCTGAAAGCCATTCAGGCCAATCTAAAATGAACTGCAATTGCAAATGAATAAGCTGGTGCTGCTGCGCCCATTGCTGGCAGTGCCAGTCCCAGTGACAGACAGTGAAAGACTGTGTGTGCTCACAAGATGGCCAGTACCTATACCACAGCTTCTGTCCTTCAGTTCAGGGAAAGGGACCATACAGAAACCCAGAGCTGCTTCTGCAGTGAAAGCTACGTTTTGTGCACTGGATTTAATTCAGTACCCTCTTGAGGTCAGTAGGAAGATTTCCTTGGGGCTTGGAGTAAGGTGTCTGTCACAGAGAGATGTCGTCTCTGATGGCATCTGGGTTACTTTTAAAAACGGCATTTCAGTAAATGTGTGACAGGGATGAGCTTTGCTGAGGGTGGAAGCATCTGCAGCATCCTGTTCTGGTTCCTGTGGGTGAACCTTTCTGGAACCAGGAGGAGCTGTGTTGGGGAGGCATGACCGAGGCTGCTCAGAGGATCGTGGTTCTGTGAAGAGCAAGAGGAGCTGAGTTATTACAGCTGACCCTACCCGGAAAATCCAGCAACCAGCCTTTTAAAAGGGAGAGAGGAGGCTTTGTGTAAGGAGGTCCTAAGAGGTGACGCTTCCTTGGTCTTTGTAGTCGTTGGAGTAGAAGGAATTTGTCTGGCCGTTTACGAGGTGTCTGCAGCAGCAGTCTGGGGCTCTGTTCTCATTATCCTGCATGTCAGATCCCAGGGAGAGCCCTGAAGGAGATCTGTTTGCTTACAGGCTGCTATGGCATGCTTCTCTGCAGTCAGACCTTAATTTCTCTTTGTTTGTATTCTTAATAAAAAAATACTTATAATGAAAATCACTATAAATGTTTCCTGTAGCAGGTGAAAGTAAAAAGGTATATTGATATTATGTTTAGAGAGCATTTGGAGCATTTGAAAGGGTTTTTTGAATGACTTTTCCACTTCCATCTTAATAACTCTCATCACTGTATTCTCCCCTGATATGGTATTTTACTTCCAAAGGTTAAGAATAAAGCACTACATTAATCTCCCTTTAAAATCTTTGAGCTGATCTTTGTCTCTGAATGTAAAAAAAAAAAAAAAAAAGAAAACCAGTGATAAAATTTTCAGTGGAAAGAAAATATCCTTTAATTATCTTACCAAGTAGGTACAGTCTCACACGAGGCTACTGTGCCGGAGGAGTGACAGCGAGAGGGAATTGCTCCTGGCACTTCTCACATACTGCGTCCCCTCGCTGGTGCTCGTGAGCAGAGCGGTGCCTCCGCTGCCTGATGAGCTTTCTCTAAGTGTTGACGGAAATATGCAACTTTTTAAATAAAGGCTGGACAGTGGCCATGCCTTATTTTGCAACTGCCAGAAGTGGATGTAGCCCTCTAGGCAGGCAGGAAAGTGAAGTGACCCAGGAAAGTGAAGTGACCCAGAAAACAGTGTCAGCTTTCAGAGTCCCATTGCTGCTGGTGCTTCTGTTGAACGAGTACTGCTTTCTTGACACTTGTAAGCATCAATTAAAGATTGAGCTTCTGTCTCCTGGAGTCAATTTCAGTCCAAAATATAATTGCATGCAGGGTTTTTCATACGGGTATTTTGGCGCGGGAGGGTGGTACATGGGTTGTGATGGTCATTAGCAGATGAGATCTTGAGAGTGTAACACAGGAACTGGATAGCAGATATTTTCAGTAAATACAATTTTTAATAAAAGATTTAGAGATACAGAAATTAGAAGCTTTTAAAAATCAAGTATGTTTGCATGTGTGTACATTTCTGAAAAATTGAAAACATTTTTTGACTATATATGACTTCACTGAATATTTTAAATTTTATTGTTAAGTCTTACAATTTAAATTCTCAAAAAGATTATTTGTAACTTTTGTGTATACAAGTTGGATTACTGCTGCTGCAGTCTAAAAAGCTGAACATCTTTTGCAATTTTGAGACAATAGTTTATCCTGTACACTTGCCTAATACAGAGTTTCCTTGACCACAAAATTGTCTTTTTGCCAAATGGTATGTGCACATATTTCATGAAGTGGTCTATAGCTCTGCAAGAACTGGAGCAGGCAATCTAAATACAGAATGCCAGGTAACAAGTATTTTTTTTTTATGCTGTAAAATGAATTTATTCTGCACTGGATGTTTTTCTGAGATTTTTATGAAAACCATAATAACGCTGCTTATCTGTCATTTCACCTACAGGTACATTTATGTTCCCATGGGAGGATCTCAGTCCAGTCTGCCAGGAATGCTTTTTTCCACAGCCCTCACTTTTGCCTTTGTAAGCTATTGGCACGGAGGACAGAGCTATCTGTGGTACTGGGGAGCGCTTAATTGTCTTGGAGTAATTGTGGAAAATGGCATCAAGAGGATACTTTCTTTTTCACTTATTCGAGACTTAATTGTAAGTTGAATCTCTCTTTATTTTGTTTGTTTCCTAGCTTCATGCTTGTCTGAAGTTCCTGGTTACTAGTTTGGTTTAGTCTATATTAAAAGTGGTGGTTAATAAATAAAACAACATGCTCTTCCCCACTCTCTGCCATTTGACATCAGCCATATAAGTAGAATTTTGCAAAAAAGCAGCTAGGCCAACACTGAAATATGCATGGTCTTAAAAGCTTTCTCTGCAATGCTAGTGCAAGCAACTGCTTGTCACATTGTATAAGGTTAAACAGAAGCCAGTTTTAGTATTTGTATTCTGATTTCACTCAGGATGGCCTTAAAATATTCATCTTCACTAAAATTAGGAGTGTAATTTTCTAACCATGTGTTTCCTGGAAAAAAGTATGTGTAGCAGCTGCTTGCATCTGGGAACAAGCTTATGCTGAGAAATCTTATGCCACTGAAGAGTCCAGTAAAGAAAGTATTGTTTTGAAGACCTCTGATATTTTAACTTTGCTTATACATTTCACTTCAATTTGCTTATGCTTTTCACCTTCATACCATCTTTGACGCGCAGTCTTACACAAAAAAGGCACTATTTTAATTTTGATGGCCATTTTAGTCTGCAGGTTTGCTCAGTAATCCTAAATCTTCTAATAACTGTTTGTAAGAGTAATTCCTGTGCCTCACTTCCTTAGTAGTGATAAGTGCTTGGAATTCATACTCCTCTATAATACTGAGATGGCGGTGACTCAGTCTCCAGCCTGATGAAGTCCTGATGCTCAAGTAATTATGTTTACTCTCCAACCCCCTGTTTCAGTTTTCACTGCTGTGGCATACCATGTGTGGCAGCTGATACAGCTAAGTAATTTAGTAGCCGGTGCTACCTAATATAATCCAAGTGTCCATCACTGAATTTGGTGACAGCCTGGAAGCAGCTTTTTTCGTTCATAGAGAATGAGTTTATCAGATCCATTAATATGCCCTCTGGGGTGAAACTCAGCTTCAGCATCTGACCAGCTGCATGCATTTGTATCTGGACTGGAAAGCAACAGTTTCTCAGGCATCTAGCTGTATGAGGAAGACATAAGCATAGGAGCCTTTTGTACTTGGTGCCCCAGTTTTAGAAATCTTTAAAGAACTCTTCAGGAATTAAGTGCTGAAGTTCCATTAAAATGATATGGGCATGGCATTGTGAAGGTTGGGTTATATGTGCTGCATTGATTCTAACACATAATTCTAATTACAGTTAACCAGTGCTGGCAAATTTTGTATAATTTAACCCTGAACAGTCAATCAAGTGCCCTTTCATCCCTTTCATTGTCACCCAGTGTGACAAAAGGCCTATTCAGTATCTTCCATGACTCCATTGTTTTCCACGTCTGCTTGAAAACATTGCTGTAGATGTGCCTGAGGAGGTACTTTCTCTTCTTTCCTTGAGATATTGTTGAAGCCAGCATTTTTACTATGAATCATTTTGGCATCCGAATTAGTGCCCACCATGAGGAAAAATATGTTCCCCAGGGTTAATAGCTCATGCACATCTTGCTGCATTTGGTTATAGCTAAGTCATTCCTTGCCTTCTGCCTTGCAAGTTTCTCTACAACAACATGAGCTGCAGTCTTTGTAAACTGCCCCTCACTGCTCCCTCTGCACTCTTCTAACAAACTCCCATTTTCTTGTCAAGTGCTGAGGCTGGAGAGCAGATGAGTAGCTGGACTTTGACCCTTCCTTATCAAGCGGTGGAATGATATTCTCTAAGAAATCTCTCTTCCATCAAAAATGAGCTGCATGTTCTCTAATGTCCTTTATAAATTTCCTTGTTTACATGCAATCTGGCTTTTGCAAGCATTCCTATAACCCTGTCTCAGCAAGAGATGCGCTGAAAGCCTAGTCTCAGTGACTTTGAGACCCTCATTCTGCGAGAAGGTGTTTCACATCTGTTCATCAGATGAAAGCTTTGTAAGCTTTGTGCTTCACCCATTTGCTGTGTTGGCTCTTGAAGGCTATTTTTGAAAAGGAAGTTTTATTTTTGTCCCAGAATAGCAGATGAGTTTCTAAATAAACACAAAGTGCAGATCTGTGGGTTTTTAACCAGCCTATTTACCCCTCCAATATTGTTGTTAAAGTTGACGTAAAAAAAAATTGAGTTGAGCTGGAGGCACTTATTTGGTAAAATATTAAAAACAAACAAACAAAAATCTTGAACTTTAATTCTGCTTTGTTTTTTAAATGGAAGTGATCACAACTAAAAACCGTAATTAAAACAAAACTAATTCTGTTTTTTTTTTTTTCCTACTGTATTCTCTCAGTTCTCGTGCAAAAGAAATCTAAATAAAGCACATTTTATTATTGTCCTTCACAGAATTCTTATGCTGACTAAGAATATGTATAAAAAGAATTGGACCCTACATTTATGCAGATTTCATGGTAGTTTAAATCTCAGTACATCAAACCTAGCACATTATGGGAAAAAAAATAAACTTTTATGGCTTTAAATTCAGTCTGAAAGGTTTTAAATGTCATCTCAGCCATATTGAACTGGAATAAGCAAGGGATCATAAGCATTTTTTATGAGAAGTAAAATCAGCCTATAAACAAGTATTTACTGAAAAGAGTAGATTTTCTGACCCAAAAATTTGGACCGGAAACTTATAATCTGTCCTGGTTGCTGAATGGTACCTAGCTTCCCGATTTCAGCTCTAAAAGAGCTGCTGCTCCTTTTAATGTAGTTTTCAGCTTACACTGCTTTGAGTTTCATGTTTCAGTGAATTCTGGTCTGAGAAGTTACCTGTGTATTGTTTTTTCTCTGTAGAGATTATTTGTTAGGTATCAAAAAATTAGAGCTGAATGCAGTAACGTTTTAATTCTTTTTTAAAGCATTGTATATAAAACAATAAATGCTGTGCATCTAGAGCAAAGGTGTATGTGGGAGCTGTATATTAAGCTGGGAGAGTTTTACAGGATTTTTTGTCAGTCCTTTCTTTTCACTTTTTCATCAGATATTTAGAACCATAGTAATCAAAGTAGTGTTTTGTTTCACCGATTCTGTATTAATTTCCCACAGATGAACAGAGACCCCAGCAGTAACTCATTTGAAATCAATGATGAAATTTGGAATGACTTTTAATAAATAATGGATCAGATTTCTGAACAAAAATGCTAATGGCTATCATTTTTCTAGTGATTTCATTTCCCCCCTCCTTCTTTTCCTTAAGGAAAACAAGATGGAGATCTATACAAGAAATGACATCTTGGTTTAAAAATACATTTAGAATGATTTAAACCTTAGAATAGCTGACAACATCTTTAAATTAATGGGTTTGGAAATTATTCAGAAGAAGACAGCAAAGAGGGTGAAGTTGGCAGATTGTTAAAATTAATGTTTTAATCTTAATTGAAACAGTAACATTTATTTTCTTAGTTCTTTTGTAGTAAAGTGAACACATGTCATTCAGTCTCATAAGATTTTTTTTAATTGAGATGTAAAAATCTCTCTTCTAGAAATCACGCTATGATGAATTTCTAGTTTGAGCTTATTTGTAGCTTTATGTAGTAAAGAACTTAATATGCCATTAGTAATTCAATTTGAGAAGCCAGCTAATTTTAAGGATAACTCAATTTTAAAATATTTTTACTAGCTTTGTTTTTGTTTTGCTTTTTAAGTATAAAATACTTTGATTTCTAAATGTTTATTGATGGCTGTGATGAGGTGCCACTAAGTCCATTTCAGTTCTCTATCACTGCCTTTTTCCCCATCTTTGTAAAAGGGGAAATATTTTTTCTAATGCCTGTGGTTTTGGTTAGTGTGTAACATTAGGGGATTTTTTCCTCTTATAAAATGCAGTCCATATATTTGTCTCTATAGTAAAAATATCAGTTTTGTTCTGGGTAATAGAGATGTGGTCAATGATAATTGGCAGTCTCAGCATTGGAGAGAACAGGATTTTAGAAGTCTTTCAAAAGGTTAAGTGTGGTCAAGGTTTCTTTGGTCTGCTTTTTTTTTCTTTTTTTTTTTTTTTTTTCTCCTTTTTTTTAATCTGTTTAGTTTCTGTCTTACTTCTCCTGCTTGGAGCATCAAAAATTCATAATAAATGGTGCAGTGATCCTGCAGACAGCTGGAGTGGAACATGGAGAGATACTGCCTGGTGAGCCCAGCCTCTGTGCCTTGGTTCTTCAGGGTACTAAGCTGATCTAACAACTCGTTGCTACTGAAAGGGAAAGGGATGAATTTCCCTTTCCTCCCTGCTTTGCAGTCCCACTGCTTTCTTCTTTGCAATCCTTTCTGCTGGAATCTTTGCTGAGCTGACTTAGCTCTTTAGCCCTGCAGAAAACTTAACCTCCTCTGATTATTTTATTGTTAGATGATTTGTCTTATGGTTTGGACTCTGAAAAGGCACCCAAAGCAGTACAGAGGGAGAGACAGAAGCCAAAGGGAAGTGGGAGTGAAGGAGCTCATGTAACTGCTTGGAACTTCCCCCTTGCAAGCATAACTGAGCAGTACACAGTAGTAAGTTGAGCCTCCCTGCATAGAGTGGGACAAACAAAACAATTAGGCCCTGCTTCAGGAATTGCTTAGCCCTCTATTAGGACCCAAATTCAGTGGAACCAAGATAAAGACTCACTGAATTTCACAACTGAATCCTATGTATGTTGAGCAAACATAGAACGATCTCATTTAATGACAAATTTCCTTTTGCAAGTATAACTCACTTAAAACTGCCATGACATAGCTGTAAAGCTTCCTTCTGCCACTATAAGCAGCAAGATCTGACCAAACATTTCAAACTCATCCAGAGAAAGTATGTATGTAGACCACCTTGCAAAATCAGATCTTTAATAAGATCTTCATAATAAATAAAGACCCTTCTCAGCTGTCCTTCAGCACATAGTAGACTTTGATCTTTATTTTGTTTCATTTGATGGAAAGAGTATTTATAACACTGGTTTACAAATCTCAGAAGCTTGTTTCGCCTTTTCTCCTTTACTAATAGTTTTGTATAATTCATACATATTTTTATTGCAACATGGTGATTCAGTTAAGTGGCAGGCAGTGCTGATGATCCTTTCTTCATAATCCTCTTATGTACTTGCTGTAGATTTCTGCTGGGTTTGTCTCTTCAACTGTCTGAGAATGTATAGTAACATAAGATAAGGTAATTGAACAAAGGCCCTTAATCAGACTGTTTGTCCGTAGTGCTGAAATCTTTTTGGAGATGTAGGTGCCACCTATAATGTCAAGACCCCAACCAGTGGACAGGGCTTGCTGTTATGCTCTGAACAGCAAATAGCAGGCATCCTGCATCCCTGGAGGAATGACCCAGTGGTCAAATGCTCTCTACCCGGGGTGAAGATACCTCCCTCTCAGCCTTGAGTTCAGCCCTATCAGCCATCTAACCAGAAATCGCTGGTGTCCAAAGTGGATGTACTCTGACTCAAAATCAGTGGAAACTCCTTTCTCTAGATGTAAATGTTAGCCTGGGCAGATTTGTGACAACTGGTCGTTATATATGGTACCTAGAAGCAGCAAGCTGAGTCATCAAGGTGCTGTTTCATACCGAGCTTATGAAAGACCATCAAAGGTGAACGTGGGCTGGCTGATGTGTCCTAGATTTTTTTCTAATTACTTTTAGCTCTGCCAACAGTAGTGTTGTGTCAAGAAATTCCTGCAATAAGATTTCAGAGATAACATTCTATTGTTTCTATCTTTTGAGTACAAACTTCCCTTCTTTGTCAAATCTGTGCAAGAAAGATTATTTTTGATGTCAGCAGTGGACGAACTGTAGTGATTTTCCATCTGTCTTTAACCAGATGATTGCTGCTCTCCTTCAGACAGCGATGTCAGCTGAGAAGCCCCTCCTGTAGCTACCCATGTGTCGTACCAAATAAATTTGTCGTCCCACCTACCAGCATTGCTTCCTGTTCTGCTTTGGAGACCTCAGGCAGTTTTCTGGCACTTTGGACATAACATGGCTTTAAAAGCAAATAAATCATGCTATGGGGTGAAAAGAAGGTAGAGTGATGCTGTTTATATTCTTTGTTACTGTTACATCACTGTAGCCTTCTTCTCCTGTTCACCGTAAAAATTATTCCATACAATAGTTGTTAGCACTTACAAAAATACAAGTTAAAGTACCAAGGAGCGGGTTGCACACTTTTGTCTTTCCGCTGTGCCGTTCAGAGCCATATGCATTAATGCACAGCGTAACTCTGAGCTACAGGAACTTGCCATGTGGAAAATGAGATCTGAATTTGCTGGGAGTGTTTATCAGAGGTCTCCGTGGGGATTATTACTGTGTGTTATTTATTTGTTAACAGCTTCACAGTGGCGGTGCGAGAGGACCATAAGGGCAGGACCTCGTGCAAAATTCTGCACTAATGATTAGACAAGTGAGATCCTGTCCCACTTTGGTTAGCATTTAAGAGGTGAAAACATGGATGAGGGATCTGAGGAAGCCAGAACAGGCAGAGTGGGAACCAGAAGAACACAAATAAGGGTGTTGGCCTGGACACAGAGGAGAGTGCACAACTCTTGCAAACTGTCTTCCTTAGTGAGAGGTAAGACACACAGAAATATGTACGCTGCTGTTACTTGGTTAGATTCCTTGAGGATGGTGCGTTTCAATGCTGTTCATTTTGCACTTTTCACAAGCTGCCACTTCTTAAAAAAATGTTTAGGCAGGTTCTTTGAGGGTGATGAGGAAATGTAGAAGCAGGCACAGAAATTTACTTCTGTGTATGTCAAACTTTCACACATGCATCCGTCAGTGTGGTGCATACATACGAGCTGGTAGGAGGCTTTCTTCAAACAGAAGGGGGTTTGGCTTTTCTCTCAGCGATGCTATAAATGTAGATCTTTTGGAAAATCTAAAAATGAACTGGTGCTAGTGCAAGACAACGTTTTGTTGAGTGAATGTTTAGTAAGGCATCAATAGAGAAGATGAGTATCTTCTCAAATACTATATATAGCATTTATTTCTAAATTCAGAAAGAAGTTATATTTGTGAACATAGATCTTAACTGACAGCTGCTTGATTTTAATTGTGTGGTCCTCTTTTTATAGGAGTGATGTATTGTCTGTAAGGAATTACAGGTCATTTGCATCATCCTGTCTTTTAGAAGAAGCGTTGTCAGTTCCCTCCTTCCTGTGTGAACCTTCCAGGAGCCAATCTTTATGTTTGCTTTGGAAGGAAAGTGCATGCCTTGGAAGCACAGATTACTTCAGGCCAAAGTTAGACTTGGGGAGAAGGGAGGGAACAACCACAAGCAAAACAAGATGCTAGAAAAATAAAGCAAACAAAAGTAAAGGGCTGGGTCTGGGTTTAGAGCTGGATGCAGAATGGAGCAAACAGGAATGATTACACAATTACAGAAGAGTACAATATATGCTGGTGGAAAATTAAATTTATCCTTCCATTTGCTGTGGCTGTTGTAGATGGATGAGATCTGGTAGTGCATCTTGTTCACATTCTACTTGCAGGCCTGTTCCTTATCTTGTTGCTCCTATAGCCCTGGGGATTCCACAATTTCTTTTGCATTGTTTCATAAATGGATGTTTTGCATGGGTATTCAAGCTAAATTCTTTATTTGTGTTGCTTTTTCTGTTCTGTTCTGTGGTAAAGTCTCTACAATTACCTATTCAACAGCTGTCCCTCAGCTTCAGAGTGCAGGAGTAGGTCTTGCAAGGACATTATCAGCTGCCTTTCCATTGCTCTTGCTGCTCCTCAAGCCTGGTTTCTACCAACATTTTATTAAATGAGCACATACGCTGCCTCCCTTCATTTCTGCAGTCTCTCACATGTGCTTTTGTCACTGACAATTTGTATTAACAAGTGATTTTAGAAGTTGCCCTGCTGCTCGGACCCAGCCCATCTTCATTTCTACTGCTCACTTTAAAAATTAAATAAATCAACATTCTGTTTGGCAGAGCTTTGTGACAATTTTCAGCCTTTCCTCCATCCCATCTGCTCCCCCAGCTGCTCAGTCACACCCTGCCCTCCATTTTCAGTGTGCCTAACTGCAGATAGATAAAATAGCCAATAACTGTTAGTCAGGATGTATCGCTTCCCTTCCCACTGTCCCATCTGCTCCTCGCTCTCTTTCAGCTTTTCTCCCGTGCTCTTGCTTTTCTGCTTTGCTGTTATTTTTGGAAAATGGCTGCATTGCGGATGACCCAGATTCAAGGGGTGCATCAAGGTATTTGCTTGTGTGTCAGTGAGGATGATCACCAGGGCTCAGGGATGGACTTGGTAGAGTTGGCCTGTGTTTATCTATGGCTATTTTCTGAAAGAAAACACTTAGAAGTGTGTTTAAGATGGCTGGATGGTCTGTGTCTTGCTTCTGTGGAGAACTAAACAAGTACAGGCCTTACTCTTTAGCTGTGATGCAATGGGTGGTGAAAACCAAGTTCGGGTCCTTCGGTTACAATGGTAAAAGGAACTCCAATAAGCAGTGTGAGGTTTTCTTCCGTTGATTTTCCTGACATGCATAATGGTACCACACGTGCACCTGCTGTACTGCAGCAACTGAAACATCACATGAACATTTTGAATGTTACTTCTCTAATGAAAGCCTTCAGGAAATGGAAGGGTGGATCTTTAGTAACCTTGGGAAGCATGCTCACTTCCCCCTCATATGCCGGGAGAGGCAGTAAAAGATAATGGAGGGACTAGGTGTTACAGACATGATAATTCATTTCCTTGGTTTCGTCAAAACAACATATTGCACATTTTGTTCTCCTATTTTAGAATTTTTATGGGTAAGTTGACTGATAGGGTTAAGTGGGAGAGGATGAAATCTGTAGAGCAGATAGTAATGAAATATTCTGTGTTTAAAAAATATCAACTCTACTAAAAATTGTGCTAGAGTATTTTTACCCTTTGAAGGCCAAAGGCAGATTAAAATAAAATAATGTCATCTGCACTGTTGAAGTTTGTAGTATCAAGCACATGTTTCATGTCACGCTGGCCATAGTGTCTGACAGTCTTATTCCACAGTGCATATGTTCCCATGAGAAATATGCAACTGCTTCTCCAGTTTTACCATGCTCTCTTACTTTGTCTTATGCTTTGAATATCAAGTCTCTAGAAGGGTAGTCTAGAATTAAATAAATGATGCAAATCTCTGTTTCGCTCCATGAAGATGTATGCTTGTTTAAATTTCATCAAGTTTAGTTCCCTTACATGGGAGTTGTTAAATATTCTCAGTATGAGCAAGCTTGATAACATCACTGACTTTATGTAGAAGTTTGCTCTAATCTGTCCCAGTGCAGCTATATAAATGAGTTGCATTGCGAATTCAGCACAAGTCTCTTCCATCTTCTGAGTGCTTGCCAAGAAGTTTCCAAGTAATTTTTGTTAAGGGAGTCTTCTTGTCACTTGTTATCCCATCATCAAGCTGTTTTTGCAGTGTGGTGGAAAAGGTGCACCCCAGTTCCTGAGCTCTCTCGAAAACAACATGACATGTGACATGCTCCCAGAATAAGCTACTGCAGCAAGCTCCTGCAAGCACATTCAGCAGCCCTCTGAATAAAGAGCATTTGGAGCATGCCAAGTCACCATGGTGCCACCATTGTTACTAGAAAAAGGTACAGAATAAGAATGCTTGCTGTGGGAAGGTGTAGGATTGGGTCTTTGATAAAATACTGGGGGATATATTTCTGTAAAAGAAGATTTTAGTGTGATATTTGGTATAGAACTGCCTGGTTTTTACTGCTGTGCAAAATTTCATCTTGTGTGTCTCCTCAACTTCCACATGGGAGGATGGATTGTATTCTTATCAACATTCTCCAAAGTATTTTCTCCTTTGTTGACTAACTGTGAGGCGTAAACATATTTAGGAAAAACACTTCTTGACCCTCAATTTCTTCACTCCATACCATTCAGTAATATCAGTGTAGCATGTTAATCAGTGAACATGCAAATCTTTTGTTGATGAGCTCTAGTTTACCTTAGTTCTTTAAAACGATGCTGTGCTGCCTGAAGCCACTTTGACTGATAGTGATGTAATTGCCTTGCAAAGTAATCAAAATAAGAACATTTAAAGAGATAAATAGGAGTATTTATCTGACTTCTAACTTCCACCATGTACTTTAACTTGACTCTTAATTCTAATCTAAATAATCTGTTCTTCACATTGTCCTTCATAAACTGTCTTTCTCAAGAAACAGCTATTATACACACTTCCCGTTTCTGGCATAGTTTTCAATTAGAGGTTAAATATGAGATGCATGTATAATGGGAAATGGATTTAGGAATAGGAGTGTTAGGACAATGCAAAGCCTTTCTTCTTTCTTTCACCCATCTCAAACACCTACACAAATTTACTTTTCAAGGTACTCCATTACAATAGTACTTTTTTTTTTTTTTAAGATAAAAGAGGGCCAATTTGAGAGAGATCTGATGGTAGTAAATTTTACTAGATGCACCGGTATGCAGAGATAGGTCTTTCCCAACATCAGACAAAAATGATGTCCACAGCTAATCTTTATTTACAGCAGGAACTGGACTGAAATACCAACCTGGACTCCATTCAGTTCCAGGAAAGGTGGCTTGAACTAACTTTTTAAAGTCATCTCCTGTGTTATATTGCTTGCCCCTGGACTGAGTATCCTAGTAATGTGTATTCTAAGGGCTACAGTCCATTTATGTTGCACTAGGAGATAAAAAAAGTGTCTCGTACAAGTAAAGTATTATGAAGTATTGATGTTAGGTTACAAATAGTGACTATATCACAAATAGTGATCAGTTTGTGACTGTGGGAATGATGAACCATAAACTCCCAGTCAATCCTGAACTTGCGATGGATTTGCTGCTCCACTTGGATGCATCTAAGTCCGTGGGGATTGATGGGATTCATCCCAGAGTACTCAGAGAGCTGGCAGATGTCATTGTGGGACCTCTCTCGATTATTTTTCAATGGTCTTGGTAATCTGGAGACGTCCCAGTTGACTGGAAGTTGGCAAATGTGGTCCCAATTTTCAAGAAGGGCAAGAAAGAAGATCCTGTCAATTACAGGCCTGTCAATCTTATTTCAGTGACTGGTAAAATTATGGAGAAGATTATTCTGGGAGTTACTAAAAAGCTCCTGAAGGACTATGCAGTCATTGGTAACAGCCAACATGGATTCACAAGGGGGAGGTCATGTTTAACAAACTTGATTTTGTTTTGCTACAAGATCACCCTGCCAGTTGACCAAAGGAAGGCCATTGATGTAATCTTTCTGGATTTCAATAAAGCTTTCGATACTGTCTCTCACAGTATCCTAGACAAAATGGCCAGAATACAGTTAGATAAGAGTAAAATAAGATGGGTGAACAATTGGCTGACAGTTGGGGCCCAAAGGATTATAGTAAAGGGGGTTACATCAGGCTGACGACCTGTCACTAGTGGGGTTCCCCAGGGATTCATTTTAGGATCAGTCCTCTTCAATGTTTTCATAAAGTATTTGTTTGTAGGACTTGAAGGTTTTTTTTGTGCAAGTGTATGGACAATACCAAATTGGGTAGAGCTGTTGACTCCGTCGAGGTTGGTGAGGCCTTGCAGAGAGATCTAGACAGGCTGGAGAGCTGGGTAATCACCAACAATATGAAGTTTAACAAGAACAAGTGCCAGATTCTGCATCTGGGAAGGGGCAACCCTGGCTGTACGTGCAGACTGGGAGATGAGATACTGGAGATCAGCCCAACAGAAAGGGATCTGGGGGTTGTGGTTGACAGCAAGCTGAATATGAGCCAGCAGTGTGCCTTGGCAGCCAGGAGGGCCAACCGTATCCTGGGGTGCATCAAGCACGGCATTGCTAGTCGGTCAAGGGAAGGGATTGTCCCGCTCTGCTCTGTGCTGGTGCGGCCTCACTTCGAGTACTGTGTGCAGTTCTGGGCACCACAGTAAAAGGAAGATATAAAACTGTTAGAGTCTAAAGGAAGGCTAAAAAGATGGTGAAAGGTCAGGAGGAGAAGACACATGAGGAGTGGCTGAGGTCCCTTGGTTTGCTCAGCCCCGAGCAGAGCAGACTGAGGGGAGGCCTCATGGCGGCCTGCAGCTCCCTCACGAGGGGAGCGGAGGGGCAGGCGCTGAGCTCTGCTCTCTGGGGACAGCGACAGGACCCGAGGGAACGGCATGGAGCTGGGACAGGGGAGGGTCAGGCTGGGGGTTAGGGAAAGGGTCTGCACCCAGAGGTGGTTGGGCACTGGGACAGGCTCCCCAGGGCAGTGGTCACAGGACTGAGACAGCTGGAGCTCAAGAAGCATTTGGACAACACTCTCAGACACATGGTCTGATTTTTTTGGTTGGTGCTTTGGAGACCCAGGAGTTGGACTCGATGATCCTTGTGGGTCCCTTCCAACTCAGGAGATTCTGTGATTCTAAGTAAGACAGAGCATCAAGGAAGGGTGTAAATTTAAGGGTATCATCCAGGCAACTATAGCTTCATTGTCATTTTAACACAAGGTATTCTTTCACCACTTTCTCTCCTGGCAGTACTTCTAACAGGAAGAAAGAGGAGAGAAGGAGACAGCAAAATGAAGAGACAGTTTCTTCTTTTCCAGAGAAACACCACAAATCCATAACAGCTGCATGTGTTGTGGCAATGGAATGTATTGTTAAAGGCATTAAATAGCATGACGAAGAACTGTGGGTGTGATTTTTTTTTTTAATTTTGTCTGCTTTGATGAAAATGACTTGTAGGTTGAGAAAAAATCCACATGCTGGTAGATATTTAAATCACAAACATTACAATGGATTATCAAGACCAGCCTCAGTCCTTTTTCATACATAAATTAATGCTTCCAGTGTAATAATTTGAGCACAATAACTGCTCAGGTACTTCTATAGTTATCTTTTTCTAGATGTCATGAGATTTTTAAAGCACTTTTATTTTTTTTTAATCTTTGTTGCAGCTGGGTAGAAACTGCGGAGATATCAAATCAAAGACCCTCAAGAAAATTTGTACTACTTTTTGGATCAATGCCTTGTAAAGTTAATAGAAATTAGCTACAGTACAGCCCAGAAATGGATTGGTGTTTGCCTAAACTGTTCCTGTCTTAAACTACTCCCTTATACCTTATAAATGACCAGAGGCTTTTACGGTATATACTACAGTTCATTTGTACTATTTAACATATAGCACTTTTGTAGAGGGTGATACATTATATGTGAAAGTTTAATTTATTTATTTATAGTAACTGTATTCATAAAAAAAAAAGTGTCAGAGCTTTTATATCTAGACATGTTGTTTGTCTTTCTGTGTTGGGTTGCAAAACAGTTGGACCTCACAAACTTAACAGGTTTAATCAGTGCCTTGGTGGAAAATGCAGTCAAACACAAACTGTCTGATGGATTGCCCATCTCTAACGCTTTTTCCTAACTGAAACTGTTTCTCTATGGAGTTGACGTAGAAGTTTGTTAGAGAAAAGGAGAGTAAAAAAAGATCTGGTGGTAGACTATGTAAATAAGCTACAACTCAGTCAGAATTATCCAACATGGTGTAAGAAGATGGGAAGCTTGATGACTCTGAACGCAGAAGGTCATAACACAAAAGGACCATAACTGTCCCTTATTTAATCTTAGTTTTTAACATGGATTAGCAAGATTTGGAACAAGCGAGATTTGGAACATTTCATCTGTGTATGTAAATTTATGTGTTCTGAAAAAGCGTATGTTTTAATATATGGGAATGCACGTTCATACTCTGCATTGCATTATGCGCATCTTTGGAAAAACAAAGTACTAGAAAGGGAAAAGTTGTTTCACTAACTGCCTGTGTCTGTGAATGTTTATATATTTACCTTAAATTCTCCTCCCTTTCCCTGTCATGCCCTAGTTTTGATCCAGTTTTCAGAGGAAAGTCTCAATCTCTCTGTTCATATATGAATATTTTTCCCAGTGCTATATGGAAGATCAGCTATTATAGTATTGCACATACAGGTTGACAGAAGCTTATCTATTCCCATTTTTGTGATGACTCAGATAGACTCATACACTAGATATAGTTCCAGCTGGGACTAGCATTTGATTTACCAGAGATGTACTTTGCACTAATATGTTAAAATTATATTTTCATGCTTGTAATTCATTTATTTGAAATTTTGTGACAATAATCTATAAGTTGAAACATTTGTTTTGATGCGTATAAAACTAGCAATTTAATTGTCTGGGAATGTATTTTTAGGTCTGTTGTTCAGGTATCTGAGCATGAATTCTAGTTTGACGGCACCTATTAAAGATTAATTACTGCATTTTTATTTTTATTTTTTTGATACTACAGTCACAAGACTGTTTTCTGCAACATCAACATTTATGACTTGAAGGCTAAGCACCTCGTGATATTTTCCTTAGTTCCCATATGCTGGCAAAGCTCATCACTTTGCAAGAACCATTCAGTCTTTTGCAGATTCAGGCACTATGTAAAGAGGCTTTCAGCCTGACAACATGATGAACAAGATATTTTTTTCTTATGCAGTACTGTAATGAGGCAGTATTTCCCCGTATTGTGCTATAATGATTTTTGTGATTTAACAACTGAGAATTGGAAGAAGCTAAAACTTTCTCATTCTTCTTTCACTGCCTTTCTGCAGTTTCCCTGCTGCACTTGCACCTCAGGTGATAATGCAAAATATAAATGTAGAAAAAGGTACACTATTATATGATGGAGAGAGACTTGCTTTATTTGTATCATTAGGAAAATACCAAGAGACAAGAGCTTTACAACAGATATTTATGCTTTTTGAATATGAGCAGTAGTATTTGCAATGAAAAAAACCATTGGGATTGCATGCATTTTTAAGTCACTTTTATAAGGAAATATCTGTTTATTAAGAGACCCATTCCAATAACCCACTCTAATCTGGCTCTAGAATCTTTCAGTGAAGTCTTATTAATCAACGAAAGCATTACTGACTTCCAAAATTTTTTATGCTACTTGATTTGTACTGATGTGTTTTACTCCAAATATCCGTTGCATAGTTTTATCCAGCCTAGCAGCTTGTTGTTAGTGTTAACATCTGTCAACAAAAATTCTTCAAAGACTACGTTTAAGAAGCAAAGAATTAAGACACAAAATGTATAGAGAACTATGTCCAGTTCTGGGCTCCCCGGTATGAGAAAGCCATGGATATACTGGTGTGAGTCCAACAAAGGTGATGAAGGGGGTACTTGATCGTCTACCATATGAGGAGAGGCTCCAAGAGCAGGGACTGTTCAGCATGAAAAAGAGAAGGCTTGGGGGTGTCTTACTGTGTGTATAGGTACCTAATAGTGTGGGGGAAGAAACCCAACTTGGCACAGTTCTGGGCAACCTGCTCTAGCTAACAACACTGCAGCAAGCAGGGGTGTTGGACTAAGTGACCTCCAGAGGTCCCTTCCACCCCTAGCTACAATTCTACACTGCTTTATATCATAAAATCTGGCCCTAACTTAAATAGTATTGGTGGGAGTTCTGCTAGATATGTTACAAGCTTTGGGATCTGTTCCTTAAGGATTTGAACTTTGGTATAAAAGTTGTTTGTCATAACTACAATGTCTTTTTCTAACATTGCTTGAAAAATTGTGGGGGTTGTTAAGTTCATCTGCACCTTTTGTTTCGTCCCTCAGGAGCATTTCTTCTCGCCAAGAATTCGTCGTCGACTTCATGCCGTCCTAGCATCTGTTTGCACTTCAATGTTGATTTTATCGAACCTAATATTTCTTGGGGGAAATCATGTTGGAAAAATCTACTGGAACAGGATCTTTATGGAAGGCAAGTTTATTTTTATGTGCTTTCTATATAACAGAACTTTCCAGAATTTACCGTGGATCGGCTGAGACAGGTACTTCTCTCAGTGCACTAGTTGGGAGTAACTTTTTTTCTGTTCCTGTTCAAAACATTCAAAAATCTGTCTGATAAAATCTAAATAATGATGCATGCTGTGTGTTTGCAAAGTAACTTTGGATTTCTCTCATAAAGTGCAGAAAGGGAGTTACCAGGCTTCTGTCAGTGAAATCACTGAAGATCGGTAATAAATACGTGACAGGTTAGCCAAATGAGATTTTTTTCTGCTCTGTATTTCATGCAGAGGTGTACTAAAGCTAACCCCATAGATTCTGCAGAAGGTTAGTGAATAACATCTGCATAGTACAGCATGGTTGAGCAATTAAAGGTTTTTGGCAGTGGATCAGTCAGGGCAGGAACCTTCTGAATACTGAAGCCAGGGTTTGAGTATACGGGAACTTGGGTGACGGTATCAGCCCATGGTGGTGTTGGGAACAAATCTATTTTTTTTGTTGTTTGTTTGTTTTTGTTTTGTTTTGTTTTGCTAGAACTCAATTCAGGTGGGACCAGTTCACTTAGGTTTTCATGGCTGCCAGGGCCCTACTTTGTCAAACAAAGATCTTGTAGAGAAATATTTCTTCCTGGCTAAAGAATTATTAGTAGGCTTCTGTGCTTAGAAGATTTCCACTATGAGGACCACCGTTATCTGTTGCTCCTTTGTTTAGTATTTTCTCCACGTGTTCCTTGTGGTGGTTTAGAGGTCAGCTCTGGGGTCTTACTTAAGAATCCTAAAATAATGAAGCTATGAACAAGTAAGTTGTGTACATAAAATGAATTATTTATCTTCTGTGTTCAAGAGATAAAGGTTGAAACAACATTGAAAAGGTAAAATTTTCATCATAAAACATAGCTGAAGCTTTTTTAATACTAAGCAGGGAAGATGGGGTGAAATACTTATTCATGTTTGCGTTTTTGGTCTGAAAACATAAAAGATTCATCCTCTGTTATTCTTAAAAACCTATGTTAAATTGTTCCCCTCCTCCCAGTCAGTTCGCTAATAGTTTCAGTATAAAAATAAAGCTGAGAGAATAAGTTCAGAAGTAGAGTTAGACATCAATTTGTATGGGTTAAAAAAAAATTCTACTGAAATTGTCTGTTTCATGGTTATAATTTAATGCAAAGCATTTTCTAAATGCAATTTATATATTATAAGTGGAGAAAGTATGCCTTCCTCATCAGAAGGATTGGCAGTTGGCAGAATGCTGATTTTTGCATTGAAGAAGGACAATGTTTTAGCAAGTCGAGCAGTATTTTATTAAACCAGATCAATTATCGATTGTTTTTCTAGAGTTTTTGTTTTTTTCTTTCTTCATTTTATATATAATTCTTTGGTCTTCTGTTCATCATATGCTGTGAGTGCATGTAGTTATTTCAGTATGAGGTACCAGGTGTCTGAGATACAAAGAGCAAATTGAGGTCATTTGCAACAGGGTTTCACAGACTGGTTGAGGTTGGAAGGAACCTCTGGTCATCTGGTCCAAGAACCCTGATCAAGCAGGGACACCATGCTTGATGTGTTTCCATGATATGTTTATCAAATTAACTTTATTTTTAAAACTTAAAAGCTTTTGCTTAGTGCAGCTTATACTCTACTAGTATATATGCCTGTATCATCAGATTACACAGATAACTATGCACGTATTCTACTGATGATTCTCACAACTCACATATACAAACTGAAAATCAGCTAAGATTTCATTGTATTCAAATTAAATACTTCAACGTGAATTGCTTGGTTGTCCCTTTTAGCCCAGGGACAAATGAGATGATCTAGTATTCTATCTTCAGAGTTTTTGTTATTAACCTTGTAAGACATTAAATGTAAATATGCTTGACATGCTTGGAGAAGTAGGAGTGGTGGTAGTGGATGGGTGGCAAGGAACCCCCAAGCCACTTCTCTACATAATATACATGCCTGTGGCCTCACATGTGGTAGACACAGCAATATTATGCTGTGCAGTATATTAGTAAGACATACTGGTTATGTATATAGTTCATTGAGTGACTAATTGTTAACTTTGCGATGAAAGAAGAGCATGCATGTAATGAATTTCTGGTAGAAAATATTACAAATAATGTCCTTGCTCTATTTTAAAGCTTTTTATCTGTTTGAAATTCATCTTAGTTCAGGAAAACTAAGCAGTATCTTTTGTACCACTGTAAAACCAAATCTAGCGAGTAGTCATTTGCATTTGCAGGACAACTCTGCATTTTCAGCAACATGGGCAGTGGGATTTGAGATTGGCTGACTGAAGAAGCAGGGGACTCTGCAGCAGTAGTGTGAAATAAAATCCTTTTGAGGTAAGGAATAGAAATCAGCCCAAAAGAAAAGCTGTGGAAAGAAAGCTCTTCACCTGTGTGCACATCAGCTGTGCAGGAATAGTAGTCAAGTTCCCTTCCTTTGTTCAAATCCCACATAATTATTTGTACAAAGACTTGTATATATAGAAGTAGGAAGAAAACAGAAGGAGAATAGATAATCATTCCACAGTTTGTAAAAACAACTGCCATTTGTAGATCACTAGCAAAATTACTCAAGGACTCATATGCCAAATTTGAACAATAAAATACATCTCAGGGCAGAAATCAGATCTCCTGTTTTAGGTGGAACTTCTGGTATTGTGTGTGCATGGAATTGCCAGGTCTGGCAAGGAAGCAAACATCAAGAACATCAGCATTTTAAAACCTTAAATGCCCAGTGTATTTCAGTCAGAAACTGTGAGTTATACTGTATAATATCTAAAAACAGCACTCAGAATGTAGCTCCCAAGTAGGTGACATTTTCTCTGATCAGACTGAAATATATGGAAAGTTCCAGGGGTGCTTCCCTCTCAAACTTCCAGGCCTCTGTAATTCCTACCCCATCACTGCCATGTGCATTGAATTTATCAGAAAAACAAAGTAGTGTCTGTATAGGTGTTAAGCATGTAGTAGAGATACTTGTTCATTAGTGACATGTGGTGCAGATTTTAAATGGCCAGCTCTTAAATGGAAGTTCTGGCCAAGGTAAAGATGTAGGAAATGACTTGTAGTTCTGTTTCGTTACGTGGAGAAAACACTTTGAAGAGGATCTACTGTGTTCTTTTGCAAAGACTGAGTATTATGAAGAGTTTATATAGTTATCTAAGAACGGGGAGGAGAGGACATAGATCTGAGAACCATGCAAGTGAGCTACCTCCGTGATCAAAACTTGGTGGATTGCTTTCTTCCTAGAAAGGAACAGGATCTAGATGAGGTTGTTTTTCATGTGTAATACCCCTTGCTGTGCCATATTTATCCAGTTTGTTTTTCTGGAATTCTTGTTAGAGTGGCGTTTGAACTGTTTTGAAGTGCCTTGGCAGTGCTTTCTGCAGCTCCTATTCCATTGACAAAGAGAGTTTATATTTGAGCATGCCAGGTAGCAGCAATTTTTAAAGGCCTTCTTTCTTCTTATGGAAAATTAATTTATCTGACTTAAACATGAAGTTCTGTGCATCATTAAAAACACTACTGTCAATTATGAGAACAGGTGTGTGTACTTGTTACTTCTATGTGTTAATTTGTTCTCAAACTGTTTGGACCATCCATACTGCTTGTTTCCAAAAAACCTAACTTAGGGTTAGGGGGTTTTGTCTGGAAGGGCTCTCTCCTGGTCCTGGCATTGTGCAATGCTTTTGGTTAAGAGGCTTAATTATCTTAGCAAGCATGGCCAGAGGCATTAAGCTGGGAAGGGACACAAGTGTGTCGGGTATTAATAAATGCGTAAAGTGTATGAAATGATTCATGTTCTTTTCCTGGTTTGTGAGGAAGAGTCCAGGTCAGTGAGGAAAATGCACAGTGCATGTGAAGTGTATTTTACTCATGGGCATGGGACAGCTATTGTTAAACTTAACTACAAACCAGTATTTTACTATCCAATTTACCTCACTGAAGTGTGAGGAGAAGAGTGTCTCTCTTGAGGGCAATTCATCCCACATACGTCTTAGCATGGGATGAGATGCACTGTCACTCTTCAGTGCATTCAGAAGCATTTTGTAGAGACTAGTTTAGATTTGATTAGACATCTAACCTTTGAGAAGGTGTCCTTTAGCAGACATCCCGCAAAGAGGGAATTTCACCCCCAGTTAGAAATGATTTATTGCAGGGTACAGAATGCCTGGCTAGGCAGAAGTTCTGCAGTGAAGGGTATCTGACCGTTCTACCAGACGGCAAACTTTGTGAATCAACAATGTCATACCAGTTCCAACAAAAATAGACCTTATGCCAAGATGTGTTGACAGCAGTGTAAAATGTGTAAAATAACCTCCTCTCATACTTGATGTTCTGAAGTTTAGAGTTAAAATATGCCCAATTTTGGTTACTGCAGTTAAAAAAAAAAAAAAAAGAATCTGACAATTAGGGAGAGTGGAATACAGCTAAATGATGGGAAATCTGGGAGCCATGACCCTAAAATAAATGGCATTGTTTCCTTCTGAAAGGGAAGTATTGTGGGGAGAGATAAGTACATAGAAGATTCTGCAAAAAAGTGTTCACAAACTGGTCTCTATTTCCAGTGAGGTCAGGAGAAGAAAAAATAATTGTACAATTTAGCAAGGAAGCTTTAACTGAGATAAGAGCAACTTTCAAAATGGGAGGCATGGTAAATACTGAAACGTTACCAAGGTAAGTTGTTGGATTGCCATCTTTGGAGGTAGATGAAAATCTTTCAAGCAATGTAGAAAATACTGATTTCGTCTTGGTGTAGGAGGAACCTCCAGACCCATTCCAAGACCTGTGGGTGGTTTATCAGCAGATAAAGCTATTTACTTGACACAGCCATCTCTGTGCAGCACTGCAGGATTTTTGTTTGGGTTTATATTTTTTCTTCAGCAAATTAAGGACTTTGGTAACGTATAAAATTGCAGTTTCAAGAACAATCTAACCATTTCTTTTTGAAGTTTGGCAATGAGGTAGTGGAAAAAGCCCTTTGCACTGTGACCAAGATACAATTTAGTGGAAGTGATGGTGCAATTCTAAACTACCAACAAATACTCTCATGGAGAAGTCTGAAATATTTCCTGTTTCATACTTGCTCTTCTAGCATTCGGGATGGAATGCATAGTGCTATATATGAATATTTCATTAGATACATTTCTGAGAGCATTTAAAATTAATTGTACTATACAAAACTAAAGCTGGTTTCCAAATATCTAGTATTTGTTCCCTAACTGAAGATGGGGAGGCCTTTATTTTGCCTCCAGTTTTCTCTTTGGGCTTGCATCTAAGCAAAATCAGATCTTATGTTGATTAGAATTCAATTATGTGATTAATTTATAGGAAAAAAATGAGATTTTCTTGTCACTACAAGTGATTATCTGACCAACTTTATGGAGGTAGGGAGCCTTTGAAATTCTTCTCCTCAGCTCTGCAACCCTATCTCAGACTGTGTTCCACGGGATACCTTAGCCATTGACTTGAAAGTGGGAATTTCCATGATAGTGGCGAACAGTATTTGAAGGTTTGAGTGAACCAAAGAGTTTGGTGTGACGCATTTGGTACAACACGCAAAAATGTGAAATTTTTGGCTTGCTTTGGCAGAAATAGTAGGTCATTATCTTATGACATTAAACTCAAATGTTGTTGTTTAATTACGTTATAGTACAGTATTGAAGATGATTCTCAGAACTTGTATTTGTTTCTTTTTAAGTAAATCATCTAGTGAATGAATTCAGAGTTGCAAAGGGTATCAGGTTCCTTCAAGACAGGATCCTGGACTGTTGTTGTCTTTAGAAGTTTTGCCTTTGATTTTAAAGGCAATTAGGTCCTTTCTCTATTTAATAAATAAATAAATAAAAATGTTCCTGTGTCAGTTATTGTATGCATGGTCTTACATGGTCTGGCTCATGTAAGCTCTTGCCTACCCATATCAGACTAACGTTGCTGATCGTATGCCTCATCTGCTGCAGTAATGAGTGTAGGGAAAATGCCTCAGGATGACCAGCGGTTCACACAACAGCATCTTTCCTTTCAGAAGCTTTCTGAATATTGCTAGTTAGCTTAGTTAACAGACTCGACACATTTTAAGGGCTGAAGGAAGTTAACAAAAAGAAGTGAAACAAATAAGTTAGAAGTTGTTATTAAATAGAAGTGTTTTGTTGGACTTCTTAACTCTGAGGTGTTGCCATGTGTACGTGTGTTAACACATTAAGTATTAGGAGCCATACTGCAGTTTAATAACTTCTGAGACTGGTAGCAGAAATCCATAGATAATCTAGACACGAAGGGGCTTTAAGTACAGGAGGAATGAAATCAAGTAGTAAAATACCTGAAAGGAGGCCCCAAAACCCGTGAGCTAAGGTGTCCCTGTGTCTGTGTGATACTTTGCTGTCTATTCTGTGCATCTCCTGCAAAGCCTTCATTCAAATTTCTTTACAACTGAAAGAAGAAGGAGGTCTACTACAGTGACTGACTGTTCAGAGCTGGCCCTTGCATTTTTGGGTGGCCCTTATTATGGTTTGGAAGCTTCTGCTGTGGAGTAGCTGGCATTTGGTCCTCCAGCATTCCAGTTCCTCCAGATTTTCACTTTCACTCTGAAGTCCCACTTGCTGCTGTTATGCAGAAGCTTACTTAAGGTCATTTTTTTTTTTCTCCAAAAATACATTTATGAATGCTATATTGATGGATTGCATAATTTAGAGAAATATTGCAGAGTGGCAGGAATAGTACTAAAGATGTCACATTTTTCCAAGTGATTCATTCCTCTTCATGCACAAAGGAAACTTGTTTTTGCAGTCATTTATGTGACCTTGCTTGGTGGGTGCAGTTCATTGGGAAGTGAGCTGGCAAAATACCAATAAAACCAGATTTTGGTCTGCAGAATTACGGAGGCAGTGTTTTCCCCCCTTCACCACCCAGAGGATCAGAGCTGCATAAAAGCAGATATTCGCATGTTTGTTTGGAGGTTTTTTAGAGTTAAAACAATAATGTATGTTCTTCTGCCTCTTTGTGTTGAATCGTATTGGTTTGAGCTGCCATTCTATGTGAAAACTACTGGAGGATTGCCATGTTTAAATTCAGCAGTTGCTGGCGAATCTCAATAGTTTACCATTTATCTTCAGACTCTTAGGATCTGATACTGAAATCACATCAGTGAAGCAACGTTCATTGTTGTGAATCATGATGTACATGACTTAAAGAACTAAATAAGCTGCAGTGCACAGAAAATGGGGGATGTTCATATGTCATGTCACCTTCCTGGCACTCTGTAGCCCTGTACAGAAAGAGAGTAAGTTTGCTAACTGGTGAGCTTTGTAGATCACAGGCAAAATGCCCCCCGATTTTCAATCACTTGGGCAGGTTTAGTACAGCGTTTTTCTTACCGTTATGATGAAGCCAGTAAAGGTGTAGGATGTTATGGTGAGCAGTTGGTGCATCTTGGATGGCCAAACCCATCTTACAGGTATAACTACGCTGGTAGCAATGTGCGTAGTGTGGAAGTTATTTTAACCGATACAGCCAAACACGCATGTTATGGTGGTATAGCAGTTCAGCAGCTGCTATTTTAGCACATCTCTCAGAGACTGAAGCACTTTGAATGTGTGGAATTCTCATGTATTAAACATGGCATGGGCATAAGAAATATAACCAGTTTTTATCACAGAAAGCTTAAAATTGCCATGTCCTTGTGATTGCTCTTTAACATGCGACTTGTAATTCCTATAGCAGAGTTCAGCAAAGAAGTAGGAATGTGGGAATGGTTTTAAAATTTATGGAAGAGCTTTTTAAAAATTCTTGTAACACCTCCAAAATGCTGTTCTCATACAGCTCCTTATGCACATCAGATAGTACGACGAACATGTCAGCAGGCCATGTAGGAATATCCTTGGAACCATTTTTTCTTGAAACTGTTCTTTGGGAGTTGTTAACAAGATGGGAGTAGTGCTCCTTAGTTTCCCAATGAGTGGTAGGTTAACCACTGAGGAACAGGGCTGAGCACTGCCACAGGGAGCAGCAGACTTGCTGCTTCCAGAAGTGACACTGGAAGATGGGAATGTGGTTCCCACATGGTTATGCTAGATCTTTTTTGTTGTGTGTTATCAGCAAGATTAATTTAGCTTTCTTTTCCACTCCAGGCCCTGTTCATAGTGTCGAGGGGAGAGATCTAGTTTTGGCCGTATCCTACAGAGGAAGAAGTTTAGTGACCCACACAGACTGTGTCTTTTTTGTTCCCCTGCCATTGCACTTGCTAGCTTTTGCAAGGCAAACTAGCCCAGCCAAGAAATTTAGGAGGGCAGAGGATGCTCATGTTTTTTCTGATTGCTCTGTATGGGCGCACAGCAGAAGTCTCACAATGTCTCCCAGTAACACAGCGTTACATAAAATACTTGGAACTGCCATTTTATGCTAACTGCGTCACTATGTTTATTGAGAAATGCGCATGTATGTGAACTCATGGATGTGGTAACATGTATTTAACTGATCAGTAATAGCAATAATTTCAGCTAAGTCCTGGAACCGTTGAGAAAAGTTCTCTAGAGAATGATGCAATCTTTTTCTTTCCCTTGCTCAGAAATTTCCAGGAGCTTTGTGGCTGCTACTTCTTTCTCATCATTGAATCCTATTTCTTCCTTCTGTCAGTTCTTTTCATCTGTCTTCAAATTTTAACTAGTCCTGACTCTCACTTTTTTCAAATGCTCATTGAGAGAACAGTTCCCAAATACAGAAAGTAACCATCTAACAGCAGGAACTGGAACACCAGCTGTATTTAGCTTTGCAATCATTGAGACTTTCATGACAACTTTCTAAGTTGTTTATTTTCTGGAAAGTGAAAAACAGCATTGTGGGGTTCCGCAATTATTGCCACTTAGAGCCTGCTAGATCGAATTTTCTCAGCCCTGGAAGTAACATTCAAACTGCCACACAAGTTTGAATGGAGACTTTTTTTTTTTCCAAATGCCAGACCTGCATATCAGCTTGAGATCAGCAAATCAAGCTGTGTTCATTCTGGCTCTTGCATCTCTAGCAGGAAAGTCAGAGATGCTCTTAACAATTGTGTTGTGAAGGTACACAGGCTACAGAGGAGGCTATTGTCTTCTAAAAGATGGGTCGCCTGTGCAATAGGACAGAAAAGCAACAGGAATGAACCAAGCATAAGCTAAAGTTCTTGGACTTAACTTTAACAATCCTAGAGATGCTACATTTTTTCTGTTAGTGTATGTTACTAAAAGTATGTAGCTGAGATACTAGACTAAACAAATGCAAGAAATATTAATACATTAAAATCAGTTATAAAGTCAGAGATCATCATAAGCTCTCCCGCTCATTGTCACAAATGACATCTAATGCTTGCTGTTCATTCTGTAGTGAAATAATGATGAATTTTAGAGCAGTGAAATTCCTCAAAAACATTTATTCTAAGTAATGGACTTCTGATATTGCGGGGGGGTTATTTAACAAGATGTTTTCTTAGAATATTCCAAGTTGGAAGGGACCCATAAAGATCATCAAGTCCAACTCCTTTTCCATTTTATCTTTCCCTTTTCTCATTTATTTGAAAAAATCCTGTAATAAGGATATATACATATATACTGAAACCCAGTTGTGATGTGTTAGAGTGGATATCTTGAAGGTGTTGAACTTGCATGGTTAATAGATTAACTTAAAAGCACGATAAAAATGTCTAGGCCCTCTGTGATTTAACAAGATCCAGCACTGAACTTGGCCTTGTTGAACCTCATGAGGTTCACACAGCCCCACCTCTCAAGCCTGTTCAGGTCCCTCTGGATGGCATCCCTTGCCTCCAGTGTGTCGACTGCACCACAGAGCCTGGTGTCATCAGCAAGCTTGCTGAGGGTGCACTCAATCTCACCGTCCATGTCACCGACAAAGCTGTTAAACAGCACCAGTCCCAGTACTGACCCTGAGGAACACCTCTCGTTACTGGTCTCCACTTGAACATCGAACCATTGACTGCAACTCTTTGAGTGTGGTCATCCAACCAATTCTTTACCCACTGAGTGGTCCATCCAACAAATCCATGTCTCTCCAATTTAGAGACAAGGTTATCATGGGGGCAGTGTCAAATGCTTTGCCCAGGTGGGTGATGTCAGTTGCTCTTCCCCTATGTACTAGTGCTGTAACCCCATCATAGAAGGCCACCAGATTTGTCAGGCATGATCTGCCCTTAGTTTCAAACCTGATCTTCTGCAGTGGGTGGTTCTTTGCTCTCCCAGTCCCTGCCTTTGCCTTCTGTGACTTGGGCTGTGTTGCTAGAGCTCTTGCCTTTGAAAACTGAGGCAAAAAAAACACGGAGTACCTCATCCTTCTCCATTGGCAGACCATTGGCTGACCAGGTCTCCCAATAGATAGCATGATAGGTTTTGCATTGTTAACATCCATACTTACAACCATATAACAACAGGGGACTATTGATTTTTATTACTTCTGCCTTCTTTCACTTTTTTTTTTTTTATTAGACCCACAGCTAAACCTTCTATCAAGTATAATAATCCTTGTACAAATTCTATCTTAGGCTTTGAAGCAGTCCCTGAGAGAAGAGTCTCTTGTGTTTTATAATACAAATTATCCTTAAAAAAATCTCCCCATTGTGGGACTTTTATGTCAGAATAAAGATTTGTCTTGAATTTGGATTGGACAAAAGCTCTGATCATGGTACTTATGTCTCCAATTGTTGTGGGAGGGTTGTTTATCTCTTTAGAAATAGTAAAGAGTTATTGAAGTAGCTACATTGTTCAGATGGAAAAATATATTCTTTAGTAGATCTTAACATTGACAGAAATGTATGTTTTATTCCAATTTTCTGCAGGTTAATGTGCATCATATGGTAAAGAATACCATGCAAATAATTGAAAATGTTTTAAACTTGAATATTGTGACTATAATTCTGTGCCAACTTCTCAGTCTGTTAATAACATATATGTTGAAGGCATCTTCTGTTCAGCAAATAAACTGCATGTAATTGATTGGGAAGCAGCATATCAGAGAATCTTAATATTCTTAAGTCACTATTACTTTTGATTTTAAATGCTCAAAATGGTGATCTTTGTTCCAGCATGTCTGTTGCATGCAACCGAGAGTGTTGTTGATACTCCTTCACTGCTTTATCTGTTATGTTTTTAGTGTAGCAAATCAGCAATTAAAGCTTGCATGTGGAGCAAGGAAATCTTCAAGACACTGGCACCCTTCACGATAGACAAAGTCCACCTTATGGATATCTTATTTCTTACTTTATTACTGGGACAGGAGACAACTTGCTTGTTCCTGCCCAAATAGCATGTTTAAATGTTGTAAGACCAGTCAACCTGTAGACTGATTAGAAATGTGGAAAATGAAATGACTGGATAGCTCTAGAGAATTGCTAATGGCATGTACAGTCTTTCACCTTAGCTTAAGTTCAAATTTTTTCCAGGTCACTAGAAGCATAGAGTTTATACCACCTGATAGTTTTTTCCTTGCCTCTGGTATACAAACTGAGAAGAAGGGTTTGGGTAAAGTTGCTGGTTTTGAGCAGGAACTCAGCAGTATGAAGCAGTCTGCAGACTGCTCTAGCAGTAGAACAAGTTTGGATACTGAACGTCTGTCCTTCTCTTGTTAATAGGCTGGCCATACGAGACAGCAGCTATGCATAAAAGCTACAAAAATGTCAGGGATACAGTTTTTGTCCAACCCCAACTTTACTAGGAGGAGTTACTTCCATGCAGCTTTGATTGTTACTTGAGTAGCAGAAGTAGTCCCACTCATCTGTCTCACGACAGATTGGTTACCACTTAGAAATAACAGGCAATCAGTGTGACTCATGGCAAAGTGCCCCTGTGAGACGGCATGTAGAGGCAAAAGGGGGATCATTGAGACCCTCAAGGGAAAACTATCAGTAGAGCCATTAGCAGTGTAGAGAGTCTTGTAATGTTACTGGACTCATAGTTCTGCTAGAGTAAATTACCCTGTTTAGTACCTATATCTTTTGTCCACATGCCAAAAGACCTCCCCTGGTGGAGCAGGCCGTTCCCCTGCAGCCCATGGGTCCCACACGGAGCAGATCTCCCCGCTGCAGCCCGTGGAGGAGCCCCTGGTGGAGCAGGGGGATGTGGCCGGGAGGAGGCTGCGGCCCATGGAGAGCCCCCGCAGGAGCAGGCCCCGTGCCGGAGCTGCAGCCCGTGGAGAGGAGCCCACGCAGGAGCAGGGCTCTGGGGGGAGCTGCCGCCCATGGGGGACCCGTGCTGGGGCAGTTTGCTCCTGGGGGATGGATGGACCCTGTGGTACGGAGCCGTGTGGGAGCAGTGCTTGAAGAACTGCTGCCTGGGGGCAGCCCCCACAGGCTCTGCTCAGGAAGGACGGCATCCCATGGGAGGGACCCCATGGGAGGGACCCCACGGGGAGCAGGGGCAGGGAGTGACCCTGAGGGAGCGGTCAAGATGAAGTTAGGGACTGACCACAGCCCCATTCCCCTGCGCTGCTTAGGTGGTGGGAGGAGGGTGGATGGGGGAAGGTGTTTGTAGTTTGCTTTTAGTTCTCACTGCTCTAGTCTGTTAGTGATAGGCAATAAATTATATTAATCTTCCTATGCTGAGTCTGTTTCGCCTGTGACGGTAATTGGTGAGTGATCTCCCTGTCCTTATCTCAACCCCGGAGCCCTTTCTTGTTGTAAAAGGGGTTTTCTCCCCCTTTCCCTTTGACGAGTGCGAGTGAGGGAGTGTTCGTGGTGGAGTTGAGCTGTCCATCAGTCTGAAACCACCACAGGCACTAATTCAAGAATTACAAGCAAGCTTTGGCTGAAGACCCAACCTCAGTTTGCCAAGAAAGAGCAAATATTCCTTCAGCATTGTGACAAGCATTCATGTGGACTGAGTCTTAGTACATTGGCACTCCTGGCACACTCAAAGGTCTGCTAGTACTAGCATGTCTCAGCTAGCACCCAGATGTTGAGAGAAAAAAGCAAAAGAAACACTCCAGGTCTGGAGAGTGCAGGACAGCAAAATCTTTTGTTACAGTGAAAGCCGATACACTGCTCAGTCTGAGCAAAAGGAGAGGCCATGGCAAGGTTGTGTAAATATGGTCCTTTGGCTCACCTTTTAGCAGAACTGAAGAAGCTCTTGGCAGGGACAATAGTTACTTGGGCCTCATTGAAAGTCTGGCTGGTAGACGTGTCACTGGCTGCAGTGGATTCCCTCATGCATAGGGGAGTCCATAATTGCTGGGTGGTATTGTGTAATTGCATAGGGCAGGATGTAATGTTACACCTCCCTTAAACAGTGGGATTGAATTTCTCTCATGAAACCAAGGAAGCAGGTGTTATTTCTTTATCTTACAAATATGTATTTGGTCTCTGCACCCTTCTGCTTAAACCAGTTAAAAGTCATATACTGGTTTAACTACAGTTAAGGCGCGAGAACAACAGAAGACAAAAGCTAATTAATATTCTTTTGACTGCTGCTTTGAACAAATGGAGCTGTATTCTCATCGCTCCAAGCTCAGCTCCTCCTTAAGCTCCAGCGGAGATGAAAGGAAGACAATGGCTATGAGGGAGGACTGAAAAAAAATGAAAGAAACAAGGTAGATCCAGCAAAGGAAAAAGTCTAGCCCAAGCATTTCTTAACAGTGCAAGTTCATACAAAACAGATCTTGAAGAGAGACCTGCATTGAACCCTACTTTGTCTTTGGAGATTCCATCTGTTTTTCCATAATGTTTCACTCTTTCTTTGCTTGCAGAAAAGCTTTTGTCTGGTTTCTTCACTGGACTGGTTTATGTAGCAGACAGTCCCAATACAACATAGCACAGAGAATAAGGCAGTGTGTCACGCAGTGAAAGATTCCAAGGGGATCAGCAACTCACTGCAAGAGTACATTCCCATGAATGAATAAATTATACCTATTTTAAAATGTAATATGGACCAACGCTTTCAATCTATAAAGCAGAGTGCGGATTCAAATCTCATGGGTGGCTGCTTTAGCCTGCATGGCTGGCATAGACACAACCGCCAAGGGCAACTCGAGCAAGGTAGCTGACCTCAGCACACTAACACAGCTAGTGTGAACAGTAAGGTCATTTCCCCCTCTGTTTTATGATGATTCTTCTTGTTGTTGTTTTTAATGCTGTGTAAAGGGTAGGTACAAATCAGCTTCTCCAATACTGGGAACAGATCAGAACCTCTGACTGGCATCTGCCATGTGGGATACTAACATATCCAGGGAAGTATTGTGCTGACTTCACGTGAATTCTTGTTCATCCTCTCTCCTCCTCCAAGTTTTAAAATGATTCTTTTTTCTTTTTCTTTTCTTTTTGTTTTCTTCATCAAAACGTTCAGTCATCATGGCTGTTGAGGCTGACTTTGCTGGTAGCTGTCTCTTGATAATTTACAGTCACCTGAAAGGGCTCATTCTAAGGCTGCAGGACTGTGGGGCCACTGTTAAGGGAGTGCATCATGACAGTTCGTAGTTTAATCCTTTTCAATACATATGCACATAATCATGAATTTCAGTTAACAAACCCAATACATATCCAAGAAGACTTCATTCAAGAGACCACTTTCTTGTGGTAAGAGCTTTAGTTTGAGTTAATAGTGGGTTTGATGTTAGGCTATAGCACTTGTTTGTATTGTATTTACAGGCCAAAGCACAGAGTGCATAGATGTATTTTGTGAACTGCCTGCATGTTGATTTTTATTTGCTGTGTGAACTGGATCTTTTCTCATCACTGTTAATGTCACCTAGAGAAAATTACCCAGCCTGAGAAGGCTGTTTCAACAGTCAGAGCTCTCAACTGGAAATAGATTGTGTGTTTTCATGTCAAAGCTGATTCTCTCTAATGATGTTGGGAGGACAGGAAAGAAACAGCTCTTTGGACTCTCCAGTGATGAAGGCAACTTTGTCATTACCAGTAGAGGTTAGAGCAGCCTCAAAGCTTCTTCAATTTTTGCTGAAATTTATAATCTACAAGAAATGTCAGCAGACTGGAGGTTGCAGAATACAATAGACTCTGCTATAGTTTAATGAAGCCTGATTAAGGTCTATCAAAGATGTAAAGCCCAACTACTCTGGCTGTGCTACCGCTGAGCGTTTGTTCCTTTACTTTATTTCTTAAGAAATACTCATGTATCACATATAGGGTGACTTGTTTCTCTGGTATTTCCACCATTTGGACGTGAAACATGATGAAGGATAAAACCTAAGAAAGGATCAGAGAATAGGTCTTTTTCCATAGTGTCATGTGGAATAAAACCCAAACTATATTCTGTTATCTCAAGTTTTCACAAATACGCACAGGCAATATCCTTTTCCGCACATTGTTTCCCTCAAAAAAATCAGAAAACCACAGGTGAACAAACAATAAACCAACAATGGGGTGAGCATTTATTATCATTATTATCAGTAGAGCTGGCTCCAGAAAAACATAAATGAATTTGACTTCATCAACACTTAACATTTTACTGAAATACTGTAAGACATTAGTGAAGCTTTGTGTTCTTGCAAGGCATGAGAGCAGGCACATTGACCTTATTTTGTTCGTTTGTTCATATTTTAATCCTCTTATACCCTTTTTTTCTTAGTCTCTTTGAGGCAAAAAAAAAACAGTGCATGACTATTTTTGTGATTACTTTCATTTCTGTCAATTCTTCATGAGATCATTCCTTTTGACAATGTCAGATATTACTGGTGGTCACTGAAAGACATGAGAATTCAGTCCAGGCTAGAGGATGTGTGATGGGTGGCCTATCATTCCTGGCTGCTGACAGAATGACAGTAATAGTGCTCTACAATAACTGTCACAAATTGGTGACCATTTAGGTATCATGGTTTGGGGTTTTTGATTTTTTCCCACCCCTAATCCCAAGATCAACCTGCACGTATCTTATGTAGGAGAATAAGAGTAGTTTGAGGGCATTGAAGAGCAAACTGTCTGAGGAAACTGAGTAGCATACAAATGATTAATGAGGTGATGTATTTGGCACTACCAGCATTATTTTTTGGATAATGTATTCAGGAGGAAGTAAATCAGTAATGGGATTTAAGGAGCACAAAGGAAGATTTCAGTATGATAAATTACATTCACAAAGGTGTTACTGAATGTCTATTGATATTACAGGAGCAGGAAGGATTTTCATGTGAACTGCAAACAGCAAACTCAAAATTTTAACTCCGTTGAGGACTGGACTGGTACAATATCTGGTGAAGATGACATTAGTACTTTGCATTCATTTCCCATACTCTTGTAGGGAACTTGAGTAGGTTCCTCCACCGTGTAAAAAGTATCTCATCATCGTGAGTCCTTTGCTGGTTCAATGAAGAAGCTGATAACTTTGTGGCAACTGTCTATCTCACCCCTCACTGAATTTTCATATTGTTTTATTAAAGCAAACAGCACCAATGGGAAATCTTCAAGACCCCAACTTGCTAGTTTTTATGGAACAGACTTATCTTCCCTCTTTGCATTCTGTCTCAGGATAGTTCTGTTTTCAAAATATTTTGTTTTTCTACTGGGTGTTCTTCATCGCCTTCTTTGAGAATGACCTTATTAAAAGACTTTCGGAAGTCTGTATGTGTGATGAATGCTAATTGGGTTTCTTTCATTCACAGTCTTATTTGAATAGGTACAATAAATTTCCTATATGAAAACTATGTGCCCCTAATCATTGAAAATATGTGGAAAACAGTGAAGCAATAGGATCATTTCACTCGTTTGCTGGATACAAATAGAAGATTTATTAGTCTGTGATACCTCTGATTGAACATGTGTTATTTTTTTCTGTTATATGTGAACATGTCAGGCAAGGAGACCGAGATGAAGCCAAGTAGGACCGAGATGAATACTGACACTCCATCACATACCAGAAAATGTAATTGAAAATGTGCATTGAGTGAATGGTTATAACTGCATGTGCTCTCTGTGCATCACAGGTGGGGTTGGTACGTATGTCCGTGCAGGGCCTTCACGCAGCCTTCACTGCTATCTGCTGCCCCAAGGCATGTATGCTATGGCTATGTAACTTCAGACAGGTGTTCGAATAAGGTACTATCAAAGCCCTCTAGTCTTTTACAGATTTGGCTGCTCCCCCATCATTTTTTCCATATATCTTTTGGTCGGTCTTTCGTCCATGCTGCCACCAGGTCTCTTACCATTCTTACTGGATGCTTCCAGGTATGCCCACATATTCAGGTTATTTCCTACCGATGCTGCTACCTCGTAGATACAGTCTGCCTCCAGTTACGCTGGAGTAATTGCAAGTAAATTCATTGCGACATCTACTCACACAGAATTGGTTTGAATATAGCTCTTCCAGTTGACTAAAGCATAAGGATAAATGCTTGCCTGGCATCGTTTTACCTTAGGCTAATTTCAGGTAATCAGGTAAAACAGGTGTAATTTATGAGTGTAGTCAGGTGCTTGATTTTGAAGAAGTTTTAATCACAGTCCCTGAGCTATTGCAAAGAGTGCCTGATGGAGTATTTCAGCTTACCCTGAACGGATCAGAAGTGAGTTTGCTTATGCCACTGTTGGCATCAGTTTTACTAACCTAGAGTAGGAATGCTCATATGGTCATTACTGTATTAAATTGTATTAAAATGAACTCAAAATACACCTTTTCATCAGATCAATATTAAGTTATAGTTTTACAGGGAAATACAGAATATTAAATAGACAATGAATTTTAACACTGATGTAACTGCAACCCAAACCCAATATTGTCTTCATATACAATAAAGCCTGAAGGAAAATGGCTCTGCCATTTTTCCTTTTACTAACCATAAATGGAGGAAACCAGGATAGAAACTGTTCTTTCACAGTGAGTAGAGAGCACTTGTGAGGTAATTATCACACAATAATTTATACACAGAAGCTTTTAAAAGTTGATCAAGTGTCTGAGATCACTTGTTTGCTCAAGTCAGGTAGAAGTTTGCCTTGAATATTGTCTGACAAATTTCCTAATGCTTGAGTTTTTAAAAAGAGAAAAGGGTGTTAATACGCTAAATGTGTTTACGAGATGTTGTAAGAAAACCTTCTCACAAATATCTTGTCTTGACTTTGATGTGTTAACGTTGTTTTTGCATTTTGTAATTTTTCCATTTGGTTTCTTTCGGTAGGTCTAACCTCCTGTCTTATCGGTGCTCTCCAGATCTCATAATTAGTAGTGGCTGGTGGCAGAATTTGCTGTGATTCTCACTGCTTCCACATAACTTATGTGAAATGTTATACGTATGCTCCAGGATTTCATCTTTCCCCTTTATGACAGTAATTAGCTTTTATCTCTTAATTTGGCTTGCTAGTGATTTCTGTTTCTTAAAATAATCATTTTGTTTCAGTGTTTTTAATTTTAGTGGTTCTTACAGCTTGTCTGGGTAGAAAAGCAATGCCAAAATTCCAAAATAAGGAGTACTGAATTTCAAGTGCCAGAGTTACCCCAGAATGGCATACTGCTGCTCAGTGCTGCTGAGCAGAAAACCTTGCCATTCTTTATTTTTTTCAAATGAAGCACAGGCATTGTTTGGCATCCAGACCATAAATGTAAGCTGCTTGTCTGGCTTTTTCTTAATTCTCGTTTTAGTGCCTTGGCATTTTTCCCTTGAGAAAGGAGGAAAAAATAATTTGCTGGAGCTGGTATGGAGCTTTTTATCCTAACAGAGTTTAATGCTCCCATAACAGTGAAGATACACAGGTAACTGATATGTCTGAGACAACCTGTATTATGGCAAGTGGAAAATAGCTCTGAAATATGAGGCGTGAGTGACTGAGGGGCAGGTGAGTTTGAATTTGGGAGATCTCTTGTCTTGGGTGATTTCTTTCTGCTAAACCAAACACACTTTAAAATGTTGGATTAGAAATATTGTCACCTTTGTCACTTGGGACAGAGGGCAAATATATTTTTCTTGTAAAACAAAGGTCTCTTCTGACTTTTGGAGCAATATTGAAAAAAGCCCTATAGCTATACCACAAATAGATGTCCATGGCAATGCAGCAACTTTTTTTCTCTTCCTGGACTTGTGAACATACAGTAGTTTTCTTCAGAACATGAGTTTCTAATTGAAATAATTACAAAAGGGTTGTTTTTCTTTTTAATGTTTTGTTTCCACATGGAATATCTCTCAGACATACAGATGGTCAGCAGCAGAACCTAAAGCCACTGAAACCTCTCCCCACTGTGGTTTCAACTCCAAGTAGTCTTTCCTTGTTGTGCAGAAAAAAATACCTTGGTAGGAGATGGGTAAATGCTTTTTTTTGTCATCATGCTAAATGTATGTTAAACAAATGACTACGTGAGAGCACATGTGGAAGTCATGCACTGAAGCCATGCTTTCAGTGTCTTCAAATTTGCAGTCCCATCCTTCTCTCTGAGGAAAAAAAAAAAAAAAAGAAAAACAGAAAACTCACAGTGAAAATAATGTTCTGTAGCTTGTTGTTGTTGTTGTATTTTTTGTTTTGTTTTGTTTTCTGCTTTTGAAGAGGGCAGCCATTATTGTTACATCATTTTAAAAAGTTAAGATGTGAAAAACCTGTATTTTTTTTTCCTGGCAATTCAATGAATTCATAAATGAAATTGAATTTGAGATGAAGGAGAATCTACTTTGAAGAATGAGATTTCATTCTATAGTTTAAAAGAAGAAGCAAAAATAAACCGTGCAGCTTTGCATAACAATATAATCATTACGACATTAACATTGCTCTAGAATACCATATTAGCGTCTGAATTTTGGGGTGCCTATCATTTTTTTTTTTTTTTTTTTTTTTTTACTTAATGGCAAAGTGCAAGAGGCAAAATCGGCTCTCTTTTTGCTCTCATCACCATCATGCTATTTGGTACGGTTTTGACCTGCAATAACTAATTATACTTCCTTAAGGACACTTGGGAATTCTTCTTCCAAGTTTCTGTTGTTTGCATTTCTCCCGGAATGTCAAGGATAACCTTGTGAGGATAGTTTGACATTTCTGCAGCTGCACTCCATCCCACTATGTTTTGCTCATTACCAGATTTAGTAAATTTCCTATGTTCTTTATCCAGAAAGAGAATAGATTTATCTAAAATAATTAGTTTGTTTTAAATCGTGGCTGCTTATCACTCTTACCTTTGTCATCACAGAGGTTGTTTGTAGATCTCCTTATCTAAATATTTGCTGCATTCTTTTACTAATTATACAGGCCAGCATTTCCAGCTGCTCTTCATTAAAATGAGTCTGTCTAACTGCTCTGCAGCTACCTTTTCGTTGTGTAGGAAAAACGGGTTAGTGATTTGGAAGGGGGCACTTGGTACCCTAGCAAGTGTGTAGCATCCCGCTCTGTGGAAGTGCTGGGCTGGTGTCAGTGGAGAAGCACACGGGTATGTTAAGCAAGAGTATGTCTATTGGATTACATGCTGGGTTATGCAGAGAAAGGAGGGTTTCTTTTTACAGTTTCCTGTCTTGCTAATCATGAGTGCATCTAAGAAAGGGAGTATCTGATGAATGGTGTGATGCATGTTGTCTGCATACCTAAAATGCAAAGTAGAACTGATTCAGACCTGATTTACAGGTGTTTTTTTTCAAGCCTTTTTTTTTTCCCTCATATATTTTCTCTTTCTGCTCATGGTGTTCATTAGAGTACCCTGTAAAAAAGCCAGCACGGTGAATCTCTACCTTTATTGCACAGGTAAACAAATCCAGAAGAGGGATTGTAAAGTATTAGCAATGGAATGGAATGGTCCACTTTGAGTTAGTTTAAAATAGGGGAAACAATTGTTTTAAGTTACTGTCTTGCATATTGTTGGTACTTTTCCTGAGCACCAGGGAACAGGTGGCAGAGACCTGGGGTCAGTCACTGCTTCATTATTTCACGATCAGGGCAGAAAGCAGATTAGCTTATATTAATTACTGTAAATCCCTCACAGCATCTTCTGTGGCAGGATTAATAAATAATTAGTTGCTGCTGGGAGCAACTGAGATTTTAAATATATAAAAACAGCAGAGATGAGTCAGGACGGTATCACGTTAGCTTTGCATCAGTGTTGAGGTTGAGGAGGACCGTGACACAGTGGCACAATCCCTCCAGCCACCTAAACAACAGCCTCTTCACACTGAGGTCCGTAAGAGCGGCAACTTTTTCCTTCTCCTTAATTCCAATCCAGATCCAATACTGAAGGAATGAGTTTGTAGCCAAGGGCCTGCTTGTTGGCCATCTCTGATGAAGTGGTTTCACTGAATGACTTATCTGGGCTAATGCAATTAAGCTTCTTATGGCTCGTAGCCAAGCCCCAGAATTACCTGTCTGAGCGCACCGCAGCGCTCCCAGGCAGCCTGTCCTTGTGCTCACCGCACGCAGACCGGCGAGGTGTGGGCTGCATCTGCATGAGCCAGGGCAGAGCTGCATGGTCAGTGCTGGGGGCCTGCCGATTGCAAAAGGCTTTTGACAAGAAAAAGGGAAATGTTGCCTGGCCTCACAGCCTCACAGTTGGTACTGCAGCTTAGGTGCACGTTAAAAATCTCGGCTTTAAGAAGGGAAGGGTGACGGGGGTCTTTTTGCTCTCTTCAACTTCTCAAGGGTATGGAAAAAACAGGACCAGAGTCAACAAAGTTGCAACAAAGGAAAATCCAATGAAATATTACGTAAAAAAGGTTTTCATAATGAGGATATTTAAGAACTGGAACAGATTGGCCGGAGAGGTTGGAGAGCTCAGCTGGACAAAGCCCTGAGCAATCTGGGTCAGTGCTGCTTCAGCCAGGGGATGGGAGCAGATGACTGCCAGAGGTCCCTCCTGGCCTGAGTTAGTCTGGAGTCCTAGCCTACACCCACACGTCTACACACAGTGCGTTTCATGAAGAGAAGAGGTTGCTTCAGACTGGGTTTGTTGGGCAGCATTTTAAGGTTTTAATTTCAGCTGACAGGAATCAATTCAGGCAGGTCGTGATCGCTGTGTGACGCAAAGCAAAGAGCTGCGAGCAGAGCTGATCAGAGGAGTCACTTCAGCAGTGAGTCTGCTCCTTTTGAAAGTGATTTTTATTTTTTTATATTTTTTTAAAGTCTCCCTAATGCACTGTGTCAGGCACATCCAGCATGAACTAGATAAGTAACACTTACTCGGGATCAGATCTATTGTTTAAAATGAATCACAGGTGAAAAAACTGTTGTTGCAGAACCTCTGCCTGTGTAACAGCCTGGAAGAGCCAGCAGTCTGCAGTAGATTGGAAAATCTCCAACTTGCTTCTCATCCTCATCTGTTTTCCTGCTCACTGGTACTGTGATAGATTTTCGGTTTCTCAGATTTCAGTTTAGCTTTTAGATTTACTTGAACTGCTGTAACAGTGAAATGTAGGTTTAGCTGTCCGTCGGTGAGGCTTGCGGCTGAGTGTAGCAGATAAAGCAGCTTATCTCTCTTCTACTGTATTGTTCAACGTTTTTAAAAGTTGCTCCTAGTTTCAAATGGGAACAATACAGGGGGGATTAGCTTTATCTTAACAAATGCAACAGAACACTGCAAACGAGATGTGGAGGCAGCCAGGCTGAAATCCTTGGTATCTGAGGTACAGGGTAAGGATGCTGACAGACGGTTCAGTGTTCCACTCTGTGCTCGCCAAATATTTGCTGTTTCGTTTTTTAGTTCATTTTTATTTTCTCTCTCCTTTTCTGCTTCCATGCTCATTTTCCTCTCCCCTTTGCACATACTGTTTTCTCATACTCTGTCCCCAGAATTTTTGACGTTTCCTTATCCGCTTATTCTGCAGGTCTTTCCTTTGTTTTCCTGTTTTGCTACCCTGACATCTTTTCTGCCTGTTTTTTAACCAGCTTTGGCATTAGCTGTGCACCAGCCCGGTTTCATTTGTACCCTTAGTTATTGCGGTGCATATAATGCATCCTCCTTACGCCGTTTTCCAGCATGAAGGGCTATGATTTTGCTTCTGCGGAGGAGTGAAAGCAGCTCGCTGAAATGGCTGCTTGTTAACAGCAACCATCACACAGACCTCAGGCCTCCCTGCGCCAGGCTAGCATTGAAGCAGCAGCAGCAAGTCCAGAACCGAGCGCAGGTCCTGCGGGGCTGCAGAGCTGGAGAGGCGTTTTGAGCAAGGAATTATCGCTGTGGCTTGTGTTGCTGAGCTCCGAGCGTGCCATTGGCATGCAGCAAAACATGGTGCCTTTGTAGGCTTTTGCTCGTGGTTCCAGGAGCCCTTTCCAAAGCAAGTTTCTTTTCTTTGTCGCTTCCGATTAGCCTGGTACAAATTCACTCTTCTGACTGCTGCTGAGTGATTCTGATCAGTGGCAGCCTCGTTAAACCTTAATTGCTCGAGCTCGTTTTTGAGCATTCACTTAGTTCTATAAATCCCTGTTTCCCCCCACAATTTTTCATTATCTGGTACTCGTTGCTTGGAGCAGTCATCCAAATGACAGGTCAGCGGTAAACCTCATGAGTTATGGTTTTGGCTCCTGCACCTGGGACTTAGACAGATGGAAGCAGAGAAGCGGAGTATGCTCAGCTCCCAGTTATGCTGGTTGTAGCCTCAGACACGGTGTGGGCTGAGCAATGTCAGCTCCAAAGCCTGGTGCTTTTAGGGTTCAGCCAAGGCAGCGATATCCCAAGTTGCCAGAGCCCTCTCGTCAATGTTGCTCATCAACTTTGTTGGGAGTTATATGGCGCTGTAAGCTACAAAACCTTCCAGCTTTTGACTTGAATTCCACATGTTCAAGAGAAGAAATTGAGGAGGTGTTTTATTTCCCAAGTTGCCTTCTTTCAGTAAAATTAATGATGGAATTAACACAGTCTACCTGAATTTTCGTCTCCTGTCTGCCAGTTACGCAGCAAGTTGCAGAAGAAGAGATGGAAAGCAGCTCACTGTGGCACCCGGCCAGCTTGCAGCGAGAGAGAGAGGCTGCCTCCAGAGCTCTGCTGCTAATGAAATGGGTCGTTTCATTGATGTGTATTGATCAGCATTGGCACGTATTCCTGGGGCTGCTTGTACAGACAGGGTTGTGGGCAAGAAAACAAGTGGTATGCATTGCTTTTGCGTCCTGGGCTTGTGTAGATTTGTTGTTGGGGCTGAAGTAGCCGTAAGAAGTTGCAAGAGATAGGGGAATGAGCTAAATGGAGGTCCTGGTACAACAGGCAGTGCCAGCTCACGATGGCCATCTCAAGCCAGGTGCCAAGAGCAAGCAGGGAAACAGTGGCACTGTAGGACTGCAGTGCGTGATACGGTCCCGGGAATGTGTCTTTGAGCAGTCCTTTGTTCCTGGGAGAGATGCTGTCTTGGGGTCTTGCCTACCTGACGCAATTGCAAGGGTTGTAAGGGCTGTTCTGAGTCTGATGGAGGAAATGAGCCTTGTAGAAATCGCTCTTTCTTTGTAGAAAGGCAAACAAAGAGATGCATTCAGTGTGCGCACCGCACATTGAGCCTCTTGTCTCTTCCTTCTCTGTCTGTAGTTAGACAGGGACTGGCACTGTCATCCGCAAATGATTCAAACCACAGAAGCTACAGGCAAGGAGAAATTGAATACCTGGAAGCAGGAACGTGTTTTAGCGACTGGCACTTAAGGGGAAGAGTTGGATCCATAAAACTCGGGGTGCAAAGAATTACTCATTAATGGCAGAATTCTGAAAGTTACTAGGCAAAACAGACCAAGGACACCAAATTCATGGTACTGAACCCAAATTATACAGACAATAAAAAAGCAAGGAATAGGAGACTTCAAGTATGGAACCTAACTAATAAATCTATTCCGAGACAGAGCAGGAGCTGCGGGACTTCTGTTGCTGAGAATCACTGCTTTTGCTACAAGGAAATTAGTGGGATTCTGCTCATGCTGCTATCAAGTGACAAAAACCCGTCTTTCATGTAGGTAAAATAAGGCTGTGCTTTGTAGTGTTTCTCTGTAATAATGGGCTCCCTGCTTCTCTTTACTCATTCATATTTGAACTAGTTATAATTAGTAGCAGCATCCATTTGGCAGACAGCTACGGGCAGGTGGCCACAGCACTTAGCAGGACTGGAGCTTCGGCAGCAGCCACCGCTGTCCCAGCACTTCCCTGCCAGCTCAGGTGTGGCAGTCGACCCTGCTGCAACCCTCGCTTCCCTAGCATTTGATTTTTGGATGCGAATTGCATTAGTAAGCCAAAACTTTGTCTTATTTTTATAATATTTGACAGTGGCTTTCCAACAACACTGAGCACATCTCCCAGTTCGTCTCTAACCAAGCAAAATCAGGCATTGCGAAAAACTACCGATACCGTGATGTGCAGATGTATTTATCAGCTTGTCTACTGCTATTTTCCTGATGTCCCTCGTTACCTCCATTACTACTTGTTGCCATGCAGTTTTGTTAAAGGGCAGTGGGGAACATCGTAGTTTATTAAGTCCAGTAAAGGCCAAATCTGAATAAACTGTAGTTAATTATAAATTTAGCTGGAAACATGATGTGCTGTAAAACAAAATTATAGTATTCTCCCTCCTCATTTGTTGTTGTTGAACAAATGTTGTGCCTGCTAAATGTATTAGTCTGGTTTTCCTGAAAAGCAGCCCTCCTTTTCTGTTGTTTTGTTTTCCAAATTAGTTAACCCGAATTTTCAGGGTGGTGATTGAAAATAAAGACTAAAGTTACTGGACTTGTTTCAATGGCTGAGGGACACCCCATCTACCTTCCCTTCCTTACCTGGGAGTATGCACCTAATAAATGGTAAAGGAAAAATGTCACAAAAGAACCAACTTGGCCCCAGGTGCAGACACTCTTGTTTTAGAGCAGACTCGCAACTGGTTTCGGTTGGATCTCCTCAGCATTGCCAAATGTGAGTATCAAAATCTCAGAAGTCTGATCACAAAAATAAATAAATAAGCAAAGTCTTAAAAAATAATTTTAAAACTTTTTTTCCTTTGCATATTCTAACATAGTTTTGTTTTCTTGGCTCTTGACTGAAATCTAGTTGTGTTTCAGGTAGCTGTCCGTGAATATGAAGGCCGAGTACAAACAATAGTTTGAATGAAAAGCTGACTTTTTAATGCAACTCCAGGATATGGAGCTTTTTTAAACACAGAACTACTTTTCACAAGATAGGAATTTTGATTGTGATAGCTCCAGTTAGAGGTGCAGCATTACTATTTCACTTCATCTCTATCTTGGAGCTGATTTCCAACTCCAGAAACAAAATACGAACTCTGAAGGTGGGAGTAACTGTACGAGGAGCTCTTAGATGGACTTGCGGGGCTGCATGGGAAATGTAGCTCTTTCTGTGGGCCAGTGTTGAGTTCTTCCTTTCCTTGTTAAATAATTTTAGTTGATTTCTAGTGCTATTTTAAGAGTGTTTTGTGTGGTTGGTTTTTTTGTTATAACAGTTTTGTTCTGCCAGAAATGTTTCAGGGTATTCAGTCTGGTCACTTCATGTGGAGAGAAGAGAAAATATTTAATGAAGTTGGGCTCTGGTCATCACCTTTATTTATTTGGAAGTGTGGGAGCCTTTAGCCCATTATCTTTCTGCATTTTGCAGATGCTACTTACATAAACTTCCTGTTTTTCCACGCTCCTGCAGAGAAGTCCTGCTTTCAGTAGACTTCACACAGAGGTGAACTGATTTGTCTCGTGTTGCCTGTCAAGGCTGTAGCAAAGCCCCAGGTGGAAGTCAGATTCTCTGATTCTAAAGCTCCTTCCTCTTACCCTGCTTTGAGTTTTACAGTTAAAGTGGTACATACATAGTACAGCACAAAAGCTTTTGCTGCTCATATAACCTGATGATTCTCACAAGACTTTATCTCTAAGCTATAGGGAATTATGTACAGCAGTGACAGAAAATAGGCTCATATAGAACAAGAAAAATTAGGCCTGTGTGGTGGTGTTTTTTCTCATCATCTTTTATATAAGATGGAGACTACCCTGCATACATCCCTTGGCTTTCATTGCAAGGCCATAAGAAAATGCATGATGCAGTAATGGCACAAGCACACTGCTGAAGTACACTCCAATAATACTCACCTGAGTGATGGGGGCTACATGTGGAAGAACACACATCAACATCCACTGTGACATAAAGTGGACAATTAACAGAAAAAAGGAAGGCAAACACATTGAGCAGACGTAGTCATTCTGAACAAAAGGCTCTGCACTGGGTGAACATAAAAAAGAAATCCTCATACCTGCACATCAGCCCTCCTTTTCTGGAGCTGTGCTTTTCATGTCTTGTGACGGTCCTGCTCTTTTGTCAAAGCAGTCTGTAGCCACAGACATGTGGCAAAGGTGGCCATATGTTGTGTTGTTGGGCTCTAATAACGTTCTCAGTGAGATGAAGTACTTCAGGCAGCAAGAACGAATGGCGGGAAGTGAGTGCACTAAATAAATCAGTGGGCTTTTAACAAAATTGTCTCGTGCCACTTCCGTATGCATGTATCTGTGTGTATTCAAAGGGAAGAAGTAAGTAAACATGACATCCTAGCATCCAAAGTTTGTGCCAGATGTCTTATGCTTGGAGTCGAGTCCTACGTGAATCAAGAAAAGCTGTTGAGTTTAATCAAAAGTCGACTCTGGTCTGCTTTGCTTGTTCTTACGCTCAGCAGAGCGCTTGTCAAATAAAGACTGCATCTGTGAAAGAATGCCTTCTTAGATAATGGGAAAATATCTGCTGTCTTTAGCGTGTGGTTCCAAGTATTCAAACCCCACTGCACTTAATGAGGCACATAAAGAGAATAGAGACAGTTTCAGTCTTCTCTAGTTCCTGCTGATGTCCAGGGGTTCTGCATGCTCCAGGAAATAAGTTCTGTAAGCCTTAGAAATGAGAAGTTTTGAAGCCTCACCGGAACAATGAGGGAGCCACTGCATGCCTGGCACCACACGCTGAACCTCTTAAATGAAAAAGGAGACATCCAGGGCCGGGCTACAAACTGATGTTGTGAACAGGGCACATCAAAATGCCAATATACTGCCAGTTAAATGAGAATGATAGTGAGGGCTGCTTTTTATTGTGCACATCATCAACATTCTGTGATGGTTGTTGTTTTCTCCTCTAGAAAGGGTTCCAGAACAAAAATCAAATCCAAGCTATCAAAGTGAACAGGAACAAAGGTAACCTGGGAGGACTTCCAGTAACAGTGATCTGTGTGTGGGCCATACGTAAATGACTGACTGTAGCATGATGTTTACCTCTTATGTTTCCATTCACTCTCTACATAAAGAACGTAGAACTTGTAGCTGGTGCAGAAATTCTTACAATATCCACTGAAATGGATAATTTTTATTTTTGATTTCACAGAAGAGAAAGCAATGAGGCATGGGGAGGCTTCTGCCCCTTGGTGATGAAACGTGATGTGGATTGCCTGGCTCCAAGAGCCGCGCTGGATTCCTTCTTTGCAGCGTTTCCTTTGTGCAGGGCAACTTGGAAACAGATAGAGCTAAGAGTGCAGTACTTACTTGAGCACAAAGTTGGCTTTGAAGTTTTAAAGTGGGTGCAGTTTAGGTCAAACTGGATACACAGGTATCTGACTGTGTGCAGGTCAGAGAGGTAGATAGCTACTTTGGGCTTCTGTGCCTAAAATTACAAGGTTGAATGATGGGAATGGGAAAGATTTCCACAGTTTTCAGTGATGTCTGGACTCTTTCTAAAACCCCAGTCTCCAAAATAAGCAGGCAGCTACGAGGTCGGTTAAAAGACTTCAAGATCAGTATCTCCACTGTGAAATACATCAAAGGCCAGTGGAGTCAGTTCATGTTAAAAGGCAGAGTTACTTTTGTCTGAGGCTGGGGGCTCTGGCTTGGCTGGTGTGGTGTAGACTGGGACTTAGCTTGGTGGCAGCAGGAGGGATTCCTTCTGTCACCTAAAGCCACCTCTTGGACCGTCCCACTTCTGCAGCAAAGGAGGAATTCACTCTGCCACAACAAATGTCTCCATCTTAAATGCTGGGATGTGTTCTGTGTTTCAAACAGCAATGCTGCTGGGAATCCCACCCAGTTTTCCAAAGGTGGTGTTGCAAACCCTGCAAGCATTTATTACAGCAAATAAGCGGGGTGGCAGGAAGCAGCTTGCTACGCGTTTCTTTTCCGCTTAAATGTCTTGTAGAGCTGATAATTAATAAGCAACAGGACATTAGGCTAATCATAACTTTGCTGGATGGATGGTAAATTACTTAACACTGGAGGTACTCCGAAAGTACGGCAAACCTGGTACCTGTCAAGAATTTTCACATCTATGGAAATGGCAGCTGCTGCTCCATGACATAGAGCGCTCCTTAAGAATTGCTATATGCACATGGTTTATTATTGTGTGGAAATCCTACATGGGAATCTTAAAGCATTCCAGTTTTTTTTTAGCTGATCACCAGGTGCAATAGTATTGCATGGGTTTTTTTTCAGTCAAAATAAGACAAAATCCTGTGTTTAATAGAAGTGTTATCTATGAGGTTTCTTTGTGCGTACCTTCATAGAGATGTACTTAAATTGAAACAGTGGTTCAGGGCTACACAGAGACTGAAGTACCACCTACTGAGTCCTCCGAAAAAAAACAATTCCTAAGGTATTCTCAAAATTTTCTTTACTAATTCTGCTCAAATCTGATTCTGATTAGACGCAGTGCTCTCATAAGATAGCTGTTCAGTTTCTCCTGCGCGTAAGCAAAATGAATGCAACCGACACGAGGTGTGCTCCTGTCTACCAGTGCCTGCCGGCTGGCATGCAGTCCCCATCCCGTGGGCTAGGTCCTGCCGCAGGCAGCTGGATGCTTAGGAGGGCTGCTGAGCGTGGCACCGAGCTGTGCACCCTCCAGGAAGGTGATGGGGAGCAGGTGCTGCTGACTCACGGGCTGATGAGAGTGCTGATGCTCAGCAGCAGCAGCTGGCTATGAGTAACGCTGCTTCGCAGGAAGCTTTTGTGCGCCTGTGGCTGTCTGTCGTAGCAGCTGCCGTTCCTGTTTTCTTGTGAGGTCAGCTTTTCTACTAAGGTGATCAAAGCGCGTCTTCAAGGTAGGAATCAAAGCAGCTTTAGGTGACAAGCACATTGATCGTGCGTGCACCTGCGTGCTTTTGGATGGCAGCGCTGGGCTGTACTCTAGTAACGGCCCTTATCAGCTGCTCCCTGACGTCCTGGTGTGCCCCTGCCCATCAGAGCTCGGTTCAGAGTGCACACAGGTGATGGCTTACATGGGCAATCACACCACGCTGCGAGGCAGCCTCCCTTTCTGGGCTGGGGGTATGGGCGTTGGTTTGTGGCTCTGCTTTCATCACTGCTCTGCAGCTGGTGGGAGCAAGTCTTCCCGAGTCTTGTCCCCACTGAAATGCGGTGCTGGAGCACAGAGGCTGGTAAATATAAGACTTGTTAAAGCTGAAAGACTAGGCACCTATTACAGAGCTTCTTTATTTGTTTCCTTTTCCTTTTTGTTGCTCGAGCCATGTAAAAGAACCCAGAGGTTTTCAGTCCCTCGTGATGAAGCCTCCATCCCCAGCTTTTGCTGGGGGACTGAGGGGAAGTGGTGTAGCTGCAAACCAAAGGCCTTTTTAAATTCATGCTTAACGCGCTGTGGTGTGAACATCACTAAGCAGGAATTAAATTCTCACATGTGAACTGGCTTAGTCCTTTGAAGGGGGCACTTCTTGGTTCATCTTTAAAAGCTTTGGGCCATTTCTTCATGATAGGCTGCTGATGCAAGGACAGCGCTAACAGGTTGCTTCTAGAACCTTGTCACGTTTATTTATATGCTCGATGGAAGCGAGTGCGGCAGAAAGCTTCTCTATTAGGGCTGTGATGTAGAAGTGACTCAGGAGCAGCTTTGAAAGAGCTGCATGATCAGTCAGGTAGGACAGTTGCAACACTTCATTCTCTGTGCTTTGGCAGGCACCGACTGTTTGGCATCTTGGAGCCACCTTCGCAGCAACAGCAAAAGCTTGCTTGCTATTTTTTTTCTTTCTTTTCTGCCAGGATACAGACAGCCAGTTTCATTGCAGTTATCTGGACTTTCTGGATAGCATATGGCTGGAGGTAACAGTTCTGAATTTTCCTCCCACTGATAGTCAGTGGGCACTCTTTCAACTCAAATAGACAATGTGTAGCCAGCTTTCTGTTAGACTCGTTGTCCTAATCCAGGAAAGCCTTATTGGAAGCCAGAGCAGGAAGGGAAATGGTTTTCCCAGCCTGGGGAGGTATTCGTGGCTCCAAAAAAATTCAAGACATGATATGGAATTAAAAGTCAAAAAACAGCTGTTTTGGCTGACCTGTCAGATAGGGCCCGGGGAGATGTGCTTGTCTGAGGTTTAAATTTCATTCAGATTTTTTTTCCTATTGAAAAATAAAATCTTAGATTGTATTTCAAAACAAGACTATGGAGGCAGGGGTTGTGTTTCTTTCCATCCATGGGAAATGGTAAGAGGGTCTGTTTCGTGACCGTTTATTTATGAGAAGTTAGGCACCAACTTAGCGTAAATTAGGCTCTCCCTGCCCAGAACTACAGATTCAGCGTGTCAGTACGTCTGAGGTCAGAGAAGCTCTTAATCAGCCACTGGTACCTAAATACCTTGTGTTGAATCCAGCACCTTTCAGTGTGTTCCTACTGTGCCATACTTGTACATGGCGAGTTTGAATGTTTCTTTCTGCAAGTTCAGCATCAGACTCTTCAAAGTGAGAGAAGTCTGAGCAGGATTGCAAAGCACAAGAAGCCCTGAAGGGAGAAAGGAGGCTGCAAAAACAGTAGGTCACTTGTAGGCTCAGAGTAAGTGAAGTCCTTCCACAATCTTTGCCTCTAACCATTGGCAACCAATTCAGTGTTTCACAGCTGATGATATTCAATCTGTATGAAAAGGTGACAATTTCTGGTAGCTGTGTAGAAGACGGGAGTTGAGACATCAGAGACATCAGTCTAGTTTCAGACATAGAGCGCAACATAGATATATCTGTCTGTAACTGGTGTCTTACTGTCACACTGCGCAGCGCTGCATATACAGCTGGTGAGCGTTTCTGCTGTGTGCCTTCAGCTCCAGCTCAAGTGTCTGCTGATTTCTTACCGGGTAAGGCATTAAATGACTGTTCAATGGAGAAGGACTTCAGCAAATCTGAAGCTCGCTGCATTTTCTCTGGTTTTTATGCCCTGTTATCTGCACTTTGCTAATTTTCTGGCAGACAGATGTGTTCTTTTGTTGCTGTCCTCATAAAAATATTTGATTAGAATAGGAAGTTGTAATGCGTCTCAATCAGAGGCAGCTGTTGTCCCTGCCTCCCAGCCCCATTTTACAATGACTTCAAAATGCCCGAAGCCAAGCGGTGACCAGGTCAGTAAGTCCATGCTGGCAGCGAGTCTGGCTGCAGCTGCTCAGGATCCCACAGCGGCAGCTAGAGCTGTGCCTGCTGGAGAGCAAAGTATTTGTGCAAAAGTCAGGCTTTTAAAGAAGCACGGAGCGAGGGGCTGTGATCGCTCACACCAGTGCTTCAGGGGGCAAAATCAAGCTGCTGACTCTCTTCAGCTCCCCCAGGCCCTTCGATGAACTCGTCAGCTCCATGGTGCTCACTGACATCAGTTCAGCTTTTCTTCACCAGAAAGCACTGCGCTGAAAACTGGCTGAAAATCTCTGGTTTTTTTGATGCAGTTCTGGTGTGTTCAGGTGACAGCGTCACATCAACTGCTGCCTCTCTCATTAAATGCCTAGGCAAAGGATGTTGAACAGTTTCCTTGACCCGTTCCTCCCCCAGGCGCCCAGACAGGACATTTAGAAGTAGGGTATTTAAAAAACACATGGTGTATTTTTATTTAATAATGAGATCCGTGGCTCTGAGTTGAAATCAAAACTCAGTGTATTTACACATGAAAAAGATCAGCATAATTATCACAGAAAAGACTGAAAATATACTGCTGCGGGGAGGAAATCTTTGAAAAAAAAGCCTTCAGTGTTGTCTTCCTCGTTTGATCTTGGGTTTTTTGATCATAATAAGTGTCTCAGTTAAAAGCAGGTGTTCCCTGATAAATGTATGTGTACTGATTCATTAACTTACCAGGAGGTAAAAAAGATCCATAGCTGGAGAAGGAATTGCCAGTTCTCTAATTAATCCTGGTTTTACCAGAATACAATATCCCTGACAGTGACATAGAAAGGTGATGGTTCTTTCTGGGACAATCTGTTTCATGCTGTAGATTTAATAAATATGCTTTAAAAATATGTAAAAAGAAGAGAAAAGGGGGAGAGAGAAATCCAGACTCCTTGGTGACTAAGAAGCAAGTATATGGAAAACAGTTTCATCATTCCTATTTGTCACCTTTATATGTGGTTATGAAGGAAAACTAATTAAAGTAATTGAAGTTATTTCTTTTGGTCTGGCATCCGTTAAAATCCCCTTGAATATGTAATGAATGTGGTTAATATAACAGAAGATCTGAACTCAGAAGGAGAGGTGTTTTTTTTAATCCTGCCTTCTCTCCCTCTACCACTTCACCTTGTTGCATGTTTGAGCATTTATTTCTTAATGCGTACCGTACCACATAGTGAACACAGAAAATGTGTCATCATGGGTCTCACTTCAAAATATAGTGTCTTACCTTTTCAGAGAAGGAAAAGCAAGACTGTTTTACTCTTCAGGACTGCTGTCATGTTGTAAAATCAGTAAGCATGGTTAAATGCTGTTGTATAACACACCGTATCAAGCTGTTCTGGCTTAAAAGGAGACCGCCACGTGCACACACGTGCGTGCATACTTGAATGGATATGGTGTTATGGAAAATGAAGTGCAGCATCTGATTTGGAGACGGAAAAGCTGGTCGTCATCCCAAGATGTAGAACAGCACAGACTTGCACATGCTCACCTGTTTCAAACTCAGCTGGCGGAGGCTTCCTCTACTAATAGAAAGCTGCTTATTTTTGTTCTTTTAGCTGTTACTTGTGGTGAGAGCCCGTCCAAAGTGATACCAAGTAATAGCAGATGGGCTTCTCCTTCAAGGACTGGAAAGCATCACTACCTTATTTAATGTGAAAAAGGTTGGTAGAGGGTAACAAGCTTTCACCTAAGTTCGTAGAAGGAAGGGAGAGAAGGAGGAAGAAAAAAAGTTCTTGATCCAGCTTTTTTTTTTTTCTTTTGTTCTACCTGATGGAAATCCAGAGCACAATTATTTCTATAGAGTGGTGTTAGGAAGGAAATACAAGTGTATGCAGTGTCACGGAGTGTTGCCTTCTTTCCTTCTGTATGAGCTAATATTAAAGCTCAGGACGTGATCACCTCTCTCATTTCTGTTCCTGACATTTTTGTTAGTTCATTTCAATGAAATTGTCAATGAAACTGTCAGATGAAATAGATGAACTAGCAGTCAGTACAGTATGCTGCTCTTCAAGCAGGACAGGAATTAGTTGTATGCCTATTCAACAACAAATAAAAGAAACCAGCTTTGCTAAGAATGGTAACCCCTTGATTTGATTTCTGAGAAGAAGAAAAAAAAAGGTCATGTTGGTTGTCTGCCTGCCACACACAAACATTATCCGGTCAATAAGAGCTCTGCTGTTCTACGGGGCTGTAAAATGGCTGTGAAAATTAAGCAGAAGAATACTGCCTGCAGCAAATATTTTAATACAAGCGACTTAAAAGAATAAGAACAGCTGGGATAATTTATCCTTTTATAATCCTTTCAAATCCACATAATTTCTGCTCAGTGAGGCAATTTAACTACCAGTATTGTATGAAGTTTGACATTCCAGTCACACAATTGACTAGTTGCAGTAATATTTATCGGTTGCCTCCGTTTATTATAAACAGAATTCTCCAGATCAGCGAGGACCTTCTGTCTGACACAGGAGCTCAGGATTTCAGAAACGAAATGCTGAGGTTCAGCTTTCTAGCTGTTTTTTTTTTTTGACAAACTACTTTCAAGCGTTTCATGCAGAGACTGCATTAAATTGTACGAATTTGGTCCAATGAACATCGCCAATCAACATGCAACTCAGTATTGAGGAAAACAGGCTTCACCAAGTTTTATCAAAAATATGAAAAAGCAGCGCTCTGAAAAGTTACAATGAGTGTCTGAGCGCGATGGTTCAATTCTTGGGCTGTTTAACCTAATTATCAGTTTTAGATAATCTAAGCAGTACAGCGCTCTTCCTTAACCGAAGTAAGAAGCACTACCTGTCACCATCTACCATCTGCTAAAAGCTGAATAAGCATAAATTCCATGTTATATTGCTACCTCCTTGCTGAAACAAAACTCCGATTTGGAAAGATTTTCTCAGAAGCTTCAGCTGTTTTGCAAGAAAATGTGAGCAGTCACATTAAAAAAAAAAAAACAGGAAAATAACCCTAAAGTGAGAGAGATTTTTTCTAATAATTAACATGAGCTTTTATCATTTGATATTATTACTGTAGTGCTTGGGAAAATGCTGTGAAGTCTGAACACCATATATATTCTTACAAACTTTAATCTCTTTCATTACATTACTTGTATCATCTTAATGTCACCGTCCCTTCATGCCAGAGGTCTGTGCTGTGAAAGGGGGGCATGCTTATCTTTAGGATTTTGAGGTGATTTTCTTTACCTGCTAAATTCATCTTGTAGTTCTAATGTAGGGATAAATGGCAAGTCAGATGGTAAAAACAGTATGATTTTCATTTTTTAACATCCTGTAACCTGATAGGAAGGAGGGATGCTTTATGCCACTGGAAGGAGGATACGAGCTTTTTGACTTTTCGGAGCGTCAAGGTTAAAACAATGTTTGGACATAGCTCCTGATCTGAATATAGAAAGATTACTTCACCTGTGCAAGTCATAAGGCAGTGTGGGAAGCAAACAAAGGTTTTACTTGGTGTCAGCGCTCACAGGGCTGTTATACTTTCTTGAAATCAGAAAGGAAAAATACACATTAAAAATGTAGGAAATTCTTGATGTAAGTGCTTTTCAAAATATAGGAAAGAGCAGGAGGGAATTCATATTTTTTAAATGGGTTTTATGCCTGACAAAAGGAAGTTTTGGAAGTATGGGTTAGTTCTATGAAAAGCTAATATTTTAAAACTCTGTAAATATGAATAATGTCATATTGTAAAATTGAGTTACTGCTTTCAAATGCACTGTAGGAGAATAGCAAAGATTGCTGCTGATGCTGGCAGGCTGCATCGAACTTCTCAATTTTAAATCATACAGCTTTCTTCCTGATGGTGTAGTTCATGCCTGTTCTCTACCCATCACCTCCTGAGACTTTGATCCTTTCCAGCCGCTGCTCCTCAGGATAAATACAAACACGTGTTATCTTTCTCTGGACATAAATATTGACTGGTTTTCAGTGGTTGCGTTGCTTTACCTTTTTAATGAAATTTAGCAGAAAGAATAGTACATCATGTTATCCTGAATGGATTTAATGGAAGAGCAGGGGACAGGAACGGTGATAAAAGCAAAGAGATTGCAAGTTTATGGGTACTTTACGTTCTTCTAGATAGAGGAGATCGAGAAGATGCAGAAGTTCAAGAAGATCCATAGCACCAAACAAGGACAGCACTGAGGTCCCATTTTAAAAAAATGAATAAATAAATAAAGATGGGGTGGATAGGTACCCAAAAGCTGCATTTTTAAGGGATCTAGGTGTTGCTCTACACTGCCACAGCAGTGGTGATTCGGCCTGTTGGCTGTAATGTGGGCGAGGTGCAGAAGGGGATCCCTTTGGGCAGCCTCTACAAAGCCTTAGGAAATGCCACATCCTGGCAGTGGTCTCAGGCTGAGCAACTGTGAAGCACCAGGCAAAGGTGGGGAGGAGAAGACCTCAGAGGGGACAGCAGGTGTCAGAAGGGGCACCTGGTGCTCGTGGTGAGCGGCTTGGCCTGGGGGTAAGGGTGGGAGGTTTGGAGAGAGATCCTTGCTGGAATAACGTGAATGTTGCTGGGGTGCTGCTAGGTGTGAGGGTAGTGAACTTTGCGTGGGTTTCAACGAGAACAGGAATACCGAGCTTTAAGTGGAAAACTGAATTAAAAGTAAAAGTACTACAGTTTAGGTGTATTTTAGTAGCTTCGTAGCTAACTGAGACTGCCTGAAATATTTTGGATGCATAAAAAGCAGGTCTTGAAAAGTGCACTTCATATTAAATGATTTCTTAAGGGATTTTTTAACCCATCTTGTGAGTAGGCAGGTTGAAAACTAATCCTGATGAGGAAAGCTTGCCACTGATAATCAAAAGCATGTGCTTTGGTCTCTGAAGATGCAGATACTGTACTCCATGGGCAGGAGTGTGTAACAATAGTAAGCAACTTTTGTGTTTAGGGGGATTTTCAATAGCACTCAAGAACTCATTGGCACCTTTGGGTATCTAAGATGTTTAGAAAGTCTGGCCCATATACTTGATTTTTTTTTAGCAATGGCTCTTATATACTCTACTGGTTTTCCTTTGTTGGTTAGGAGAGGAAAGCAAAGAATGAATCACAGTCTGACTTTCAGCTGCTTTAAAGAAAACATCACCCTGCATTTCCTAAGCAAACTGCAACTGAAAATAATTTAGGACAAAACTTGCTAATTTTCATGTTTGGATTCAAAAACATTTGCATTTATAGTAGAAAAGTATTTGAAATAGAGCAGGAGTTCTCTCAGACAGATACTTCTGTCATGGTATTATTTGCTGCATTATTTATAAAGCTTGAATTGACATCCATAGCTACAGCTCTTATTTATTCCATTTCTAGTCATATAAAATCATCACGCTTTAACTTACAGAATAACTCTGTAAGGCAATACTTCTTATATGAATTATTTCAGTAGATTACAAAAAAAAAAAACAGATATTAAAGGAAATCATTATTGTTTCTTACTAAATTTTTAACAAACCTGTTTAAAAAGTAAAATGCATTGAAATATAATTTACATGCTAAAAAAAAAAATCATTTGAAATACATTCTTTAGTCTCCATCCAATCCTGAACACAGCTAGCAGAAATAACACTCTGAGTGTTGGACTGTGTCTTTCCTCTTACCAGCTGTGCCCCAGCTCCTGAGTCTCGCTGTGCACATTTGCACCAGCCCGTGCTGATTGCCACAGCTTTTGCTCCATCCTTATCTTCAGTCTGAACTGCTGGTCCTTTGTGCCCCCTCCCTCTGCTGTACTTAAGTCTTGTGGTGCATTACACCTGGTGCCTACATCTCCTCTCTCCCTCTTTCTACCATGGAAGCAAACTTCAACGAGAGCCTGTGGCTGCTTTCTGCCACCAGGTGTACGTGCTGTACGTGCCCGTTGTCTGCTGGATGTGGGTGACCCAAAGTTCTACAAAGCAACTGCTCAATTAACTGCAGAGTCTGAAAGATTTGGACAGTGAAATGCATGAGATTAGGAGTAAGCCCCCAGGGAAGCTGGTGGAAGGCTTCTGACACGGCGTAGTTAAACTGCAATTAGTGACACGGTCATCCTGACAGAGGAGCGTTTTATGTTCTCCAAGTCTTTTATTGCAGCCTATGCGGGCTTTGCAAAGTGCTTTGATGTTGGAGCTGTACTGAAGCGCCAGGCGTTGCTGTTCAGAGTCTTCCAGGTTAACAGATCTCGTGGATGTTGGGAGGCTGTTTGTTGATAAACTTCCCATTTCATCTTCTTCACACATGGTCTCCTGCTGCAGGGACTTGGCTTAAAATTACAAAATGCAAAATTAACTATTGAAGAGGATTTTTGGAAGGTGACTGTCAGCCATGGGTGGCTGATGAACAATCTGGACTTAGCATGTGAGTTCACGTGGAAGAAAAATCCTCCCCAACATGCAGCTGGAAGAACTGTTCTCCCTTGCTTTGCACAATAATGCCACGTGCTAGGCTGCAAAGCCTGTCCCAGGGCAGCAGGGGCTGAACTAATGCATTCCTGAAATCATAAAGCTAACAGAAGGTTCCTCTTTTATAGATAACCCTTTATAGGTTACCTATACCTAGAAAAAGTAGGTTCCACTTTGACTTTTACAGTATTATTGCAATGTTAAGCATTAAAAGCCAATCTTGGGTAGTGATTATTTCATCGGCTGTGTTATTTCCTGAAAACCCCCTTTCCCCTTGCTGAAGAGCCGTCTCTTGGTTCTGTCGTCGTTCAGGGTTGGTTTGTGCTGGTGCAGTTCTGTGTTCAGCAAAAGCCTACAAAGCCTGGAGCTGCTCGTTTAGGAGAGTCTGAAAGATTGTTCCTGCCAACTCTGGAGATCTTTTAACGGGAAAAGAAGATTGGAAATATCAGGGAAAAAAAAAGTCTTAATGGAAATTCTGAGTGTGGCAGAGAAGTAAATCTGTGTCGCTCTGTTGTTTTTAGCTGAGTTGTGTGTTTTGTGTGCACAACGAAGGCAAACCTGGGTTCAGAATATTTTGTATTTGCATATAGTTGTGTTTTTCAGGGCTGGCCAGTCTTCTCTGCTGCTGTTTCCTGATCAGTGACTATACAGACTATAATGTTATACAGGCTCTAAAGAAAATCGCAAACAGGCTGCAGGCTTTCATTCTTAGAGAATTACTCCTTTTTTTTCTAACCCCAAAGTACCCCATACGCCTGAGGCACATTCACTGAGGAAAAACCCCCCATACAGAGTAGCTCGGACCTACCTGACGAGCACTTGTAACGCGTCTCACTGGCTCCATGGGTTCTCAAAAGGCATCCCGTGACAGCCTTCCCTTCTACCACCTGAAAAAGTTTCCAGGCCTTTTAGAAACTCTGTGGCTTTCCAATGTACTCCAATGGGATGAGCTGCAAGATAACTACGAGCAGTTGTCCTGCCAACTGGTTGAAGAGGTACTGAACAAGAACTGACAGACGGAATACTTCTGAATGAATATGAGCAACTATCTACCTACATATTTCTGTATATCTGCACCCTTGGCACTTACTCCTGCTAAAATAAGACTGTGTGCTTTTCTTTTTCTTCTTACAATGAAATTAGGAGATGACTGAAGACTAATTGTAACATTTCTGTATCATACTAATCCTGAAAGAGATTGAATTCATGTATTATAAATGAGGTTACGAGCTCCTCAGATTTCTCACCACAAAAATGTTAAATTTTACTTGATTTTTTGTTCTTGGTTTTTTGTTTTTTTTTTTGGATTCATGGAGGTTTTATTTCTGCTGTCCCTCAGGCCATTCCTAGAAGAAAAGACTCAGCCAAAACATTTCAGACATTTCCAAATGTGGGGCTGAAGCACAGACAGCCAGACGGGCAGATTTCTGTGAAGGGCTGGAGGCAAGACTTGGCAAGACTTGGCATTAGGTAGGAGTGGAGGAGAAGGGGAAGAGAATCATGGGGAGGACTTAGCTTTGTGCCCCAGAGGTGAGGAACTGTCGGAATTTGGCCTTTTGTCTTGCAGGAAGCAATCAACCACTCTTCTCTTGCTCAGAAATCCATACTCCAGTCAACAAGGGCAGTCGTGCTTCATATTTTTTTGATGCATGAATGTTATTGGGAGACTTAGCACTGGTGTAAATCAGACTGGAGTCTGAGCTGAAACAGTTTGTGTGGGGACTGCAGGACAGAGCCTTACCATTGACACATGCTTGTTTGGGTTGGGTTTCTCTGGTACTTGAGCTTCCCATATGCGAGTTCAGAAATGCATCACACACAAGCATTTGTCAGTTGTATAAGTGCTCAAGCAATGTACGCTTGTTTTATTTTTTATGTAGTCCTGTGCCAGCATAGCTGACTTTTGTCTGCACAACATGGGAAGTGCCATCGGCTTCACTGTCTGTGTGGTCCTGCTCTTGAGACGGTTGTTTCTCTTCTGATACCTGCTCTATACCATCCCACCTGCGCTTGTTTCCTGTCCCCACCTCAGTTTGGCCCTTTTGCAGCCTGTTCCTTTGGACTTCCTCCTGATGGACCCTCCTGCCGTGTTTGTCAGTCCTGGACAGGACTTGTTACACGGTGCAATGTTCACAGGCAGTGGTTAAACCTGCTGGTGTTTCCCCACAGGAGCTGTGGAGCCTTGTAGCCTCCCCGCCTATGAGGAAGCATATAGCAGAGCTTGGCAGGTTTTGGAGAAGAGCAACAGGGATGATGAACGGTTAGGACCGTTTCCATGCACAGAATGATCATGTAGGTAAATAAGCTGGCAGCTGAGATGTAACCAAATGCTGCAGTGAAGAAGTTGATAGATGGAGGCATTACAGCAGTTTGTTGAAGGGAAATTTACAGAGTCAGAGAAGAAACAAGTGTCACCTTCAGTTTTCTAATTTTTTTTTTTCATGAAAGAGTAGAATATCTAAAACTTTACAGGAGTATGGTAGTTATTTGTTAAACAGGTTTCATATTCCAGAAGTATTCCAATTTGTCTATACGAGATAGTATCTACTTCTTTCGTTGAAGCAGATGAAAAAATCTGTTTATTTTCCCCTCCTCTGTTCCAACTATAGTACTAGAGATGCATTCAATACACAAGTATTGCTACTTAATGAAATATTTAATGCACTTTTATTTTTTTTTAGATGGGAAGGTGTGGGGAATATGTTTGGGAGTTTGGGAGGAGAATGTCAGAGAAGGTCCTGTCCTCCAACCAGATCATTGTGCATTAGGTAGTCATTTCTCCTCTTCATTATTCACAGATGTGAAGTTCTCCAACAAATGTCACAAGCAAATGGCATATTTCCAAGGTGTGGTAGGCATTGATATTTCAGCTGCTTTCCAACCAATTTCCCCAAATTACTGAGTGCGTTTAAATTCTGCCTGAGTTGCTGGGAGTGGAGGTCACTATGCAACTGATAGCATTGTTCCCCAGGAACTTGGTCCTATTTCCATTAAGGCTGACGGCAAAATCACCACTGATTTTATCAGTGCCAGTTTTAAATGTCTGGATCATCTTTTCTCAGGTAAACCAATTATCTGTGAAGGCTGCAGTACTTAAATCTGAGCTTTATTATGTCATATGAAAATATTAGTAGGAGCTTAATCCAGCTACGTTTAAACTTTTATTTACTGAAGTCCATCTTTGTTTCTTTCATATGCACCTTCACAGCCTTAGGAAACATCTTTAAGGTGTTTTGTTCTTAAGAAATCTCCTTCAAGAAAGGCATGTCTGGAGAAGAGGAGGCTCAGGGGAGACCTTTCTGCTCTCTACAGCTACCTGAAAGGAAAGTGTGGGGAGCTGGGGGTCGGCCTCTTCTCACAGATAACCAGTGATAGGACTGGAGGGAATGGCCTCAAGTTGCACCAGGGGAGGTTCAGGTTGGAAATGAGGAGGCATTTCTTCTCAGAAAGAGCAGTCAGGCACTGGGACGGGTTGCCCAGGGAGGTGGTGGAGTCACCGTCCCTGGGGGTGTTCAAGGCAAGGTTGGACGTGGTGCTTAGGGACATGGTTTAGTGGGTGACATTGGTGGTAGGGAGGTGGTTGGACCAGATGATCTTGGAGGTCTTTTCCAGCCCTTATGATTCTATGATCTTATCCAAGGGCCATCTCACAGTAAGCTAGTTGGAGGTTAGCTGCATGCTGAATTTTACACAGCCTGCATTCGACACACTTGCTGCTCTGTACTAGGCTGAAGATCTATTGCCTGACTCCAAAAAATGAGTTCAAGTTTTGTCACATCAATTCACTGCAGGAAGCGTCTGCTTTCAGCTATTGAGCTGCTTCAACTTGTGTAGTGGCTCTGGTGCCTTTATCACATAGACAGTTCAGTGCACATTGCCTTTTATTCTTTATCATGCTGCAAAACAAAAAATCTAAATGAGCCAAAAGCTATTTTATACCTGACAATAGCTCATAATGAGCTGTGCTTCCCTGGGGGAAAATTGCTAATGGCTCCCTCTTGGTGTAAGGGACAGAGGGTATCTGTAGTTAGAGAAACATCATAATTAAGCTCTGGCCACCACACGCAGGGGAGGTTAGCCCTGAGGGATGCAGAATAACTTCAAGATGCCGCATTTCTCCAGGACTAACAAGTGTCTCGAGTTAGTCTGGGTTTTCTTTGGAGGACCATGTTTCAAAGTAGGAAAAAACATGAAGGGACCTCTGTCTGGCTGCTGCTTGGTTCTGTATTCCCAGTTCATATACTCGGGGCACCTTTGCAGATGCAGGAATACCCACAGGCTGTACCACCAGGACGTTGCAGCTAAATCTGTGGTTTTTACTGGTTCAGTAAAACTCTTCCCTGGATTGAAATGACATGTGATGGCAGGAAGTAACTTCTACCAGCAAAACTATGTAGAGCAAGGATTGAACCTTGTTATAGTTCAAACTGATGTGTGCAGTTTAGTTGTACAGGACACGCGGCTTTGCTAGAGCTTTTGATACAGTTTTGCTGCTGAACAGCAAAGTCCCAGACCCCATCTCAGCAGCCAGGGTTAAAGGCCTTTCCTAGCAGCAGCAAGATCATTTGGATGTTTCTAAGGCATACTTTCCACAGAGCCTGCTGCTGACTGAGGGTGATGCTGTCATGGAGCTCTGTGTGTATCACTATATGAGCTAACCCGGTTGATAAGATGCAAATTTTACATCATGATGCCATTTATATGAAAAACACTAAAATAGCACCTGTCTTTATTGCAGTAAAACCTGTGTCACACTGCCAACACATGGGCCAAAGTTGCTCAAAAATGCCCCAGAACACCTTTCCTTATAAACCTGCCTTGTTTCTAATTGCCATTCCTGTGGAGAGACACAGTGAAAGGTTTCTTCTGATGGCATTTCATCCTGCTTTGGCCAGCTTTAAGGTTGCGGTAGGTTGCAAGGCTTCTGAGCAGCCTGTGTAAAATATGGCAATAGCTTGATGTATCCTTTTGTAGTCCGATACTGACCCAAAGATTTGAAGAATTTTGAGATTCCACGTACTTTACAAATAACCAAGAGAAAGGCACAAAGAGAAGTGGCAAGTCAGTAGCAGAGCAGGGAGCAGATCTTGGCTTTCGTGGCTGCTGTCAGTCTGTTTTTCAGCATTCGTTCCTCCTTAAGATGTGCTTCTTCACAGTCCTGCTGAGACGCGGAGTTCTCTGGGGATTCACGAACAGAGCTCGGTCGCACAGAAGGAAGAACCAGTACTGTCAGAAGATCCTTTCAGTGAGTTGGTTTCTGTGCTGCTTGAGCTGACAGTAAAGTCTTCAGTGACAGCAGTGCATCCACTGCCTTGTAAATAAAAGGAGTTTCCATGAGTTGGGCACATCTTCATTTGTTCCACCTACGCCGAGTTTAGAAAGGTCAAGTCCTTGTTTAAAAAGTCATGATGGCTCACTAACACAGCGGTGCCTTCTTTATGTTGCAGTAAGCATTTCTGAGCTGTCTCTCAGTAAAGCTGGCTCCTGCACTACAAAGACACAAGCTTTGTCTAAGTAACATTATTGCTGATGAAAGGCTGTGAGATGATAACAGGAGAAACTAAGCTAACTTAACAGCTAACTTATACCTGCTTCCACAGTCTAGAGGAAATGGCAAAATATATCACGTAAGAGGAGATCTCTCTTTCTGCCCCATCCCCCTTTTTTCCTCGTTGTCTGTCTTAATGTACCTAACTATCAGATGCTTTACAATGCTCTAGGCTTGCTTTCTTTGCTTTTTTTTCCTTCCTCTGGAAATCTGCCCTCAGCTTTGCTGCCTGCTGCCCAGGTACAATGGAGAAGTGGCATGTCCTCAGCCCTGCATAAACTCCTGATGCCTCCTAGAGAACATTAAGGACAAGCTGGAAACATCTGCAGGATGCATTTGGTTTAGTTTCTGCCAGCTGGACTGTCCTGAAAAGTCCGTTCTACTTCTAACAGTTACTGGATAGAAACAAAATCTAGTGTGTGAAGCAAGGAGGGAAGTGCACAAGCCACAAGTACACAGAGAATCTGTAGTGGTTTTTTTCTTTTTTTTTTTTTGCATAGTGACTGAGTGAGCCATGGAGCAGCTGCCAAAGGAGGCTGAGAGCCCAGCACCAGGGGCCAGCTCCAGGGCAAATGCCGGCAGACTCCCCTCGGCCATACATGTTTCTCTTTAGAAATCTGGTCCAATATCATTACTGACCCAGCAAGCGCAATAGAGGCTGCTGCTACAACGTGGTGGGCAGGCACTGCTGTGGGCATGGCTCAGGCAATGTTACTGGCCTCTAACAAATTAAAAAAAAAAAAGAGAAGAAAACTAATTGTACACACATCGCATATTAAAATGCTGAGTCTTGACTGTGATTATGAAGAGATTTTTTTTGGTCCTGCTTACACTTTGCCCTCTGTCTTCAAGCTATCTGCAGTGTCTACAGCTATCTAGGTGAAGTATCTATAACTTCTTTTCAGTGCAGGCACGCAGTGTATGAAGCAACTGTAAAGGTCAGCCTGCAGTAACCTTCCTGTATTTCAGCTACAATAGCAGTGCTGACCCATCAGTTCTCCTGAAACTGAGACCATGGCAGTGCCATACATAGCCAAGGACACATACTTTACGAGCTTTTTAGTCACTAAAGTTAATTACATAAAGACCTTGTGTTATGCGTGGTACTTTGCCAAATTTGCACTGGTTTTGAAAGATGACACAAATTGCTTCCATGAAAATTTTGAGATAATTTAAAATTAGTGTGTAGTCTGATTAGATCTCCATTAATCAAAGATAGTGATTATTTTGTTAAAAAAGTTACAACTAACGTTTTTGCAGTGAGTTTCTTGTATCACATGAGTTCTGCAAGAGTAATTTCATTAATAATTCAATTCAGCTTTATGTACTGCTGTCTTCATTAAAGAAGTTGGCTACTGACAGCATTTGTATTTAATGTTCTGTTAAGCTTGATTGAGGTGTAAGATTAAATCCAGTCATATCTCCAAGAGGGAAGGTAATAAACTTTTTCTGCATTAGTCAGACTTAAATGCAGCTACAGCTAAGCTACTGGTCAACGTGTACCATGCCTACAGCTCCACGGTAGTCTGAAAAAAAGAATTAGCATAATTAGCTCTGAATGAAGGCTAGAAAGACTGGACCTTGTTTTTTACCAGGTAAAGGCCATCCTCCTTAGTAGCAACCACCTGTGTACGTTGATCATTTTGGAGGGGGGTCTTTTGCCAAATGCCCTTTGGAATCCTTTCTGCACATACAGATGATGCATGTGCACATCAAAGCCACAAGGCAAGCTGAGCTGCCTAAGGAGGATCCCTGCAGAGACAGGCTCATGAGCAGCAGGGGAAGTTTTATGTTGATATGTGAGTGGTGGGGGTTTTGTTTGTTCTCCCTCTTAAGACCAAGAATAACCATCTAAGGTTTGGGAAAAAAAAATTTAAAAAGGAAAAAAAAGTATTGTTATTGAACCTTTTTCTGTTCCCCTTTTCTAAAAAATGATTATTGTTTAACAAGAGAACTTTAATGTTTTACTCTCTCATAACATACTTGATTAAGACCATTTGTTGTCAAATGTAGTGTATAGAGCTCATTTCCTATCTGGACTGTTAGATCAGAACTGATGAGTTGAGCAAGCCCCTGATAGCTTCCTTGATAGTGAAAAGAGAATTTGTTCAAATTTGTGAGTTTGACTCTCGCTTCCTAGACCATCTTTCCTCTGTTGCCAATTTGCTAGTTCACTTCTGAGCCTACCTTTAACATTTCTTCCTCCCTTCCAGAGATTCGCTTGATCACTTTAACCCTTTTATCTTTATTTTTTCAGAGTCTTTGTCTAGAATAATGACAATGCATATGAGTTACCCTTCTGCTTCCATCCTCTTTATTTATTGTACTTTGATGCTTCAGATCAAAATGGAGATGTGCCACGGCCTCTCAGGTATCCTACCCAACAGTTAAAACATCTGTTGCAGAGTTTGGGTTAGGATCTAAAACAAATTAAGCTCCATTACTCTCTGAAGAATGAAAAATAATTTATCATTCTAAAGCCATAGAAGATATAGGGACTTCAGCAAAAGGGAAAATAGATATGACAGTATACTCATAATGACCTTGGTCCATCTGCCAGGGTAATTTTCCTGCCTCGGTAATTGAAATGTATTCAAATGCAATTTAAAGGTCATCAGGGATGCAGGTCCAAGACATAAGCAGAGTTTCTGATCAAAGTATTAAGTATTGTGTTTGACTATTCCTTTTAAGAATGGCTGAAGGACTCTGCCAAATGATAAATTTCTCTTATTTAATCAGGCTTCTTTGTTACAACAAACTTTGACTGCAGCTGAGCTCTTCACTTGAGTCTGGTACTCGATGAAATGCTAAAGGACAGAGGAAGGTCTTCTATCCATAGCTATCTTTGGGTACTGCAGTAAAGTGAACCCTGAGCCAAATCCAGTGCAAAATGATTTTCTACAGAGGAAATAGAGGATTACCTAAGCAGCCTTACTCCGTATGATAAATACAGTGTGAGTAGACATGAAGGATGCTGACACTCATGTCAGTAAATTTGATCCAAAAAGCAGAACTTTCAAAATTTGTATTGGGTGTGCCAGTATCCATTTGGGAAGAAGAGTATGGCTGGAGAAACAGATTGTGCATTAGACATTAAAGAACCAATAAATTAAAAAGATAATTTTCTCTTTAAACAGCCACTTAAGTGTTTTAAGTGATCATGTATACATTTTTAGAAGTGTTTCCTTCATCCAGAATATATAGTTTGGTATAATGAATTATTTTTTACTAATAATTCATTTAGTAAGAATAGAAAATCCAACTGAAAATAAAGAGGTAAAAGAAGAAGAGAAACTTTATTTCCTTTCTATTAGGTATCCTAATTTTTGCCAAAGAAATGAGCTTTAATCTCTTTGACAAGAGCAGGAGTAATACTGCCTTCAGAAGAAAAATAGCCTACTGCAGAGCGGTGAGCCATGTCCCCCCCGTAGCAAATGGCAATATTTTGGTTCTTTTCCAGCTCATCAGTCAAAATGATGGACACCTTGATGTCTTCGTTTGGCAATATGCTTTCACCAACATACCAAGGACTGTCAACCTCTAGCTTTGGCAATCCTAACTAAATTGAAGCAACTCCCAGTCAAATTAAGCCCATGCACGTTTTTACTGCAGCCATTACAAAATCACAGATACCTCTTTTGGTAGCTTGTTTTCCATGGCTAGCCTTCCTTCTGCCATCTCACCACACCTGTCTAAGTGGGTCAGATCTAGTAAGGTATTTTCTTTACCTCAGGTTTTACTATACATCGTTCTTGTATTTCTTATGCCATGCTAAAAGTACTCTCTGCATTAGGAGAGTTCTCTGGGCCATCTATTGATCCTAAGGGAGATGTTGGGAAGGAAGTGAACAGTCTGGTAGGACCTTTGAGCCGTGCAGCTGTTCCCCAGGTCTTCTTCCCAGTGCTGGCTCCATCTCATACCAGGGAGCCATGTGCCATCGTGCGAACGTGGTGACCGTCCCACCTCCACACGGGCTTCGGGCGTGCCCTGCCAGCCCTCTATCACCTCTGTGTGCACCTCTCCCGTCAGGCGTTCCCCCACCTCGTGCTTCAGTTTCAGAGCAAGGATGTGATAAGGTGTTGTTTTGGCATGTAGTGATTGTAAGCAACGATGTCTGAAGGGAGTCTGGGCCCGCCTGAGATACGGCATTTGTTATTTAGCCCCAAATTATATTTAATGTGACTAATGTGTGTGGTCACACCATCACATGTGAACCGTGATCTTTGAAATAAAACAAATCAGATCCAGCTCTGTTATACTGGATCCTCTGAGCTGATATGATGTTGTCTAAATTCATTCATTATTCTGGCTGTGTGGCTGATCCGGCGAAGAAAGGAAGCGTGCACACTGCGGAGCGGCTTACAGAAATGTTGTTTAGAAGGGGCTGTACATATGGAAATTTGTTCTCATTTCTTCTTTTGTGCTCTCCTCTTTACAAATGGAAATGACTGCTTCATAGCCAGTTCTCATTATACATCTCTCCCATGAGGTGTGAAATCGGGACTGGGAGAGATCCCGCCGCCGTGAGGGACTGAAGCCGAATGCCTGCCATCAGGCTGCTCCGCCAGGGCTGGGCCAGGCCGGGGGTGGCAAGGCAGGGCTGAGGTGGATGTGAAGTCAGGGCGATGGCTCTCTGGAGGCTCCTGGTGAGTCTGGTCAGGGCAATGAGAGCCTGCTGGTGCCCTCATGGCCCTGGCATCCATGTAGATCCTATATGTCTTCTGGTGAGGCAATCCAGCAGATCTGCCCCTCGGGGTTGTACAGCAGATTTCAGCTTATCTGCTCCTGCTTTGCATCAGTAGCAAACATGATCCAGGCTGTGAAGTGGCAGAGACAAATGAGTCACAGAAACGTCACTTCATTGCATGTCTGGACAAGGAGACAAGAAGCTAGGTGAACACGGTGGAGCTGATGCGTATAAATGGGTCATTTGCTTCCTTTGGAGAAGCGTGTGTTGGTTTTGAGTGTGATGTGTATGTTAGAGCTACCAGAAGTCTTGTTAAACATTTGCAGCACTGCTTTTGTTATATCAAGTAGAGGAGCAAAGGTGGGAGAGGAGCAGAAGGATAACAACCTGTATCAGGTAATGCTCCTGTCTGACTCTAGTGAGCCAGGAAAGCACATGGAAAGATCACATCTGATTGCACTAAGCTGCGCTTTGTTAAATAAGGTAGTTTAAATATTGGCAACTTTTTAGCAAGACACAGTAATACAGCTTTACTCGGTTGTATTTCAGTGTAAAGGAGCTCATGGCTGTGGCTTTTTTTTTCCTTCTGGAAAATGCAACATACTGCTAAAGACATCACTGAGAAAAAAAGTACATATGGGGGTTCTTTTAGAAATCAAATTATTCCTGTATATGCTTTGCTTCACCAGTATAGCCATCTAATCTGCAAGCAACATTGTGAATGAACCCATCCAGCAGCTGTTTAGGAAGCTTTCTTAAAACAGGAAAGCAAGGAGAGCAACAACAATAACAACATCTGAAGTTTTCATGTGCACTCCTCTGAGCAGGTTACAAAAGCGAAGAAGTGTTGTTATCCTCAGTGCACAGATGGAGGGGCTAGGGCTGACAGACTCTTTTTGATCGCAGTTACCAAGTTGGTACATAACTTTCTCAGATCCATGCTGATCAAAATTCCTTCCCTCAGGTGGTCTCCTGCTGGACTGAGACCAGATGCCAGGAAGGCAGTGTAGGGCTCAGGACACAAGCTCCCTGCAGCGGGCAGTGCTGACAGAAGCTGCATGTTGAGGTAGCTTCCTGGGTATTTCTAATTCTTGTGTTCTGACACAGGTGATAAAGGGATTGCTAGATTTTGCTTCAGATATGCTTCAAGCTTGTGCAGCTCTCAGAGTTAAATCTGTAGTTTTAGATACTCTGTGAGCTCTGTGTCACGGAAGCACACTGCTAATTCACACAGAAAGCAGGGAACGAGGCCTCAAGAACTCACAAGATGTACTCATAAAATCCAGAATGTGTTTTCTTAGAATATACAAGTAAATGGTCTGATTTTGACCTTAAAGTCAAATAAATATTGTTATCTATCAAGTAATTTTACAAATGCTCTTGATGGTGGACTAACGCATTCTTTTGTTCAAAAACAACAACAAAAAACTCAATCTTACCTACAAAGTATCTGTAATTGAACTATTCTTCCCTCAGAGGGTGGTGAGGCACTGGCACAGGCTGCCCAGAGAAGCTGTGGATGCCCCATCCCTGGAGGTGCGTGGTGGTTTGACTCAGGTGGGCGGCCGAGCTCCACCACAACCGCTCTCTCACTCCCCCTCCTCAAAGAGGAATGGGGAGAAAATACGATGAAAGGGGCTCAAGGGTTGAGATAAGGATGAGGAGATCACGCAGTAATTATTGTGATGGGCAGAACAGACTCCGCATAGGGAGATAGTAAGATTTATTGCCTGTTACTAACAAGCTAGAGAAGGAAAACAAAGGAAAGAAACCAAAAGCACCTCCCCCCCCCCCCATCCACCCTCTTCCACCTCCACCCCCGAACGGTGCAGGGGAACGGGGGGGGAATGGGGGTTGTGGTCAGTCTATAGCACTTCTTCTCTGCCACTCCTCAGTCACTCTCATCCCCTGTGCTGTGGGGTCCCTCCCACGGGATGCAGTCCTTGCTGAACTGATCTGGCATGTGCTTCCCACAGGCAGCAGCTCTTCAAGAACTGCTCCAGGTATGGGTCCACGCCATGGGGTCCATCCCTCTGGAGCAAACTGCTCCAACCTGGGTCCCCCACGGGCAGCAGCTCCTGCCCGGTCACCTGCTCCTGCATGGTCTCCTCTCCACAGGCTGCAGGTCCGGCCCGGAATCTGTTCCAGTAGGTGTCTTCCACAGGCCGCAGCCTCCGTCGGTGCAGGACCACCTGCTCCACTGTGGTCTCCTCCATGGGCTGCAGCATGGAACCCTGCTCCACCGTGGTGCTCCATGGGCTGCAGGGGGACAGCCTGCTTCACCATGGGCCTCACCACAGGCCACAGGGGACTTCTGCTCTGGCACCTGGAGCACCTCTCCCTCTTCTTCTTCACTGACCTTGGTGCCTGCAAGGCTGTTCCTCACTCCTCTCACTCTCCCAGCAGCTGCATGGTGCAGAGTTTTTTGTTTTGTTTTGTTTTGTTTTTTTCTTTTTTTTTTTTTTTTTTCCCTTTCTTAAATGTGCTCTCACAGAGGCACAAAATGACATCGCTTATTGGCTCAGCTCTGGTCAGCAGTGGGGCCCTTACCAAACATGGGGCAGCTTCTAGATCTTTCTCACAGAAGCCACCCCTATGGCCCCCTGCTACCAAAACCTTGCCACGTAAACCCACTACAAGGTGCTCAAGGCCAGGTTGGATGGGGCCCTGGGCAACCTGGTCTGGTGGGAAGCATCCCTGCCCACGGCAGGGGGTTGGAACTGGCTGATCTTTAAGGTCCCTTCCAACCCAAGCCATTCTATGGTAATTTTAGTATTTAATTGCTGTGATTATATAAGCTGCAGCAGGGTCAGCTCAGCCTCTGCACATGAGAAGTGCAACAGCTGTTCTATCGAAAAGGGGTCAACCACATACGGCCCTTTTTCTGCAGATAACTTTTATGCAATAATTATATTTCATGCGATATGTCAGCAGTGGGATGGAGGTTGTTCATAGTCAGTGTTTTCTACTGGCTGATTGCCACCTTCGGGCCACACTGTCCTTAAAACTGTGCGTGTTAGCTGCACCATGGGTCCTTTTCTTCGCTGTTTGGTGATGCTGTGGAAACAAGACACAAGTGGAAGTGAGGTAACTGCATACAGCCTGAGACCAACACCATTAAAAACACCTTAAGTCCTGAATTGATTGTTATGGCTTGATAAGCAATGGCAAGATTGCTTGGTTCCCTTATCTATGCACTTCCATCCCTCAGGATGTTTGGATTTCTCTTAAGCGAGGCCTCCAATCAGAATCCTCACTTGTAGTACTAGTGTTATACTGATACAGCAATTATCCCAAATGCCATGTTCCTGTAAATTACTGGTGTGTTCTCAGCCCTTCTCTTCCTGCATGGAGCTGTAACAGGTAACATAATTTTTGTTACACAGAGGATTTCTCGTACAAGGCCTCTGTGCTAAGACATTGCTGTTTGTGTATTGCTCGTGTAGCTGGTTGTAAGTAGTTGTTAAATTTGTTGCACTGCTTGCTTTCTTCTGCTTAACACCATGAGAGACAAGGCAATGCCTTGGTGTAATGATCTAGGAACATAACTGGTTTTGTGGATGAGAAAACTGTAGACTAAAGGTTGTTACAAGTAGGAGTAGGACAGAGAATAACCGATCCATAAATAATATTTCACAATTAAAAATTATTTTTTCATCATTTAAGCATCTTACTTTCATGATGATTCCAGGTTACCTTGTTCAGAAATTGGGCTGGGGAAATAAATTACAGTGCTTAACCATTTTACCCAAATGTTTGCTTCTGGTGATGGGCGGTTTAAATTCTCTCCCTTTGAAAGCCTTGATACATCCTCGATTTCTCAAGGGCTCCCCAGCACTAGGTCTCCAAGGCTACAGTTTTGTTGCATGCAAAAAGGCTGAAATACAAACCTAAATCCAAGGAGGGAGATCCTCGGTTAGGTTGATACAGAAATCTTCATGAAATTCAAGCTCTAGTAAAGGGGAAGTTAACTCGTCCTTCTGCTCAGCCTTTCTTAGCGTGTCATGGGTATCTCTGCTCAGTAACAGACAGGTACTAGGTGCTCGACTCAGGGTTGTGCCAGGCAGCAGCAGTTCGCTCTGCCCTTGGGACGTGGCTGTTCTGGGGAGTTAGCTCCATGTTCTCACATTTCATCGTGCAGCCGTAACAAAAGGACGCTTCTGGCTCTGATGTTTTGATTGGTGTCCGTAATGCTGTCAGCGAATAATTACAAGCGGAAAATACACTAAAATCTTTGCGTTAGCTTTTCATAATTGTTCACAGTGTATTTAAGGAGGTTATTCTGGGAATGCCTGAGCAGACATTTAAGGATAAGCATAGCGTTGTCCTTATTATGCATGGCAAATCAGGTAGATTGCTCTCAAATGTTTTTGTTGCGTGACACTTTGAAGAGGTAGCTCTTTTGCCTTGCTGCCGGGTGAAGATGCATCTTTATTTACAGTGCTGCTTTTTAAAGCTTTTCTCTCTCTTTTTTTTTCTTTAAAAAAAAGCACTATTTCTTATTTTATGTGCTTTGATTTCATGCTAGCTTGGTGCAGTTCCCAACTAAAGACTTGGGAGGAGCAGGAAGGTTGCTCCTAGCATATAGATTCACCCCTTCTTAATCTGGAAACTGAAGATGTTTGGATTTCTTTTCCTTTCCTATTATCAGTTGTGGCAGAAAGATTCTGCCAGGCAGTTTTAAGCTGTCTTTTTTTACTCTATATTCAGGTCCAGCAGTTGCACTGATGTGGTTCTTTTGATTTCAGTTGAATTAGTCCAGAGTCAGCTTGATATGCATGAGACCAGGATTGCAGCCTAAAATCTCAGACTTTTTTCCACTGACTAGCTCTACCAGAAAAACTACCCGTGTGTGAAGTTCTATTTTAAAACACGAGGCAGAGAGCATAACTGCTATGTTTCTTTTGTTCTTTATACAGTATTTCAAGTAAATTACTTGTCAGAATTATGGTCAGGCGATACCTCAGAAAATCAAGCAATGTGAAAAAATCAAGCAATCGTGGTTAGGTATCAGTAAGTGGGGTTTAGCTCCAAAGGCAAGTGCATCCTGTGTGGGTACCCACATCCACGGGGCATTTACCAGCATTTGTAAATAAGACAGCAGTTTTTCAGGTGCATGCTTAGTGCAATGCAAATGGTTTGGGCATCATCACTGAATCATGTCAAGGGGTGCTTTATAAAATGATAGCCCTGTATTTTGAGCTACCTTTGAAATTGTTTATTTGCATCTTATCTAGCTGATCGGAATATAGTGTTTAACATGCTTCCTACATCCCTGACGTAGGTTGAATTGCTTTCTTGTTTAAGGCAGTCCTTGTCAGCAGACAGCTTTCTTTAGTGCCATCAAGCATAAAAGCAAAATTATTCTAGCTATGGTGCAGTATGGATCGACTCTCAATAAGAACAAAGGAAAGTTACAGCTTTTGTGATCTGTATCTGTTTTTCCTGTTTCTGCTAAATGGGACCTGTTTGTGTTATGCCAATGCTCAGAGGCTACAGCTTTCTGCTCTCAGCAGTGCTGATCCTGAGTCGCAGCCATCCTGCACTGCCGATGATGGTCTTTGACTGTTATCTGTCCATTTGCAGTTTTTCTCAGCAGTGATAAGTACTCCTCGGAAAGCCACAGATGTAAGCGCTCTCCAGGATGGTATAATTTAAAATTCACATAAGTAGACTGCTATGTAATACATTGGTTAATGTCCTTAGCTGGAAATTACTTCATGTCTGCTGAAGACGAAGCTTTTGTGGTTACTGCCAATGTACCTGGGTGAGGTTCAGATCTAGACCTGGCAGCTGAGCATTTTGTGCTTTTCAGCCTCGTTCACGGATTCTGTGTGGGACAGCTTCTGAGTCATCCTTACAGTGCTTCCCTGGCTCTCCTTTGCAATGCCCCCTGCTGTACAGTGATGATTTGTCTGAATCTGGACCGTACCCACGCTTGAAGCTGAAGCATCAACACCTGGAATTCCGTAACAATCAGCAAAGTTGGCCTGGAGGCTCCCACGCTGGTCCGGCTTGGCTCTGCTCCCAAGCTCCGCTGTGGACGGAGGGGAAAGATGGGGGAGCTCTTTGCTGGGCTGTAGTAGTGGGGCAAGGTGGCACCTTGAATACAGAGACCCCGTGAATCTGGGCGCTGCTTTACAAGGTGGGGGACGGCTGGGGCTGCAGCTGTGCCCGCGCTGGCAGACTTGTTGTCACTCCTCCACCATGGCACGGGTGAGACTTCATCTTCCCACAGCCCAAGGAGGAGCAGCACGTGCAAGGTGAAGGCTGAAAGCAGCAGCAAAATAACAGTGCTGTGGCTTATGTTCGGGCTTTGTTTGCCGTATGCATTTTTTTTCAACTTAATTCGCTGTCCTCTGCGTACTGCACCTTACCTCGCCATCCTTGCAGCTACCCCTGAATGTGTGCCGGGGGGTGATCTGATATCCCTGGTGCGAGTGCTCCCACGCAACAGCCATAAAACCAGTGAAATGCAAGTGAAATTCCGTGCACCAGGGCTTTTTTCTAGGCATGTTTATTATCAACAGAAGTGTGTGTATAGGTAGCTGAACCCTAAGTATGCAAAAATAAAAATGCTTATTAGTAAAAACTCCTACACCAGGACACAGGCTGTTTTCAGACAGTAACGCTTAGGTTGGCCGTTAATTTAGAAAAGTACCACAGTTGCATTTAAATACGTGAGCAGTAAAAACTAGTAGACTGTTCAATTTACATTTTAAACTCAGGAACCATAATTAGCCCTTAGGCTAAGATTTCAAGGATTAAAAGTTCTTCTGGATTTGAAGAGGAACAGCTACAGCCAGGAGTTATGCACAACCTTGTATTTTTAAGGGCCTGACCTCAAAAGTGGATGATGAAAATAACAATAATAACAAAAAAATGGATCCCCAACTCCTGGAGATTAGGAGGAATTCAAATAATGCACAGACTGCTTCATTGCCAGCTCAGGTCAGCTCAAGCAGCACGTACACAGGTCAGCAGAGACGGGCAGGTTTAAAAGATACCTCAGTAACTGGGACAGGTTACAGCTGGGTGATTAAGACACATGAACAAATTTTCCATGAGTCTAATTATGCCGCTGTACCAACAGTGTAGTAGTAAACTTTGTGTGGATAGGCTGCAGCCATGCAACAGGGGAGCTGCATTGCTTCAGTTAATATCATACATGGTAATTCTCTGCTTTTGGCCCTGCTATGTGATACTGCAGCTTACTTTATTGCAGAGTGGTCATAATTCAACAAATACAGGAGTTTTTCCTGGCCTCTTACCAGATCTGGTTGCATCTTTCCACCTCTAAATTTTGTTCTTAGGATAGGGCTGTAACACAGCACTGCTTAAACAATGCTGCCAGCCACTAATAAACCAGCAATCTGAGGCAATGGCAGAATATGATTAGAAACTGAAGAAGTGGGATATATCAGCATCATGGGAACCGTGAGGCTGGCAGGGCCGTGTCCAGGTGGGTGTTGAACATCTCCAAGGGGGAGGCTCCACAGTGCTTCCATCACCGCACAGCACAGAAGGGCTGCCTGGTGCCGATGGCACCTCCTGTGCTCCGCTTTGTGCCCATGGCCTCTTGTCCTGGTGCTGGGCACCACTGAGAAGAGCCTGGCTCTGTCCTCTTTGCACCTGCCCTTCAGGTATTTATAGGCCTCCTCTTCTCCAGTATACGTATTTCTATATATAAAAGCATGAAAGCTAACTTTACTGAATTCCAAATAGTTCTAATACTTACATAATTGCCTCTGGCTTTTCTTTACACATGGGAGTGGAGTTGTTTGCTATTATGGGTTCCAGTTCAGCAAATATTTCTTAAGCGTTTGGCTTTATTTAATGGATATTAAAATTATTTAAGCTAGCAAACAAAAGCTGTGCATGGGTCTTTTTCTGCACACGGTAATTGAAAATGCCCAGGTTCCTGTCTGGATGAGTTGTGAGTAAAGGGAGGCAGATTGGAAGGAATTAGCATCTAAAGGCACTGTGAAGGGGTTTGTAGAAACCCTCTCTGCAAAGGGTGACTTTGCTATTTACCATCTGAATGCTGCATTCCGAACAGCGTATTGAAAAGCTTCAGAGTATCCTTCAGAAATAACTTCTTAAATATGAAAATTATCATTTAATTCGAAGTCTGATTTAGTATACCTTGAGAGCAGGAATGAACTCTGGGAGAAACAGAGAAGCAGGCATACATCATAACAGCACGACACAGGGCTGCAGGCATCGTGTCTCTGTAGATGCAGTAGCTGGAAAATTTGATGCACAACGCATGGAGCAATTCTGTGCAAACCAGTGGGATCACCTCTGATGGGCTTTGAAGTTAGCAGTCCCACATCTGTGTAAATGATAACAGAGCTGAAGACACGTAGGGCTTACTTTTCCAACCCCCTAAAGGTGGTAACGAGGTGTCGGGCTGCACAGTGCTTGTAAGGCATCCCGTCGGGCATGTCCTGCCGTAAGGGTCCGCAGCGGTCCGCCGGGAAGCGAGGGACAGACCTGAAATTAAAGGTAAATTTAAAAATGCAGAGTTTGCCCTCTGTTTCAGATGTTGGACCAGATCACAGATTTCTTTCAACTAATCTTTAATTTTGAATGTGTTATTTTTCCTGAAAATGAGACAGTTTTACTGATCTCATAAGGATGTTAGCAGTTGTAGGTAAGAGAGGTCTTGGCCTCAAATGCTGGTTTGATTTGGCTTTTTATTCTACCTGACAAATCGGTGCCTGGTCCTCCTCATCCCCGCAGCTGTGTCTCCTTAATCCTTTACAGGGTGGTAGCTTCAGTGTCCTGTCACTGAAGTGTTGTTTAAGGACAGATTTTCCTGAGTGCTGAGTCTTGGCAGCTACTCCCAAGTCAAAGTCACAGTAAGATGTACGCTTCTGAAGTCAAGCTTTTCAAGGGGAGAACCTTTTTTTTTCTTTCTTTTTGTTTCCTGGCTTTTATTGATTTAATAACTGCTCTTGTGTTTTGAAGACTTTTGAGGACTGTGTGGCCAAGTCTCATCTGAAAACAGTATTAAGGTCCCACGGCAAGTAAGGCACTTTTGGGAAATGTGAGATGCAACTACTGCCCCTTCTCTTTGCTCTTACAGGCTGGAGGAAACAAAGTGCCATTTCCTAGCATTTGGACATTTTGTGATAGCTCAAGGGGCCCAACGCATTGCTAGCACGATTCTTTTGCAGTACAGCAGATGATTAGGAAATGTGAAAGAATTTCATTACGGATACGTAATTAAATGGTTTTTCAGATGATCTGAAGTGAGGTAATGAGGACATAACCAGACTTTTGAGAGCTGTGATCCAAGCAACTACTTTTCAATTGAAAGCTTGGTTTTACCCTGCTCTCTTCGATTTAAAATCCAGAATGTGTCAGATACATCACCTTATGTAGATGTTCAAAAAGTATCCGGAAGCATTTTGGAAGAGGAGGCAGGAAATTCAAGGGAAGGGATTTCTTCAAAAGCTGTTCCTGTTGCAGTTAGTTTGTGTTGATTCTGTTTTGAGCACAGAATGAAACCAAGTTTCATATTCCTTACGCTGAAAGGTGAGGACATACCATGTCAAAATGCAGTTTGAAACCTGCAAGGCTGTTGAATAAGCTGTGTGTGACAGAGCAGTGGCTCCTGCCCACGTGGGGTTGGAGACCTCTTTGGGAGGGGGTTGTGTGACAAAGCAGTGCTGCTACCTCAGCACAGGCTTCACAGTCCTCTTCACCAAGAAGTTTGTGTTTGACTGTTGTGAAGCAGCGTACCTGGGTAAGTTGAGAATTTGGTTGTGATTCCACTGATGATTCTCACCCAGCATCCCTTTGTTAGAAGTCCAGCTGTCTGAAAACAATGTGTGTAGGTAAATCTTACAGAATTTGCTAGTTTAGCAAATAGCATATGAATTTGTTCTTAGATTTACAAATAGCATATGTTAGTGAATACTAACTCGTCCTTCCACGAAAAAACATTATGAAAATCTGAGTCATCTCATGAAACTTGGTTTTCAAGCCTAAAATCAAATTACTGATGACAGTCAACAAATTGTACGATTTAAGGTGCTACGTGGCTCGTATTTGAATAGGCAAACCTACCTCAGTCATTTCCTAGGATTAGTACTTAATTTGACCCTAATGATACTGTTTTTAAAAGCGCATTTTATACATATGATTTTGCAGAGAGATGTTGGTCCAGAATGCAGGTATGTGTACTTCTGAGTGGAGTTTGAAGGATGTTATGGGGTGGATGACATTTTCTGTACAAGGATGCAGGGATTTAGGGTGAAAAGGTAAAGCTGGAGAGCCACCAGAAAGAAGAGCCCGTGGAATTGTGATTTCAGGGTAAGAGCAGAATGAGGGAGAGCAAAAGGTCTGAGGAAAGAAAATAACATCACGGTGCTGGCCCAGGGCAAAAAGAATGATTTCCTTGGAACTACAGATCTGAATGCATCAATAACTTCTGGTTGCTTGGGTTTATGTGGAGAAACTGTTAAAGCAAGGAAAAGGCTGCTGTGAAGATGCCTTGTGAGAGAGCAGCTCATGCTGCTGTCTGACCATGGAGGTCACACACGAGGATGACACGCAGGTCATTGGCATCAGAAGAAATGCCAGACAGAATCTGAAAGGACATCCTTGCTGGGTTAGTGTTGCTCGACGTGTCCTTCCCAAAACGTCACCTTCTGGAGACAAAGTTCTTCAGCCTTTTCATCAAGTTCATCTTAGCTCCAGTCATGAAGTGGAACAGAGAGGTGAAAGCAGTTTAAAGAGCCCTGGCTTGCTGCGGGCTGTCCTTGGGTCACTTTCAAGTTGTGGATGCACTTGCGCAAATCTGCACTGAGTGACTTGTTTAATTTAGGACTGTGTGGAAGCAGAACATGATGCCTGTGTTTTGCTGACTTACAGTGGAGGTGCCATAGGTGTTTCCCCACACCCTGCAGCAGCGCACGTGCTTCCTGTAGGGCAAGGAAGGGCCTGCAAGGCAGAGGTGCCCCCTTCCTCAGCCCAGCTCTGAGAGGGCTGCCCCTTGCCCCTGCAGCAAGAAGTGCTTTGGGGTCTGTGCGGCTCCTCCTAGAACAGCTGTAGCAAGAATAAATAAAAAGCTCTTCTTCTCCCTCTCCCATAGCGGGTGACTTTGTCTCCCCCCTTCCTTTTCAGCTTAATTAGATCGGGAGGAGATAAGCTGCCGAATGCAGTCCCCGACACCTGTTGCTGTACGGGAGAAACTCCCTGCCTTCCAAGAGGATTACCACAGGCCTGATTATAGTGCCATGAGAGCCCCATAAACCCATGTCGTGGGCACTGAGAAGGAATTTTATCTTAAGTCCAAGGCATCTAGAAAAGATTTCCAGTGTGTACCTACATATCCTGCCAGGGTCTCTTATAACCAGGATTTAATGTACTGGCTTGCGATAACAACCAAGTCACAAGGACTGCTGCTGGCGCATTTTCTGTGTGCCAGGTCTTTAAAGTATTACAAAAAATGCTTAATATCTATCTAGCAAGGTTTCCAAAAGTACCCTTTTTGAAAACCAAAGCAAAAAAAAAAGCAGCTCTAGAGCCTGTCGTCTTTTAACTTGCTGTCTGTCTGCGCAGAGCAGACAGCAGAATATTGCTTCCAGGAAAGGGATGGGTTTATTGCATCCGTTGACATGCTTTCAAGCTAAATGTTACCAGAGAGAAAGCACAGCCAGGCTTTAGCTTGCTATTGAAGGTAAAACCCAATCTACACTAGCGTCATGTCGCCGAAGGAACTAAGCTAGTTCGTTGCTAAAAATCCCTTTGGAGATACCTCAGCAGTTTTGTTTTGTGAAACAAATAATTAAACGAGAAAGTGTAATTTTGCTTTAGGGTGTTGTGAAGAGAATTGATGAATATTTGCAGATGTCTCAGTGAAAATCATTCCGGTCCCATGACTGTATTTCACCATGAAACAAGGACAGAACAATGAAGAGATTCATGAAACACACAGCTCTTCACAGGGGGAAAAAATAACTTTTTCTAGCTCTATTCCAGGGTCAAACATTGCACTGCCTGGGCGCTCTGGGTGCCCAGGAAGGCTCCCAGCACACTCAGTCCCCAGAAGTGCGGGGCAGAGCCCGAGGCAGCCAGCCCTGCTGGGGACAGGCTGTTAAGTCAAGGGTCACCAAGACGGGAGCACAGTTCAGCAGCACCCAGTCTGGAAAGGGCTTGAAGCCTGGACAAAGCCAGCCTGCAAAATACCTCGTGAGCATGCCCTCAGAAAGAATGGTTCCTGCGTGCTGTGTTGTGGAGAGGCTGTGTCTTCTCTCCATCCCTTCTGCAGCCCACTGAGGAACCTCATTTCTGCCAGCAGGCTCCTCCGATCAGAATTTTCTCCATATGGGAGCACAGAACCCTTCTTTTGAAAGTAGCAGTTGTTGGTTCAAGGATGGCATATGGAAAACCAGTCAAACAACCAGAGTTCCTATGTTGACAATGACAAAGAAAGCAAAAAAAAAAAAAAAAAAAATCAAATACCTTCCTCCCTTTCCCTTCCCCTCAACAAGACATTAGGGCCTAATGTTGGGGCTTTCATCCTGTGAGTTCGAAAGTGGGGCTGGAGAAAATGAGCAGAGGAGGAAAAGTACCAACAAAAGCAGCTTCATTTATCTGATTCAGAAATCTCCCGATACAGGTTTTTCAGGTGACCTGCAACTGCCCTGGGAAGGGGTTGGCCTTTTGGCTTGTGACCTCCCGCTGCTTACATGCTTAGCTGTTAAAAGCTCCAGTGAAAAAGGTGACTTCCACTAACCAGAAGTAAAAATAATGACAAAATGTGATGACATTTCCCCAGCAGAAGTTTTATATACTAGAGGAGTGTTTCTTTTTTATTAAAAAAAATAAAAAATAAAAACCTAACAAGTACAGATCAGTCAAATAGGGCTGTCTGTTCTGCACTGGCACGGTGTATTCTGACCCCATTAGCTGTTACTGGGCTGCATCAATTCCACACCCGGCTGCAGGGCATCCAAACCAGCCTCAATCAGAGATTTCTCCAGACTCTTTCCCCAGGTAGCTGGATTTGTTCTGATTTCTAATAACCTGCATTACGGTGATGCATGCCTGCGTGCATAGCAAGCACTGTAGCCAACATAAAGCATCGGGATGCATTCAGGGATCTGCTTCGTGGACAAACCTGCCACAAAGGAGAGGAATGAAACAGACCTCTGTAATTCAGCAAGTATCCTTCGGAGGCATGGAGCAGGAGTAAACCTGAACCAGTTCCCTGAAAACGGAAAAGACTGCGTCTACAGAGGGTCAGGCATCCTCTGTATTTCTAATATACAATCGATGTTTTCCCTTTTGCATTCTGTGGGTTGGCTCTAGTTGTAATACTGAGTTGCTAATAAAATTAATTGGAAGCATCGTAAGTTGGTCATCCCGAAAGTATTTCCGTGTGAAGCAGTCATTAATTATTCTGACTAGGATTGTCTGTCGTTCTACTTGTAGGCTGGCCATGGGCTACTCTGACTGTCCTCGGATTCCTGTACTGCTACTCTCACGTGGGAATGGAATGGGAAGGCACGTACGCTGTGAACCGGGGGTGACACGGAGCAACGAGTTCCATGGCAGCTTACACATCGATGGTCTTCTACACTGGACGTCTTACCCGCAGAAGAATGTGCCAGACCAAGTACTTGGTCAGTGTGTTAAAACTGAAAGCTCATTTAGTTCCTTCCGGATGGTGAACTCAGGAATTTAACCAGAAACACTAACGGGCTCTAGGAAGGGTGGGGAGAAATTATGAAGCATCTTGAATGATGTTATTTTTATAAAACAGCAAGTCTGTGACTGTACACTGAAAGCGTGCACCTCAGAATATGTATTTCACATATGATAAAGACTGCTTTTATTTCTTCCCATGTTTTGCTGCCTATTTTGACGTACTGAAGAAAATTCTTTTTTCCTACATTGCACAATTCAAAAAAAAAACCCTCCAATCTCTCTCAGCTTCTGTCCAGGGGCACACAGGGCTGTGCCCTGCACTTACATTACTTGTGACAGGCAGGATGCTCATCAGTTCTTTTTGATTGCTTTCTGATTTAAGGTAGAACATTTTTGGTGTTCTCACTGCTTGCAGTTTTTCAGCCTTAAAGCACTTTGTGCTTATTGTAGCAAAGTCTGCTTTTTCTCTTTAATTTCTTCATTTAAACACTTTTTTTTTTTTTTTTGGTAGTCTTAGGAATGTTTGTGTGTGATCATTTAAAAAGAGGAAGGCAGGCTTTTAAAAAAATAAAAAAGCAGCTTTTATTTTTAAATCTAACGTGACCTTACAGCTCCTTGGGCTTTAAGTGCTCTCTGCCTTGGGTTAGCACTAAGGCGTGTAATGTTACCTCTGTGATGGAGCGAACCCCACCTTCAGGGGAGCTGGTGTCTGCCTCTGGTGCTTTTCTATGGAAGGAGATAAGCCAGGGCTGACCGAATGGTAGGTCTGCTGCATCCGCTGCTGTCCAGGCAATCAGCTCCTGCAATGTTAAAGATGGACGAGGAGCAGCATTGTAAGAGCTTTAAAAAAATTAAAATATAAAGAGGATTGTCTGTTACAGTGGCACCAAATGAGCCAGAGCTCCGTGTCCTTTGCCCGCAGCCAGACCTGTCACAGCAGCATCTTTGCTGAAGCACGGGCTTGCCCAGAGCTGGCGAAGTTCTGCCTGCCTGGTTGCGAGCCTTAAGCCTGCGAGTGCCGTGGCACGTGCTGCTTTCCAAGGGAAAGGAGACCCTACACACCTCGGGTACAAGGGGCGTCTCCCAGTCTGTTCCTTTTAGTCAGCCTGAAGGCCTTTATTGTACGTGGCTAGGCTTTCCTTCAGGCACAGAAAAAAGCCACCAGCCCTGGAGAAGAGCGCTGCTTCTGCTGAGAGCAGCTCCTGCACCCGGAGCAGCAGGACTCCTCTCCAAACTTGGTCCATGCCTCCGGCAGCCCCCCCAGCCTGTTGGGAGGCACAGCTGAGTGTCCTGACCTCCATCACACCTGTAGCTTTGGACAAGTCTGATCGAGATCATTCCTTCAGCAAGAAATTCAGTCCCTGAGATAGGCTTCAGCTCAGAGCCTGCATTTCCGATGTCTCTGCTGCTCAGACGTACAGCACACACCTTTTATCCCCTTCATTTGTTGCTGCAGAAATAAGGGCAGAGTATTCATCTCTCTGCCCATCCAGAGACCCAGCCTTTCCCTTACTGCTTCAGAGCAGAACCTCCAGCCCTTTATTTTTGGGGAAGGATTTTTCCACGGTGCAAATGCAGTTATTTCCCTTGGAGGTTATCTCTAGGAGATACGATGGACTGTTGAAAATAAGACATACCATGCGTGCTGCCCGGCCAGAGACAGGGCCCTCTGGATTGATTTATGGTGATTACAGGGATCCTCTCAGCCAGAGAAGTGTTTTGCTCTCAGCCTGCGCATTTTCTAAAAAGGTCTGCAATTGGCCTCAGCTTTGGAGTAGCACTGAGCTAAGGGCAAGAACCTCCTGAAACTTAATTCAGACTTTGTAATTAAGTGGAATTAGCATTGGAGTGAAAAGTCATGAGTCTGTTCCTCAGTCTGATCGATTACCATTACTGCATGACACGAGTGGCTGCTGAGTGATGGGATTCCAATTTGTCTGCGTGCAAAGCGTCCTGCTCTAACATGGCAATGACCCCGAAGGTCAGCTAGATGATGCTTCCTTCTAAAACAAAATTGTTTTTTTATATGTATTTTTTCAGTGCTTTATACGTCTTCCCTAACTTTGTATCCTTTTCTGTTTCAAAACAATAAAAAACAGCTGGTTTGAGAACTGTGTCTTAGAAACCTCCAGTTTGGCATAAGAGAAGTAAGTGCTTCCCTGCCACTTAGAAACGCTCCGGTGCGCTGGCAGCCTGCAGGCTGGGCGCAGTTCAGGCAGGTTGTGTTCGTCCCCCTTGTGCACGTATGGGTTGTGCATCTCCTGATGGGGCGAGTTTAAAAAGCAAATACACCTTTGGTGTATCAGCCACGGTGACATTTCAGTGTATGAAGCTTCTGTGAGCGGTCAACACGAGTACGATGGAAGTAAAAGGAAGTGAAATGATGCTTCCCTTTATAACATCGCTAGTCTGGTCCATAGGCAAAAGCATGAAGATTGCTAGCACAATTTAAGAAACAGATACTATTTCTTAAATATTTGTCATCAAGGAAGTAAATAAATTTCTTCACTGTCAGTCTTTCCAGAGGTTCCTTTTCCTGCTACTTTGAAGTATTTATTTCACAAACAAGCCCCCTCACAAGGTTTCTGATCCATCCTGCTTTTTGAGTACCGGTAGGCAGGGCATGAGGCTCGCCTGGTCGTCCAGACAGCTCCGTTAAGAGCACAGGCAGTGCCTGAAGCACTCCAGATGTGTGTAGTCAGCTATACCTTCAGCTTGAAGGCACGTTCCTCAGCATGACCTGCACATTTTCGTTATCACGTGGTGTCTGCTGGTATTGAAATTAGCTGGTAGCCAGAAGTGCCATCCTCCGTGTCCTCTGTGGTGGTCCCAGGGAGGTGGGAGTCTGAAGAGGACTGGGAGAGACAGAAGTAAAGACCCCAGTGGCCAAAGGAAAAAAAAAAGGGGGTGGGGGGAGGAGGAGAAGATGACTTCCAAACACCAAGGAAAAGCTGGTTACAGGCCCTAGGAAACAGTTGACCATTCCAAAGTCAGACATTGGCCATTTCAAACCAAAGAGGAGGCAATTGTAGGCTGGGGGAGGCAGGGGCACTGCTGCTGGTAGCCCTGGAAAGTCTCCGAAAATCAGAGACTGCTGTGACTGAAAGCGCCAAGTGGTGGCTGTGAAGCAGCCGGGCAGGCGCGTGATGCCTGCCGACAAACACAGGTCAACAGCGACTGTGGCAAGCATGCCTAAGCAACCAGCAGGCATTGCATGTACGGCTTTAGCAGCTACCACAAAGCTGTAGCAATCAAGTCACGCATGCATGTATGCGTTCATGCCCTACCCCCTACTTGGTTAACAAAGTGCTCACAGCCACAATTATTACTGGGGGTGGCAGGATTACGCTAAGTGGCTCTTTCTCTAATTCTGCATTGATTAGAGGGCAAGCGAGGCTTTGCTCACGTATCTTTTTCACATCTCAGAGCTAAAAGCAGATTAGTCGGAATAACCAGCTTACCACAGGTCATAAGAAAAACAGCTTAACTATGAAAACCTGCAGCAATTTTGTTATTAGTCATAGCAGTCGCACGGTGCCTCTCCTTTCCCTTGCACACCCGCTCCATTTCCTCCGTCACTGCTGCCCCTTGAGCCGGTGGCAGCTCACACTGGCTAACGGGAGGCTTACCTTCCCCAGGCATGCTGGCGTGATTTTCCTCCAGGAGCTGTGAAGAGCGAGGGGATTGCTATGCACGGTGTGTCACAGCTTCTCCTGCCTGTGCTTTATAGTCAAACACCCCCCCGCCCCGGTAGCTCTGCCTGTTATTGCTTTGCAAAATAACTCTCTCCACGCACAGCCGCTTGTTAGTCGAGTCATATATTTTAATGCAGCAGGGACAGCTGAAATATTGCTTGCCACAAAGCCTGTGAAGAACTCTGCGTCTGAAACACCTGTGAGGCATGAGGGAAGAGCTGCATCACAACATGTTTCTGCTTGCACCAAGAGACCTCAGAGCGGTCTCGCCCCTCCCAGTGCCCCTCCGGCTGGGGTGCCCGGGGCGCTGTGTGCCCCTGCTGCCATTTCAGCAGTTTCACCAGTAGCTGCCTATGGACAGGAGTCTTGGCTAGTTACTTGTGGAAAGAAGATGAAGCCAACTGCTCTGCTCGAGTTTTCCACTTTGAGCAAAGCAGATAATGCCATGTGAATGTCCTGCTAACACCGATCGGTGTCCCAGCCGTGGTGGTGCAAGTCACCTGCTCCTGAGCTTACTGTTGGTGGACCATAGGCTCAGGCATCCATTCAAGGAAGCTCCCCCAGCCCTCCAGCCTCCTGTCGGCATTGCTGACCTTGGAAACTGCTGCTCCAAGAGGAAACGGGCTCTTGCCAACAGAGAAAGTGTCACAGTGGGAACTGCACGGCAGCATTAGGTAAGGGAATCCAGCATATGGATACTTGGAAAACCTCCTCACTCCTTATGCTGGGAGTCACAAAGCTCTGGATGACAGCAAATAAAGCTAACATGAGCATTTTAACAGGCAAATTTAGACCACAAATTGGGCTACACCACTCTTCATCACAATCAGGGCCAGCTGGGTCTGAGTGTAAATAAGCTTAGGCACTGGTGTACCAGTTCCTGTCAGAAATGGGTCAGACAAAAATGGGGTACCTGTGGCATATGAATTCATGAGTGACATCCAGAATACAGGTAACAAGAATACATCACTATCTACAGGGATTTAGGAAAAGCTTTACATATGGTTGGGCAGCTAAAGTGAATCACTGCTGACAGATGCATCATGCAACCACTGAAAAATTAAAGTTTACTGAAGAAATAAAACAGAGACATGACTTTGGTTACAACCTGTGAAGTTTAAATTGCACCAGCACTCCCTCTAGATATTTCTTGACAAAATTAATTAATTTTTATGGACCAGAGAACTGATATCCCTGCACTAGTGCATTGGCGTTTCCAAATTAGATGGCAAAAATAGAACAACTGGAAACGATATTTGAAGCCCAGAAACATCCACACCATTGGTGAAGGAATTTAAAGGGAAAAATCCTAAGGAAAGAAGAAACGGCAGGTGATTTTTTTAGGCTGCTGCTGGAAGAGTTAAGTTTGTTTTAAATGCACAGGTAATGTAGGAGGATTACCTTATAGTAATCCAAATTTCACAGAAATAAAAATACACATTTACGAGACAGTTTTTTTCAGTGGTATTACTGCTAATTTATAGTTATGGGTTTCCTTGTTCTTGTGATGGTAGTAGTTGTGCTGAGGTGGCAGTTTGCGCTGAAATTACAGGCTAATAATGGTCATCTGGTCACATCTCTGCTTCAGGCTACTTCAGCAACCATTCAGCCGCCTTCCCCCCAGCCTGGCATCCTGCCCCAGGGCCGCCCCTTCGGTCGGGGTCAGTTCTCGCTGCAAACGCAGAGACTGGCGCAGCCTCGGGGCTGCCCTGGCTCACGTCTGCCCGGGGCAGGCTGCCTCAGGGGCGAGCCACGCCACTGGGGCTGGGCTGGTGAAGGCCTTCCCTCCGTACCCTGCCTGCGCATGGCCTTGCCGTGGGCCCCACGCTAAAATGCCATGTGGCAGCATCGTAGTCAGCCCCACTGGGGCTCTGCTTTACTGCAGGCCCATCGTGAATCACACTATGAAAAGACAAAACACGGGAGAAAGGAACATGGAGAAAACCCCCTGTGGGTTGGGCTCGAAGGGTTGTAGTAAATGGGGTTACTTCAGGCTGGCGGCCTGTCACTAGTGGGGTTCCGCTGGGCTGCATTTTGTGGCCAGTTCTCTTCAACGTTTTCACAAGTGACTTGGATGTAGGACTAGAAGGTGTTTCGAGTAAGTTTGCAGATGTTACTAAAGAGGAAAGCGCTGTCAACTCTGTCAAGGGTGGAGAGGGCTTGCAGAGATCTTGACAAATTACAGAGCTGGGCAGTCACCAACATGGTTTCAGGAAGCTGTTTTTAACTCCTTCAAGCCCCAAACAGGCTGGAGCCCCCAGTGCTCCAGATAGCAATGCCCCAGTGGTAGCCCAGAAGGTCACCAAGGACATGTGAGCAAGTGAGCTCTGGGTCCTGGCCTCAAAACTCATTAAATGAGATGTCTCCTGACCCACACTTGGCATGCCACCATTGGTGTTTCTGTCTAGACTTTGCAGCCTTTGCTCAGGTTATTTATTCTCAGAGTTCCCCAATCTGACCAAATCCTGTCAAACGCTTGTGAAAACTGAGACCTACCAAGGATTTTCTGTATTAAGTCCTGCTTACCTTGACTGGTTATGACAATAATTAATAATCAAAAACAAAATTAATAACCAAAAACAATTGCAGGTTAAATATGAACCCTGACTTGTTATACAGGTTCTTAAAAGTGTGTAAATCATCCAAAATACAATACTGTATTTCTTCCCACTCAACCACAGATGGCAATCACCACTACTAAGGTGAGATGGGGCCAAGGTGCCGCAGGGGAGGGATGTGACACAGGGTAAGCACATGCCTGTCATTGCATGTCGTGAAGAACCCTTGCTCAGATGGCACGCCTTCCAAGCTGCCTGAAGGGGCTTCAGACCTCACCTGCCAGCTCCTGAGAAGCTCTCTGCTTTCACTTGGAGACCTAAAGATCTTAGTTCTGGAAATAATTCAAGGTATTCACTGCCTGCCCCTTGCCTGCCCTTTAGCGTCTGACATCTCCCTTCAGTTTGCCAAAGGTACTGTCATCCCACAGGTTAACCAACATAGTGGAGCCGTTTTTAAAATTCTTGTTATCCTAAAAATGAAAGGTGGACAGGGTTTACCAACAAGGGGATGAAAGCTCATGCCACCCATGCGTATTGTTGGAGATCCAGGGGTGTGCCCAACCTCTACATTTGGCACAGCAAGCAATAATCTATTACAGGCCTCATGTTCAGAGCACTGACAGCTAGAAACATGCATTTAGGGTCTATGATTTTGCTACATGATATGCTTCTTCCATTTACTGCCATGACCCTAGGCTCTTTTTACACCTGGTCACCTGCACTAAAGTCAGAGCAACCAGCCTGCAGCTGCTCCGAATGCCTGACTACAGATGTGTTATTTGCTGCTCACAAATGAGACCTGACCACCCCAATTTTACAGATCCATTTACAATTCTCTGTGCCTGAACTGTAATTTCATGCAGTAGTTCATGTACAGTTTCTGCACAGTTGCCTAATGGGTGCTTTTTTCAATTTAGCTTTCAGCTGAGCTGTTTCAGTTTCCATTTGTCTCCATGCTTCCAGTAGCCAGGTTCAATATGGATGCATGTGCAATAATACTGTGCTGAAGGAAAAACAAAACAAATAATTTATTTTGGCCCGGGGCTACATACAGATTATCTTAACTCTCTTTCTTATCCTCATGCCACAGCTGACAATTCTCAATAAACTTTCCTGTTATCATTAGTTCTGAAATACCTTCTGCTTCATGTGAAAGTTAAACTCACACACACACACAAAATACTGGAGAGGTTTGAAAGTGATCTGTGTTTCCCTTTCTTGTAAGCCACCGCTTGCAGAGAGCCGATTCTTGCCCAGCAGCTGGGCCCGCAATAGCTGCCGGGTTTAATACCGCACTCAGTGTGCTGCTGCTGCACATTTCTCTCCAAATGGTGACCCCTGCTGAAGAACAGGCCTTAGTCCTCCGCGTATGGAAAAGCCACACTCGATGTGGATCCTCCAGCAGTTTCCTTCTCCCCAGGTTGTGTATTTCAGCTATGAGGAGGGGATGTGAAGGCAAATACCCGTACCAGTACCCACATCCCTTCAGATTCACATCTACAAATGCAGTGATGGTCTCAGGGGCAACACGTCCCCCCAGGCAGGCATTAACAGCAAAGACGTGCCTTCACGTCATTCCTCACCCAGAAATGTTCATCTCTGATCATTTTAAGGAAAACTGTAAAGTGACTAAATCAAAAAGAAGAGAAAGAAAAAAGGAAAAAGAAAAAGATAAAAAAGAAAAGATAAAAGGAAAGAAAAAGAAAAACAAAAAGAAAAGGAAAAATAAAAAGAAAAAAAAAGGAAAAGAAAAAAAGAAAAAATGAAAGAAAATGAAAAATTAAAAAAAAGAAAGAAAACAAAAAAGAAAAAGAAAAGAAAAAAAAAGAAAAAGGGAAACAGAAAGGGAAAGGGAAAGAAATGGGAAAGAGGAAGAGAAAGAGAAAGAGAAAGAGAAAGAGAAAGAGAAAGAGAAAGAGAAAGAGGGAAAGAGGGAAAGAGGGAAAGAGGGAAAGAGAAAGAGAGAAAGTAAGTGAAAAGGAAAAGGGAAAGGAAAGGGAAAGGGAATGGGAAAGGGAAAGGAAGAGGGAAAGGGAAAAAGAAAGAGAGAGAAAAATAAAAAGAGAGGGAAAAAAAAGAAAAAATAAAAAAGAGCAGAAACTGTGGAGAACAAGAGAAGTATGTCAGCTCACAAGCAAGCTCTCCATTCCTCCATCTGTACCAGGTGGGATTTCTAGGGTGAAAAGCTGAGAAGTTGCCCTCATGGACAAAGATGCTGAAGTTAAGCTTGTTTTTAAACCTACACCTGTGCCACGGGGGGGAGGTACTTAAATTTGACCATGGCTGTGCTGTAGGAGGGCTTGAATTTGACCTTGATTAGGAAGGAGGAACAAGAATGGAAAAGGAAAGAGGATTAAAAAAGACAGCCCTGAGCATGTGTATTTTGCAGCTGTACCTGTGCACAGGCATCCTCATATTTGCTGCTGACAAACACGTTCGGAGTTTGTTTACTCTGATGCCGTCTCTGGCTCTCTCTGGTTTTCAGTCTTTCTGTCTTTCAGGAACAGGACAGGTTATTTCCCCCAGCCTCTTCATCCCATCACAGAGGCCGTGCTGAATTATGATGAAGGGAGCAGAAATGCAGGTGAACAATGTATGTTTGCTATTTTTTCCCTCGGCCCTATGCCTGTTGCCATCAGCCCCCTCCCACGGCTGCCAGCCCTGAGCACCACGGCAGCCCCACGTCCCGGCCGGCCCTGCCTCGGTGGCACACCAGGCAGGCGGGGGCACAGCAGCAGCTGCAAAATGGGAAGTTTGCCGTGGCCAAATGAGATAACGCTGCCTCCCCAGCAGCTGCAGAAAGTGGGCGAGGGGTGCCTGGCCAGGATGGGACGTGAGGGAGGTGCTGAAGGAGGTCGTTTGGCCTGGCACAAGCTCCAGACCAGAGCTCTCCTCCAGCCACCCACCATCAGGTGTCTTGGAGGTGTTGCCCTTTGCATGCGAGCTTGTGATAAAGCAGAAAGAGCAGGCCCTGCTTTTACTGCTGAGGGAAGTCAGACTCCATCATGTGCACGCTGAGGCCTGGACACGTTTCCCCTTGTGCAGTCTCTGCCTGCCAGAGGTGGGCTGACAGAAATCTCAGGAAGTTCAACAAGAAGTTCAGGGTCCTGCACCTGGGGAGGAACAACCCCAGGCAGCAGGACAGGCTGGGGGCCACCCAGCTGGAAAGGAGGAGACGAGGACCTGGAGGTCCTGGTGGACGCAGAGGGGAACACAAGCCAGCAATGTGCCCTTGTAGGCTGATGGCACTCCTGGCTGCGTTAGGCAGAGTATTGCCAGCAGGTGAAGAGAGGTGGTCCTTCCCCCCTCTCGGTGTTGGTGAGGCTGCACCTGGAGCACTGCATCCAGTTCTGTCCCCCGGTACAAGAGATGTACTGGAGGGTCCACGGTAGGGCCACCAAGATGATCTTGGTGGGGGCTGGCAAGGGAGGGCAGCAGGGATGGGGAACATTGTCCAGGCAGTGCTATCCGTCCCTGCGGTAAGTCGAGCTTGCGACACCACCGGGGAGGCTGCTGAGCACACAAGGAGCCTGAGCAAAGAGAAAAACTGAGAGATCAGAAAATGGGAACAGCAGCCTTTAGAGACCTCAGGATGAAATAACAAAGTACATCCCTTCACTCTGTTACCTTCCCCTGTTCCAAGTACAGGGAGCACAGTACATAACATCAGACAAAATAAAGCTGAGACTTTCATGCTGGTCAGTGAAATAGTAGCAGCTGAATATCCTGTCACAGCACACACTGCTGTGGATGCAGAAATGATGGTACAAATAGCTTCTCCTTGTGCTCCTTGGCTGTTGCTGGTACGGTTTAGCCTCGGCCCTGTAGGCTGGAAGCTTACGCTTTATTGCTGTTCTTTTGCAGATTAGGCTCACAGTCCCATGAAGTATTGCTGTACAGGTGACAGCAGCGCTCACCAGACCCACCAGGCTGAGGAGGCAATGGGCTGGGGTCATGCTGCAGAGAATGAAGCACAAGCACAGGTGCAAAGCTCACAGGGTGTAGGCTGACATCCTGAAGAGTGACATCCTGTGCACACACACCCAGGCCGGCTGCTGGTCACAGGAGCAGTGATCTTGGTAAGGATTTGCCTCACCTGGCCCAGGCTGGAATCCACAGCGCAGGGTGCTAGGGCGGGTGCTCCACAGAAAACCCGCCTCCAGCTTCCAGCAGCCCTGCAAGCGTAAATGCTGGCTGTGCTGGCAGGCAGCAGGCCGAGGTCTGAGGAAACAACCTGAACCATTTACAGCTAAAACGGTAACACCAAACTGCTCTGCTGGTAGCACTCCACACACAGAGCAACAGGAGCAAAACGGTGAGACAGAATTTCCAGAGAGGAGCTTAGAATCCCCTCATTGCCCTCATACACATATATTCTACACAGAGAAAAGCACACCAGGCGATTCTAATGTATAAAATAGTTTATTACTATAATAAATAAAATTAAACTTTTTTTTTTTTTTACAAATATTATTTGTGCTTGTTTAAAAATGTTGAACAGGGATATCATTAATGTAGGTGGCTGCATTTCTAACTGAAACATTCCCAAACAGCGTGTATATGTACGTACACACGCTGTCTATCTACTGGCAGCTGCTTTGCTGACCACAAAAATAGTATCTACTTGTTCTCTTTGTCTAGTCATGCTTCATTGAACAAAGTGACAAATGCCAAGAAAAAGAAAGGAGAGTATTTGGTGGATTTCAGAAAGGATAAAACCAAGTGAAATACATTTAAAAGCGCCAAAGCGACTGCATTAACTGCATATCAATAAAGTGTCCATGCAGTGGTGGCTAAATATTGAAACGCAGACAGGTTTCCAACAGATGTACAAATATTGATTGTATGTAGGTACAATAATATAACACATTCATTAGAAAACTTGGTATTTCTTTATATAGCAGTTCATCCTGATACAAGATTATTGAACGTCTTTCATCTACAGCTAAAATGATTCTTTTTCTATGTTAGTGGTCACAGATTCAGTGGGAAGAAGAAAAAAGGACAGTAGCCTTTCGGAACAGAGAGTGAAAACCCCAAACTGTTTTGTTAACACCAGGCATTTAAAACCAGCTACAGAGATGTCCTGGGATTACACATCAAATATGTTTACACAACACTCAACAATCAGCTTGAAACAAATTACAGTCACAGGTAAATTCACATTAGCGTTGTTGAACTGTAAAAAAAATCTTCGAAACAAACACTTCCGTGGTATGACGGGCTGGCTCCCTGATGTACAAAAGTGTTCAGACAATAATTACATATCTTGGTTTTGTAAGGGGAGAGGACTATTGGAGTAATTTATTACACTAAGAAGAAGGCAATAAGTGGAGAAATAAATGTGATTACCAACAAGTGATTTCCATCAGATTTAGAAAGCTAATCAAAGTGCTTTGTCTTTAGGCAACATTGTAAATACTACAGAACATTAAGAAGGAAGGAGAATGGAATCACAGTTTGAATTGTGTCACTTATGAAAGGGTCTTAAGGCTAAATGTTGTATATATCTTATTGCAAAAAGCTTTAGTTTCATTTAATTGAATCAACGCTTGCCACAACAATGTGGTCAAAACTATGTCTGATTAAAGGATGCAGTAATCTACTGTACCTCACCTCAAATTTCTGGAGCTTCCCTGCACGGGTCTCTCTCTACAAAGTTTGTCGTAATGAATCAGAAGTGCAGCTGAAACACAGACTTTGTTATTGCCAAACACCCACAGGAGACTACGTGGAAATGAAGAATTCAGAAGGTGCTCACCACCTAATACCAGGACAAGAAAGCAGAGGTGCGGTGGCTGCGTGCCACGCGAGAAGGATAGGCTCAGCACCTTTGAGACATCCCCTGGCACCAGGAAAAAGAAACCCGCCTGTTCCACAGTCCCTCTTGCAGGAGAAGCCGTGAGAAGCGATACCAGGGCAGCTGAGCTTCAGAGACGTTGTGAGGGAGCAACAAATGGTGGCTTATGAGCCATATTCCCACCACCCATGATACAGCATTTTTCCAGTGTCACACGATTTCCTTTTCCTATCACAGCACCTGCCAGATCTTCTCTCAGTCACAGCTAGCCAGACTAACAGGATAAAGTCGAGGCCCGCTAGAGAAACCACAGGTCTTGGCCTTAGAAATTCAACGTTTAACAAACAAGGTACTAACTAGGACGTTCAGTGGGTAGCTACTGGGAAGATTTAAGTTCCCTTCTTGAACTGTAATCATTAAATGAGGGGTGTGCTTTTACGGAACAGAAACACAATCCATAGACTTATCTGTACATAGGTATTATATATACGTGTGTATGTACACGCATCTGCACAAGTGTAAGCATACACGTTGCTTATATAGCAAAGACAAATCATGTGTTAAATTCTTTCACAGACTGGTTAAGTGATTGAAAATATCACCAGCTATTCACAGTAAGTATCTTGTTCGGTTCATTAAAGTGAAGTACTGTAGAAGCAGACCATCGCCTTCGAAGCTGTTAAACAGGGTGCTCGCTGGGAGTCAGAGCAGCACTGTGAAAGAGATTTAAAGCAAGAAGGGTGTTTTTAAAAGTATACAGGTAATGCCAGACAGAAGTTAATGTATCTGAACACAGTAGGGGTGAGGGTTGGTTTTTGCTTTTGTAATCCTGTGCTGCATATTGGTATTCTGGTTAAGCACAAACTTCTACACGTTTCCATTTTAACAATTCATAACCCAGGCTCTTTCTCTGAACCACCAGCTTCTGACTGAAATCTCATTTGAACATAGGGCAAAAACAGAACACACGATCACTTTTTGATTAATACAGGCTCTTTAGCAGGTTGTTCCGTGGTAGAAGCACTGTGCCAGAACACCGCTAAATCAGGGGCTTTGTTTTTTCTTTTCTCTTACAGGCTGCACAAACATTTGCTTGTGAGGGGGCAGAATCTCCTGTTCAGAGGTCATTCATTTCTAAGCTGAAAAATAATTTAAGTGAGAAGACTTGCTCAACGTGTAGAGAGAAAAAGGAAAAGCTGACAAATGGAGGAACAAGTAAAAATTACAGTGGGTATGCACACCACCCAGCCTAAGGCATCCAATTTAAGGCCCAATAGAGACAGATTTGCAACAGAGGTGCTTTCAATCACTCCCTAAGGAGAAGCACTGGATCTGCTGAGCCTGGGCACTACACTACAGTTCCAAACCAGTCTGAGGGCCAAAGCAGTCACTACTAGTTCCCTAGCAGGCAGGGTTGTGCTCATTTTAATCACCAGGTAGCCCAGGGAATCCAAAGACCAAAAGCTCATCTTAAATATTTTATTTTTTTGAAGTCTCTTACAACACATACTGATTACTGAGGGATGATGCAGCCTTCTACAACTAGTTTTAGTACCTACCAGTTCATAAAATCCTAATAAAATGGGTCTGATCTGTTACAGCTGTGCAAATGTGAATGACATTGCCTGCTGCCAGCGCTGACCGGCAGCAGACGCCTTGAAGGTGTCACTGGAGGGAGCAGGGTTTTTCTGGAGTTTCATGACTGTAACAGAATCAAATTTGGCCATATTCCTCAAAGACATTACATTTTAAGTGTAATTCTGTAGTATATTACAGTCTTTCAAGGCTTTACAAATGGATTATAAATGGCTTTATAGGCTATTATGAAAGCCTCATAAAAGCCTTCGAGACGGGCTGTGCTACAGCCACCCCTGGCAGTGCAGCAGGCAGCAGCACACCAAATTGCGCTGAACTTCGGGCTGCCCCCAGGCGATGGGGACTTGGGCTCCCTTACTCACAGTACTACATGTGGCAGAGGGGGTGCCTGGGGGGCTGCTGGGGTTAACCCTACCATAATGGCAGGATTCAGCAATCAGCAACACCAGAAAAACCTTAAACACACCCCTGAGGGCACATGAAACATGCCACTGAGAAACATCAACAGTGCCAGCAGCACAGGGCCAGGCAACCTGCAACTGCACATTTAACTCTCTGCCTGCGCTGTGATACTGGAGATATCAGGCACATCCTGCGGGGGTTATAACCATTTCCTCCCCCATCTGCCTCGGATAAGCCAAGTCTCATGTTTATCCAGCTGCAGGTAGATGGGTACCCGCTGAGTCCAGCAAGACTTTCAGCCTTTCACACAGTTATGAAGGAAACCTGATGTTGGGAATATAACGCTGATGAGCACTTTGCCTGGATTAGGAAGCTGACACCGAGCTAACCTCTCAAACCCTGCTGGAATTTTTTGGGCATCAATTGTAAATACATATATACTTGTAAACCCGTGGTCTGTTCTGGCATAATTTCATTGTTGGATGAAGTTACTGACTGAGGAGACTAGAGAGAAAAATCATGTAGGAGTTTCTAACTGAAACCAGTGCTGTCTGGATTTCTTAGGGTAATCACGCAGCTAACCGTTGCCATTTACAGTGATTAAAGCACCAAACACACACTGTGATTTGGTCAAAGAGAGCTTTCTGCTGTACTGAATGTCTTCAGTACATAGCTGTTACAGGCACCAGTCGCCACTGGAAAAACCTAAACATGAAGCGAGAAGTCAGTTCAGGAAATGGCACCCTTGTTTCGTAGCCAAGTCACCTCTCTGATGCCTTTTCTTGGGGGTGGGGGGAAGAAAGCAGCATACAGATTTGATCCTGATAGATGTTTCTCCGGAATTTTTCAGTCCTTGGCTAAGATTTTATAATCTCTGGACACTTCTGTAGTGAACCAAGGCCTGTGAACCTTGAAAGCTAACCCTAAACCAGCTGCAAACCACAGTGCTGCTCTCTGAACAATTGGCATCTCAGAGCAGGGCAGTTACTGGAAGAACAGACATTAACAGATATCCTGCCTTTGAGAGCTCCCAGCTTCGCACAGCACAGCCCCAGCACTGTGCCACCGCACCTGGGGACCTTGCACTGCCCCAGGGATGGCTGGCACAGTTCTGCAGGGCACCATCAAGCATCAGGCCACCTGAAATCCTTTCAGATTGGTCACTTCCCTTACCTCCTCCTTACTTAGCCTGAACCAAATTTTCTTCCACCAAAATCATGTCATTTTTTTTTTAATGACTTTGTTCATTGAAAAACTACTCCTGAGCTGCATTAAGACCTACTGCCATTATGAAGGAAAACCCAAAAAAGTGTTTCATCGTGCTTCGGTGCAATAACCTGCTGTTAAATAGCGAGTGTACCTGGTCAGTGGCGGGAACTTACTGTGAATACACACCTATATCCCCAGCCTTGATACCGTGTGTGCTACCCTACCTAACGAATAACGAACAGTGGTTTTGGTAAAGTGCTTCAATCTTCCTCCAAAAGAAGTTATGAAAATATAAGTTTTGGAAACATCTTAAAGAAGCAGATCTTCTTGTTTCCTTGCTACAATAGCTCTTGTATACAGTAAGCACTGCATTTCTACCCCTATTATCCATTTGCTTTCTAGCTAGATAAGATCAGGAACAATAGACTTGGGCGTAGAGAAAAATGCCACAATCTAAAACCTCTAAAAGTTCTCTGAAACCTTTGGCTACAATGAACATCACCAAAACAGAAACATCTGAATAATAATTTAACAGGAACTAAAAGAGCAGATTCATAGCAAAAACGGGACATAAATGCCACAGCATATTTTCACAGGGAGGAAAATCTGCAGAACTGCTACTGGCACCGATGCAGCACGGTGCTCTGCGGTGGGCAGGACACATTCTGCAGGCACACTGCACATCCAAACCTCTGTCCTCCAGCGGCTGGAGTTAAAAGCAAAGGTAACAATATTCAGAGACATCTGAGACAGAAGCTAGGCTTTTGAAAATCAGTATCCTGGCTGACAGAATGAGGATGTGGATGGTCCTGTTTATTGACTGACCTGAAATGTTATCCTTATTTCTGAGGATGTTGCTAAATGTGATTGATTTAGCAATATGTCAATTAAGAAAAAAACTTACATCTTTTTCACCTCTTGTACTACTCCCTTAACCACCCAAAATGAACTTTGGTATCAAGTAGCACACATTCATTCTACTGCTCTTCGCTTTATTACAAGTATATGAAAACATACTGTGGCATTTAACATGCTATATGGGTGACTGAGACAGTGACAGCAGCAGCAAAAAGAAAAAAAAGAAAGAAAAATGCTGAAAACATAAGCACCCTGGCGAGTCCTTATTCATATAGGCAAATCTGAGCTAACTACGTAAGGCATGCTCCAATAACCTAAGAGGTCACCTGGTGCTCACTGGGATGGCTGCTGCTTTCCGAGTTCTTATTCCAACATCCTGAGGGAGAACGAGGGAGTGGGGGGAATGGGAACCAATGCAGAAAAGAAAAACTTTATGAACTGTACCCTTGCTGTCAAAAAGGCTTCAGAGTCAGCTGCCATCTTGACATGAGGTTGCAATTCCTGCTACCGTACCTTTTTAGACACAGGGAACATGCTTAGTGAATTGGTCCCTCACTCGTTTTCGAGATTAAATTTAAAATGTTAGGGGGGTGGTCTGTTTGTTGGGTTGTTTTTCATAAAGAAACACCTCAGCTAGCTCCAAACATGTCTTTTTCTGATTCTGGAGACTGGGGCCTTGATATTTCAAACAACTCCTGTGGAGACTGGGAGCTTCTTCTTGAGGTTAATATCCTAAGTATCTCAGCAAGCTGTTTTTCTATATTGGTCATTTTGGTGTTTAAAGCCTTGATGTCCTCTTTCAACTCATGTTTCACTTCCAGCATGGTGGCCTGAAGAGTCTGTTCTGGGATGGGATAAAAGGAATGCTTGACCTCGGTGAGGACCGGGCTGCGGTCCTGCGGGCTTCGTGTCTCCCCAACATTATCCAAGCGCAAGTCACTTTTTGTGATGCCACTGTCACAGGAGTCTGTCTTCTTCAGGGTAGCTTCTCCCGAAGCTTTAGTTCTCTCGGGTAAAGTCTCCATGGATTCTGCTTTGGAGACTTTGTTCCAGTCTTCACCTTTCCCACAGGCATCTTTGAATTTGGCCCAGCCTTTCCGTCGAGGGTAATCCCCTGGCGCTTTACACCCCGCGTACTCCGACGCCGGGGCCTGCAGCTTCGCCTGGTCGGACGCCCCAGACGTGGAAGCCGACTGGTACGACACGGGGGTCGCCGGGCTCTCCCGCACGGTCACCACGCTGGCTTTGACCACCGAGCGGGCCGAGGAGTGCTCGCCTAAGACGTTGCCCTTCTCCACGTCCAGGTCATCCGGATCCCTCCCTCTCTCTGCCGCGAGCCGGGCCTCCTTCTGCTGCCTGAAGCGCTGAAACAGCCGGCGGACCGGGTGGTCTGGTGGTAAAATCAGAGGGGCTTCGTTCTTCCTCTTCATTCTCTCCTCTTCTTCACGTTTCACATCGCTGATTTTCCGGAACACAATCTATGGGGGAAAGAGATTTTGCGCTGTCATTAACCGCACCCTTCTCAAGGGGGAGAAGTTGTACAGAAAGAGTTATTTGAAAGAATTTATTATAACCAACTAATGCACAGTCTCTGCGCATTTACAGCAACACTACTGCAGTTTCCAAGTGTCTTATTTTGTGAACGTGGCTTATTTCATTAGTTAAGGTCATCTCTCTTATAACACCAGAAAGAAAAAAAAAAAAAAGCTCTCCAGTTCTGAGAAGTCACCAAGGCAGTGCCTTTGTACATGTAATGATCCCAGGAAGTTACTTGTTTTGTCTTATGAGAGACTTCTTACATTTGTTTTGCTCCAGGGTTGAGCACCAATTTTCTGGTATTACGAAGGGCCCCTCCCGTGTCTTACAGCAGCCTCATCCCCGACCTACACTCAGGGTCACGTGCAGCACCACCGGTACTCACCATGCAAAAGCTCTGCAAAGCTCTGACAGTATTTTAGTTCAGCTTGGCCCCTGATGGGGTCAGTACAGCAGAGAACACCCTGGACTCCATTTTGCAAAGTGCTTCTTGCCCTGCCATCCATCCCACCCCCTTCTAGAAGCAACACGCAGTTTAGGGGCGAGACAAAGATCGAGGCAGTCCCAGGGGTACGAGAACAGTGGGGAACGGGCTCTGAGAGCCGAGGGGAAGCCGCCCAGGGCTGATTACTTCGGCAGCCTGAAGAGCTTCATGTTCTGATTTACTTCTTCATTTTTATGGAAAAGTGGACTTTTTTGCACAAAAAAGAAAACATTAATTTTCAATCTACTTCCCTAATTATACCTACCTCAGCCTGTAAGCTGAGCAGTCCCTGTGGGAGCAGCCTAAATGTCTTTGGTACCGATGAAAGCCTCACAGAGCCTACACAACCCCAAAGCACAGCAAGGGAGTGTTTCTTCTCTGAACTTGATGGCAACATATTCTCTTAAAAAACTCCATGTGGTTTACATTATTACTGGTATTTTTCAAGCAGAAACCCCTCCCGTGGGGTATCGAAGGTGAACCAGCAAGCAGCTTGGTTTGAAAATGGCAGGTCCCCACAGCCGAGGTCCTCAGTACGGAGTAAAACTGCTGTGTCCCCCAGCTTCTGCTGAACACTGTGCCACCTGATCCCTTCAGTTGCCCTTGGGAAAACCTGCTCTGAATCCTTATACTCCAGGGCAGAAATAACTTTCAGGTTCAAATCATTATTAGCAAATGTGTAAATAAACCCATCCCTCTGTTGCAGAGAGAGTTGAATTAAAATAAACATCATAAGCACTGCTTCACTGGCACACACAAAATGCATGTTTCTCTCGACTTCAATGCTTCTTGACAGCTCTGTCATTGTGAAGCAGGGAGAAAACAATATCTTAACGCTGCCTGTTTGGAAAGAAGAAGTTGTCAGACTTGGCAGCGTTTCCCAAATGCAAAAGAATAAAATTAGCATGAAGGATATTTTATTTTCAAGCTGCAATTAGGAATCTAAATGTTAGATAAGAATAAGGAAACTGAGTACTTGACAGTATTTCTTTTTTCCAGGAAACTTGGTCTGCAGTAGACTCAGTAAAAGCGGACAAAGAAGCATAATCCTTAGAAGTGAAGGAATAGCACTTACTCACAGGGAAGGAAGAATCAATACAGTGCTCCAGGCTAATGGCTTCCCACACTGGCAGTCCCCTGCTTTAATTGAAGGAAGAGTGTCAGCCCAGCGCTCTGCTCGAGCCCAGCCGTGCCAGGCAGGGGCTCGGGGTCATTCCTGCAGCAGGCTGAGCCTGGCTCTGCGGGCACAAAGCCCCAGCAAACCAAGGCAGGTAGGAGCCAGGTCAATTCGTCTCTGCACACTGGTGTCCCTGAGTGTGCCCTCTCCCAGAGCTTGCGTGCTTGGTGCTGGTGTGGCATCCATGGCCTGCGTGGTGCTGTGCCAGGCAGACATGCAGATAGTGGGGCTGCTGTGACTTTGCCCACGAGCATGTCTTTGCACAGGAGCAGTGTCAGTCTGGCTGTGCTTCTCCCTAAACGCTCAGCAGGGACGCATGAACGGGTGGTGCAGCGGTCACCCTCGCAGGGTCACCGGGGGTGGCACTTGGGTGCTCGGAAGAGCTAGAGGACAGGCTGCCTCACAGAGCCCATGTCTAGTCCAAGTCCTGCTCTACACAGCTTGCTCAGCATCGTGTCTGGTAAGCACTGGAGTACCTCTGACTATTTAATGACTGGCTTTTCTAACATTAACCTGGGAATTATTTGTGAGAAGCTGCCCCTGCTGCTGTGCAAAACAGATGAGAGGGCAGTGGAGCAAGCCCCTAGCAATAAATTCTTAAAAGCCTAGCCTGACCCATACTTGTATTAGCCGCTGCACCTCATGCAGCCAGTAGCACAGGCTCCATGCTGCAGGACGAGAGAAGCCAATTCACCAGCAAACACAAAGAGGTGAGCGCTGGGCAACATGCTGCTGGCGGTGCCCATCGTCCTCACGGTCCCCACTGCTTTCCACTGCGCTGCCCGGACAAGACCTGGCGGTGCTGAGCACACCTGGCCATGCAGGACCTGCCACCAGCTTCCTCCCTGTGTGAGGCTCAGCCTTGGGGTCCTGACCGAGCCCACCCCGTTACCTTCAGGAGGTCAGATCACAACAGAAGCAGGAGCAGAGGTGGAGGGAGCAATTACAGAAGATACTGCCTTTGTCACGGGTACTGCTACCATGCTGAGGAGATCCCTCATTTCCCTTCTCTATATGAGGCCTTATACCAGCTACAAGACAAAATACACAAAACAAATACACCACAGCAGTATTTGCAGCAATCACCTGCACGAATGCAAAAATGCAGTCCTCAGGTCTCCCATCCTGTCCAACACATACATCTATGTGACAAGCTGCGCTCATGCAGCACAAATCGAATCTACACGCATTTGCCAGGGCACACAGCCTCCAAATCTTGGGCTGGCTTCTCCTATCGCACTCGTAAGAGACCGGATAAACACCTGTCAGAGTGCAACTTGTCTTTGGGAAGCCCAGGAAAAGCTGCCACTGCTCTTGTTTTTGGCAAGCTCCCCAGTGCCACATTTTCTCAAGAGAAATCCATACTTATGGATTAAGCAGAAGTTTTATAACTATGCAAAGCTCAGCAGGAACTGAAGAGACAGCATAACTGCATTTTGGATTTTTGTTGTTGCTGTCTTTCTTGATGTTAAATGCAAGTCCTCACACATAAAAATACACATAACTGCTTTAAATGGACTGTTTTCTTACAATTGTTGAGGAAAAAAAACAACACGCATTTTAAATGGTAAAACAGCTTCAGCAGCATAAAAGGCATTCAGAAAATGTGGTGGTTATGCTGACTTATGTATACCTGCCCCCACAAGCAGTCAGAGTACGAAGGAAATGAAAATAATTTTCATTTGTCATAAGGAAGAGAAGTCCGGACCTACACATCAGTTTTCATGTGGAATTTGATAGGGCTACAAAAATAAATTGTAATCGAAGGTAAATCCCCACATGTGGCAAGGCTCCTAAGACAGTTTTGAGTTCAATTTCTCTTTATCGCTCTCTCCAAGCATTTTTTTTTCTGAGAAGGGATAGTGCAGGAGCTACGCACACAGAAAAAAAAATCTAGTGGGAATATTTTAAAAGTATGTGAAGACCTAAATATGGATGAAGAACCTGAACTGCGATAAGTAGCAAGAAATGTAAACACCAGGCATAAAATGCATACATCACACATCCATTCTCGTCTAGTGTCATAACTCCATGTTTATTAAAGAGGTGCTGCATCTTGTAGCTCCACAGGAAAGACTCTCAAGCCAGAAACATGAATACTGTGGGAATAATAGCCTAGAATTGAAAATAAAATAAAATAAAATTGAAAAATAGCTTTGTTAGGCACAGATTACTGCAATCACCTCTTAAACATTTGACGGAGGTATGCAGTTCTGATGATTCAGTAGCAATTCATTTGTGGACAATGCACGCAGAGAAGTAATGCACTGCTATGTGCCATTGGCCTGTACGGCATACACCCTGTTGCTGCAGTCCTGCCTGGGCACGAGCAGTGTCCAAGGAAGAAAGGCAGGATTACACGCAGCATGCTCTCCTTTCCTCAGTATTCAGCAGCTGTGAAGGTGCCACAGTCTTCGGAAGATCTGGGGGACAGGTTCCATCCTCTTTTTAATACGCAGAGAGTTCTCAAGCTGTGTTTGTAGAATCAATGCCTTCAGGGATTAAGGTCAAGATTTATCCCCGGAGTATTCAAAAAATGAACGCTTGAACTACCCATTTGGTTATCAAATGTGGAGTGCCCATCAACGATTACTTGGATTTTCCTGGGCTCAGCACTGAAACACAAGCATTCTTTCAATAATTCATCACGGGCATTTTTCAATGCTATGACTTCCATAATTTCTTTACAATGGGACCAGAAGAACAGACTGCAATGTGACTTCTGGAGGGGCATTCCCTGCAGGCCGCCTTGTAGCAACGAGATTGCATCATTTAGAAAAATATTCCATCTGATGGCAATAAAGAATCCATCGCCGCATCGTGATAAAACAGGCCTGCCATTTCTGCTTTAATACTGAGTTTGTCTGACATCAGCGACACTTCTGTTCCTTCCTCCCTCGCACTGTAAAACATTCACTTTTAGAAACTGATTATAGAGTCTTATGTTCAAAAATCTCTTCAGAAGTGGTAGAGCTAATCAGGTATTACTGTGAAGGGCTTAGACAATGATGTTTTACTGATATTAAACAGCCAAAGTCCCAATGTTTAGAATTTTCAATTTAACTCTAAGCTTTCCAGACACAAATATCGATAGAGTAATTTAAGTGCCTGCTCCCTTCACACAAAGACTGGGGTGTGGGGTGAATAATAGGACAGGGGTGTTTTTATAAAATCAGGCACAGCACAAAGAAGAGTAGGCAAGGATCGATTATACACAGGGTGATATGAAAACATATGAAAACAACAGCAACGAATGACAGTGGAGTCACATAAAAAAGACAAGTTTGTGGTTCTTCATCTGAATTCAGTAAACACACACACACAAAAAGCTAACAAAGATGTTCTGAATGGAAAAAGGCTGCATAGATTCTTTAGGAGAACAAGCAACTGCTTGGTAGAGAAGGGTATCGAGGGCTACCAAACAGACAAAGGTGGTAACCTGCTCAGGAAATCTCAGTTAGAAACAGATGGAAGCTGCAAAGGTATGTGCAGGAATTGTCACAAACAAAAGCATTGTTCTTATTGCTTCCTTAGTTATCCCTAGGCAACCCTAAATAATTATATAGGTCAAATCTGGAACTGCTGCCTCAGGGCCAGGGAAACATTTTCAGTGAAGGTGGTCGAGGAAGCGCCAAAGGGAAAAACATCAGAAGAAAATATATTAAAGGCTCAAAGATCTGAACCTTGAACATCTGAGCAGGCTGTTCACATATTACAGACAAATGTTTGCTCTCATTGCACCCTTCGCTCGCATACAGGGAGAGGCAGGACTAACAAAGCCATTAGTTCGTGGTACTACATCGATTTGACATAGCTTTGTAACTTGCCCAGCTTTGAATGAAACAACTAAAACTGGCGTGTTAATTTGGTACAACAGGGAAGGCCACTCGGTGCACATGGGAAATTAAGAAGTCCGCTGTCTCCAGCTGCTGCTGTAACGAACAGCTTACTGGGGGGCTTCACCACCTCTGAACGGCTGGTAGGCTGCAAAACACACTACAGCAGTGCTGTCAGCAGAACAATGGCAATGCATTTCCTTTAACACTCCGCCCTGAACATGTGCACGGTCCCAGGAAGGTAACAAACAGAAGGGTGAGGCAGAAGTAACGTGGTAGCAGCTGTATTCTGGTCTTGTTGTTACCTGATTGCAAATGCAAGCACTGTGCCAGCACTGCATGAGACAGTCTTGAAGATCAGGGGGAGCTTCATTTAAAACACATTATGAATATATTACAAACCTTATCCTGTCAGAGGCTAAAAAAGACCAGCTTTCAACTGAAGTGGAAAGGATTTTTCAGTCTTCCACAAAAATACCCCCATTTCTTTGTGACTCTGATTTGTAAGAACCGATCCAAGACCCACGGGAATAGATAGAAATATGGATTTCAAGACGTTTCGAATCAGACTGTCATCACAGAGTTACAATTATGAGGCTCCCAGCCACAAAGCTGCTGCTATTATTAGCTCTGCAAGCTTCCCTTCTTTCCACCTCTATGGCATGCACAAATACTGCAAGATTTGGCAGGTTGTCCTCAGCATTAACGGCAAGCAGCATCGCAGCGTTTTCCTCTGGTGCTTAATAATTCTCTTTCATGGACACAGAAACATTCACAGAGTCTGGAAGCGCCAGATATCATAAACAATTAAAAGCTTAAAATTACTTCATACGGTGCTCACAGAAAGGGGACTTAAGTGTGAGGAAAACAATTATGAAAAAGGCATTTATTACGACGCAGACCATCTAGCATCTGCCAAGAACTGATGAAAATATCTTCAGGCTGATGTTAGTCCAATGAAAATTGGATCCAATCTTTTTCCTTTTTTTTTTTTTTTTCTTTTTCTTTTCAGAAGAAACCAAGAGAAAAAATGATAGAGACAGGCTTGGCAAAAATGCTTTAGACACTGATGTTGAAGATACTAAAGCTGCATGCGATCAACATAGATGGTGAAAAATCCTTATAGCAGCATATTAGCAGGTCACAGGGAAAATGGTGGGGGAAGGAGACTTTGTCTTTTACAATTACAAATTTGGTCCTTAGAAAGGAGCGAATTAACCTCTCATGTAATACAGGATCGAAAGGGCAGGCTCATAAAGCTTCCCACCAAAATCTGCAATGGGTTTCACTGCCATTACCTAGACGATTCCTGGGTTAAGCACTAGTCTCAGTTGCACCTCTAGGACATGAAGGGAATTTGTGTGCCAAGGTGTATGAGTACACGGGTCAATTTATGACAGGCGAGAGAGCAGATTCCATTACGCACTTCAAGCTTCAAGGCACAAGCCACAAAATACAGGTACCTGTTCAAAGGCTGGTGCAAATTACCCAGTTTGTGTGTTGTTTGGCTTTGACCCTGGGTTTCTGCAGATGATTTGTATGTGGGACTTAGGGTCATGCAGGAACGCACATCTGCAGTAACGTGGCAGATGTCGGTAGGTTCTCTCCAGGACTGCTGGCTGCAATCTGGGTCTGCTTCTGAAGAGGAACAGGTTCCTCTCCAGTTAATGTCACATTCCTCCCAGGGCACCCCCAAACATGCCTACTTCTGAGAACTCAGAGCAAACTAAGGTCCTGCTGGTGGGGCTGTGAAGGAGAGTTGTTATCAGAGAGCTGGGACCAGGACACCTCCGCCGCCCCTGGGGCACACGCAGCCGCGGGTGGGCACGGCCCCTTTGCACCTCCAGCAGGATGTGGTTCTGTGGGACTCAGCCCTGCCCCGCAGACAGAGCAGTACCTGCTCACTCCTCAAAAAGCAGACTGCTGGGCACAGCTAGATCATTAGTATGCACGTGTTGGGAAGAAACACTTATTCATAATTTAACGAGCACTCGTGCTATACAGATGAATAGAGGTAACAAGGTTTTTAGTCTATACAGTACGACATCTGGGCTAACTGCTACTGTCACGAGCACCAGCAGCTTCAACTGCACGGAAGCTCTTCTCTGTGACAGCGTGTTTTGTAGCCTAGTTACAAATTCTAGAAATCCTGATTTGAATATTAGCGTCTAATCATGTCACTATTATTTATTTAAAAGTTCTGCGCAACTCAAGGCTCCACTCCTTTCTGTCAAACCCCTCATTCCAATTCATGTTTACAGGCTATGCCAGCGCTGAGAGAAAAGGAAAAAGATTTTACAAAAGTACTACTGAAAAAAGGCAGAATTACATGTCCAGAGCAATCAGCGGAAATAACAGATTAAAACTGGTTATAACCTTATCTACAAGCCTACGCTAACAAGTTTTGAGCCTTCAAGAGATGCCTTTTCCCCAGACTAGGTTTTAAACCATTGTCAATAGTAAATGTAGAGAACCACACAATTAAAGTGAAAGGACACACCTCTGGCATTGCTCAGTAGTTTGGATATCCAAAAATTCACAGTTACAGCACATTTAGCAACCTTGTTCGCTAATTTAGGGAAAAAATAAAAGAATAATACAGAAATCCACCAAAATATATATTCCTAAAGATCTACTAGATCGTCATTATTTGTGAGAGGAAGAGTGCCTGTTACAAGCAAATACTGCATGTGTGGGCAAGGGCTTTAGGGAACTTATGCTAGATCTGAGTGGGGAATGTTACATCAGGTGGGGACTAATATTTCTGCCAACGTTCAAAGTGCTCTCCAGAAACTTCTTGTTTGTAAATAAGGAAAAAATAATTCTCATGCTTCCTGCCTAATAACCGTCAGTAGTTTCCAGCAGCAATACTTAGAAATTACTGTTTTCATGCCTGTTTTTTTATTGTTGTTCTTATGTTCTTTATTTTTTGCCTTTTTAGCAGGTGGGTTGCTGGTGTACACACACCAGACACACAGACAGCTCAGGGAGACTCATCTCTTCTTCTGGACCAAGACACTACCCTCATTCTTGGGCAGACAAGTCTGCCTCAAGAATTGCTTTAGGGACAGCCCAAGGCACAGCAGGAACTTACCTCTCTGTCACCTAAATTACAACTGTACAAAACATCACATAATCCAACTTCTAAAGAGTACAGCATGCCTTCTCAAGAGTCAGAGGCTGTTCCCCCAAACCTCCTGTGGCTTGCTGCAATTTGTCAAGGGTTTTCTGAAAAAAATCAGGCAATGTGTGTGAGTCAAAGATTTGGGATTTTTCCCCTCTAACACAGAGACAATTCCACTTGAGATCTGAAATGGATGCAGAGGTTGTAGAGTTTAGGTAAACAATTATGTGTTCAGATAATGGTTAAATTTTGCAGTTTGTTTTCAGTATTACATTTTAGACACCAGCTTCCCAATAAGATAGTTTTCTCTTAACCAGTGTCTGTCTTTCATGCATTTTTTTCCTGCTTTCATTTGTCTGCATTCTGTCATTAGACTGAAAGTGATTGACAGGTATTTTACTTTCCAAGTGGGCATCAAATGTGTTTTCAGATGTATTCAAATCAATCAGGCAACATCGGTCCCAAGAGCTTACGAGTCATTCAGCTACTTTTGAATGCCCACTCGTAAACCAATCCACACGAACACAATGCTCAAAGTCCCTGATGTACAAGGCTTGTGCAGCTCTTGAAATTATAAACTGAAAATTACATTAAGCTCAGCTGAAAGTTCATTGCATAAATTGCCTCAGCCAGAATACCGAAGATAAACAAACTAACCTGCAGCTCTGCTTAATAAGAGAATAAATCCTTCTCCAGACTACCTAGCCCAGCGTGGCAGCACAGCCGTGCACATCTACGAGCTCAGTCCCACTCAGCCCTTCTGTCCCCTCCCTGTTAAAGAGCACTGTTTGGATAACGTTATGCAAGAAGGAAGCAAACTGTTAATAACTGAATGAGAATCAGCAATAAAAACTACATGGCTCGCTATTTCCCAAAGCAGCTGTCAAAGCGCTTCAGCCCTAACTAACAGCCAGGAGCTTAAAGCCTTGAAAGAAAGAAAACAGTTGACTGTGGCAAGTTGTCTCAGATCTCCTCATTACCAGGAGCTCCTCTTCGCTAGCAGATCCTGGGAACAGGTCTCTGACAGTCTGCTGCCGCCCGGTCCATCTGGTGAGAAGTGACGGCCCTATCTTCCTTGTCAACCGTCAAACCTGGAACCTGTCTCCCATCCAGAAAACGCACAGATGAGCTAATTAAAATCGACAAGAACTGACAGATCCCTCCAAATAACTTCACGGAGGATCCTTTAGAGCTGTACTTGGTTTTGTTTCATGTATTTTTATTCTGTAAGAGCGGACGCTTAGGTCCCGTGGCAAATACAGACTCAAAGACTGATAGAGGTAGATGCTTCCTATCATACCGGTGTGCTTCATTCACACACCTCTGAGTGTTTTGCAGAAATTCCTCAGTCCCTCAATATGACCAACTCCATTGCTTTTGTTTATTATTTATACAGTAGCAATGCTTAAGGTCGTATCATTCTTTCAGTTTATATACACACAGAAAAATGCCATTATTCAGTGTGGCAAAATGCCCTTTTCATGGGGAGACATCACAGACCCAACACATATCACAAAATAACTGATGTCAGCCACACAACAATTTATGAGCACCTTGAAATGTTAATTGTGCTAGATGTCCCTTTCTGGTATGGCTGGTAAAGGTTCACCCTTAAAAGTTTGAGAGAAGAGATCTTGAATATAATTTGTCAAAAGACTCACGATTTTACACACAGCTGGCTTAAACATTCTGGAGTTTCTCCTGGAGAAAACAGTTGCTCTTGAAGAGGAAATCACGATAACTCAAGTGTATTGTTTCCTGGCAAGCAGACTGAAACACTCTATTAATAAATATTTCTCATCATGTGGGTTCAAAAAATGACAAAATTAAATCCAAATATTGCAAACATCTACAGGTCTACCTCTATTTCCAGGAGCAGTAGCAACCACAAGCTCAGGAATCCCTGGCACCACCAAATGGAAGCCTAAAATCTGCATTTGGCTCTTCACTTATATCACACCTCTCCTTCTTGCATACAGATATAAGCAGATAATATGTATTCAGAAAGCCTTATTCATCCCCAAACGCTACTTCAGTCATCATAAATTCAGACCGCACTTGCAACTACTTTTGTTAAAAGGTTCTGTTCAGAGAAAAAAATATGCTTGTATCAGACTCTTGGTCTACCCAGTCGTGGTGTCATCTCCCCTTTTCTGAACCGTTGAGAGCACTCAGACAGCAGAGAACAAATTCACTTCTCCCCTCTGCCAAAAGATCTGAACACTCTTTCCTTTCAGGAGCGTGCTCCAGTCACCACGTTAGGGCTGCTCGGCCAGCACAGAAACTGTTCAGCTCCAGAGGCACCCAGAAACGCAAGGAGGGAAGTTCTCCCTGCCTCCCTCCCTCCCCGAGCTTTGCACTGTGACAGGAGGTGCCCATTCACTGCAAGCCAGGCACAGGCAGCAACGGCCAAGGCAAGTTACTCTAGGAAAGCTGCTCTTGGTCTCGCCGGCTGTTTGACTTTGGATGACAGAGCACCCAGGGCTGCAGAGTCAGCCTGTCCTTCGCACCAAATACGTTTCGAAATGAGTGAAATGAGTCCAACAGCAAGGGCTGAAGGAAATTCTCCTGCCTTTAAAAGCAGGGATTTAAACTAAGGTCCCCCAGTTTCATTGTCACTGCCGTACTGTGGCTAGTAATGGGTACGGATGTGGCATTCTCACTCTCTGCTGCTGGAGCTGCTCTACTTTTAGGGACAGCCAAGTATGCCTAGGGCAGGAGGGAGCAGGAGATGGCAGAAATGGTGCTCCTGCCTGCAGGCACCGGCCCTCACCAGAGAGCTGGGGTCCCCACGCTCCGGTTTCTGCTCTAGGAAACGCCTCCATCATTGCTTCATAAAGGAAAGTCTCTGCTGGAGAGGCTGCAACACTTAATCCCAGAAACCCCCAGTAGGAATTTTACCTGTCTCCTCATCTTCTCAAATCAACAAAAAAAAATGAATGACCTGAGCCTGAAAGTTCCATGTAATAACCACTTCGTTCTGCTTTGCAACTCTAACCCTTCATTTCCCCAAATGAAAATGTCTCATTTCATCTTACAGGCAATGTTTCATTTAAGCTTTCACCTCTCCCCCCATTTTTCCAATTTACTGAGGCAATGCAAAACATTTAGTTTTTGTTTGAGGGGCAGATTTGAAGAGTTCAGCTGTAGCTTAAGTGAGGTAGAGTACAGACTCTACCTTGGCGTGGTTACGTGCTTCTGAGTGATCAATAAAGTATTGATCATTTGACTATCACGCTTTGCCATCTCTGCCTGTTTAATGTCACATTGGGCTAAACTTAAACACCTGCGGTGACATCTCCTTGCTGCCTCCTAAGGGACACTGCAACGCAGTTTTCTCCTTGTTCCACTGTTCTGAGATGAGGGAAGGAAGAGATGTGACACAGATCCTGCCCTTGCTGCAGCTCTATATTGATCAGGCTGTCTCTCTTCCGCTGGTAAAACTGGGGCTGTAATTAACTTCCAAGCCTCACTGAAGCGTGGTGTGTTTTGAGTTTCAGAGTTGTACCAGTATCCAGGAGAGGCCACCACCAAAGCCATATCCCAGGAAAGGGGGGAAGCGAAGCCATGTCATCTCAGCTTCACACCCCTGCTTACACTGTGCCACAGGCTTTTGAGTTGTCCATGTGCATTTATGGTTCATGTTTACATAGCTGAAGTTTATTTGTAAAACATGAAGGTGTTTTCAATGAGGTTGTCACACTATGTTTTATGCCACTCATTTTCTAGTCTCTTATTTCACACAAACTGATCCTTATCCCAAGCGAAGCAATACGAAACACCACCATCCTGGCCAGAAGCAAAGGCTGGCAGCTGCAGGCTCTACTCTCACTTTCCCCCAAAGCGGAAGAACCGCAGACACGGAGAACTTGGAGAAGCTTCTGGAAGCCTGGTGGGTTTTGTGCTGCTGTAGCAGGCGCTGTGACCTTCTGCTCTGGCACCGTCACGTTGTGTTGCTGTGCTCAGGGAGAAGAGAGAAAGGTTTGCCATACACCTTGTGCAACTTGGGGTACACAGCCAGGGCCTTACGCCCTTGAGAGACACCTGGGAACAGTTCCCAGTGTAAAGTCTCACCTACGAGTGGGCGCTCCAATAGGTGCCGTAAATGTCTTCTGTTATAACAATTACTGTACTTGACTAGCGTACAAATTTGTTTAACTGTTCAGAATTAAGCAAACAAAACCAACAATCCCTCTCTTCCTGCCTCCTTTCTGCTCTTTCTTATGCCTTTGTAAGACATCCAGTCTGCTAGAGTTACTGGTCCCAAAACTCACTTAAAAACGCTCAGGTGAGGAGATGGATGATCTTACCACAGGCGTAAGCTGAGACATGAAATACATCTACCCAGAAAAGGAAACTATTTCCTTAGCAACTGAGGGGTGCAGCAGGCACTTCAGCAGTCAAGTGCATATAGAAATAATACCAGGCTGCTTAAGGAGAGTGTTTCAGTATACTGGGAGCTGTCACTTAATGGAGTACACTAATTAGCAACAAAAAAAAAGACAGCATTATCCAAACTCACGTTAAAATGGATCTAAATTCAAGCAATGGCAACAGTAGGTATAGCCCAGTTTACCAGTCTGAACCTGAATAAGCAGTAGCCAGACCAATCTGGGTGTGCAAATTCAGCAGTGACACAGCTGAAGAATTTAACAGAGAGCCTAGGGAAAATGGAAGTGCTTACACTAACAGCAACCAACACCAAAGAACCTCTTCGTGACGTTGTTTTCAACTAAACGCAGAAACACGGAGCAAGTTGTCATTTTACAACTAACACCAGGGACAGAAAGCTGGATTTTGGCAACAGCTTCAGCGCTCCACGTCAAGGGAAAGTGTCCGTAGTTTTTTGCACAACGATGTCCTGATCGAATGGATTGCTTTTAGGACCATCTCCCGTGCTGCTAATTAACCCTGCTTCTCACAGTCACTCACCCATCAACTAGGATTTGTCACCTAACTTCTGTGCGTCCTCTAGAAAATCCCCGACTGCTCTAGGTGCAGCCACACCAAAATCACAGCTCCGAGCAGGTGGACGTGAGCCATCATCGTGTCCTGCTAATCACAGCCTACCCGGGGCTGGAAAGGACCACCAGGTTTTATAGGACTCACAGGCTCGTCAAGGATGCATCTGCTCCCACCCCCGTGGTCCTCTCAAATGCCCCTGAGACCTCCCACCACGTGTCTTCATCACCAACCTGCCCGTGGCATAGATTTAGATCAGGTTGCAAATTAAAGTGCTTAAAAAGACGTAATCTGGCTCCATGCTACCAACGCAGGGGCTCCGCTGCAGAGGTTTTGGCACCGGCCTCATACAAAGAGGCTACATGGCTTCTGGGCTTCGAGCAGGTTTTCAAAATGCCGGAGGAGCGAACGCTTTCTCTCAGCAAGAAGTAACGTAACCCTCACGACTCCTGGCGTGGGCACTCCACATCAATCCCTGCTGAAGCCAGCCTGCGGTGCGTGCACACACCCGGGCGAGTCTGGGCAGAGCAGGTTTACGTTCTTCCTAATTTATTCATTTTCCAACACTTTGAGCTCCTCATCTATGCTAAATCTACAGAAAGTCACTTCTAAAAGTTGTGACTTGCTGTCCCTCCATTCCCAATTTTTATCTCCTGCTGGACCTTCGAGCAAACATTTGACTATGAAGGCACAGAGCGGGCAAAGAGATCAGCATTTGTTACACAGCGCACGGGCAAATTTGCTTCACATTCAGCTGGAAGCCATTTGGCTCCGAGGCACTGCTGCTCAGTAAATCAGCAATGATTTCCATTGTTCGCATTGTGCTACGGAGGCATCCAGCCCAAATCGCCCGCTTGGCTGAAGTAGATGGAAGCACCAGGCAACTGCCAGCCTCCAGCTTTTGCTCTTCAGCGACAGAAGGCTCTGGAAAACGCTGTCAAAGAGCGCATGGCAGGGCCAGGAGAGATCGTTTAATCCCCCTGAACTCCAAAAGCCGCACACTTGTAACTTGGATCTGATGTCAGCCCCAGGACAAGAGTCCCCAGGCAGGACGCCAGCACTGGAGCATCGCTGGACGTGCCTCACGCCCTATCTGCATGGAAGAGCAGTGCACCAGCTCAGCTCGTGGTAAATGGGCGGCCACACCGCGTGCCTTGCCTGGGTGGCCGTGCACCTGGGGCAGGCGGGACATCCTCACCACAGGGTGAGGTGTCTCAGACTCTTGGGTGTCTCATTGCCTCCAAAAAGTGGGTGAGAACAGCAGATAAACCGCCTTTGCTCTCTCCTGGCTGGCTCGTGCATCAGAAGAGGTGAAGAGTTACCATACTTGCTCACTGCCCTCCCTTCCCTCCGCTCCCCAACGCTCAGCAGCAGAACAGGGGACAAAGGGCAAGGGACAAAAAACTCACCACATAGCTGGACCCACAAAGCCGTTTTCTCGTGGACAGACAGTGGGAAATGCTGGATATCACCACTATCTCCTCAGGTCCATGGTTCCCTAACACAGTGCCAAACGCTAAACTTTTTAAAGGAGTTTTCTTTAAAAAAAATAAAATAAAATCATGTGCATTTGACCTCTCAACTTTCAGAAGGCCCTTGGGAAGACGTGTCAGAAAGGTGCTGTGCAGGCTGGGAGGAATGGGAGATGTGTCAGGCAGACCTGCTTGGGCGGCAGTGTCGTGCAGAGCGGTGCGAGGCCTGACGGCAGCTGAACAGCGCCTGGCTGCAGACCCGGCAGGACGCGAGCTCGGCTGCAAGAAGGCATTCGCTTGCAGACAGACACAGTAACAACAGCAGCTCCAAGGAATAAGGTAGGTGTCACTTGGGATGCTGGACTAAACAGAAACAGCCTTTAAAGAAGCAGGAGACCTAACTGTCTGTCCAAGTCAATCTTCCCCCAAAACATTTTTTCTTACCAAGTTAGGAAAAGGCCACCTCAGCTTCTTTTAGATGTTTCTCTGAACAGGAAAATTTGTCAAATCCAACATTTTAAATAGGTTTTGCCTCCTATACTAATTGTATTCCTTTTACTTAGCACTTGCCATTTCACATATGACTTCCTAGGAAATAAAGCATCTGGTTTATTAATAGAGAGGAATATTTCTACAACATTAATTTTGGTTAAAACAGCTAAAATTCAAATTACTGCTCTTCAGAAACATCATCGTTGGACCACTGCAAGTTGAAAAGCTGTTATGTAGTGTCATACATGTTTTTCAGCATTTACGTGTAGTGCAGCTCAGTATCATCACCTGTTCTGCCAACCAGCTGCCCTCAGCACATGCTGGAACTGAGTTTACTGAAGATATGAGCTACAGCAGCATCACTTGATTTTTTTATTATTTTTTTTTACTTTTACATCACCTGCGTTCAACCCTCCAACCCTCCAGCTTTGTCTAGGTGCAGAGCTGATTAAAAGATCATTCTGACTTTGTAATTAGAGCTTCTCACTGGGAAGAGCCCCAGGTTGGCCAGTGAGGAGTGCAGAGCTGGCCATGAGCATCTGGTTGCCTGCTGCTGCGACAGCATACAGACCCAGAAGGGTTTAGCAGAGGCACAGGGTGCTGCAGTGATAGCCAAGCCAAATTACTCCACAGGAGATATTTTAACTCATCAGCACACAAAGCTCATCTTAGCCCGGCTCAAGGGAGCAGGATTCCTGAAAGGGAAAGCAGGAACTTTTTTACCTTAATAGCTATTTGGCACATTATGTTGCATTTCATTATCTTCTTGAATCCATCATTCACTGGACACATCTACCACATCAGAGCTTTGGAGAAGCAGTCACTGGGCAGATGAGCTGATTTAGCTGAATGTGGGAATACTTTAGCCCATACACTGGGGGCAGGGAGGAGCACGGCTCCTCTCTGCACTACGTCCCAACGCTGGGCTAGGCCAAGCCTCCACTCTCTGAAAACACTTGGCCCTTGTGTACGAACGTATTTGTTATTTAAGCCACATCTTGCCAAATGATCCCCGGCACTGGTGCTAAAGCAGTGAGTCACTCAATTGCCTAAGCATTTCCAAGGCATTTACATGCCTGAGTACAACAATGCTGCTCTCGGAGAGGCTTCCTCACATTCAAAAACTGTTCAAGGACAAAGCTACTGACAGCAAAGCAAAGCGAGTGTCGAGGAAGCACGCCATTCTTTGCTATGACACTCCAAAACTCGTTGCTGCTGTTGGCTCTGTCGCTGTTTCTGGTTTTCACGCTCTCAGAGACAGACCTACCCTGTTACTGCTGCGTCCAGAACTTTAACTCTGTTTACAACCCCAGTGAGCACCAGGGTGAGGAAACAGCACATCTCCTCTCCTGCCAGCTCCATGCAGCAATTCGGTGGCCAGTCACACAGCACAGATGTGACCCGGCTGCTCCGCAGCATCCAGCTCAGCCCTGACGAGCTGGGGGTCCTATGGCAAGGCTGCTCTGCCTCCCTGCTGCTTACCTCAGGAGACACAAACCAGCCTCCTGGACTGCACGAAAACAGCTTGATGACTGGGGTAACACCTGCCAAACAAGTGAAATCAAAACTTGGATCAGAGCACGGTACCCTTTCGGTACACACAGCCCATTAACTCTCCTAGCCACAGGCCAGCACGACGATGCCATATCTGTTTTATAGACAGAAGACGGGAGAAAATAAATGATTTGTTAACGGCCACCAGAGAAATCTCTTGCAGGGCAGAGAAGTGGACCAGTATCTCCCAGGTCTTAGATTAATTCTACACAAAGGTCCTTCTTCCTCTCGTTGGCCTGGGGCTGGCTGATCGAAAGCTTTCTGCGCAGCGAGTAGCACCAGCCACTGCAGAGGTCCTGCAGGACCGACGTGCTGCAGAGTGCTGCATAATGTCGGTAGGCTGATGTAGGAGCACGATGATCCAGCTGTGCCTTGCTGGATCTGTAGACAGCCACACACCCAGAAGCGGAACTCAGAAGGTTTCTGGCTAACCAAAGCAGCTCCAAACACAGCGACAATTTGCAGACCAAACACCCGAAGGGAAGGCTGACTGGCCTGCGTCCTCACTTTAATTGCAGAAACAAACTGCGAGAAATCTGTGAGAGCATGAGACACTGCATTGAGATGTGTTCTGCATGTAAGGGAACCGGGGCTAGGACAGCTCAGACTCCCGGTGGCTGACGGCAGCGGCTTGGCTCTTTTTGTTGCTTGCCAGTCTGACCTGACCAAAGGCTCCGGAGTCAGGACTGAGCTGAGCTTGCTGCTGGGAAGGTCAAGCACTCCTGGGCAGTGGAAGATGCACTGGGAAAACTCATCATCTCTGATGAGGCCATTGCTCTAATTAGGTCTTCTAAAATCAGATATTTCTAACAGGAAACTTAAAGGCCTGAAGAGGAGAGAGTGACGGATCTACTCTCTTTGTCAAAGCTGAGGCAGGGCCTGAAGTTGGATGTGCATCTTCCCTCTTCCCGCAATTCTCTGCCAGACTGAGGCTAAACTTTGTGTCTAACCACAGCTGACGACACCCTCTTAACACCGGCAGTGTTAAGCAACAGGCAGATGCCACCACGGCCTCTACACGCTGCCAGACATAGCTCTAAAGCAGCACAATTTTGCTGGAAATGTTTCCAGTTTGTGTTAGTATTACAAAGCCAAATAAGTAGAACAGAGGAAAGTTCAAAGTGTTTTACAGATAACAAATTTGGTTTAATAACATTCAGGAAGTATGTGGCACAAGCAAAAGACTCCAAAAACAAATCTTGTTCTCAGATGAAGAAATAGGCATTGCCCCCACGGCTTCATTTCCTGGTCACTTTCTATCAATTCTGCAAATACCCAGCAATAAAAATGTCTGCTGCACTCTGTCATATATAGGAAATGGATCAAGACTCAACACAAAATAACAGTGGGAAAGAAAAAAGAAACAAAATGATTCAAATAAAGTAAGTGTTTTTCACAGGTGGTTTGGCATTAACACTAACACCACACTTCAACCATTCTACAGGACATTTACAGTGTATCTTGTTTAACTTTTTAGTCCTTTTCCCCCTACCTTTTAGATTTCTTTTAAGATGAGACTAAAAAGCCCTAGCTATAGTCTTTAGGTCACATTTCCAGCAGCTGCTGTCCTGGTGCAAACCTCACAGAAGGCTCCAGGACACAAAGCATTCAGAGTTCCCACTGGTGTGATGGCACTGCGGAGGACGACAGCAGGTGTATGAGGAGTCGTTCATTTTAACTGGAAAGGGAATACTGAAACTCTTTCTTGAGGAAACATGTAGAATTTATAGATCAAAGAATTGAAAGGTGAAAGACAACAATTTCATGAAAAGATGGATAAATTGATGACCACTGACAACATCTTCAGTGATGCAAGACAAAGACAAAGCAATAGGAAAAATAAAACCTTGGACTCAGGGCTCAGCCTCCCTGAATCACGTCCCCTTGCAGTGACACAAACATCATTTCTCTCCTCCTCTGTGACAACAAAATAATTTCATGTTTTGCAGCTTAGCGGACAGCAAGATCATGTGCTTCTAAAGGACAAAATACTGGCCACTCGCACAAGCAGGTTACCTGACTAAATGGATCAGTCAGCTCCTATATGACCAACCCTATCAGGACGAGCAGAGGATTTGGTGTCAATTATAAACTCCAGTATACTGCAGGAAAAATCTCTGGTTCCATAAGAGATACCACATTCTTTCTTATTTTAGAAGATCATAAATGAACTTTAAAATGAACGGGTCCTGAAGCTATTTTGCATAGCAGGCCTCCCAGTAAAAATAAGTATGATTTGATCCAAAGTTTATAACCAACAGTCAACTTCACTTATTTTTTGTTGACTACCTATCTAGGCTGCAGCACAAGCTTTAGTGTGTCTGCCTGAAAAAGATATACAAACAATATCTGCCCACTTCAATACCACCTTTTACCTATGAATCTCAAGTAGGTTCAACTTCGTAACAGCTTCTGTGGCAAGGAAATTATTATTGCTTTTGCTGCCTGGATGGAGAGTGAAAACAGAGTACATTCAGCCTAGTCTTTACACTAGATGCCTGCAGGAGAGAGAAAAGCAATCCTAATTTTCCCGGTAATGTAGGATGCTCATTGCAAGAACAAATATTCCAAGGATCATATATGCTTGCAAAATAGTTATGTACAGTGCATTTAATTATCAGTGCTGCAAATAAATGATTTTGACCTGTGTAATTCAACAGTAATATCCTAGGTGGTCCCTACTTCTAGTTCACTGGGATCAGTTGCTTTCAGGCAAGGAGGATGACAGTAAAACCATGATTCTACCTGCTACCACTGTAATGTAAATCGGGGTCAGTTTATCCTATAGCGTTAATGCCATTCCCTACTAGACTTATGTACAGAAAAAGAAAAACCACTTTAGGTAAATGCAAACCAATCTCACTCCCACAATGTTGTGCAGGTCCCATCAATTTGCATTACTGTAAAGAAACTCGTATTGTCAGACAGTCCCAGGCCAAGCTTCTCAGGTAGAAAATACTGCACACATAAAGCCTGTAATTTGCATATCTTTCCATCGCCAGATGATGATACTTCAGCTTCTGAGTGCAGGGGGATTTCAGCAATTCCAAAATCAAACCCAGATGGATTTAAAAGCCTAAACAGAGCTTAAACAGCTGGATACTCAATGGAGCTGAACGCCCCCAATCTCCGTGCAGCTCAGTGGCTACGCAGAGCGCTCAGCACCAGCACTCAGCTCAGGTACCTCTTGACCTCTGAGAGCAGCCCCCAGATACAGAAAACCCTCCCTCACAGACTGAAGCACACACTCAGAAACTAACTGCACCGACACAAGGCTTGTGCAGGGCTGGAGTGTTAAGAAATCCCTGGCTCTGGTTGCCTCTCACAACTTCCCTTTTATGCCACGGTCATTACTCATGCAGCCGCAAGTGCTGCCCTCTAACCCAGGGCTCCTGCATTATGAGCGGTGCTGAGTTCATCACCTGATCTCTTCCACAGCATTTCGCACGACCCCGTCTCTCAACCTCAGGCATATGCAGCATCCAAACCCTGCACAGCCCCAAGAGTAATTTCCTCGTGGGCTTTTTTCATTGCAGTAGCTTTTTCCTTTCCAAAGATTAACGCATTCTTCTCAATGCCCTGTGACATTACAATGCATTTACCCAGAGAAGAAAGATGGTTTGAGTGCTCCTAGTACAGACTTGTGCTTAATAATAAAGCCAGACTGGTTCTTTAATATCAGTGCATGTAGTTCATCCTTTAACTTAAAACAAGGATCAAAACGTGTTATGACGTCTGTGCATACAGAAGCATACAAGCATTCAAGCTTGAAACAGTCTGTAAAGAGCCGTACGAATTTGGTGGTGCCTGAAGGATGACTCTGTCAGGAGCATAGAAAGTTGCACAGTTCTGAATAGTCAGAGAAGGAGGGAAATGTCATAAGCCCCAGTGCAAGCACATCTCTCAAAAATGAGGGAAACAGTAGGATTGTGGAGTTGTTTGAAGCCTATTTTAATTCAACGCTTACACATACATGTCACCCCATACTCCTTTGTAAATATACTATATATATGTATATATGTGATAATTTAGGGAGAACTCATCAAACTATTTTTTGATCTATTTTTCTGTAAGATGGCTGTTTGCCATTTTTTTCCAGGCAGCTCTTTAAGGAAGTGATAGATAAGAGGAAGAAACAGTAGTCTGAAGTAAAGGATTTCCTGAGATGGAAAGTCTGTATTCAAGAAATAATAATTAAAAGAAAAAATCCAGAAGAAGCAACACAGTACATGCATTGAATTATTTTTGTTATGAAAACCAGTGCTGTGAAAATAAAAATAAAAACAAAAAAAAAACCACCTCTCTGAAGATCTTTGTATGCTAGGGCAGTAAAATTTTCCTTGAGTCTAAGGAAAATTCAGAGACTAGCTATGACTCAAGAAAATGTATCTTCTAAAATGTCTGGTTTATACAGACATTATTTGATACATTTGCATTGAAGAATTCCAAAGAAACTGTGCAACAGAACAGGACCATAAGAGGCATGAGTCAGCAGTAAATCAGGGCACGATCCACCTTTCATTTGATTCAAAAGAGCTGGAAGAACTCCTGAAATGTAGAAGCTTTCCGAAGCAAGCAACTGGAGGAACATTATGCTTTTTTCAGTCTTCCCAGCTGGGAGTAATAGGACAGAATTAATGGTGCTCTGCAGTCATAGTGAGATTATTGGTGCCATGTTTTTCTTATATGGCATATGCATATGGGTATCTGTATATCATATTTATACGCTATGTTGTATTTACACAGTAAGCCAGGATTTCGTGCAACCAGAAGAAACAGCTTCCTACACTGAGAAAATATTGTGCCAATTTTACTCTATGTCAATACACTGGACACCAAGCAGAGATTGGCCTGCAGTGCCCACACTGTGCAATGCCACCCTCACCCTGAGAAGAAGGAATTGCCAACTTTCCAACAGATACCTACTATAACTCTGCACAATGGGGATGACATACTTCAGCTAGTGGGGTTTTCATTAAAAATAGACAAGAAGAAGCTCTGAGCTCCACTGAGGAACCACTTCTGCCACTGACAACCATATAACATAAGCATATCCTAGACAGATAATTTTTGATTAAAAAAACTAAAAGTCTGTTTCATCATGTATTCATCATGTATTCACATGTTCCATCATGTGGAGTAACTGTAGCTAGCTCATTTCAGACAGTACAAAAAGGCCAGACTTGTGCAACTGGCCCCACAGAAAGCAAAACAGTACAGGTTTTCTTATTCTCCAGTCTTGTTTCACTATCAGTTGCATTAATTTCATCCTATTCTTATTTTTGGGAAAATATAGTTGGGATGTCTCCACAAAGTGTCACCACATGATTGTGGTGCTCCTGTGCTGACCCACTGTAAGGTGGATATGAGCAAAAACCAAGTTCCCTAATCTAGAATCAAATTGAGAGCCTGACAAATGGCTAAAGCAAGACACAGAATCCTCATCACATGAAGAAGGCAACTCCACTGTTTGCCTGGTGCATTGGAATTAAATTTTCAGAAACCTGTTTCATCCCTTCAAAGATGTCATTGCTCTGTTTTGTTTTTCCTGCTACACTTGAAGCAGCTATCCCACACCTTTTTAATTATTTTGTACAAAAATTTTACAAAAGCTTGTACAAAAAGCTTGCTCTTTTTTTGATTCAATTGCCCTTTGCAAAGAAAATCTTGGAGATGATCATTTTGCCTTGGTTTCACTCCTTTCATTCCGCAGAAGAGGATAAGGATGCTGAAGAGGTGTCTTACAAACCGAGCGCCACCAGATCAAGGTCTCCTCCGGTGACAGTGACATGGACAGAAGCTGTAGGCTGTCCTCTGGATGGCTCTTTCAGACATTTGCATAAGAAAACCATTCTGGACACAAAGTCTATGAAAAACACAATACTGGTATGTGTAGTACAAGGTCTGGGATTTTGTCATAGCACAAATAGGGCAACAGGTTTGTTAAATTTCACTATGGGGCATTCCTGCCCTTAAAATAGCCAAATTTAGGAGCACACACATGTCCTCCTGATCACATCCTTTGGAGGTGCAAGTTCAGCATAGCTTCAATGAAGTTACTCAAACTGCCTGAAGTTTCAGAGTAAAAATAAAACCACACAAACATCCATCAAATGAAAAAAAATGTATGTGTAATTTTGGAAGGCATTCAACCCTTACCTCACTTCAGAGCTCAGCCTCATCATGTTTCTCCTACCAAATTCCCTAAAGAAGATTTACAGTATCTTTGTAATCACAAGAATAAAGGTTTCAAACCATCTTTAAAGCTTTAGCTGAAGTAAATTCCATAACATGCTGAAACTGGGAGGCCAAGTGCTGAAAGTGGCTGTAGTTGGAGCCATGCAGGAGCTCTGAGGACACCTGAGCCACAGCACTTACAGGAGTAAGTGTTGAAGAGCTACAGACTTTTGTAGTGCAAGCTTTCAAAGGGCCTTGTGACAAATTAAAGGAAAGATTAAAATTTTCAAGAATCTAACAGCATTGTACGGAGATGTTCTGAAGTCACCTACATGCAGTCATTATTCTGCCTTCATTCACTGACCCACATTGCTTCCTTACTGTGTTACAATACTAAAACCACCAAGAGAGCGTAGCCATTTCACATTCATGTTTTGCTCAGCCTGAATCTTTAATATTTGGTTGATAGTTGGCTGAATATGAGCCAGCAGTGTGCTCAGGCAGCCAAGAAGGCCAACAGCATCCTGGCTTGTATAAAAAACAGCGTGGCCAGCAGGTCCAGGGAAGTGATGATCCCCCTGTACTCGGCTCTGGTGAGGCCGCACCTCGAGTATTGTGTTCAGTTTTGGGCCCCTCGCTACAAGAAGGACATGGAGGTGCTCGAGCGGGTCCAGAGAAGGGCGACGAAGCTGGTGAGGGGCCTGGAGAACAAGTCCTACGAGGAGCGGCTGAGGGAGCTGGGACTATTTAGCCTGGAGAAGAGGAGGCTCAGGGGTGACCTTATCGCACTCTACAGGTACCTTAAAGGAGGCTATAGCGAGGTGGGGGTTGGCCTGTTCTCCCACGTGCCTGGTGACAGGACGAGGGGGAATGGGCTAAAATTGCACAAGGGGAGGTTTAGGTTGGATATTAGGAAAAACTTCTTTACTGAAAGGGTTGTTAGTCACTGGAATAGGCTGCCCTGGGAAGTGGTTGAGTCACCAGCCCTGGAGGTCTTTAAAAGACGTTTAGATGTAGAGCTCAGGGATATGGTTTAGTGGAGGACTTGTTAGTGTTAGGTCAGAGGTTGGACTCGGTGATCTTGGAGGTCTCTTCCAACCTAGACTATTCTGTGATTCTGTGATCCCTATTTTACCCTCCTAGATAAGCAAAAAAGCCCTACTGAATAGCAGTGCCCAAATGAGCAATACCGCTGCCTGATTTATCTTTGCTTCCTTCACTTTAGGTATGCTTTAAAGCCTCAGTCTACTTTGGGGTCTGCAGTGCCAATCCTCCACAAACTTAATGTGTTAAGGTTAAATGCAAGCAGCCCAAGTCTGTATTTTTCAGAGAAGTAACTAGGACATGAGGAGCAGTCAGGAACCTACCTAACACATTGCCATTTTATCCTTCCTTTAAAATCCTACCAAGGTCAAGAGGAAGGCAAGTACCCGCACACACTTGCTGCTCAGGGTGTCTAGTTCCTGTTCCCATCCTAGAAAGGAGCTCTCCTGGGTTGGGCTGCTCCAAAGTGTAGACATGGATGTTCAAAATCTGGCTTTTAGTTGGCTATCAGTAATCTGTGCATTGCTCTGTGTGTTCTTCACAATGAAGAACAGGCAAATTTCCAGACCATGTGTTTTTCACATTTATGTTGGAAGATGCAATGAAGAAATTAGGTTAACCTGAAGCAGGAGTAAGCAGCACTTATATGGCACATTGTAAAGCCATCAGATACCAAAAAGAGCAATTACTAAACAGGTGGTAAATATTTTAATACATTAATGCCAAGCATAAACAGTAGAATTTGTACTTGTATGAGGTACCCCACATGAGAATTACCTGGTGGGTTTTAAAAGCACATACACTGGAGGGGGGGGGAGGGTATTTTTTTTTACAAACTAGTATATGTGCAAATCAGATTTGAAATCAAAATAGAGCACTCCAGAAAGGTATGTGGATTTATGACATGCTTGTGGGTTCAGACCAAAAGACCATATTAAAACACTTTTTTAGTTTTTCTATGCCATAGATAAAATCTTATTCCACTACTGTTCTGGTGACTCATAGGAATAAAATGCCAATTTTCTTCAACTCGAGATTCTTGCATTAGAGCAGGTAAAAGATATGGCTCAAGTTCAATAAACTGGGAAATACAGGCCTTGATGCTCATCCTTATGGGACAAGCAGAATGGATATAACTAAGCTGGTTTTATAGTACTGCATTTGATCAATCACAGCTGAAATGGAAAGCTCTTGTTCAAAACATACAAGAAGTTTTCTGCATCATTTGCTCTCGCTTCGCTCTTAAGACACAAGAAATGCCATTGCAAAAAAACTGGCTAGAAGAGAGCAAAGCTAGCAGACATCACAACAGAAACAGTAAGATTGTGCCCTGCATGCATGACCCTTATGCTAAAATACTGCATTCCCTTCTGCACGATGCCACCTCATAAAGAGGTCATATATACTGTATTACCAGCCCATAAATAATTCAGGGTTATAAAGCTTCTTATCTGATGTTGAACATGCAGAAGGCACACGAGAGTGCTCTTTGAATAAAGCCTTCATAAACTTTACAGATCGGGGTATATTCAGTTGTGCTGCCTTTCCCAGAACACTGATGAGGGATGCATTATTCCTCCAGCCTACATGATACGTCACTGGCAGGTCACTTTTGTTGTCTGCATGAGTTCCCAGTGAACATAATAAGGCAAAGAAGTTTAGCTACCCCAGCTCCTAACTCACAGGGTACTCTGGGCTCAGAAACTGGAAAGAAACCATTTATTTACACATGGGCTCTTGCACACCAGACTTTGTATAAGCACAAAATAATAGCTGGTGTTTTCCACAATGAGCTTCGGTTTAAACATGCAGGAGTGAAAGATACGCTTTCTGTCACCCTAGCTCAAACACAGATATCTACCCGAAATCAGAATAACACTGACTCCATACTTCATGCTCTAAACCCACACTTTGCTGCACCTGCAGACTGGAATGTGCCAAACTCAGTGAATACATTCTGCTGACAGCTCTGACGCCCCTATCTGTACTCTGCCATATTCATGTAATGCGCAGCTTGCTTTCTCTGTTTCTCTTAGTAAAGAGATTTTAAATAGTACTATCAGAATTTGTGTATTCACAACTACCCTAAGTCTTTTAGCACATGGCTTTTCAAGCTGAAGTAAACCTGACATTAAATACCAAAACACCAGCCATTTCAGAATCTCATCTTCTGACAATGATTAACAATAATTAAATCATCTTTCTTCTTTTCTTCACTCACGACTTAGAAAGTTCACCCTGCTTCTGTGTAAAATGAACAAGTAAGAAGATGGCTTTGAAATGACTGGACTTTATTAGCTATATCAAAGCTAAACATTTTTATCTCTAGATGACATTTAAAAATATTTGCAGTAAAGCAAAAATATACCCTTAATCTGTTTGAAACAGTTTTCCTCTTTAAATATTTTCCCACTCTGGTTTTATGGATTAAAAAGACAGAGAAAAACACTTGAAGAAGAAACATCTGTTTGACCTTAAAGCATACAATCTGTCCATTGTCTCCTATGGAAAACAGAAATTATATTGATTTTCCACTTTTTTTTTTTTCTTTCTCTGTAATGGAAAATTGAAAACAACTTCAGCATGCTTAGAAGACCTTAGCCGAGATCATTAAGATCCAGCTGGAAGCTCGGTAGGCCAAATTGATCCTTCAGGACTTTTTCTACCTGCACAGCTACCTTTTCCACGGAAGAGATAGGGAACAGCTGCCGAGAACGACTTCTCGGTGCTGACAGACGGCTGTCGCTGCCTGCGTCTCTATCTGTAACCCGAAGGACAGCCACATCACTCACTGGGGTGGCAGGCACGGGGAGTGAAGGGCCTGGCGCTTAGGAGCACATGGACAGGAGCAGGAGGGATGGGGGAGCCCTGATGCACCGCTGACAGCTGATGGGGATGGATCTGCAATATTGTTATCTGCATTTGTCATTATCATTGCTGATTGTTTAAGTATCACTCTAAAACATGCAATGTGCTATGTGTGCATGTATGAAGAAAAACCTTTGATTTAAGGGGAGGAGTGACATCCTGTACTATATGGCTCCCACAAGACCACTTAGAGACACCCTTGAATTGCATCCTCACAGCTTCGAGCACATAGATAAAGCCAGAAGCTACCTGCCTAGCTGATCGGGGCAAAATTCAAGGGACCCCATCCTCAGCTCCTACCCCACACATCCAAGCTGCACCTGGGGGAAAAAGAAACAATAGCCAGGACAGATAACAAATGCAGTGTTTCTCCTGGAGGCTGCAAATTACTATTTTCTTGGAACAAAGCAGGGAGTCATAATCCTTTTTAAGGTTTTGTGAGGAGCAGCACCACTATATACTGCAATTTACAGAAGGAATATGAACTGTGACCAAAAGCTGTACTCTCCAAGTTAAATCACTCCTCGTACAGGACTGAACTCTACAAAGAGACCTACTGCAATCAATCAAGTGCTCAGAGGATAGGAAGTGCAGAACATGCTGTGGCAGCAGGGCAGCACCGCAAATGGGAGGGGGACAAGGAAGAAAGAATACAAGGAGAAATTTTTATGAGTTTCTTTTTTAAATATTGTTCTTCCTTTTCACTAGTTTGTCTTGTGCCAAGATTCTTATTTCTGATATAAAACATGAAAGAAGTTCCTAATGCATCTTGTAAGTACCTCAATAATAGTCTTAACATTTAAAAATGAGTGCTTACAATGTTCCTTTCATTTTGTTTTGGTGAGAGGAATAATTAATATTAATGCAGGTGGCACATTATCAATTTACATTCATTTTGTTTGCTGTTTAATTGCTGTAAATTCCCCACTCACTCTTATTACTCATCACTGTTTTCCTGCTCCCATGGTAGCTGTAGGAGTGAACTTGTGGCTGTTGTCTGTCCGCAGCACGTAGTTGTCTCTCAGTCAGCTTTAGAGCTTTAACAGCGATGCTCTGATAAATCTATCGTAGTAGGAACAGGATTAGGCCTTATGTTACTTTAGTAGGATCAGAACTAAGCCTTGAATCCTTGCATATGTTACACATACACACAGAAGCAAGCAAAATACCTGAAGTGATTCAAGAGCCCTGTAGTATCTCAGCTTTGCACTGTTTGTTATAAAGACTATTAGGCATTCTGTCAACAGGAGTCTTGGGTCGTATTAGTCATGGCCTGCGTGGTGCTGGACGTGTGGTTCAAATGAATGATACCAGAGAAGCCATGCCGTGGTACCACAGCAGGGCTGGGAGGGCATCCCTGCCCAGGGAAGGTACGGTGAGTGATGCTGAGCACAAAGCATCATGCTAACAGCCTGCTGTGTCTCCTTGGCTGCTGACACACACCAGAGATTAGCCAAAGTAACGCTGAACACAATGGGCAGCAAACAGCCAAAAAGAGATGACCACTGGTTAACAGCAGTGACTCAACAGAGAGAGCAATGTGTGCTTGCAGCCCAGAAAGCCAACCATTTCTTGGGCTGCAGCAAAAGCAGCACGGCCAGCAGGTTGAGGGAGGTGATTCTCCTCTGAGACACCACCTGGAGTATTGCATCCAGCTCTGAGGGCCCCAACATAACGACATGGACCTGTTACAGCAGGTCCAGACAAGGGCCACAAAGATGATCAGAAGGCTGGAGCACCTCTCCTGTGAAGTCAGGCTGAGGGAGTTGGGGTTGTTCGGCCTGGAGAAGAGAAGGCTCTGGGGAGACCTTACAGCGGCCTTCCTGTACCTAAGGGGGGCTGCAGGAAAGCTGGGGAGGAGCTCTTGGTCAGGGGGCGCAGTGATAGGACAAGAAGTAATGGCTTTTAACTAAATGAGAGAAGATTTAGATTAGGTACAAGAAAGAAATTCTTTGTTGTGTGGGTGGTGAGGCAGTGGCACAGGTTGCCCAGAGAAGCTGTGGATGCCCCATCCCTGGAGGTGTTCAAGGCCAGGCTGGATGGGGCTTTGGGCAGCCTGGTCTAGTGGGAGGTGTCCCTGCCCATGGCAGGGTAGGTGGAACCTGATGATCTTTGAAGTCCCTTCCAACCCACCTCGTTCAGTGATTCTGTGATTCATAGTTTTCCAAAGGTAACTAAGGCTTCAGGTAAGCACAGACAAGTGTGACCCCTAAGAGGGGGCAAAATTGCAATTGCAACTGTAAATAACAGGTAACCTGCCTTAGCTAAGGATGTCTCTTACATTACAAAACCAGACATACAGAGAGAGAAATGATTATAGCACTACTTAAAATAGAAACGCCTACTTTCTGCAAAACACACAGCGACAGAGCAGCATAATGGGCACATCTACTAGCTCAGTTTCAAAGGAAATCTAATTTTCTGACATTCTGAAGCACTTGAGAAGACAAAGGTAAATCCTCTGTCACCTCTAATCAGCTGAGCTGCGGCCCTGGAATGAGAAATGACACCAATGAATGTAAAATCTAGAGCAGTTAACTGCTCATCCAGGTGGACCGTCCATTTTAAAGTTTATCAATCATGTTTTTTTTTTTTTTTTTTTTTTTTTTTTTTTTTTTCCGAATGCAGCTGAGAGCAGACGCATAGGCTCACCGCAAGGCCTGGTAAGATACCTTCCTTAACCTAAAATGTATAAATGTATGGCTAGGCTACCCAGCTGTCTTTCCATAGTGACTTGTGAAACTGAAGATACCAGATCAGTCAACCTTTGCTGAAACTCTGCAGTGCTGGGAATCCACCGTTTCTTCATTACAGAGAAAAAACCCTAATTTCCAAATAAATAAAAGGAAATGCATTTGCATGGCAAATCCCAGGCACATGGCTGGCTTGGAGGCACATTCCCTCCCAAAAGCAGTGCCTGCTCCCTGTTTTTGCTATTAAGACTAAAAGTGCCGTGCAGCTAAACCATGCATAAGCAACAAGTGCCTGAAGATCCATTTCCACTGACATTTTGCATATTAAAAGAATTATTAAACACATACAAAAAAAATCACTGCGAAAGGGACAGCTTTAGAGTAGCACGAAATGAAACTTTTTAAGCTCCCTCTTCCCCCACAAAAGATATTTCTAGCTTTCCTTTAAAACTGGCTGAAAGATGTCAGACATGCAAATCCCTTCCCCTGGCACCTACTCCACCAGAAGAGCTTCTGCAGCAGACCACAGCCGAGCATCTGCGGCACCAAGTGGGAGCTCTGCAGCCCCCGCAGCTCACTCTGCTCCTTCCACACGCACCACCTGCCTCCACGAGCCACTGCTGGAAGAGGTGGCTCCCTGTTCTTCACTCCTTCCAGTCCCGTGGAGGTCTGCTCCTCTCCTGAATTAGGGAACACCTACTTCCCACCCATCTGACAAAGCCCCAAATAAACCAGGTACCTTTCTCAGGAAGAAAGCAGCTGGCTACCACTGTTACAGCAGAAACTGCTATTTGCCTGGGGAGCCATTTAGGAAATCTCAAAGGGACAATAGGAAAAGGGCGAGCAGAAGAGGGGATGTCACCTCCATCTGATTTGTGAAGTCTTGGGCCGAGTGTTGCTGTATTCGCTGTGTCCTGTTTTGGGGGCCTGTCTGTGTGCAGGGATAAGTATTTGGCGTACGTGCACTTTTCTCCAGAAGGCACCTTTCAGGGAAAATGCTCAGTGAACTTCAAATTAGGTAAATGTGACTACAGCTGTCATTGCTGTCCCCAGCAGCATTACAACTTCCATGCAGTTCAACATATCAGCTACTAAATGAATTCTTCTCCAACCTCTTCAAAATGCACAAAAGCCTCACTCCATTTTAAAGCTAATACCAATTTTTATATTAGACAACACCAAACATCACCCGTATCAGTAGAAATTCAGTGGCAAACCTCACCCAGAAATGCGTATGACACCTGTGCATGCCTTTAGCATCTGACCATTGGGCAACACATTTCCATCAGTGTGTGCCTGCAAAAAACCTGTAGCATCTCCCTGCTTTTTAGCAAAGCACTGGGCAGACACTGGGAAGATGCTTTCCAGGCCTCCCACAGGATATGCAAAGAACAGCAGCTGTTTTTCTCAGCTCGGTGGCAGGGTTTTAGAGTATGAAAAACCTCTCAGGCTGCTTTCATACCACAGAAAGGACCACAAGTATCCTTCTCCATGTCCTGACTTCTGAAGTACACGCTGTAGTAGAGGCCTTAGCATTTGGGGATCGATGTATTTCCCTTCAAAAAAAGGGAAGACTGATAAAAACCAGCTTCTGCTTTTCACATGAAGCAGTTCAAGAACTATCATGCTCTGGTGAAAAGCTGCTCACAGCAAACTTGCATCAGGACAAAATGTCAGGAAAAGGGGTGTTAGTGGGGAAAAAAAATAGTAGAAAACCTTCCACCATAGGTAAGACCAACTGGAATGAGAAACTGTGGCTATCCCTTTAGACACCTGTAGTGCAAACCTCAAGGAAGACAAGAAAAGGACTAGTTGAAGAGATTGGGGTGTAAACACACAGAAATACATACACAGAATCATTCCTCTAGGTCTAGAGGAAAGGTCTAGAGGAACCACCAGCTGCCACCTGCCACATGCTCCAATGGGTCAGCACAGGTTCACTACCTGCCACTGATATTTCATTCAGAGTATCATAAATAGCATATATGTCATGTCTATTGCACTGGTCAAGAGCTGACAGCTCTTGCTTATAAAATATAAATAGAATAGAAAACATTAGGATTAGCTCAGTTTCGTCTAACTCATCATTGTTAATATCTTCCATAAAAATGCACTCAGGATTCTGCACTGCAATCATCCAGGCATAACTTTGTTATCATGAACTAATTATTATAGACAGTTTGCAATGGCTACACATTTCTGTCTCTAGTAAACAGATTAAATCACTGCAAGATGTCTACAGCAATAATCATACAAGACTGTTACGGTGAAAACTCCATTTGCTCGGTCTTTTTCCTTAATGCTCTGAATATTACAATCAGCTGATCGAGTGGTGAGGCTGCCTGTAGGACTACCAGTAAACACGCAGTACAAGCGCAGCGCCATAGGGAAAAATACTGGTGTCTTTTGTGGAAGAGCAGAAGAAAATACAAGCTCACTTTCGCATGTTTGTTTCCTCACAGTAAGAAAGCAGGAGCTCAGTGCTGCACAACGCACCAGGTTAAAGAAAGTTCATCCCCTCCCTCCACACAGGTGGTAAAAAGAACAAACACCAGCTGACATATAGGGCCAGAGAGAGGGGACAGCCTGCGGTAATGCAGGACACTGCTGATAGGCAACAGTTGCCAAAGATCTATCTACCAATTTGCAGTGATGTAAATGAAAACCCATCTCACTGACGGTTGTTTTTCCTACCTAGGCTCATCGCTCTCCTGTAAATCCTTTCCCAGAATTTACTGGAGTTGGCAACAGCCACAGAGGCAAAAAGCAGACACGCCACCCATACAAATCTTTCAAAAAACAATTCTTTGCTTCTGGTGCTTTGGCACTTCCAGCTGACTGATAATAAATCATTGCTGTTGGGTGATTCTGTGATTGTTTTAAATGCCACTGTCTGTAAGAACTCATACCAATTTATTGGCGCTATGCTCCAATGAATGGAAGACAACAGTGTCCAAATCCATTTTGAAGTGAAATCTTTACTGTCGATATTTTGTAAACAATGTTGAGGCTGATCTGTTCACCAAAAAGGAGCGTGTAAGTAGTTTCTTACAGCATTTGCTGCAGTGATTTTATAAATAAATAAGTAAATAAATAAATGGGTATATACATAGCAATTGCCATTAAAGATCTTGGCTGATTTTGTTCAGTTCAAAGTGGTGCCCTTCACTCTTTGAAATAAAATTCAGCCTTGTAGGAACCTCGCAGTACCATCACAGCATTTAATTGGAAACAGCCACTTCCCATTTGATTTGATGATCTCCCACAGAAGTATATTTTGCTCCTGGTGACAAGCTGAAATCAGTGCAAAGTTTCTGAGATTACTGATACACATTTGCAGAGCCTGAATTATAGATATTGCCAATATTCAAAAAGAAAAAGACAAGAAAAAGACAGAAGCAAATTACAAACACAATGAACTAGCAGCTTTCTACCTCGGTTTAAGCATGAGGACTGAAACCAGACTGTCTGGCTAAACCAAGATTCCCAAGTCTCTTCTAGCACCACTTCTGTGAGGAGGACAAAAAGTAAATTCAATTGAGTATAATGGAACTTGTTTTTATCACTCAATTGCTTAGAAATTACCAGGTACATTCATATTAGTGTTGGAAACCCATTATCATTAACAACCATATTGATTTCCATTTACAAAGATGTCTTTGAAAGAGAGAATTGCCCTGTTTGACTAGACAATTTCCTCTTAACAACATATAGAAATCTGTGGCATTATGACCCTCTACTCAACAGGTTGTTCTCTACATAAGCTGTGAGTGAGAGAATTAGTAAAGGACCGCTTGCTCTTTTTGTATTTTGTGATTTGTGGTTTTTAATCTATGCAACAGCGGTGCTTTTTCTTTTACTGCCCTTCTGCTATGACTTAAACCCGACTTGGAAGAACTGTATGTAACATTTCTGTCTGCTCAAACTGTGTGTAAACAAACTACCTCCATTAACACCATCAAGTGTCTCTACGTTTCTTACAACCGACTCGTGGTTCTGCTTTTGTAACGTACACTTTGCTTGAAAATGGGCTCCTTGGTATTGTTCTGCCAGCCCTTTAAAAACAGATCCTGAGACCTCTGAGGTGCAATGCTGAAACGCTTAGGGGTAACCTACATGTACCATTCAGATTTCATCAAAAGGCCAGAACAAGCTGTGTCACTCTGCCATGAGGCCAGTAGCACGGTGGAGCAGAGGTCCGAAGAGGAGCAGGGCAGGGGTGCTGATCACAGAAAGAAAGGGGGAAAAAGGGAAGGGAAGGGAAGGGAAGGGAAGGGAAGGGAAGGGAAGGGAAAGGAAGGGAAGGGAAGGAACAAGAATTGTTGCTGGCACATGGAGTGACTACTGTCTCATCCACAGATCAATTGATTCTAAACAATTTGAGACTGGAAGGGTACATAACAGGAGAAGATTTTACCCCCCACTATGCCAAGCAAGAGGCCAGGATTCTTCCTTCTAGAATAAAGTTGGAAAGAAATTGGGGATTTCCCTGTGACTAGCTCTCCTCTAGAAATAAAACCGATGTACGAATTTGAAAGAAGAGATGAAAAACAGCATCACAATATTTAACAAGGACAATCTGCCATCACCTTCCAGACTCTAATTTTATCATGAAATAATTTATTTAAATTACATTGCAGATTCAACAGTTCATAACATATTTCTCTCAATAACTGTGAGAAAAGGCTTTCCTATCAGTTCTCTTATAATATTTGTTTGCCTTTTAACTAGTTTTCCTGCAGTCATATGCTACAGGGTGAATTTTCACACACAACATCTTAAAAGCTGCTTGCCTGCAGCTACCTTAATGTCATTCTTTATTGAAGTCAGCATCGTCAAATTTATGCTTTTACTGTTCATAATCTTCAGGTAGCGGATGCAACTTGCACCAAGATCCAAACGCATTTAATTCTAACACACCCAGGATTGAGCCATTTATTTTGCATCACTGCTGCTGGTTCTACGCAGGAACAGAACTAAGCACCCTCCTAGCAAATGAACTCTTGACAGGAATGTCGTTTTCTATCGTTCACTGAATTTATTGGAGTTCTCAATATTTAAAGTTGCTTAGACTAATAGGTCCTTTGGGCTGGAATTTTATTCTTTATACCTATTTGTTCTACAATTTATAAATCTTTACTTTGATCCTGAATGGGACATCTGGGTCTGAGGTAATTGAAATATTTCAGTTCTTGTAGATATAAGGATTTACCTTACCCACTTCTCCGTCCAATATGTAGCTAGAGAGATCTTATTACTTAGGGTTTCTGGAACTGTATTTTTCAGTATTTTAAGCCAAGATCCTAACTTCTGCTCTTCTGTGTAAAATTCCCAAGTGATCCTCCTATCCACCAGAACCACTCAAAACTTCTACTGCCTTGTCTACCCATGCCATCACCTGTACTGAGCCTCACTAGTTATATGACACAAATCAAGCATTCTTCTCTGTTTTCCTTCCCCTACCAGAACTGCTTCAGACTTATGAAGAACACAGATGGATCTTTCCAAGTGACTACAGACAGAATCGGTGCCTAGGTATTCACTACAGTTTGGCCAGTGCCCCACCATAAGGAACAACAGAAGGAGAGATGACTCTTGTGATTAAGGGATGCTTCAGTTTGTCTCTGACATTTAATTGTCCACATTTGCCCTTTGGTGGTCATGAATGCTCCTATTCTAAACATCAGCTCTTTGTTGCATTAAATGACTGTCCATTCCCAGCACTAGCAAACTCCTGCAATGTTTTGTTTCCCAAGGCAGACCCCAGATTCTGTAAAACAAGTGGGAACAAAGAGCAGATTTGAGAGACTGAATGTGTTTAGGGAGCTGTGTTCCCTACAGCGAACAGTTCATACACACTCTTCGGCACTCTTCTGTCTGTAATACAACAATGCTATTGGGAGCACTGCAATGGTCACTGTTAAAATGGATTAAGAGATACATAACTGTTTTCTTTGCTGGGCCATGCTTTAAATAGGCTAAATAAAGATTAATTCATTTTGCAATCAATGGAGATTTAAATCACCAAACAGCTTTTTATCATCTGTTCATCAGGAATACTTCTGCATCACCCGAACATTACAGCATACACTCGAAGTTAGCAAACAAAAGCTGCCCTTTTTAATGAATGTTGTGCTAAGATTTCTTTTTTTAGCAGGGCAAAATCATCAAGATAAAGGCGCAGTTAGTGCTGTGGCAATCACAGCATAAATCAGAGTTTCCTTTCATGTTGACTTTTCCAGTCATGGGCAAGTGACAAGAGAATCATTTAGCCTTTTAAATGCCAGCTTTCCTAAAACCTGAGCTAGTGTCACTGTTTTCTCTGAGACATCTTTGATTCCCACTGCAATAAAGCCTCGTTTAATATTAGCTATCAACACAACAGCATCCTGAGATTAACTCTTTCCTCTCAAGAGGAGTTAGAAAATCTTGCCATATTGCAATACTGCAACTTCATCAGTGAAGCTAATTTTTACTAAGCTGTGTTTTTTTGTTGTTTGTTTGTTTGTTTGAAATCCATTACTACTGTTATTTAAATTTAAAAAATACATTATTTTTGCATTTTTACATGTTTCTTTAGAGAATATATTAAGTTATAATCAAATGAGAATATCCCATCTACCAGCACAATGGCAGACTAAAACCAGAGTAATCTATCTTTCTACTCTGTAAGAAAAATATTTTGCCTCTTTGAAGTGTACTAAATTATAACAAAAACAACAACAAACCTTTAGCTTAACCTTTTTTGTGGCAACAATCTACATTAGAGGTTGATGCAAATCAGTGCTACCTATTCAAGCCACTTCCACTGCCCAGGCCAGACGCTCCTTTGGCAAGAGGCAGATGTTGCACAGGGGTAAACTCTGTGCCAAATCAGTGACTCACTGACACCCCGCTACAGCGCCATCACACAGAAAACAATGCAGTGGCTTCCACTCAAATTGATCTGGGCAAAGAAAGGAGTTGCAAAGAAGGGAAATGCCAAAGGTTTGCTGAGGTCCCCTCTGGCTCTGCCAGCACCCTGGATTCCAGACTTTGCGCCCCACACATGAACACCCTCACAGAGGCATAGACCTCAAGGTCCACCTGATTCCTTTAATAACATGGCATAAACATAGCAATAAAACAATGCTTGCAGGTGGGATAGAGGAACATAGGCTGAAGACAGATCCCCCAAGCCCAATGCTGTGCTATTACAGACAACTGCATCCTTTCCATCAGCTTGGCAAGTTCTGACTTAGACCTGCTTTGACTTTTTTGTCTTTTTGGAAGTCAATTTCATTATATCGCTCTTTCAATAATTAGAAACCTTATTTTGAATTCCATCTAAATTTAGCCTTGATCAATGTAGATCTATTTGGCATTAGCCTTACTCTTCTTTTTTTTTTTTTTTCATAAGTAATGGTCCTGAAGTCCCATTTTAGTTCTTCTTCACCACTATAATATCTGAGCTCTTCACTATAATATTTTATGTCAAAAGCAATGTCATACCATTTTCTGCCTTCAAATTAAAGAAAACATATTGGCAGAAAACTATTTGACCACCAACTCTAAAAGGGCTGGAAGAACGGTATGTCTTAAAGATGAGCCCATGAAAAACAAAGATTACTGATGGATGCCATATTGACCTGAGTCAGTCTGTGAAGCATTCATTGGGGCCAGGAAAATGTCTTCAAAAAGCCAGATTTGTCCGCAAGGGCTGGCTCCCAGCTGGCAGTGAGGTTGTTCCATATCTGTTAAGAAGCAGTACCCTGTTTCCTATTACTTGGAAACTGTTTGGATTTCTCCCCAGTTTCTCCAGGTAGCTTTTTTTGGTACTAGTCATACTTATTAATTATAAAAGAAGGACCGTATTCCTGGAATATCTTGTCATAATATGTTTGTTTGTTATTCAAGTAAATATAGTAGCTGGCAGTCAATCAAAGGTTTAGGGCTTTTTCTGGACTATCAATATATCGGTAAGTCTAGCAGAGTTTCTATTTAGCACTTTAGTTAGCTAACCACAAAAGATAATTGCATATACATTAAAAAAAGTATGTTATTCTTCTGTGTAAAGTAAAATGTAGCTTTTCTATAAGAATGTATGCCTACAGCTTTACAACAGAATGACACATTCCTGTGTAAACTTTTTCATATCCAAAATCTTTTTAAAGAAAGCCCTGTAGTTTATGATTAGATAATTTTTCCTTTCCCTGATTTCATACTGAAGCAGCTATTTAATAAATAAATGTTAAAGCAGGCAAAACTAAAAGTTTTAATACCATTTTAGTGCTTGTGAAATTATAGCCTAATTTAAATAAAAATAAAATTATTGACTTAAAAAATGTTGGTTATATATGGAACAGAGGACAAATAAAAGACCCTGAATGGTAATGCTAAGAAGGGTATAAAATAACCTTGTTGGTTTTTTTATCTTTTTTCATAACAGGGAGAAGACAGTGTTATCAACAATTTTATTGCTTATCATAATCAATAAAGAGCCATGTTAGTAGCTTCAGAATTCACAACATTAAAAACCAAAAATATCCTGCTTTTTAGGGTTTGTAGCAGACACATTTCCAAAGATTTATAATTCTGGGATTCCTGAATGTATGAGTTGGGTTTCTTACAAAGCTGCTTGTCTCCAGGAACTGTGCCTTAGAGGAAAAAGCACCAAATGGACTATTTTCATGAAATTACAGGAGCTGGCAAGCATTGTGACTCTTGCTATTTTATTGTGCATCTTAAACTATAAAGTGCCTTTTAATGGCCTAGCTCTCAGAACCAAACGGTGCCTGCAAATGAAAATAAGTTCAATATGCAAAGAAAAAAACTAAATGATGGTCCACAACAGTAAGCTGGCTAGCACACAGAAGTGTTAGTTTAAATGTGCACTTACGAAATTCTTCACCACCATGTAAAATGAGATTTTGGGCCCATCCTGAACCTTTCGTATTACCCCATCTGCTCTGCTCTACCTCTTCTCTCTGCTCCATGTGCTCTTGAGAAAGCAGCCCTCACCTTCGAAATCCAGTGAGACAGAAGAGATGCACGCTGCTGAACATTGGGCAAGTGCACTTGTTTCTTTTCTGTATCTTTCATTAATATCCCTCATGTTCCCAACATGTGGGACATGCAGAAAAACAGTCACATACCAGACATCTATCATTTGTAGACTGTGCACAGAAACCATGCTTTTTTAACAGAGGTAAACATGAAAAGCCAAACAGAAAATGGAAACAAACAAACAAACAAAAACCATTGTGAATTATCACAGCTTCGTAATCTGAAAAATTCCAAGTGACCAAGCAACCACAGGGAAAGAAGGGAACATCCTGGGGAGTATGTCTGCAGATTCACTGCACTTTATTCAAGCAACATAAATAAGCCAGCCTCAAGTGGATTTACAAAAGGGAAATACACCTTGGATACGGAACCTGTTGAGAGCAAAATCCAGCTCTGCATTAGGATTAGATTCCATGCAGCATTCACATCTCAGCATAACCTGGAGGCTAAACAGCAGCAGACGACAGAAACAAATGGGGAAGGAAGAGCAGAAATAGAGGCAGGAGACCTTTTCTCCATTAACACCAGCGACAGGACCCGCGGGAACGGGGTTAAGCTGAGGCAGGGGAAGTTTAGGCTTGACATCAGGAGGGGGTTCTTCACTGAGAGAGTGGTTGCACACTGGAACAGGCTCCCCAGGGAAGTGGTCACTGCACCGAGCCTGACTGAGTTTAAGAAGCGATTGGACTGTGCACTTAGTCACATGGTCTGAACTTCTGGGTAGACCTGTGCGGTGTCAAGAGTTGGACTTGATGATCCTTAAGGGTCCCTTCCAACTCAGGATATTCTATGATTCTATGATTCTAAATACAGGAAGAGCTTTATTGTACATCATTGGTGTGCTGCTGTCAGTCTCTGGGTGCCTCGCAGTTCATTTGGCAGATCTCAGTGAGGATCACACTTTTCTGTAATTTCAAAGATGTTTTACCCTTCCTACAAATTACAAATTTAAAGCTAATACCAAAAAGCAAACCATTTATATTGCAATATTTTAATTTTACTCTTCCCTACTTGGGAGTTTCTCAGCACTGAGGCTTTTAAAATAATATCAAAGAGAATTATGACTATATAAGCAAAATCATGGGCTTCGTTGTAGAAAAATGAAGTCAATTAAGCACTTGAAAACCAAACTGAATGCTGAGACACTCTATTGAACTGCACAATGAATGGAATAAACTAAAAGCAGGTTGCTACACCATTTTAAATATCATAATGAGGTACATTTGGAAGAGAAACAAATTAAAGCCATTTCTACTAACATCAATGGCTTCAGTTCCACAGTAATTAATCAAACCAGTTGCTCATCCAAGCTTTCTGAGACTGATCAGTATGTATCTACACCGTTAAGTGCTCTTAAACTACAACATTTTAAGGGCCAATGTTGCATATTGTACATCACTGATAAAAGCCACTAACATGATTTCAAACACCTTCTTAAACATGGGACGATCTCCAACTTTTCCAACACCAGCTTCTCCGTAGAATCTCCTAACCTGGAAAATATACATGATAACAACACAAAGTACAACTGGCTCTGAGTAGCACTAAGAGTTTATGAAGGTTTTAAAGATCAAATTGTCATAAAAGTTACAGTGCCTGCCACAAAATAAATAAGTCTAGGATAAAGCTCACTTCTCTAAGTATTACAGACCATTACTTCCTGCATGTAGTAGGTTGAATTTATCAGAAAATAAAAAGAAAAAGAAAAAAAAAAAAAAAAGCACAAGACTGCAGTAATGACAAAAACCTCTTAGCCAAGATGGCCGTGCTGAGATTTGTGGGAAGGTCCAGTCCATACCCCCACATTCAGAAATTTAAGCTAGAATCATGACAGCTTCTAGTCATATTATTTTTCATCCCTTGGTGGAATAGCCAAAGGAGAGAAATGCTTAGTAAAAAGACCAAGTTTACTAGTAGCAATTTCTGTAAAAGTTCTATAAGGTTTGTTCAGGGGACACCATGGAGAAGTTATTTAGAAGACACATGTGCAAGACGGGAGGAGGGAGAAGCAGTGCTGGAGTTGCTGTCGCTGTGGGAGAAGCAGGGCCAGTAGGGCCAGGAGATGACTCACGTAGGGTAGTCACCTATCCCAGCATCTGAAGCCTTGAGCGTCTGAATAAACAGGATGTACTCCAGTGATACCGCAGGGGAAACACTAAAGCACTTATCAGCCAAAGTCTTACAACTGGCTCTCTTATCACTTCTGGTTGTGCAGCAAGATGTTAACAAGAGCGCACTGCATGCAACCCTGCATGACCTGGGACTTGACCATCCTCTGCTGCAGAAACTATTCTACTCAGTGTTCTCCAAAAATGCCTGAAGCAGCTCTTTCACATAGTATTATTTCCTTCCCTCCAGAGCTTCCTTCAAAGCTATAGTTTCAGTCTCACTAAAGCCAAAGATGATCCAAGCCATTGTACATTTTGTACATTTTTTAGTGATGTTGAGAAAATAACTCTGATTCTAATACTACTAACTGCAACCAGATTTTATTCATTCATTTCAAATTTCATTTTGTAATTAAGCATTTTTCTCTTGCATTATTAGATGCTTTTAGAAGTAATAAATCAATTAATAAACACAGCAAGTGGCTTTCTTTTTGTGCTGATGAAGTACAAATTTGGTTAGATTTAGATGTCAAAGCCTATCATTAAAATTGTAGGCAAACTCTGCATAATAAATACCCAACCATCACCCTTAATTCCAGTTTAATGTTTGCACTACGACACTGTGTTTACATTTGGAAAAAGTAGGTTGAAAATTATCCTAGCTGTAATCATTTATTCTGAAAGAAATGGGTGAAAAAGGCAATTCAGTATCAGATTTTTTATTTCATTACTGGTTTAATGGTTTAATAATTCTACTTTATTTTTCATAACAAATCTTATGTTTTTCACTCAAATATTCTTATGGGAAATCACAGAATGTATACATCGGCCAAACAACTGTAAGGAAACTTAGAAAAATTGGTGAGGAGAGCATTAAACATGGAATTTAATTACAATTTATGAGTAAGTACGAAACAACTGTGTGTTTTCTTCTGTCTGCAAATGTAATCTGTGAACACTGAGGTCAGTAACGTGGTTCTAGCAGGACATTTGTATCCCACAGCAAAGCAACATTCTACCAATATGTTTTTGTTTGTTTGTTTGTTTGTTTGTTGTTTTTCCCTCTGGAATCTGGGAAGGAAAAACTGTAACCCAAACACTCAAAACCAGAAGGGAAGTAAGCAGAGTTTGTTATTTTATATATATGCACAGAAGACTTAGAACAGCCCATACTGGGAGGAAAGTGGTACAAAATGGCATCACTGGGTTATACCAAAATACCTGCATTTGAGCCCCTTGTTTTGTGCACTGTTTCCATATTTATTTCAGAGAAATATTTTCTTATTCTTGAAGAGCTGAGGCTGAACTTAGCTGTTAGTTAAACCTATTCCTCCATGCCAAAAAAAAAAAAAAAATCTGTATCAATAACTTATAAAAATTTTCAATGAAATTGATACCTATTGATAGCACACTTAGCTTCCCAGCACAATAGGATGCATGCAGAAATCATAGAATCACAGAAACATTAAGGTTGGAAAAGACCTCCAAGATCATCTGGTCCAACCATCACCCTACTACCAATGTCACCCACAAAACCATGTCCATACGCACCAGGTCCAACCTTGCCTTGGCTACTGTGATTTCTTTGAACAGCCCCAAGGATGGTGATTTGACCGTTTCCCTGGACAACCCGTTCCAATGCCTGACCACTCTTTCTGAGAAGAAATATCTTTTAATTGTTTTAATTGTTCAAGAGTAATGCTCTTTGTTCAATTTTTAATTGTTGAAGAGTAGGGGCATGACATTTCCCTTTTTCCACTCACTAGTGACATTGCCCAACTGCCAGGACTTTTCAGCTATGATGGAGAGAGGCTCTGCAGCTACATCAGCCAGTTCCCTCAGGACCTTGGGATTCATGTCATCAGGCCCCATAGACTTGTACCTGTTTCGATTCATCAGGTGGTCTTGAACCTGCTCTTCACTTACAGCAGATAGGACTTTGAACCTCCAGCGTCCATCTATGGGTTCAGGGAAATTAAAAACTTGGGAAGCCCATCTACTAGCGCAGACGGAGGCGAAGAAGTTGTTGAATACCTCAGCCTTCACATCTGTCATTATCAATTACTCAGATATAGAAACTCACTCCTAATATAAGAAATTAGCCACCTATAATCACTTACACACTACTATTTTCACCCATCAGTCTATTTTCACAAATGTTAAAGGTGCATGGTGGCCCTCAGGAGCCCTCCTGTCAGCAGCCCAAAGGAAGCTGGGTCCTCTCTTGTGCTCTTCCTTGAGGCTCTGTGCAGAAGGGATGCCACCTCTCGCATGAGGGCTGGGGGATGGAAAAGAAGCACTCACACAACCGCTGAGAATCGGCAACAGAGTTCTTTATTGCCAGGACAATAAAGCTGGATGTCCATGGTGTTTGGTGGCTCCAAGCTAATGCTTGGAATGTAGCCTCAGCAATGAGTAGGGAGCTCAACGGGCACTCCTGTGATGCTGTTGGTGTGCTCGGATGTGAGAGTGAAGACATGCTGGGGTAGATGCAGGTCTGCTCTGGCCGAGGTGGATCCACTTCCATCCATTCCTCCACAACTGCTGGTGGATCCACCTGCATGGGCTCCATGGTGTTTGGCAGCAGGACAAGCCAGTCCTTGCCCGGGACTGCCCAAACAGGATACCTTCCATCCGGAATGTTTTCAGGCCAGGGTGCTGAACCAGGGGCTCATCCAGTTCCACCCCTAGGTCCCATGCCACTGTCAGGTTGATTTTCACACATGGGTTTGATGCTGCCATCTGTTTTACGGCCATAGCCGGGTCCCATGCTCCATTCCAGACTATGGGTACGCCTCTGCTCCCTGCGACTCCTGCCTTTGCCCCACACCACCATTGTGCCTATGGTAAGGCCTAGGCCCCCTGTCGCTGTGTGTTTGAGGGGCCAGCCTGTTCCCTGCATCATTGTGGTGCCAGTTGTACCGCCTATATGCATCTGTGGGCTTTTTGCCAGCGGTCCCTCGAGCACTGCTGTCTCTTGTGCTGCTGGCGCTATCCCTCTGCCCATGACACATCTCCTTCTTAGCTGCATTCCTTCTTGGTGCTTCTTTGGACTGCATGGCTGTCCTCGCACACCAAGGAGGCCTGCTTCTCGCCTTGCTGCTCCTAGTCTCCTTCCAGCCGCGTATGTTGGCTGTCAGGAGCTAGTCGCTGAGCGAGTGGTGGGCCAGCAACAGGGGTCCTGTTTTATAGGGCAGGGCGGTGGTGGCCACTGTGACCTCAGCAAGCCTCTGTGATGGAGTGCCCCACGCGTGCGGCCTGGAAGATGCCCTCACGTGAATGAAGGAAGAGGGTTGGGGGGCTGAGGGCCCCTTTTCTGGGGCTGGCTCCATTTGGCTTGCCAGAGAGAAAGGCTGCCCCTCGGCCACAGGGACTGCCCTCCACCTCCCATCCTATGCCCTGGGTTTATTTCTAATATTGTTTTTTTAGGTAATTTCATTCTACTCTTTACAGAAAAGAACAGAAGCAAGGTGCATCTTCAGCCCTAATTCCCATGTGTGCTTTGTGCTCTGAGAGAAGAATTTCTTCCTCACATCACAACTAGTCTAAATCTCCCCTCCATTTGTTCAAAGCCATTATTCCTTGTTCCATCGCTACATTCCCTGACAGAGTCCCTCTCCAGCCTTCTTTTAGGCTACTTCTATGGGTTAGGGTAGGTGGCAAAAAGGCAGGATCTTGCAAATTGCAGCCTTATCTACCTTGTTCCACATGTTCCACATGACCTTTTCCAGCTCAAGCTCTAGCCTCTGATCAATGCAACAGAGAATCATAGAAACGTTGAGGTTGGAAAAGACCTCCAAGACCATCTGGTCCAACCACCCCCCTATCACCAATGTCACCCACTAAACCACGTCCCTAAGCACCACGTCCAACCTTGCCTTGAACACCCCCAGGGACGGTGATTCCACCACCTCCCTGGGCAACTCGTTCCAGTGCCCGAAATCTAATCTGTTGCTTTTGTCTCTGAAACTCTGAATGGCAAAACTCAGAAGCAACAAAAATAAGCCCAGGAAATGAATTAGACCATCATGTACATTTTATGATCATTAGAATTTTGTGCCTTGTGTTACACAGGCCATATATTTTTCAGAATTGGATAAATTAAATATGACAGATATGTTCAAAAATACTGCTAAAATTTAATTAGCTCAGAATTAATTTGGGGCAGTAGGGAAGTAAAACTTTTCATTTAGAATATATAAGAATGAAAACTTTTGGGAAAACAAAAATGTAACTTGAAAGAAGTATTTTGCAATTTCGGAAAACGTTCTCCTTCAGTAATTTCCTTTAGAATTTCTTCATTTCCCTGTTCCTGACAAGATTTACCAAAGAAGCCCCATTTTCCAGTTTTTTAGGAGAAAAAAAAATAATGTGTTAAGAAGTCTTTCACTTTTAAGTGCTAACTTGTGTGTTAAGATTCACTTTTTTTTACTTTTCCAAACTGGCTAGCTTCCCTAATTTTACCCATTGAAAAACAGCTGAAGCTGGGGAAAGGGGAGATTTTTTTTTTCTCCTCTTTCCAAATTCTTTCTTTTTTTCAGCATTTCTGTCCATTTTCTCTTGCAAGAATTGACATTTTCAAATAGACATATACATATATTTATATATATTTCCTTTGAAGACTTCCAAGGAGGTAAAAAACCTTTTTGATCAATGCAGCACTGAATCTATGAAAAAATTAAACATTGCAATTGCAATTACTCTCACAGCTCAAACCACGTCTGATTTGTGCTGATAAAGCATTAACTCCTTGGAAAAAAACAGCACTCAACATTAAACTGTTCATGTCTCGGATATCCCCAAAATGCTGATTAAGCCTTCACTTTAATGAATGGTTACCTCAAAGTGCAATATGTTTCCAATTAAAAAAAAAAAAAAGTGATAAATGAAATGTTTGCATTGAAGGTGGTAGAACACCTGTACACTTCAGTTCTTCAGTGTATGCTCTTCCCTCTATGTAGTACAAGAAAGAATAATGAATGCTGTCCTAAGCAAAAAGAAGTGGCATCATGAATGAAGGTGACTGCAGCAGCACCTGAGCCACCTTGGCACTCTGTCAAGGAACACACACAGACACTGTAAGGAGGAGAGATGGTTGCTGAAATCCTGCCTGGAGGAAGCACAGAGGTAGCATGTGCTGAGGGTAGCACAAGCTTTTCCTCTGCTACCACCAAGGATGAACTGCATTTGTGCGCTCCGACGCATCTTCATGTTGGTTCAGACAAAAGCACGCACAGCTCCTACACGTGCAGCAAGCAGAGAAAATGGCTGCTGGGCATGATCACTATTGACCATACTGTTGTGTAAAATGTACCAAACTTTAAACAGAGCTAAATGTGCTCACCCTGGATGTGTTCACTGCTAAAAAGCAGCAAGGAAACAGATTCTACCTCATTAGCCATCCAATGTATTTCATCACCATGCCATGAAAATTGAAGTCCATACTTCTGGTATAATTTGCATTCACTTGAAAATACCATTCTGAATGGTGCAGAGTTGTGATATTCCCACTTCAGTCTTCATTTATACAAAATGAGTTACATTGGCTGCCACCACATTGTTAAAAATAGACAAGAGAAAGGGAGAGAACTATCCATTCCTAAGCCAAGGAAATGTTTTTGTTGCTTCTCTCTCTCTCTCTTTTTTTTTTACAGTACATGCAATGCCAATGATCTGCCCAGAATAGATGGGCACAGTGATTTACATTTCTTTTGTGGTACTTCTTCATAAACTAATTCATTCTACCAGTAATGACCTAGATAATGCTTGAAACTATTTTTGCTACAGGAGATAATTTGCATAAAATAATCAAATGAAAGAGGTTTTTCTTTTGTTGAAGCGCCACTGAAATATGGCACAGAAGAAAATTCTAATATCTGTCATGTTACACAGGAGCATCTGTCTATCTAGGAAATAATCTGGACTCCACAGAGTAACAAGCAAAAGTGGTTGTCCCTAGCCTCTATTACTATTTGTGAAAAAGCAAGCTGGGAGAAACCCAACAGTTGAAATCTGCTGGCTTTGAACTATGCACTCGTTGCTATTCACACAGTTACCAGCCAATATATGCATTTTTACTTCTCTCTTCTCCCTGGAACTCATCTCTGGACTGAATCACACCCACATGAAAGATGACTTTTCCAAGGCAGCATTTCAAAATTTCTCATGCACATCAAACCCTGCTTGCTTAGTTTTATCCTACTGCTTTTACCAAACCCTCTCCGACTTACAGCAGACTACACCCTGCCCTCTTTGCTGTCCTTATAGCTGGTGGATTCCTTGCAAACCACCTCATGAAGGAGGAAAAGGAAAGGGTTTGGTCAAAAGGTCATTTCATTATGTTTGTCACCCTTCCTCAGCTACAGCAAGCAGATCTGATTGCATAAATTGGCTTCATGGGTAAAACCAGACACAGACTCTCAACCATGTCATGAAAATGATACTGGTTATGATGGTTTCAATATTTAAAAAGAAAAGCAATCCATATGTTCTGAATGGAAATAAAGACTACAAAACATTCTTCTGAAATACAAAACAAGGTCTCTGCTTTGACACCACTAGCATTTCCCACTCAGCCACTTCATCTTTCTGGTGAGACTTAGGAACAGAATGGCTGAAAGTTAGTCAGGCAGCACCCAAAACCAGTTACAATATCCCACTGCATATTCCCCCTTTGAAAGATCCCAGACCATACTGTAAAATATTACTGGACCTATAGTTTTACTATCTATGTGTTTGGTTTAAAATCAAGAAGTAAATTAATAAAAACACAAATCTGAAAAAAACAGGCTCCCAAATTATCCTCTGCTGTCCCACTGACACACAGATCATTTGCTTTTCATTTCCACCCGATGAGCTGAAAGCAGAACCCCCTACACGCACGTCCAACGCCTGTGTCGCCCATTCATCAGAGCAGCTTTGCATTACCAGCTCTTGTTTTTCAAAATGCCTCTGCTGTGTGAAAAATAAATAGCTTCCCTACTCCACAGCACTACTCCCTTAGCATCGTGGGGTTAAATAAATATTAATATAAGGCTAGACTTGAGCTCTTTTAATAGTAGTAAGTGGTACCTTACTCTGCAAATATTTCCATTCCCTTTAGCAGCACGAGGTGCCAGGCTGAAGAAGGAAGGGCAGCAGAGCCCAGCTCAGCCCTGCTACACTGCCTGCTCCTCTTCCCCCAGCTTGACTTGGCCTTGGTGGGGCTCACACGCAGACATGCTGCTGCCTCTGGGGAGGAGAGCCGAGGATGGAGACAACCCTGCCGGACCTGGCACTCAGCTCCACAGCACCCACACAGCACGGCCTGTCCACCACTCTGTCCACCACAGCCCCTTCCCACCCATTTTCCTCCAGAAGTGCACAAGAGCACGGCCAGTGCACAGCTGTTCCAAAGCCTCTAAAATACAGCTCGCATCTCACCTGAGCCCAATAAACACTTGGGCACGGGATCGGCATGTCACAAGCACATACGTTCATGTACCTGCACCTTTTTTTCCTTACGGTACAAGAATAGAAAACAAACCCCCTCACTCTTCAAAAAGGGGACAAAATCTAATTTGGAGTTATCCAGGCTTGTAGCAACTTACTCATCTAGCTGATTTACCTTGCTGCATGTTATCAGTTCGTAAAATACTCTGCTTGCTTCAAAGACTCTTCTTATTCTCTTTTTCTCTGTGATACTTGCAGTGAAGGAGAAACACTGTGCTGCTCTGCGCTATTGTTCCACAGTAAATAAATAAATAAATTAAATACTGCTCTTGTTTTCTGATGGTTAATTTGTGTTCTGTCTTGACCCCAGCTAATTGTTTGCATTTTAACATACGCTGGATTAAAAGACCTTATTTCTTATAAGAAAATGTATAAAGGTGTTTAATCATATGTAGCACTTATCCAAGTCATATGCTGAATTTCTATTGAGATTCCTTCAGTTTGTCTTCCTACATCTTTCTAATAACAAGATGCCTGCAACTAACAGCAATACTTAAGTTCAGCCCATACACGATTTACGTACAAAAAAGCATGTAATTTTCTTCTGTGTATTCCCCACCTAGCAGTATTTCTGGATTTTTCTCACCACTTTGTTACACTAACTGCTCTAGAATTTGTTAAGTTCCCCCCTGCCTTTTTATTGAATAAGGGGCCTCTGACTTGTCACTTCAAGCTTTTCAATGTTCCACCTATCACTGAAGAAACTGCAAGATGCTTGAGATGCACACTGATGTCCATACATGTAGAGCACAACCACTTCCCTATACAAACCTAAAAATTTCCTCACCGTCAGGTTTCTCATACTTTTCCCCACTGCAAAGAAAACTGAGCGATAACAGCTTAACAAATCACTTACCATTCCCCATATCATTTTCTTAAATGTTCATCCTCTGTGCACCTCCAGGAAGTTCTAAATGGGCAAAATCTGCTGAGAGTCACTAACTAAAAAATTCTCGCTACCCTCATTATGTTTGTTATTGCAATCTAAAACATAATTAAGCCTCAGAACAGTTACTTTGCTGTGGAGCAGATGGCATAATTTTCCTATTTTACCTTTGTGTAAACTAAGTTAAAGAAAGGTCAGCCAACATTTCCAAAGCAATCTCTGTTTTGACTGTGTCCATTTTAGACCTCTGGTTTGAGACAAGTCTGATGAGAGCTGCAGAAATGTCCCCGTTTCTCTGATAACCAGGTCCCAAATGTCTCAAACCAAAAATCAAAGATTTGGTCACCCCAAAATTAGAAGTATCTGGCCACGAAGGAGTGTTCGGGTAATCTCTATGGAGACCACTTCCCCAGTTGCTAGGAGCCAAACAACGTATTCAATTGCATGGAATTTCAGGTTTATCAATAAAACCCATCTATCAAAAGCTAATTAATACCACAGAGCCATCGAGAAGTTTTGATGATTCTGCAAGTTAGCTATAAAGAGATTAAAGCTAAGTGGAGGGAAAAAACTTACACCTGATGACGTACTTGTGGTTTCTGAGGTTGAGAGGTTGTATTTAGGAAGACTAAAATTGCCTTGTGTCCAAATTTGTCCATAGTATTTTGAGTAGTATTGCAGCATTAAAAACCAAAAAAAAAAAAATCAAAACCACAAACAATCAAAAAAACTAGGTCCTTTGTGCATTATTTTCAACTTTCTAATAAGCAGTTAGGTTGAAACTTTAAGAGTTAAACTGATGATTAGCCAGAGTCCTTAGCCAGCTGTTAAATCAGTCAGAAATGGGTATGAATCCAAACCAGAAGCAGAAAAACAAAGACCCTCTTGAACCAAAATCTGCTTAAAGGCTGCAGGGAGAACCACTTCTTCATGGTGAAATATGTTTTCATTTACACTCTCTGCACACTGGACCCTGGATTTTGGCTAGAAGCTGGTGTCCTACTGACCTGGCTCCTGCTGGGGAACAGGCACAGGGCTGAAGGCCTGCAGAGCTGTGAGGCACAGCAAGGGCTGGGAGAGATGAGTCCATTTTCCAAAAAGAGGAAGATCCTGTTACCTGTCTTGCCCTGTATAAACTCAAAAAATGCAGTTTTATCATGGAAATAAGCCCCTAAAAATCCTCAAAAGATCTACTTTTAATCAAGCAAAAATGCTTCATTTCAGAGCTTTTCTCTCCTACTTATATTGCTCTGTGTTTCCAAATTACACCTTTATGAACTGAAACACCTGACTTTGAAAATGTGAAAACAATTTTACCTCATCACTTTTTGTAATCATGCTTTATGAGTCAAATTCAGAATGAAATTGTGCACAACAGGTAGTCTCACATTCACCTTGGGGGGTTGGGGGAGGAAGAGAAGAAAGGAAAGGAGGAGAAAGAAAGCACAGAGCGGTCTACAGAGAGCTACAAAACCATCGGTGTCAGGGCAGAGGACGGGGAACAGTTGCTCTGATTAAAGAATTGGGATTATCAAATAACATTAGCAGGCTCAGAACATGACAGGCAGCTCTTCTCACATGCCTTGCTCCTAACCTTTGGATCTCCTTGTCATGGGACTTTTGAATTTTTTAATTTCAGCTTTAAGGAGATTCAAAAGGTACCAGGACAAATTCACAGAAGAAAAACATACAAAGGGTTATTAATACCAATACACGGCTTCTGATTCCTTTCCTTAATTAACTGAATGCGAGATTATCCCCAAAAGTACTGTAACTTTTGTACCCTGTACTTTTGCTGTCCTGTAGGCAGTACCGGTGGCCACTGTCCAACACCAGGCACCTGGTTAGATGGGCCTCTGGAGCAATCTCTTTACAGTGGTACCCATGCTCCAAAGGAGGCTGAGTAAATAAGTGATTAAGATACAAACCCAACTAGAGCCACGTAACTGGGGAGTCCAAAGTTACTGTCTCAGACCACGGTCATCCTTTCTTCTGCTTTACATACCTGATAGAAAAGCAGAGATCTCACCTTTATCTTCATCAGAAAAAATCATTGTCTTTGCAAAACTGCATTCTCCCAAAATGAAGGTGGTTTGGAAACCACAATATTCAATCATATTCATGAAAGGTATGCTTGTAAAAAATTTAAGCACAACCAAGACAAACTAAATGATTGTATGCACAGTTCTGGAGCACAACTGCACCATGCCAATGCTTGCAAGCAGAAATGAATACAGAGTAAGCCTGGAATTGCCTGTGCTACCAAGTCTGAATGATAATGCTGTAAGTAAGGTTTTCATCAGGTCCAAGTCTGTATATCTTTAAATGTTTTAGAACAAACAATTATTTGCACTGACCGTGTTGAGACACAACACTTTGTTTAACTATTACATCAGAAACTCGGCAGACTGGAAATATACTATGGACTGAATGCTGAAGAGTACATATTTCCTAAGAACTTGAGAAGAGCTTTTCAAAAAGGTAATTAATATCAAACAGCAGATTGCAGTTTCAGCAACAGTACATTAAAAATTCCAAAGAGTCTTGGTAAGGAAAGAAAGAGAAAGGAACCCAAAGTCAGGGATTTAGACTTAAGAGAGTTTATCTTGACATGTGCAATGGCTCTTATTGTGGTGTTCTGCGATTTTGAAATTCTGCTATGAAAATACAGACCCTAGACAAGAGCTAGATGTAGGCAGCACATGTCCCTGCAAGAGCTTTGGTGTTTACTCCAAACTTGCTCCTTCTGCCCAGGCGCAGAAGCCAGAAAGAGATGTGATTTATTTTTTTTTTAGCAGCTTATAGATCCACTAATTCTCAGTGAGCAACCATGTGATTTCAGAAGCTACGTGCAATCGCTCAGACTTTACCACAAATCCTTCCTTATTTCATTGCTTACAGACAATGCAGTGCCACCATACAAAAATTTGAGAGGAAAGCAGAAAGATGCTGCACCAGGCACAAAATTTATGAGTGATTGTTATCTGCGCTACAAAAGAAGAGGCTCAACATAATAACGAAAGATTGCAGGAGCATGCAATTGTGATTTTTGATAGAATAAGGAATACTTAGCATTCAGTCAGATATCCTTACAGTAACGCAGAAGAAGAATGCTACACAAAGGCGCAGAAGCTTTTACTATTCAGGCTGACGCACAAGGTTAGAAAGAAAATCACATTTCTATTTTTGGTCTCTGTGACGTTGAGTAGATGGGGTGCAAGTAAGCCTAACAACTCCCATTTACTGATTGCAAACATTTAACGGGCATGCTGACAAACTCTTCATTGTAGCTCTGCAGAGACAAAGCCATGAAGGAGACTTGGGATGAGAAGGAAAAGCTGCCTGCCTCCTTGCCCCACGAGCAGAAGGCACACCTGCAAGCAGCCCCATCTCTCCAGCTGCCAGTGCATCGCAGCTCATCCTCAGGACAGAGAGGGCTACAAGCACCAGGGGGTCCTGTCAGCATCCCAGAACGTGCAACGGGCTGCCTGCAGCACGGGGCTCCTCCAGAGGTCCCTTACCAACCTCAGCCAGTCTGTGATTCAGTGAGGACGTACACTGAGAGGAGAGTCACCAAGGTACGAGGGATGCTTGGTACGTTCCTGTATGCTGTAGGTAAGCCTGTTACCACAGAGGAGGCTGTAGGTGCTTTCACACCCCTGAGAAGGACGGTGAATGGAAGCTTGCTATGGAAAAACCCAGCCAGCCCTCGTCCTGCTCCTGAGGGGCCCTCGGGAAGCAGAGTATCACAGCTGCTTCTGGCACCAAACAAACCGTCCTTGGAGGTCCCCAGATTGAACAACCCTGCTCTAGGTAATTAGTTTTCAATCTCACAGCAAGAATGCAAAAGAAATAAAAAGTAATTTAATATAGTGGCTGCAGTAGAGACAGCAGAACCGCATTGCTTGGAGCTCATTTAGGGCCAGAGAGCACAACAGAGCTCTGCCTTGGTGTCTGGGCTGTACCCAAACCCAGCAGGAGGGTGGTCCAGCCAGTCCATACGGAAACCTCTGAAGGACATGGTGCCTTTCTACATCTTGAAGCCAAGGTCAAATTGCCACAGCAGCACAAGGAAAGAGTGAAATTCAATCGCAGTCCCTCACTTCCCCACTCTCTGAAACTTTACCAAGAGATAAATGACATCCCCACAAATTAGGCACTGTGGAGGTATATAATTAAGTCAAGGTCAGTCATCTCTACATAGGGTTCTCTAGCTAAACATAGGAATGTGGTTAAAATAAGACTCAGATTTTCTATAATTTGAGATTTCAAATGACAGTTTTTAGTCATATGTCACTATACAGCACACTAATGCTGTGTGAAAATAGCTACAAAATGCAGGTTTACTTTGTAGGTTTCTGGTCTAAGTGATATCATGGCTTGCTGGAAGTGCCACTTGACTGACAGGCTCTTTTTCAGGATCTAGCTCTCAGGTATGTCAGCCTGGAAAGTGCCTAAGGAACTGGACTGGGAATCCAGCCATCAAGATTTAGCTCCAAAGTCTGTCACAGATTGCCTGCGTGAACTTGGGCAGGCCATTTAATGTTACAGGATACAAAAAATGTAGAGTAAAATTACTAAGGTTAAGCAAATTTTATAGGAAGCTGGACCCTGGCAAGTTTAGGAAATCCTGCAAGGTACTGAACACTTCTGTAATTCCAGCCCTTCAGACAGAGAGAGATTAATCCCCTGTTGTTACAGCAGGAAAAATGCATCCTCATCTATAAACCTTCCTTTTGTTTCAGACAAAGGTCTCTGACATGCTGACTGCTCCTTGCAAGGCACCAATAGGCAAGTTTGAGGGTCTCAGTTTGCTAAGGGCATTTAACTGTTACTATATAGAAAAAATGAAATATCTTCACAGCCACTGCCCTCAACCCTCAGGGAGGGCACAGGTAAGCAGGAACTTTTCAGCACCTTGCAATAACACCACTGCCCCAAAACAACTTTTTAAAAGTAAGTCTCGAACAGACTTGAAAAGCAGAACAAGCTCATTCTGATTGCACAACAAAGTCACTTCATCTGCTCAGGAGCAGCAGGTACTGTGAGCAACTCTCCAACCAGCTCAGCCGTCTGATAGAAATTCCATCCCTTCCTCTCCAGTGCTGAGCTTATTTACTCACCTCATGGTGTTTCTTAATTACACTACAGACTGATACACAACACAACATTTCTAATTAGTGTAGACCACCTACGTGAATCCTCAGTATCATTTGCTGCTGTGATAATATCATATACAAACTCAACTTTTCATTACATTCCTGAGGAACATAAAAACCTTGCTCAAAGTTTCCCATCCTCATCTCTGTAACTTCTAGGAGTATGTTAAAGACCATGTAAGTTCTAGAGAAAAATCCTTGCATAATATTCTGCCCAGTGGTGTACAATAACTTTATACTGTAAATGCAAAGCTTACTTGTGCAGGATGCGGATGCTTCAAAAAGATCAGAAACATCATTATGTATTCTAGGAACCTCACAAATCCTTCAACCTTCAGTGTAAAGTTGATAGCTCTTCCCCCAGCCTTTCTAATAGAAATGATGCCACACATGTAGAAAATCTAAATACATATTGAGAACACCCAACTCTAGAAAAAGCACGCTGGTCATGCTGAGGGATGCCTTAAGATGGGAGTCAGATCCTACTCTTAACAAGTGCAATGTAGGAACCCACCCAAAATCAAATAAAACGAAAGGGACAGAGGAAAAGCAGCTCACATCAAGAATCTGCAGAGTTGGCAGATCAGGCAGAGGAAAAAGACAGAAAGAAATGGCAAATGCTTTTTCCTAGAGAAAACTACATATGACAGTTGGATCTGTCAGCTTGTTGCTGCCAAAAAGGGAGAGGCCTCACTAACCTGCTTTCCACTCCAGCTCCTTCCTCACTCCTTCTTCCCAGCCATGTTGTCCCTTGCTGATACCCAATGGTATGCACTAGACCAGATTTGCCATAACACATTAAAAAAAAAAAATCCTCTCTCTTTTTGCCAGGTATTGACTGGGCTTGCAGAACAGGTTCTGGACAGTCTCGGAGTTGCTGGACACAGAACAAGTGACAGGAGCATGAAATGAGAAACAGGGAAGAGGAGACAGAAGGTATTCCCCCCTCTCAGCTACTGGGAACAACCAGATCAGTTCAAGTCACCTCATGTAACTTTCCAGTACTTGAAGCTACACAAAATTCTAGACTATAGATTGTTTTTCAAAGGAAGTCCCTCAAAGTACAACCTAAGAAGACCTCTGTGTAGCTTTTTGAATTAATACTATGTTCCAGATTCAAACAGGACAATGCATTTTTAAGAAGACTGCAGCACTACTTGAGTGCAGAAAAACTATCCCTCTGAAAAAGTATACAGAATTTTTTTCTACGGTTATGAAATGTTATCCATGTGCCACTCTTCAGTGGAGATGAAAATCTGTTTTTTATGAATTATTAACATCCTTATTTCTGTATGTATGGAAAAGCTCAAATTTTCTCAATATCTGTAAAACATCCTCCAGTAATAAATCTCATGGAAGAAGTTGCATGAAGGGCTCCTTACCTTTCCCGGAAAAGTGGAAAGCCTAATAGGGCAGTAAGAATGGTAATTGGTCTCTGGCACTAAAAGAAATGATCACAGATAATGAAGAACTATTCTAGGACAGGAAGACAATTCAGAGAAGACTTCAAAGTGATATCCTTGTAGTTCCAAACAGTATTAATGGATGATAAAAAAGAAACTTGAATGGAGATAAGACAGATGAAACAAAGAGGCTGAAGATTAAAGAGCTACTAGGAATGGAAAGCACAGAAGTTAAAAGCTAAAAGAAAAGTGATTATCTATATCTATGCACAGAGTAACGGGAGATTTATTGAAATAAGATGTGTCAGTCGTTCCAAGAGACACCATCTCTGCTGTCTTTGCCCCAAGAGTCAAACATTACCTGGAATCATCATTAGGAAGAGAAGAGCAAGTACCCACAGGCTGTCCTTGCTCGGCTCAGCTCGACCAGTAGGTGTCACGGCAGTCAACGTTATCATTGTACAGGGACTTCAATCTACATAGGTACCTAGTTTGAAGAGAGCTGAATTACAGTAGTTAATTCAGGTTTAATTAAAAAAGAATCATTAGGCTTTTCCATGGCTTTCTATCAGATATATCAAGTATCCTTAAAGAGCTTGGAAAATACACAAAACAAACAGATTGCCAAACATGTCAGCAAATACCACCACTCTTACACCTGCACTTAGAGCCTTTGTCAGACATTAAATAATCCACGCTGGCACAGGTAAAAAGAACAGAGATGCTTACTGCCCCTTCCCCAGCTGTATGAGTGAACCTAATGGGCACACAGTGCTAGGGTTTATTCCCAAACATGCCCGGTCGGTGAACCAGAGCCAGCAAACGTCAGGCTGTCACTACAGTAACATAAAGCAATTTGATGCACAGAAGGAAGAGAAATTCAAAGCAATTTTTAAATGCTGTACTTCAAGAGAAATGGAGAACAAACACATCTGAGAGCTGCTTGTTTTTATCTTCCTTGTTGGTGGTGCGTATTCTCCAGCAGCAAAACTTTGGGCTGAATGTTTTCCTACCCTTCCGCAGCACTCCGGGAAACAGATGGGCTCTAATCATGCTTCGCTATAGCAAGGAAGAAGAAAAGCATATGATGGCATCCCCCATCAGGAGTCTGCCTTTATGCTTGCCAGTCAGCTGTGCACATATAAAGCGATCATGACTTTGTTTGGCATTTCCTCTGGAACATATGGTGATTTACTGTGCTGTTTCCAGCATGTATTGACACTGTTTTGAGTTGCACTTAAATCCTCATCTACTGCATACACAAACATAAATACACGTGGCTCTACGTTTAGGGGCATGTCTACCTGATAGCAGGAGAGGCCTGCCGAGAGCTGCACAGCTGCTGCTGAAAGCCCTCCTGTCCCCACTGTGCAGAGCTTTATCTGGGAGGAAACGGCCTGGTATCTGGGGGTGGAAGAGGATGTGGAAACCTGCTACATAGCCAGACAGTTTAAAGAGTTGACCTGCATGCAGATGACCCCCACGCTGCTTGGCTGAGCACACCAGAAGATCTGTGTTTATTAGCACCCCAACCTGCCCTATCCCCTCCACCTTAGTCCCACTAACTAGTGGATTGCATAATGATTCAGAAATAGATCCGTAAAATATGAAAATTATTAGACATACTTAATAATAATCCCTGCAGCTACAACATTTTTCATAGCAGGCAACCGCCTGGCAGGTTACACAATTTAACATCCAAGATGTGAGTCAGAGAAAAAAAAGAGGGAGGTTATAAACACATCATTTTAAAAGCCCCACAGGTTTAGGCAGCACTGAGTTCATTACCAAGATGCAGCAAGTGCAAGACTGGATCTTCAAAAACAGGGCAACTTTGGAACAGGTAATAGATTTCTTTTCTCAACAGTAACTGAAGAGAACAGCCAATGATTAATCCTCTCTTTTCCCAACAGAAAATACAACTGTCTACTTATTCTTTGTATTTAGCGTTAAGATAAAGAACGTACTTTAGATTTAGCACAGTCAGGGATTTCATTTAAATGTCACGAAATCAAGAAATATATCAAATGCTATGTCCTGTGGAGGACCAAGATTGGAATATTCTTTTATTGCATGTTTTTCTTAAGATAAATACCATCAGACTGCCACTGTGTTGTCTGTTATTATTTACATAGTCATATTCTGAAGATTCTTGAAACACTTAAGGAGGAAATGTGGTTTGTCTTTTTAAAGACAGAAGTAATTCCAGGGAATGATCTTTCAGCCCTTCACTCTTAGAGAAATGAACGGAACTGCTTGCAAGATGCACTTCATTGAGGAAGTGTAGTAATGTAAAATATTAGATGGGGCTCTACTTCACCTTGCTTTTAAGAAACTGCCACCAGTTGCTGTTCCCATGGCATAGGCTCCACCTTCTTTGACAAAGACAAATGAGAAACCCAACCAAAACAAAACCACTATACTGAACATACATTTACTTATTCATGGAAAAGAGATCCAAAATAATAAACTTCATGTGGCAGATGCTCAGATGTTAGTGCTTGTGCTTTATGTCTTCCCAGAAGATGCTCAGATAACATGGGGATGAAGGCAGAATAAGGACCTCCATAAACCTGAACAGAGCTAAAGTCAAATTAAAATAAATAAATAAGTATAGCTATTGCTATTTTAGTGGTTCAAGAAATAAAATTAATTGGGTGAAACTGTTGTCTGTAGGTTCGTGCCCAGAGTGCCCCACCAATAAGCACACAGAGTCGGAATCCACCTGAAGGCTAACACAGGTTATTAATAGCATTTCTAGAGCCTGAAAAAAATGTTACCCAAGCAAGAAACTTGTTGTTTTTTTTTTAACATCATATCTCAGAGTGAATTAAGAAAGCCAAATAAAAAGCACTCATGAGTTACTCAGTGTGCTTAGGTTAGTGGTTCACTCACCTGAAGCTCTTACACTTCTGGGAAAAGCTGCTGACTACTCGTTTCAAAAATCAAGGAGATTTACAAAGGACCAAGAATGACGTGAACAAGAGTGCTTCAAAATATCATGTTCAGTCATGAATACATGGCCTTTCAACAATGGGCTTACCAAAACAGTTGGATTTTTAAGTTAAAATTAGACTATTGCAGTTTTCCACAGCCCCTGTTTCAATCTCACCTTATGCTGCATGGACACAGATTCACACTGGAGAGAGAAAAAAAAAGCCTCGGTGTTCTGCATTCAATAGCTTTCTGAAGACTAGGCATATTCCTGTAACTCAGGCTCTCATCATATAACTCTCTCCAGGTTCTAGGGCGAACACGTTTTCTGGAAAGCATGAGTTTCAAGGGAAATCAAAGCAGGAGCTTGGCTGGGGCAGCAGTGCTAGAATCATAACCAAGGAAATAAAAGAAGCTTGACGGAATCCAAACAAGCATGAGTCAACGTATTGCAGGCTTGTCTGCCATCAGGAAAGGCAGAGAAGCTCTACCAGTGCCCAATATGAAGAACAGTTTAATTTCCGAGGTCTAGTAAGCAGCTTGTTCCAAAGCTGTTGTTTGCTCCACTGGAGTATAAAACAAAATCAAAATTAAATCATTTCCCTGTTTCTCTAAATCACTTAGGATATCTAAAGGCAATTCAAGTTGTTTAATGGTAAATAAAAAATATTTGGCTTGCAATTTACCAATTTATGTTACACTATGAAAGTTTTTCTGAAATCTTCTCTTTTTGATTTTATTCCTGCATTAAGTGTAAATTGCAGTACATATACAGTCAAAGGAAAAATGAAACAGGAAACTTTCTAATGCAACAATGCACTGGTGATGAATGTCCTAAGGTAAGCAAGGGGGAACAAAAGAGCTGCTGATCCCACAACAGCCAAATAGTGACTAACGTTAGTTCCCTTTACACTATACCCATTACAAAGGCAATCTGTTTACCTGATTTTCTCATTGCATAAGTCTTCTTCCTACTCTACTCCTCCCCAGACTCTCTTGCTTTCCATTCTGACCGTGCAAAGAGTTGATTCAGCATTTACCAAAATTAAGGGACAAGAAACCACCGGTGAAAGAGGGATGAGGACATTCTTAAATAGAAGGACCATGCACACAGGATGGCCCTGAGCTGGAGCGTGACTGCTGCCTTCCCTGCTGCAGCAGACATGACCCAGCAGGCACGCTCCGGCAGGGGTAGGCGGCCCAGTGTGCCGAGGCTGGCTCGGCACATCCCGAGCCCGCGCACGGTTGCTAAGTTAAGTCTGGATAGTCTGACAAACCCCCATGTGGCATTCATCCAGCAACCGTGGAGCACCAGCCTCCAGCTTGATCACACGCTTCTCTGCAGTGGGAGGGTTGCAGGATGCAAGTGCTACATCTCTGGTCCCTAAAGCAGCTCTGCCACTCGCGCTCACACAGGGGGAGAAGGAACAGCAGGATCAATCATGCCCCACTTGGGTTCTTGCATGGAAATACCGAGTAAGATTGCTTTTAGTGATCACCATGGCACAGGGAGAGGTTGACTCTGTAGCCATGCCACACAGCTTCTGAAGAAGCATGTTGGGTATGCCTGGATCTAGTAAGCTTTGTGGTGGTAAGATACGATGCAGCCTGTGCCACCATGGTCTCACATCAGGCTACCTACGAGGTGCTGTGTTGGTAGGTTCAGACTTGGGTACTATGTGATCCTGGATTGTCCAGGTAGCTGAGAAGGCACCTCAAGTACTGTAATGTCACTAGAAGGGGCTCCTGACTTCTTCATCTTGTTCTGTTGGCTGCTATAATAATATTCCTCAGGGATCATGACAGTGTGGATGTTGTTGTATTGCAGCTTCTGTTGGCAGGAAGCGATGGCAGATAGGCTGTCAAATGGAGTAATTGGAAAGGTTTTCTCGATGGCCAGCTAGGGGACAAGTTGTTGAATAAGACAATTTCAGGCTACCCTTAATTGCTTTTATTTCATCCACATGGTCTGGTAGGGTCCTTATTACTCTACAAAGTATGCCTTCCTGGATAGCTCTGTAATGACACTGATTGGGTTTGGATGATCTTACTGACTGGAAAATATGGTGAAGCAAGCAATACACAATATTTAATGACAGATTTTCAGAGAGCACATTAAGAATCTTCTCAAACTATTTTCAAAATTATTCCTTCATATCACTAACCAATATACTACATGTCATAAAAATAACCAAGCGATAAAAAACATAAGTTTTTCAAACTCCCTTCATGGTTGCATCTGTGCTAGAGGATGGTTTGGGCATGAACAATGAAGGTCATTTCTGAACTGTCTTGATTGTCAAAAACAAATTATAGTTTTGAATGTTACTGACAAAGAACACCATAATGCTTTTATGTTAAAGGATAGAACTGTTCCCAAATGACATCCCAAATAAAAGCTTTTCATTATTACTTCTTCCACTTAGTCCAATGAATTTGTCATTGGACTAAATGTCAATCTCCTCTTTCACTGATAAACACTGAAAGTGTGTAAGCTATTGAACTCCAGATACAACTTTTAGTCCTACAAGACTTGCTGCTTGAGCAATTCAAAAATACAGGCGAGAGAAATTAAAGGCTAATACTATGTTTCTAGACAACACCACAGTTCTAATAGCAAAGAGTAAGGGTTACATCATCTTAATATTTCAGCTCTAGTCTAAACTATCATATCAAGTATATGATGGAAGTCAACAGCAATTCTGTGTTCTTTAATCAAGATAATAACTGGCCATAAATAACACCTTCCTGCAAAGTAACAGTGAAACCCTGAAAAACAATTAACAAATTGCAGATCCTCTTACTTAGAGGAAGACTGCAACGTGCCTCACTTCTGCAACAGTGCAAAAATGCTGGAGCAGACATTATTTATTCAACTTCTGTACAAAATAACAAAAGGGATCAACCTTGAAGACTGGAGAAACATCTATTCTGGTGCAGCTGGGTATATCATTAACTTTTTAAAAAAGTAATGCCCTGAGAATTTTGCATTTTTTAAGAATAAGGGAAAAAAAATCCAAAAGGGGAACATATTTCTGCATTATCTCAAAAAGACAATGCTTAAGGCAGTTTACAAAATAAATCATCCACTGTGTTACAAAATGATTTTGGCAGAAATTTTCTTGGATCCTCTGATGTCAGCTCTGCAAATGAATCACAAAATAATTTTGTTGCATGGCATGTTTATTACAGAGCATACGGGAGAAATGACCAAGGGTGAAGTTTATCAGGATGGTAGAAGCAGATCCTCTGGAATATCAAGATGAAGGTGCAGTATCTTAGATGAATTGCAAAAAAAAAAGGCCAGGTTCTTCTGAAGCTACATGGTTCCAGGGAACGTGTGCTGGAGATATTGTGTAGATGGGGCCTGACACGGTACCCAAAGACTTGGAACAAGGCATGTGTTGAGCTTTTTGCTTTCTGTATTTCAAAAAGACCCCAGAAGATGGTTACAAAAAGAAGAAACACCTAAGTGTATGGGATCAAAACCATATATTATTTGAGTCTCAAATATTATTTTAATTGAGTGTCAGGTTTTCACATTCATAATTCTGTATTAATTAAAAATGGCTTAAGCAGATACAGCTCCTGATAAAAATCTGGTGAAAATACTACGCATTCTCACAGCTAACTTAGGAAAGAATAGGGAGACAATGGATTTGAGCTTGTGGTTAATTAAAATCACTACATGTCCAGCTGCACAGTTGTTGGGGATAGTGCTGTACCTATTCCAAGTTCTACATAAGGACAGTAAGTATACCCGGAGCAGCCAACCACTGTAGGTTTCAGCTGAGGAAGATATTTCTAAACTCAGTGTAAATGCGAGTACCTTTATGCAGGACACTGAAGTTCACACCTCGTTTTGGAATGTAATAGATGGAAAGAGACAATGAACTAGAACAAAAAAAAAAATAAAGCAAGACGGAGAATAACAAGTGTTCTCAGGCAGGCTGAATTCCCCTCTCCAATGCACTGATTTAGAAAAATTACCCTAAAAACACTCAGTACATTCATTTGCACAAGGCTTTAATATTCTACATCAGTGTCGGGTATCACATGTCTGTTTGAAAATCTGAATCTGAACAAGAATTTTATGTGATAATGCACTTTCTTTTGAAGAGGCAATCACACACAATTCAAGAAAAAAACAAAACAAAACAAAAAAACAGTTGCTTGGTGCAAAAATCATACCAAAGAAAGAGGGGCTGATTCACGATCCTACTCTCACCATATTTCTATAGGTTCTTGTACTAAGCCACAGCCCAGTACAACGCCTTCCTTACCACTTAGCTGTGGCAATAGTGGGTAGCTATGGTCATAGCAGGCGACTGGCAAAGTGCCACATGCCATATCAAGTTTTGTTTGCAATTGGTTCATTCCCATGATATTAAAGCTTACTGGATTTAAAAATCAAAAACCTTCACAAGGCCACACCTAAAGGTTACTCCACTTCATGGTCAGCAGTCAAACACTTCAATTCCACAAAATGAAATGCGGTGGCAGCCTGCTAGGCAGGTTTACATCAGACACCACATCCCCTGTGTTACTCTTCTGAGGCAGGCTTGAGACTCAGGAATGTGGTATGGTCCTAGCTGTATCCCTTCAGCAAGATACTTGTTCAAAGACAACTAGAAGGCTGACTCTTGGGGACGCATATAGGAAAAATAGCAGGTGTATAATCATGTACGATAGTTGAACACCAATGCTGTAGATACCTCCCAGTGTTCATAAATCAAGCTGGGAAATGGCTTTGTTTCAAAAAGAAGTCTTAACATTTGTCAAGTTTACGGTGAGCTACTTGTTCTGTGTACATCACGGTGCATAACAAATTGAGTCCTTGGAGGTGGTATCGAGACCTGACTCAAGTAGGCAAAGAGGAAAAGAGCTTCATTTGTCTTGATGGGCAATAGCTCACAGTTACAATAAAAGCCCCATAGTTTAAGAAAAACTTCCTTAATTCTATTCTCTTTTTTAAAAAGGGGGTGGCTATTCCAGCTTTCACTGGAGAGCTGAAGAAAGGACCAATCTGATCACTTGGACCATAGAGTTTGATTGCTCAGGGATGTAGCTTTGCCACTGTAACTCAGCTTTCATATCGCACAGCTAACAACATTCTCTTTCCTTCATGGAGTGCCTTGAGTGGATTGAGTGTTTGGACTTGCAGTACCATGAGTTAAGCTTTTAGTGACCTTAGAGAAGACCACAAGATCAAAGCTGTTATGTCAGGAAATCACACCCATTTAGTAAGAGTTAGTCCTAGAGTCAGATGCTTCCCAGACCTATATTCCTAGACCACAGACATCAAAGATCATTTTTAGAGTTGAAAAAAAAAATACAGAAGGATCTTAGGTCACTGTTTTGTCTTTTGCTTGGTCAGTAATGCTCAACAGTGTGTGCATCACCAGGGTGAAGGCAATCAGAAAATACGAGGGCACAAAGCTTACCAAGACGTTGAAATGATCGATGCAGTTATAATATGATAGAGCACGGCACGTACAGGCAGGAGCCTAGGCAGCACTGGTAGTTTATTAGAAAACGTGTCTGTTACGTGTTTGATTTACTTGAGAGATTCAGCAATAGGTAGGCCAGTCATTATATATGTATATATACACATGTACATAAACAGGGATGGCAGGCACCATAATTTAAGAATTAAAAATAGAGATCTAGAAATTACAGCCACTTGGTTATGGTAAGCAGAAAATAGACTCGGAGCTTTGAAGAAAGCATAGAAACTCTTCGAATTTCAATGGAGCAACCCCCTTCGCTGTGCCAGCATGGTCCAAAACTGGACTAAAGCACCTCGGTGCACTTAACTGTAAGCAGTGATACTGCAGTGTGCATGCATGCTGAAAACAGGAATCACACTACACAGAGCTTAGGTTGTATCCATACTATGCTTCCCCTGTTTATATAGGTAAACACAATAGTGAGAAAAATACCAGTTTAAGCCAAGTACTGATCCCTTTTACCATGAAAGTACTAGCAATCATTTCACTGTTTTTGCAATGAAGACCAGATTCCCAGACTGCGTAAGAGCAGCTGTAACTGTCCCTTGGATTACCATCTTCTGTCCCAGTTGGTGGGCCAACATTCAGAATTCTCCTAGAACCTAGGAAATAAATTTTCTACTTTAAAAAGCACCAGGGGAGCTATTCTGAGGAATCCTCATTCACACTAAGTAACCCTTATCTATATTAAAACTATCTCTATGCTTTAGTCTGTGTGGGTGGAGGAGGGGAGAAATCAAAGTCATACATTTTCTTCTCTTGGGATAAACGAACTGGTGTGGGTGGTTGTACATGTTAAAAATGAGATAAAACCATTTTAATGTTAACATTCTATTACTCATTTAAAATAGCTTTGCAAAATCAAAATATGCAGATTTGAAAGATTAAAATATTCTGAAGACAAATTATATTTTAATTAATCAGCTGGATTTTTCATCTACTCAGAATAGGTTTACCATATATGGAAAGGCTTTGTAAACACTACTTGATTTGTAAAGGTCAGAATTCAAATTCAGAATTCATCCTTACTAGCTTTTCCACCAGTTTCATTTATAGATGGTTATTAATACCTATTGATCATTAGGTTACTTTAGTTTAATGCAATTTACTAGGGAATAAACTACCAAAAATTCACCAATTGAATATTCCTTTGGGGAAATACGCTTCTTGCTCTGTTACGATACACTAAGTTACTTTTTTTATAACACTCGCACAGATATTATATTGCAGCATCCACATGTGTGAAGAACTGCTCATTATTCACAGTAGAAGAAAGGATCCCAAATAAATGATGAATTTGTCCAATGAATTTTGAAGAGATTAGCTATTTAAGAACATTTTAAAGAAGCATTTCAATACTTACCCAGATAGATTAATTTAGGTTACAGTTAAAAGCTACCTGAAAGTGTATTATGTACTAAATGCAAGCAACAGAATGATTTTGTAGTCTTAGAACTTCTTACTTCGTCTTGCTATTGTACATATACATTCCCACTACATAAAATGCATCAATTGTTTGTAGCCCAATCCTTCTCTGCAGAAGCATAGGACCCCGGAGCTCAAGGCCATACAGATTTAAATAGAACAGAAATAACTTTAGAGCTAGAAAGTTTTGGAAACTAAACTTTAAGGTGATGTCTCTGAAAGGTAATGGAGTTACTCTGGGCTGAATACTTAGAATCACTAGAAATATGAATAGTAAGTGCTTGCAGTTGGCCAAATCCTCTCAAACTCTAGGTATTAAGGCTTTACCTGAAGGGTTCCAACAAGCTGCAGGAGATGAGTAGGAAGAAATTGAAGGGCACATCATCCCTAGAGCATGGGGTTTTCATTCATTCAGTCACATAATTTAAATAAAACACAACAGATGTGAAAACCTAACAACATGTAAGATGCCTCATAGCACTTCGGGATCAGGACATAGGGACCCTCTGCACAAAAGTCTGTGAGCTAGATAAACGTTTTCTGTTGAGCAGAGAAAAAAGTTAAGTAACTTGTTCACGGTCAGAGAGAAAATGCGGTATGAAGTATACCTACAAGGAAGCAGAATATAACAGATTTTGCTTAGATTGGCATGGAGAAACAGGGAATACAAGAACATTCAACTACTTGAATAATTTTTAATAAGCACTATGGGAAAGAACAGAGTGAATACTTGAGTGTTTATTTACATTTAGGCATTTTTCTTGGGAAAACCGCAACTTTGCTTTCTGCTAAGCAAATATGGCATAACTCCCAAGCCACAGAGCCATGCAGACATTTTAGCCATGTCCAGTGCTCTGGATTTTCAGTGCTGTGAGACGTATGCCAGTCAAGAACCAAGATCCTCTTCCCACACGGCTTGTGGGATTGTTTCAGTGAGTACAAACAGACTAGAAAGAAGAAACCTGTCAGTTTGAAAATTCTGAAATCCATCAGCACATGGGCCAATATTCTAAAATTAAAACTTTTTACTTTTCTCCCTTAAGAAACTTCTGTTAAAATCTTCCAGCAATGTAGTCTTCTGTATCAGAAAGAATTCTGGGACACCATTTTGAACCAACATCATAAAAAAAAATTAGAAAACTTGTCATGTGGAAAGATAAAATACAAGGCCATTGCCTCTGAAAACACCATGCTGCCAAGCCCCATGAGATTTCAAATCATGACTCGAAGCACTCCATGCTGAAATGCTTGATCTGAGAGAGGCCCTCTCTCAACTTAGACCTTAGAGTATAAAAGGGAAGAAAAGTGAAGCTAATGCTGAACAGGAAAACACAATTATATTTTAAAATTGCTTTTAGAAAGAGGTGGCAGGAAGCCCTTCCATTGGCACAGTTGGGATGGCATAGAACACGCACACCATTAGATGTATCAAGGCAATCTGACACCAGCAGGGAGACTCTGCTGTAATCACTGCTCTGTCAAGAAAGATCTTCTGACTAGGAGCTCTGGCTTTAAATCACTAAATCATGTTTGTTTTGTAAAAATGCAGTGCTCTTTGCCATTTATTTCAGTCCTACAAAATTTCAAATAATGTACCTACATGCTACTGCATGCCTTCTTTTATTCCAGGCCACAGATTTAAACTTAGGGAGAAACTGCTTTTGCCTTCTATCACAATGCTCCAAAGAATTCAGAATTAGTCATTTAATCTCTATCCAGGCTAAAATGGCTTACTAGAGAAATCTCAGCTTAATAAATTATGTATAAGAATTCTCTCTTTTATGTAGCGTGTACGATCATTTGAGCTATAACATCATTTATGGCTGCAGCAGAATGAACTGAGCAAATACACTGTGGTGCAACCCCGTATAAGTAAATATTGGTTACAAAGCTCCTACACATGAGAAGAAGCATCTGCCAAAACCAGAATGCTACAAATGCTGTCGAAGGCCCTTCACCTTTCTACAGGGCACCTCATCCCAAGCAAAAGACAAGTAGCTCTCACGCAAGCTTCTTATGGTTCTTCTAACTGAGAGATACGGAGTCCAGGCTGGAAAGAAGTGTTCCGCTGTGAAATTCCAAAAAGGGGGGAAAAAAAAGTTAACCTGCTTTAATTTCACAACATTGTTACAGTAGGAAGCACACTGAGAAATCCGCCGTCAGCTTCCTCTCAGCTGCAAAACCCTTGACCCCGACACAGCCACCTGCAGCCCCAGCCTGCAGTTTCAGTTTCGTAAGATGCTGGAGCCCCAGAAGCAGCAGCTGATTCTCCCTTTGCTTCCATTTAGATGAAAATTTTAATGACTGGCAGCAGAAAGAGTTAATTAGAGATCTTATTCCTCTTCCCCTTTAGGAAAAAATATTTTTTTTTCTAAGTCTGAGCTCCAGCCAGAGGTAACTAGACAGCTAATAACTTTGTGAGGGATTTTAGTCACTTGAGGAAACTGCTCAGGGAGTCACCTGACAGTGGACTGACAGTTTTAGAAAGGAGAAAGTGAGTGAAACAAAACTTTTCAGAGCGTGGACGCTGACAGCCACAGTACGCCAGGGACGGAGCACTGGCAGCGTTACTCTCAGTCACGAAGTCCTCAGGCCTGACAGGAGATGGCATTTCATAACTGCAGCCACGTGCTAGGGAGGGGGTAAGAGGCAGCCTGGGCTCCCAGCTCAGCTGCAGGCATGTTCCAGACTGGTAGGAAAAGCAGCACAAGGAGTGGGGAGAGAGATGGAAACGGGAAGGTGCTTTTTATGTTGCCAAAATGCAGCCCTAGAATTAGCTAAGACCATGACTGACTGGTACCTTACAGCTAAGACCATGACCAATTGGTACCTCACAGCTAGGACCGTGACCAAGTGGTACCTTACAGCTAAGACCAAGATTGATTTGTTCCTTACAATGCCTTCATGTCTGCTGTTTTCTGTCACAGTCATTAGCAGGTGGACCCAGAGCCCAGTGTGTGGGGGAGACACCTGCAGGGTCAGCCCCGCTCACCAGCTCTGCTCTGGGCCTGGGAGGCCCAGCTCCACTAAGGGGTCACTGCAGGAGACCCAGGAGCCAAGAAACATGTGAACATGGTGAAAACAGTGGGCCAGTGCTAAAGCTCTCTACAGTTAAGTGAAACCTGGCCAGAAAGCACCCTGCTCCATGCAGTAAGACCCAGCACCACAGCCAGGCGGAGGCAGATGCCACCTGGAAATGGGGACACCTCAGAGGAGTCACCAAGAATAAAAATCTACCTGAGATATCCTACAGATGGAGTGGGGAAGGGAAAGAAAAAACAACCAAAGCTGCTTTTCCATTTGTTTGGAAGCTGTATGAACATATTTGGAATGAATATACAGTGTCTACCCTTCAACTAGTTGAAGGTTTTTGGAGCCAGGGATGAAAGTGTTTATTGAAATGAAAAGTGCAGTTCTGGTATTTATATTCTGAAGGACATGCAATACATCACAAATGTAACTCACAGAAGGTACCGGTTCATCTGAATTCTACAAAATTCCATTTGCAGAAATAGACTAGGAGGAGTGCTAGAAGCGACAAGCCAGGGAGCTATTTCTATTTGAGATTCACAGACATTTAAGCCAGATTAAATTCCAAACTCTAAAAAGCTGCCTTTTAATGTGCATTATCTCCAATCTCTAAGGTACTGTAACGCCTATGCATTTCCAAAAGCATACATTATTTACTTTATTTAACATTTGCATTCTGATTGCAATCAGTCTTCTTTCAATAAAAGAAATAAATTTACAGTCTGCTAACCTAGAACCATCAGACTCTCACTTCCATAATCAATCAACGCCACTTTTCTGCTGACTGCAACTCAATTAAAATCCAATTATTTGAATAACTGGATGGGAATTGCTATCATAAAATGTACCTTTTTATTAGGAACATTTTGTGAAGAAAACTGACAGCACAGGAACTATGATACTGTGGTTAAAAAGTGATTTGTAAGATGGGCTGGGAAAAGCTACGTTGATGGACATTGAAGGAAAGAGCGTCACTTCTGGAGCGGGCATTTGATTCTCAGATTGAAAGTTTTGGCTCAGAGTTGAACCAAAATGACGTGCTTCTTCTAGCCTTACTATGAGCATTAAGGGAATGGATCTTCTATGCCACAAATTCTGTTATTTCTACTGATGTTAAAAAAAAAAAAAAAAAAAAAGTAGGCATTCTTAGACCATCGTGCTACCATCATTTGACAAAATGTCTTATGAGGAAATCCTCCAGTATATTAATTTGCTTCTTAGTGTTTAATTATATAGATTTGGTACCAGAGATTTGATTTATTTGACCAAAATGGAGATAGTAGATGGAGATACGTTGCATATCTCTAAAATGGAGGAGATATGTTGCATTGCCGAATACAAAAGATAAATTCTTTGATATTGGTAACATGCAGATAGAAAATATTACCACACTATTTTAATTTCAGTGTGCCAACACTAGGTAAAAACAAATAAACAACGACAACAACAACAGCAAAAAAAAAAACTGATACTCTAGGCTTGAAGTCTAATTTTCCAAACAGACTTCAAAGATGAAAAGGTTTCTATTTTTTCAGGTATAATTACCTAGGCACTTACTTGGCACCTGGATGTTACCATGGAGAACTATCAAACATATTTCTTTAGCTAATCTCAGGTATCCTTATATTTTAAAATTCTTTTAAAAGAAGTATAGGTGCTCCAACTTATTTTCATTGTAATATTATTGTTTTCTATGCTGAACCATAATATCATATCAACTGAATTACACCTATTACAATCTTAATAAATTTCTACAGTAGTGGTTCACTGAAGATTACACAGAGAATTTTAAATGGAATATTAGGTTACGATGATTCACATTTGACAAAACACCTTGAACTAGCACACAGGAAGAAATTAAGACAGCCAAAATATCAAGGATAAGAAAATGGAAGCATTAATTAGATAACAGAGTAATTCCAAAATGTGATTGATAATAAAGGAAAAACTCTTGATAGAATCAGTCATGCTTGTATGACTTTTCCATTGTGATTGCAGTTGTTGATTTTTATTCTACATTACTAGATTTCACACCTTCTCTTCCACCTTCCTTGTAACTTCAGGCAATACACTTAAGATCTTTGTAGCTGCTTTACAAATTAAAGTAGTTAATACTATTTAATCATAAGTACATGACAGTTTGCGAATATGCTGAAATTTGCCCGACTCACAGAAAAGTAAAACTTTCAGATACACACAGACCATCTCCCTTTAAAATTAGCACTGGAATAAATGTTTATGGCTTTTGACTCTACATGCTAGCCATGTCACTTAAGCATGCTCTGAAAAAATATCTTATAAGAAAGGCTACAAAGAATGCCATATTTTGCACAATTTAGTTTTCATACAGACAGACCTTAGAAGTGATCTTTTAAAGAGTATGTTAGAAATCAAATCTACTTACCCTTTTTCTCAAGTTGTAAGTCAAAATAAGATTTCTGGAGAAGGAATGTGAAAAGGCTGTATAGAACTCCAGCACTTTCTGCAAGGCATCTCTCTTAATCACATGAAGATCACAGTAGGTCAAAGCCCTTACATTAGCACAGGACTGGGCAAGGGTAGACTCCTTCCAGAAGACATCACCAAAAACATCTCCTTTACCTAGAGAAAAAAAGCAGCATTGCTTTCAATAATGATGCTGTTTCCGCCAAAAATATAAAAGAACACACATCTCCTCTACGGGGTCAAGGTTCTTCTATCTTATGCACTCAGAAAAAAATTCTGTCTGGAAACAAAATCTTTTAAATATTCCATTTGATAACTTTTTCTTCCCTCTCTTTCTATTAATTACTACAGCCCAGCAAAATTTTCTAAAAATAAACCACAATTAAAAGGTGTTTTGTGTGACGATTCCCCTTTAAATATGAGTAAAAGTTTTTCTCTACAAATCAAGAAAAATACTTTGCTCTTGGGTCATATTCTTTTCTGATCCCTTTCAAAGAGATTAATTGAGAAGAAATACCTTTTCCTTTTCTTCCTGTAACTGACATGCAAAGGATTTGTTTCTTACATCTATGTTGTTGAGTTTTCTTAACCTGGCTGAATATCACCCAATACTGGGTCAATAAATTCATCTTGTATAATAGATCAGTGCAGTTACAGGCTGTAACAAAACACTACCATACATCAGTATACATCAGAATTCAATTAAGTTTGGTCTAGTTTGCTAGATCATCAGTGGAAAAGTCTGCCTTTACCACAGCATAAAAGAGCAGATCTCACAGCTCTGGCGGCTTTTCAGCTGCTAAGTCATGAAAAAATATTTCAGTAGCTGTGCCTATGCACCCTCTACAATACAGTGAAGGTTTAAGGTAACTGTGGTCCAAAACAAGTACAGGTGAGATGTTATCAAAACAAGACTGACAAGACAAGTATATTCAGTTATTACATATGGAAAAATAGAAGATAGGCAATTTCCTTACAACTTTCTCATAAGTGTCCCCATGTTCCTGTCTCAATGAGCTTGGAGACAGCCAGTGAAATTCCTACAGAGGAATACTGCAATGGGGACATTCGTACCTATGTAGGCACTACAACACAGTGCAAGTATACCAAAATCTGCCTGAGCAGAATCTCCCAGTGAGGATTCCACTGGATATACCCCAGCCCAGGCTGCGCAAAAAAGGGGGTGTTTAGGAGAAAGCTGCAAGCTGCTTTGCAGAGTAATGGTCACTGTTTTTTTCCCTGTTTTCCAACATATCATGCTAACAAGATAAGAATATTAATTTATTCTATTGATAATGAATAATTACACTGTTCTTGTTTTGAGTGGTGTTTTTCTCATAAACCTCTGCTGTGTTATGTCAGCACTGCAAATCTCTTCTAAGACAAAGCAACAAAAGAAATGCACTCACAATGTCTACTAAGTTGTGGTAGGGATGGACCAGATGGTCTCTTGTCTTACAAGTAATATTTTTGCCTGTAGTAATTCTTAAAGCCAAAGCATCAAGACACATATTAGTTTATTGACTTCACCTGGGTCATTTTAGATTTTATCCCCTAAATAAGTAGTCAAGCATAAAAGTCTGCATGAAAATCAAGAGATGCCTTCTAAATTTAACCCAGAGTGCCCATGTCAGCTCTTGAGCTGTACTTCCATCATTCCTTTAGACAATAAGCATCTTCTCTTTGAGGGGAAGCTGTCATCCTGATGACATGCTACACTGTAACATAATAAGCTGTGGTTCACTGATGTGCTCCCAGTCTTCCACAAAATGCCCGTGCAATCCACCTGCCAGGCACCAGTTTTTCCTTGAATGATTTGTAGGAGTGTAATGTCTTTCCTTTTCTAATGCATATATCCACTGAAACAACCTGTACCGGAAGCACATTTTTCCCCAAAAAGTTGTGCAAAAGTGATGATATCCTTTCTGCCACTGCTCCTTTACATAGGGCAGTGCCAACATCCAGAAATACTACAAAAGCTTCGTATCAGTAAAAATGGTCGTAGTGCAATAGGTCCGTGCAGTAAGCAACTTTTCATTTTTAATGGCACTGACTTTCCACATTTTCAATTATTTAAACATATGCTTTTACAGTAGATACCTTAAAAATGGTAAAGCAAATTAGAAAACAGCTTCCATGCACTTAAAATAGATCATCGTCCATGAGGCATTTAGACAGACGAACACACAATATATTCAAAATTGAAGTGAAATTACTTTTATGCACCATAAAAACTGATATGCTTCACTGGATAAAAATGGATTGTTTGCCTTTGGAATAAATATGCTTTTACTTGCAATCTTCCAGGCAATTAGCTAAACAACTCTTTTAATTAACGCTCTGGAATCTATCAAGAATAGAAATGTGCCATCACTGATGAGCAACAGTCAGAGCTGGTACTACAAGCATAACGGAGAGAAATTCCAGCTTGTTTCTAGCCTCTCTCTTAGTATCTCCAGACAAGTTTCCCTATCTTAAAATGACAATATTTATTTTATTCCCCTTGTTATTTGCAGTTCTCCCAAACCCCTCCGTGCTGCGGCTGCCTGCCACCCCAAGGAAGGTGCTCCCAGCTGCTTCCCACTTGCAGCAAGCAGCAGCACAGGAGCGAGCTACATCTGCTAGGTGCTCACTTAGCCAAGCCAAACAGAGAAAAGTAACACGTGAATCAAAAGCTGAGTCAGATCACAGAAGCCTCACACTTTAAGAAGCAAAGCAGGCTAAAACAAGAAGTTGTACAGCTTTCAATCATTAACAATTTCCTTGAAGTTAATAGAGTTAACAGCCAGTGCTCTAGATGAAAATCAATGCCACATTATGGTTAGGCTTCCAAAGCAAGGCAGACTTGCAAGCATCACACTGCTTTATTTCTGTCAAGCACATTTTTTAAATGATGCATGCTTAATGCATCAATCTCGATTGTCAGACTCTAAGAAAACTTGTGACATTCATTGAAGAGTGGGGGCAGAGAAAGAGCACTTGGAAGTCTGTTCAGTAAGCAGGGATTAAATTCCCACCCAGAAGTATCTGCTCTGGATTGTAACAATGTCCTCCTATACCTAATAAGAAAGTGTGTACCACCTTCCTTTATTTACATGTTTTCCATAAAGTAAGAACAATCACTTGGGAAAAGGCAAGGAAAAAAAAGAGGTTAAGTGGATGTTTTATCAACAATATTGCAACTGGAAAGAAAGAAGAGTAAGGTAACACTTCTAAACATGTCAGAATGCGTTTGGCAAAGTCTAAGGCATCATTAGAGAACCTGAGTCAAACGCCTCCTTTTACACACAACTCCAAGTTTTATACATCTCACCTTACCTCTGAAGAAAGATTAAAAAGCAAGGGAAATGCAGATGGCCATTTGTTTGTCAGTACTTTACACTTCTCATTCCCAGTTCGCTGAGTTCCAGGCCCTTGCCAGGAACACTAACTGTCAATCACACTTGAAGTTGATGATCTAAGCTTTTACCATCAATCATTTATATTCCCTGCTGGATTTGTGGGCTGAGAACCTTTTCCACTGTCAGCTCAGCATGCGCTGGAAAAACGAATAGCTTACTGCCTTTTATGTTTGCTTGTTTGTGTTAATTATAAGTCCCCAAACCCTGATATACTTAAACTCTGAAGAATTATTTCATAAAACCAGCACCTTCTCTTTCTGTACTTATTCTTTCACAGTCTTTTCTCCACGTTAAATCTGCTGTTCCTCTTAAAGTGAAAGGAGGATTTTTGTTACCACTGCAAATTCACCCTGAGACAGGCGAAAGGTCAACCCACAACCACCCTCCTAAAAACAGCTCTGATTATTGCAGCCTAGCCAGGTGTTCTGCTGATTCTGTTCAAGAACAGAAGCATGCTTTATGTATTGCTGTGATGCGCCTACCAGACCTACACCTAGCTTCTTCAGCACTACAAACATGAAATATCAAAGAGTTCTCAAAGAGAAGATATTCCACACTACTGATAAAATATGACACAACGTGAAATATTTCAACTGCCAATACACTTAGATCACCTTCAGGTTCTGAGTGCCTGGGAGTTGTGGTACAGCTCTGGTGTGATGCTGGGTGAGAAGAGGTCAGGGATGCGTACGCTGAAGGTCTTCCAAATCAGCATGGACTTACATAGGATTCACACCAATCCAAGGATTTTCAGCACATTAACCAAAATATTTATCTTAAAATCATTCTCAAATCAACAGTAATAGCCATTACAACAGCTCATACCAGAATCTGGTGCAGGTCCCTTCTAGACTTGCCTTCCTTAGCACGTCTGAACTGTAGAAGAAGCATGATCTGACACAGTCTCTCAGCCTAAGTCAGAGGAACCAAACAGTGCTTGGTGGTACCTCAGCAACAATGCAGCACTAAGCTTATCTTGGAAATCTGGTGTCAGCACTGCTGCTCAAGCATCCACAGCAGTTGCTGTACCTGTGCAAGCAGGTTCCCGGCACTGCTCTCCAAAGCGCCCACACTGACCTCAGCCTTCAGGTTTCATTCTCCATCTCCAGGCAGATGGAGGTACAACTGCTGTGACGGCAAACACAGATTCTCTCTGTGATGGTCTCTATTCTAGTGACTGCTCAGGCAAGATGCTAATGATATTTAAAAACAAGAACAAAACAAAAAACAACCAACCAAAGCAAACAACTTGGTCTGATTTTCTCTGTTTTTGTTGTTCTGTGGTTTTGATTGTTTATTTGTTCTTGTCAGTCTCCTGAGCTTGTATGAGCAGAATGTGAAGTTATCCCATACTGCAGGGACCTACCAATGGTTTTCAAGCATAACTCCACGAAGGCCATTATATTTACCCCCGGAGTTCAAAGCTAGTGATGCGAGACTTGGGTCAACCCCCCGTGATTAGCACTTGTCTGCTGAGCTTGAATTGAAAATCTTTCCCCCTCCTCTCTTCCTTCTCTGAACAAGGCACGCAAATTAAATTTTCCCATTTTAAAGAGAGAAGAAAGATTCAGGGAAAGTAGGAGCACCAGAGCAAAAATAATTTTTTCTCTTGACGGTGCATTGTTTTAGCCAATGAATAACTGCCAGCCAGGAGAAACAGAGCTAGGTGGAGCATGCAGCATGTGTCCCACAGATAATTTGCACAATTCGACAGCCACTAAATAGCCTGTGCTTTGGTCCTCCAACACACTACAGCTGGCAGGAGATGATGCATGGAAGTGATTTGCTGCTTTAGATTTTCTCCAGACTTCTCAAGTTCAGACTGAGACGTGTAATATTTTTCGTTAACCAGAGGTTTTTAATCACATTTTTCCTCTAAAAGACAGGAGGGAAAAACAACAACAACAAAAAACACGTATCAGTCCCACTGAAATCAAAAGAAGTGTTACAGTGATAATAAACTAAAATTGCACTTTCAGTGATTTGCCAGGTGCATGAATGGAAACACAATGTATCTGTTCATGCTTTAAAACACAGTTTGCATCAGTTTTGCAGACAGCTTACTATACAACTGCATCAATTTTCTCTGTTGAAGAACGTCACTATACAAGAAAAAAATGAAAACATTTATTTTGGAGCACTGTCTTGTTGTTTAGCAACAACATGAAATAGTTGCAGCTAAGATTTCTATTATTGCTATAATTAATATGTTTATTTGTCTCTCTGAATAGTGTGTGGATTATATTTCAATATTTGACTTACTGGGATGAGAAGAACAGCTTTAAAATGACAGCTGGGCCCTACATGGCTCCTTCACAAAAAGCTGGGAGGCTGCATCAGAACCATTTACCCTTACTTTCTTTTTAGTTAGCAAAAAGATGTTATAGAGACAAGGCCAGTTTGTAACAAAGTTAGAAGACAAGGAAGTTGCCAGCTTAAATAAGTAGTCAAAGGACTAGTCACAAATGTACTTGAAGTTATTTGCATTTGCTAAATAATGGGAAAAACACAGCTCAATGTATGTTGTCACTGCATGGACAGTCCTTGTTCTCTCATCAAAAAAAACTACAAGAGGCTCATATTGTAGTATCCTTGGGGTTCTTCTCTGATGACTTAGAAACAGGTTTTATGCTATAGCTGGTGCCTGAAGCTTACATTAAATTAACAATGTTGTTTTAGAAACATAAATCTGAGAAAGGTTTTAATGCGAAAGTTGGAGAAAACAAACTAAAACATGCAACTCATCCATGACTTGTTTTTTTTCCTGTTTGTTTTTCTCTAAGCTCTTCACTCCTGTGTTTGTAGTCTGTATACAGACATGGTGCGTACGCCTTCCTAAGCCACCCTGAGGTATCAAGGAATATGCAGAACAGAGGGCCTCATCTCCTCCAGGTCTCAATGCTGGCTGTCGGTGAATGATCAGCCACTGTTGCCGGTAGCATGCAAGGCGTTACCATCTTCAACAGGGGGCTTCTGCCACACACGGTGGTATCAGACCAGAAGTAGCTGGCACGTTCTGCAAAGTTGCATTAATTTGCCACAACAAATTGTGAAGCCATAGAAAAAGTCATCTGATTTGCAGTGTCAAGAAGTTTACGACTGAGGCCTGAGCACAAACAACGCACAAACGTTAGACAGTGTCTGAAAATAATAAGAAAAGTCCAATACCATCCATAATCCAGCACTCACTTCTTAGGCCTAAGAGCACAGCAGCTTGGTATTTTTGACACAAAGTCAGGTTTACCTGAATTTAAAGCTTAGATAAAAAATAAAGAAATAAGGGTTTTTTTTCAAAGACGGTGTTAAATAAACATCAGGCCCCAAGCCCCACAAATTCCAAAAACCAATTTGTACACAAAGCAGATTAATTTAGGGAAAGCAGAGTTAGCTCAGGTACTGGATGCAGTATGAAGAGCGGCCTGGGCTTAGCGCAGTTAACCTCCAACATTTTCAAGCCTGCAGAGAAGCAATCTCCACACAGCTGTGTGGAAGATGCAATGCTTTGCCACTGAGAAGGCCTAAGACAGACAATACTTTTGCATTGCTATTTCCCCTCCTCTAAAATAAACCATCCCTCTGGTGCAGATGCCCTTAAAATTTGCACTGTCCTATCTGGATGCAAATCTGCCCTACCAAAATCTGAATCAAGCCTCTTGGGTCTACATCTGAATGAAATTATTATGGCTAGATGAGTAAGCTAAAACAATTGTGAAGAAAACAAACAATTGTTCTTATAATGCTCCTTTAAGATTGCAATTAGATAAAATTAAATCAGCAGGAATTTCTCCACACAAAGCAAATGGAGCATTTAATATCCTGCTGAAATAAAACATGGCACACCAAGCTCTCCTACCATATCATGTTAAAACCACAGGCTCCAATCTAGTCAATGTTATAGCTTTGTAAATAACGATAAAAGATCTGCACTTTCAGGACATTCAATTTCCACTTCCTCCAACTTACACGGGATCTTAAAAGTAAATCTACGCATGACTTAAGCAGCTCCCCACACATGTCCCCACCCCCAATAAAAAGTGAAAAAGCAAGAGGTAAAGATGGCAGAGATCTTGATGATACAGAAATAGATGATATAGATATATCCCACTTTCCCTCTAACAGTGGGAAATAATGCAGTCAAGTCTAGACTATCAATTCCTCTTCTTGGCATTAGGTTACTGCATACGTTATTCTCATAATTACGTACTAACCATACTTTGTTTTCCTTTAGCTTTGGTAACAGCAAAAGAAATAGGGAAAGCAACCTGTCCTTGTGGAGGGCAATGATTTTCCCTCACAATAAATTACCGCTTTGATTTCCCTTCCTATCTCATTCATGTTTACCTGCCAGCTGAAAACAAAATTTTCCTCTACGTATGGAAAAATAAATGTGTGGCCTCCTCCCCTTGGACTGAAAGAATACTGCCATTTCTTGACAAGCATAGCAGGAGCAGAGGCTAAGGCCAACACATGGCAGGGAAGGTGATTACTTACACCTGCAGGCAACCGTGGTCCTGGTATTTCTGCTTGCTTTGGTGTAGGATTCTGCCACAGGTTTTTAAGATGGGGACAGGGAAACACCACTTTCTTGGGATGGCAGAGTAAACCCAATAATTTCTGCATTGCCTCTCCATCTTCTGTGTACACTGTGACACAGGATCCAACTCTTTTTAGCAGATGCCTTATGCACAACCACCAGCCACTGTCCACTTGCAGAGACACACATGTACAGTGCTGGGATGACACTGCTCCCAGCTCATCGCTGTCAAGGCCACATCTGGCATTCACATATTTAAGTCCCTCTCCCCTATTATGGTCATGATCATTTTTCAACTATAAAAAAGGGAAACTGCTGCAGTAGTTGGTCAAAGATTACAGAGCAGACAAGTACTACAGGGTTCGAAACTCAGGGATGTGCTCTTACGGATGGCTACCGCACGTCTAAGTCTAAAAGCAGATCAACAATCTTAATGGTTTTCCATTAAGTCCCATAAGCTTGATTTTAAAATAGAAAGAAAATAAAAAGAATGAGGAGAGTGCAAAATGTCTCTAATGCCTGCCTCCTTAGGCAAGCAGGTCTGCCTCAATCTGTTTGGTGCAATCCAGGCTACAACCAAGCTAGCCACAGGATGCAGTGCTGCAAAAATCTCTTCAGCCATGATAAATCTCAGCTGAACCCAGTGACATGGGGAAAAAATAAATAAATAAAGTATTCTATTCTTATTCCCCTTTCCCATTCAAGTGCTGGGGCCATATTACGTAAGGGGAAATTATACCTAGTCCTCTGCTGACTCCATCGCTTATAAACAGCCATTCACAAACAGAATGCATTTTAGCAGCACACACATCGTGCAAATAATGTTTTTACATTATTTCTCAGGCCACTGTCAGCCAAGCCTGTGGCTGTACCAAGGAAACCTGTAATGCACCTGTACAGGAACGCACTCGGAACAAGGCGGCCAGGAACCAAATCACAGGACAATGCACACTGGGGAACAAACATTTTCTTATTGAACTGTGATGCTGGATTAATAAATCTATTTTGAAGCCTACTCTTTTTCAAGTTGTCTTATGAGTTTTGGATGACATACTGTGACAGTCACCGGGCTGTAGATCAGCACACCTCAAAGGCTGCGCACAATTCCCCAACCTGCCGATGAGACTGGGACCCTTTACTCTTGGTCAGGGCAACCAAGGAAGGATCCTATCTACCTGCCTGAAGTCTGAGAAATTTGATAAGCAGTCTCTTGTGGGAAAACTAAGCGCCCGTATAAAGGTCTCTATTGACTTTTGATATCATCCATCATTCCACTAATACTAATATCTGATCTCTAAACAGGGTCCACAGAACAAATTTTAACACCACTGCAGGACAGCATGGGTTGTAATTCATTAATACTCTTCGCTGAACCAAAAGTCAATTAAAAAGTTTATTCCTTTGAAAGTTCTTAGCTCAAATAAGGATAGCAAAAACACAATAAATGCAGAACAGCTGGGATGCAAGGCCTGGGAATAAATTGCTTTACTCTTGGGATAAACTGTTTTCTGTGGGGGTTTTGTTTTTCTTTTTAAACTAAACCTTCTAATAAATGTTATTTTTCTCATTTGTTGCTCAGCTCTGAAGACCACAGTGGTTTTATGGGCTTTGTTTTTTAATTGTTAAACAAAGGCTTAAAGGCTCCCAGTCTCATCAAATCTTTAAGACTAACCTCCAGTCTTGCTGTTCGTGTACACAGCCCCCCCTTGCAGTTCAGCAACTTTGAACAACTCACAGAAGTGAAGAATTGCAGCCTAGTCAGGCCCTCTGGGAGTCCTTAATTGACAAATTTTGCAGCTGTCTGAAAATTTAAGGACAAGATGCTATTTTATAGAAAAACAGCTTGTCACCCTCATTTCAGGTTCATCTCTCAGTTTCAGTCTTTTACTGAAATGCTTTCCTAAATGTCAAAGATGACCCCAGTTTCAAACTGAATGGGTTGGATCCAACCTGCGTCCAAAATCAGTTGTTTCCTTCAGCTTCACTAGGAAAGACGGATTTTCTGTTCAATCCTGGAGTACAAGCAGGTCAAGCATTTCTAATTTAGAACCGATTTTCTACTAAAATCAAAAATGGCATTCTTGATCATTTGGGTATTTGTACATGCATATCAGCACAACATAAACTATTCTCTAACAAGGCTTCCTATCCTCTCCTTCACTGTATTTCTAGAAAATATTTGTAAGTTAAGTTTGCTACTACGTCATGAGTTTATTATTATTACAATTTTATAAAAATGTCTGATGCACACATGCAGTTGGAGACGTAACACAAGAACCAGTACTTTCTCTTACAGTTGTGAGGAGAGATTAAAAAGGTCCAGACTAAAAGGCCTCAGGAAAGTGCCCCATCAGCCTCAGCAATGGCATATAGCATCTGCTCAGCCAGATTTCTAGCAGTTTCTTGACTACAGCAGTTCTAAACAATTATATTCCCATGCTGCATTAAGGAACTTCTTACCTTCATAGTGTAAAAAATACAAAAAGTGCATTGAAAGACAGTTCTGGTTCTCAAGCTTCCCTAAATTAAGAAACAACAACTAGCTAGGCAGGCCTAATTCATGCTCCTACTACCTTTTCCCCTGCATACCTCAAAGAAAGCTGCAGCCAGATCTTATGGCCCCTGCCTGAAACACGTTTAATTCAGGGGGAATCTTTTCAAGATACTCATTACATTAAAATCCAGCAAATCTCTCCTGAGCATGAGTAAATTTTAACTTTTCAGTGACCTGTGACAAGGTCAGGTTTTCAGAAGGCCAGGGGATCAGCCCGAAGGGTCTGCTCCAAAGCAGAGAAACCAGCACTGCCAAATGAAGCGCGCATAAACGGCTGATTGTTTTTTAGCGGTGACAAAATAACCCATTTCCCCTAACCGCATTAGAATAAATGGGCAAGTTTTTAAGCAACCATAGTTCAAAGAGGTAAGTCGGTCTCAGACAGATAAAGCAGTAACAGCCCAAATGGGCAAAGCTTAGAAAAGTTAAGAGGCTGGTTTCAACTTGGCTTTGCTTTTAATGGAAGTTCTGCATGACCTGTGTTTTGCTCGGTTCTCTTCAGGGCAGGGACTGCCTGATTTGTCTCTGTCTTTGTAAAGCGATGAGTGTGCCTCAGCACTTCATCCTAGGCAATAACAACGGTATAAATGGAAGACGAGAGCTACAGAAAACTGAATTGTATTTCATCCAGGCTGCTTCCTGCTAGCTAATCGTCACCGCTACTTAATTCCCCTCATAACCTACACATTAACATAAAAAACAATGGCAGTACAGTGGCTTGCCTTGCTATGTCTTCCCCTCCCTCCCCCTATTTATATTAGAATGAATCACAAATACATAAATCACTTTCCTTAAAGGCAATTTTCTATTTTGGGGGTGCTGTTTTTTTAATTATTTATTTGAAACATCAAGTCCAAAGATTGTGTTACATGAGTGTTAGTAATTTCTTTACTTCAGTAGAAATTTTGGATGGAATCAAAAAATGTATCTTTCATCCCAACAAATCAAACCTAATACAAACCTAAAACCTTATTTAACTTTTACTGTAAATACTGCAGAGAAATTTTTTGAAATTTATACTTTTTGTGTTTGTCTAAGTCAAATTAACAGGGAATGCAATCTTAGGTGACACACAAAAAAGAGTACATTTTTTTCACTTCTGACCCATGTACAATTTCTTCTAACTCAAGTATTAACCCAAGTCAGTCAAAATCAGTTCTTTGCTATAAGAACATAAGCCTGGTCTGAGAACATATATCTCACATGGGTATTAGAACCAATCTGGATGGACACAATTGCACATATTACACTCCAAACTCCAAGGCTACATGACAGACATTTATATGCTAGTCTGAGAGGCAAAGTGATTTCAAAACTTGAAAGTTTTTCATATGAATTGGATCCTTTAAGGCTTAAGTGTAGTTTACCTTTGGTTTATATAATGCTGTGCAGCAGTCACACAGTAATTTAGAGATGCAATTTATTTCTCTATTGTACGGAAGATACAGGCTACATTACAAATTGCAAAGGCTGCTTTATTAAGTGACAGCCAAAGCTGAGCAAATAATTCACCTCGGATAATTTATACACTTTATTTTTATTTCAAGAATGTCTGTGAGGAAATTACAGTCACTCTGACGTATCTGTTAACTGAAATTACCCTCCAGAATTCCTCACGTGGTTAGCTGTTACATGCCAGATGTTCAGAGCTGCGCTTCGTTGTGACTGGCAAACAAAACTTATGGAATTGGCTGTTCTGGCTGAGTGATCACCAACAATCATGTTTCGTGTACAATGCAGAATTTATTTTTTTTTCTTTGAGTGCTCGTTTTATCTGGTGTGCTTTTATCAAATGCTTGGCAACTTTAACTGAGCATTAAATTAAAAAAAACAACAAAAAAAAATCATTGCTATTCTACTGATAAGAAAACTGTGACTGCAAAGAGGTTAGGCAGGAAATCCTGGGCTATCTCCTGCAGCATCCTCAGTAATGTGGTTCTTACATTATGCGATTATAAATGAGAAAACTCCTACTGATTCAGAATAGGGAAAAACTTCAGTTAGCTACATCATTTCTTATCTGGATGGAAAAATCTCCAATGGAGGCTTCACAACCTGTGTGTGTGCGCGCCCACGTGAGCGAAGGGAAAAAACCTTCCTTAGTCCAGAAGAAACTGAAACACAGAAATTGATATACATTTATCCAAAACAGAATCTTGCCAAATCACACAGAACCCACTTCATTTTGCTTTCATTTCTGACTACTAGATTCACACAGAAAATGACAGAGCATCAACTTCTGTGAGAGCCTCAGAACTGACTCCAAATTTCCAATAAAAGGTGTGGAGAGAAAAGGATCAGATGCTACTGTCCCAGGAGAAAAACGACAAAGTATTTCTATTCATTCAAATACCAAGGGATCAGCCTCATTTATCTGTAGCCATCACTGCAGCAGCAGAGATTAGAGGTTCAGGTTTCCTTAACATGGATTTCACAAGGAATCTGGGCTGAATGTTTTCTAAAATGAACATCATGATAAAACATGGAAAGTACTGTTAAAGATAGGAGAGAACTTTAAAGATTTAAGAGCATTTTGAAAACCCTGCTGCTTTTTCTTTTTTTTTTTTTTTACTCACGTTGATTGCATGGGACAGCAAGTTTTTCCTGAGTTTTTCTCCTTGCAATGGACGCAGGAGGAGGCATTATGGGATATAAGATGACCCAAACTGAGAGGTTTTAGTTTGTTTTACATTTGCCATGTTAATTCATGGCAACTCAGTTTATTAAAAGCTAGTAAGCTCTTGATATCCAACTTAGAAAATCATAGAATCACAGAATGCTTTGGGTTAGAAGGGACCTTAAAGCCCACCCAGTTCCATCCCCCTGCCATGGGCAGGGACACCTCCCACCACACCAGGCTGCCCAAAGCCCCATCCAGCCTGGCCTTGAGCACCTCCAGGGATGGGGCATCCACAGCTTCTCTGGGCAACCTGTGCCACTGCCTCACCACCCTCTGAGTGAAGAATTTCTTCCTTACATCTAACCTTAATCTCCCCTCTTTTAGTTTAAAGCCATTCCCCCTTGTCCTATCACTCCACCCCCTCACAAAGAGTCCCTCCCCAGCTTTCCTGTAGACTCTTCTAGTTACTGGATGGCCGCTGTAATGTTTCCCTGGAGCATTCTCTTCTCCAGGCTAAACAACCCCAACTCCCTCAGCCTGTACTCATAGGAGAGGTGCTCCAGCCCTCTGAGCATCCTCACAGCCTCCTCTGGACTCATTCTAATAGGTCTGTGTCCTTTTTGTGCTCTGACGGCCCCAGAGCTGAACACAGTGCTCCAGGTGGGATCTCATAAAGTAGAGGGGCTTCAACCTTTGATGCAACCCAGGATAGAGTTGGCTTTCTGGACTGCAAGCACACGTTGCTGCCTCATGTTGAGCTTTTAATCAATCAACATCCCCAAGTCCTTCTCATCAGGGTTGCTCTCAATCCATTCTCCACTCAGCATGTATTTGTGCTTGGGAGCAGTTGCTAGTATCAAACAGCACTGAATTACATAGCTGATTCCAGAACACAAAAGAATGAGTTACCCCACTACTTTTCATCTTTTTAGGTTCTTGTGTAGTACAAAATATCATGAACTTGATTCCTCAGGACATGAAATTCACACTATGTTATATATGCAGTCCTGTTCAGAAGTAGAGGAAAAGTGAACTCTGCATATTTATTAGCCCACTCATTTTCCAGTAGACATTCCTTTTAGAGTTGGCTGTATGTGATCAGAAAGTTTAAACTTAGAAAGTTTTTGTCTTTTTTTTGCCAGGCTGCCATGAGTGACAGGTACTGGATAAAGCCACCGTGAGAACTTACCTTATCACAAAAGGGTCTGACAGAATCAAAGGATAAGTATCACCCTTTCAGTAGTGTAGCCACCCCATCATTTATCTGTATCTATTGGATAATCACACTCTTTTCTCCTAGCTTTGCTTTAGAATGTTGTTCACAGCACTCTCAGCTTCTTTTGAGTGCCTCCAAAGTAAAATTGTCATTCCAAGTTAACACAGATTGGCTTTAAATTTTTATATTATATTTCATATAATATATATTAAATATGATTGTATTTTGTGATCATTATATGTATTGTTTATTATTATATATTCTATATTTTATATTTTTTTACATTATTTTTTCTTTAAGAGATCAATACACAATCTGAAATCAAACTAACTGGAAAGTTTTCAGCAAAACTGGATTTTTCTTAGAGGGGTAGGAGGCCCAGCTCTTTAAGTTTTCTGCAGTCCTAAATGGAATTTCTAATGAAGGGAGACATGGCAAGAAAGGAACAACCTCAAGAATGTCCAGTATCTCAGTGCTCCAGTACAGCTGCCATTGACCAGAAGAAACAGAGCTAGAGCAATCCGGAGATGAGATGATTGCCCTTCCTATTTACCTACGTGGAAGGACAAGCCAATGACTTTTTGCAATGTTCCTGTATGACCTTAAGCAAGTATTTGTTCCTTTCTCTTTCAATTTTTCCAGACAACAAACATTTAACACCATACGGCTGCCAAATTCATTAAAATATACCTCATGAGGTTGTGGTAAAGCTAACCTGACTGGAGTTTTTTTAAAAGGATAACAAAAGGGCTTAAGTAGAAGAGGCTATAAAAACTCCCTGTGCATCTATACTTGTACACAATGTGTGTATCAGCTGTGAAACTCACCCAATATAGCAACGACTTCATCATCCTGGATTACTTCCAAAGACCCTGAAACCACAAAACAGAGGCTGTCGACGCTCTCGCCAGCATGGTAGATCAGGTCTCCCGGGGCACAGTGCACTGTCTGAAACTCCATGGCAAGCGCTCGAAGGCACCCATCACTCGCCAGCCTGAAGGCTGGGTGCTCCTTGAAAACTTTACGGTTCAGATGCACGCAGATATCTGCTCTCATGTCCTTAGGGCATATCTGCAAAACCTGGAAAGGAAATTAGGAAATCAATTCCTGTGTGTGGCTTAGATGTGCCACATAGTTATCCCTGTTTCACTATACAGATTTATGAAATACTTTCCTCCCCATAAGACTTCTAAGTCCATATTCCTATTTCTATATGTACATATATGCCACAATACTCAGTCTACTTACGATACCCAAAGGAAAAGAATGTTTTCAACTCAGCAACATGCTCTGCTGGATATTGAATTATCCTGATAAGGCCTCAGGTTTTTAAAAAAATTAGCTGTACATCACTATGAAAGTGGTGGAAAAAAACACTGGAAATAGGTGGAACAACAGTGGGAATACGTGGAAAAAGTGGTGGAAAATAGACATATTCTATGAAAAACCCACATAAATTTTCCATGTGTGAGAAAAGTCGTATAGAAAGAAGTATAATCTCATAACCCTTTACAAGAAAAAAAAAAAGTTATTGCTAGTTTCATTAGCTCATAATATTGAGGCTTGCAGGTATGTGTTCAAATTCACCTCCTCAGTGGCAGTACCAGTTTTTTTTCCTCACATAAGAAGGGACTTTAAGGTATTAATTATACTGTGTTGCACAACTTTTGGCAATTGATGATGTGTGTTCCCAAGAGTATATAAATCAATGCTTAGCACACTGGTACCAGTCATGACTATTTCTGAAGGTTTTTAATATTATACAGAAAGCTGAGTGGAAAGAATACAGAATCACTACTACATGTACAGATTAAAAGTTCCTGGCAAAAACTCTGGAAACACGTAACATGAACAAGGATGACAAAATCCTTGGAAGATAAAGACCGTGATGAAGTACATCTCGAGATGGATTATTTGAAAAAAACTTAGAGTAGTGTGAGTCTGCCTCATTTTCCCCCAGTAATAACTATTTCATCCAATTAAGGAAGACCCTGTGTGAGCTACAGAGTTACTCCCACACATTTTCCTGGATGGAAAGAGATGGCTGCTTTGATGCAAACCCTTCTGGAAAATGTGAAGGGAACACATGAAGCACAATGGCTATGCCTACACAGTGAGACTCTATGCAAGATCTCTGAGCAAAGAACTAAGCTCATAACTCTGCAAAAGGCAGTGGTACTAGGTGTTAGGCTTGATACTCCAAGAGCAAATGGCTCTACCACTGCTAAAATCATATTTGGCCTACCTCCAAGCAAACCTGCTATTACAGATATCGCTTCTGAAAGAGATACTTCTATAGCAATTAACTGTAGGTCACTCATGGATGATCTCCCTCACCTGCCCTACAACAAGCAGCCTCCAAACCCGCCAATTCTCAGACTTCCAGGCTCACAGGAACGGGTCGGGACAGAAAGACCAGCATTAAACATGGAACACAGGCAGTGGCCATAGCTGTCTTTGCAATTATCTCATTTATTCTGGCAGCAAAAACATTCTGTATTTGTAGATGCTTGCCAGTATTTGGCACCAGACTTACACACAAGTACACTTCACAGCCATTTGAACATCACACACACAAAGGGCTGCTGTAATAGAAATAGCTATAAGAAAACCTGAATATACAAGAGAACATTTAAAAAGAGGCTCTTATCCAAAAACCTCTTGGTTTCTCATTCTAAGAGGAAGTTAGCTAATTTTCCATTCTCCATTTAAGAGAAGTTGTCTCCAGACTTCATGAAAATAAAGAGGAATTAAACACCTCTGAAAGTTACAGACAAACAGCAGAAGACTTTCATTTATATGGGAGGTAACCTTAATTTTAGAGTCTGAGCAGCTCCTGGTTAAATTTTGTTGTACTGGCATTTTCTAGATTTATAGACTTTGCTTTCAGCTGATTATTCACTCCTTGGCATGCCTGCAGTTAACACCGATTTGACAAATTTGGGGCCTATAAAATAGTGAAAAGATTGGTTCTGTGTTAAATTCATCTTTAAATATCTGCCTCATCTGTAGAAAACTGTATTACATTACACAGCAGCACAACTACCGCTGTTCTGTCACAGGAACAACACATGTTTTATTCATTGCATGGCATCCGAGGAGTTATACGTAGGCATCAAACCAATGGAGCTCAGACCTGAGTGTTTACGGATTGGCAGAGCCATTAGTCAGTCTTATATTGTGTTAGCTTTTGCAATGCAGATGAAAGCTGATTTATTGGTTTTATGGTCATCACCACTGGCAGTTCAGCTATGCACACACTGGTTATTGAAATCAACTCCATATTATGCTCTTTGATGCTTTGATAATTTGAGACTTTTTTTTTCTATTTATTAAGGTAATTTTCAAAGGCTACAGTGAGTTGTGCTTGGGTTGGTTATCCTGCTGTGTCTAAAGGCATTCCTAAAGCATTTCTCATCTTACCAGAGGAAAACAAGAATGGACTTTGAAGATAAGCTAAAACAAATTTGTTTTACATAGCAATTTTTTCTTGTTGTTACATTAAAATGATGATAGAAGCTTGTATTGAGGAGTGAATGAAAGCACCAGTGATCCTTACACTGCGTATCTTCAGGTCTTGTCTTTCCACCTTCCCCAGATGTGCTTACCTAAATGCTCACAACCGCACACAAAGACATTTTGTGAACAAACAGCCAGAGCAGCTTCTAATCAGCACTATCCAGCACTACAATACCATTTCTTTCTGAAAGCTGGTGTTAGAGAGTGCTTCCCAGAATCACAGTCTGGGATCTAAATGGCAGCTATGCTGAAGACCACTGCGGAAAGCAAACAGTACCTTCTGTACCCAGCAGTCTCCAGACTGCACAGTGCAAGGCCACATCTGCTCTACTCTTCCACAATGATACTTTAACAACTAGACAGAAAGGACTTTGTTTGCTCTTTAACTCCAGCATCTACAGGTCTGAATACACAAGCAGGCAGCCAAGCAGAAGGCTGGTGACTGGAGCACTGCTCTGATTTCCTGAATGAACCACCTCCCAAACTACATCTCTTCATAAGCAGAAGAAAAACAATATCTATCTCCATAAAAGCTGGCAAATAACAGGAGAGCAGAAAGTAGTCGCTTTGCACACTTGTTCCGGTAAAGGGCCAGTTATTATGCTAAAAAAACATAATGGGAATTTTACTTGTAAATTCAATGAATTAGGATGATAACATTCACCTCAAAACAAGGTAGCTTTCAAACAATACATTATTATTATTAATGAAATCTAGAAGTCGCTATTGTATCTCTAATATTCCAATCAAATTCTACCATGACAAAACAAATTATACTTTGTATTCAGACCCACATACCTGCAAACCTCTTAAAACAGAAAAATCGCATAAAGATCTAATTGGAAGAAATTCTGAGGTTGTGTTAGAACTTGGAACTTACTTAGTTATTTTAATCACTTTCTGAAAACCAAGCTCTTGCATTCGTTTTTACAATACTTCATGCCAGATCACCAGCAACACGTATGCAGTTTTACCACTGATGTAAGCGGTGATATGACAGAATGGCTGTAATGCTCTAGTGGAGAGTTTACAATTAGGGGAAGCTGCTACCCAGTACTATTTAAAGAATACTTGTCGTCTTTACTAAGGAAGTACCTCCTGTTTATTTTAATGCAGTGCTTTCAGGATGTGAATTGCTTCCTTGCAGTTTAATTTCCTTACCTTCTCAGTATCTATTCCTCTGGACATTGACCAGGTGGAAACAATGTAATCCATCACACGTTCACTCAGTCCTTTCGGGACCTGGTAGAGCTTTAGAAAGTCTCGGACGCTGTTCAGCATTTCATGGTATCTGTTCGTATTAGCATACATTTGCTGAAATATGGTTGTCACATTACCAAAAATGGTTGCATACAGAAGGGCTGTAAAAAAAATAAAAATAAAAAAATTGGTATAATAAATAATATGTTGTGTTGATTAGCCTATGTTGCAATGTGCTGTAAGACAAGAAATCCTAAGTCCGTGGAAATGCATGCAATTTTGGTGCTTTGTTAGGGAGGCCTGATGAGCACAAGCATTTTGCAGGTCAGATTTAGCATTACAAACCGAGGACCTCCACCTGCTTTTGTGATGACAAGTCCTGCAGCACAGAGCTCCCGAAGCACTAGTATTTGTCTTTGTCCATCAAACAATTCGGTCGCATCCAAACCCTTACGGAACCACAACAGAAGAAACAAGAATTCTGAGACAAATAGCTTGACAGCAGATACTTTAAAATTTCATCTCTGGTTTATAGTGCCTGTGTTGAAATGCCATCAGTGACAGATTTCCAAGCTCTAAGTGCATTACCACAGTAGTAAGCCGAGTCATCATTACCCACCTCAGTGTGACAACAACAATGCATCAAAGCAGAAGATGGAATATGTAATAAACAGCTACCATGGGTCAGTGATTTATAGATGTAAGTTTAATAATACATAAAAACTCACATTATGTTTTATATTTTTCAAGGCCCGAGGCAAGAGCTAAAGCCCTCAAACGCAGGCCACCACGCTGCTCTTCTGACTGCACTGGGCACAGACACAAAGCCAGCTGGTGGGTCAAAATGTGTTTAATAATGAACGTGAGACAGAAAAAAAGGCAGTATTTCCAGTAGTGGGGGGAAGCAGATTAAAATGCACAAGACTCAAGAAAATCCACCTTCTGAAGCCCAAGATGGGACAGGAGGTTGGTGGCAGTCTTGGTGGTTATGTTTTGGTGTCTTGCAGAGGCTGGAGCTGAGGCTATTTCAGCTAATGCAGCCCTGAGTGGAAGGGAAGGACAGGAAACCCCACAGGAGCTTTCCTGTGTCAGGAATCAGGCTGGCGGTACGCAGGTGAGAGGCTGACTCTGCAGTCAGGGAGAGGAACAGTCAGACAGCAAATACGCTGACAGCCACCAGTCAGTGCTCTCTGGCTTGCTGAGGACGTTCTTCCTCTTTATCATTTCCCATCCCCCAAAACAGGCACTGAATTGACAGTATCATACATGTTCTACTCTGAGATAAGCATGACTTTTCAATTATTTATTTTTATTTAAAAAAAAAAAAAAAAAGCTTTTTGCCTTATCTAAATGCCCCTTTTTGCTGTTACTTTCTCCCTCACCCCGTCTTTTTTTTAATATATATATTTCCTCATTCATTCCTTTGAGAGTGCAGCTATTTTATTCAGGTCAGCATTGTAGCCAGATATCCATAAGCCAACTAAGATGCTTTAGGGTTTTATGACCAACAACAACAACAACAAACTTTAATAAAATGCAAGAGAAGCTTACAGGACTGTCTTTTCCCTGATCACCGAGAGATGCAATTTAAAATTAGACTAGCTCAAGGTCTTTACACAGCTGTTCCTCCACAGAATTCCTTCTTAATGTTGTGTAAGTTCTTGATTTTCATGAGTTCCTGCCGAGACCAGCTCCCTTCATTTTCCCACTACCCCTCTGTACAGACAAGCGGGAGCTTGGACCTGGGGCACTTACCTGGCTTAGTCAGCACAGCTTTGCTTCCTCATTCCCCTAAACTGATCGGGATGCACTATGAAGTACTAATCCACAGTGCAAACCCTGAGGGAATTAAATATGAAAGGCTCTCAAGCCCAATGGGCTCCATAACACCTCAGGAATGCTAGAAAGGTTAAAGGCTGCATGGAAATCTCAGGTTTTAGCCAATCGCAGCTATTTCCATAGGTGCAGATCCAGGGATTTTGCTATCAGAAACAGCACAAATAAAAGCAGTTATTAAAAGGAGAGCAAGGTACGGAGCTCAGCTTTGAGAGACAATTCTAACAAATCCTGAACTCCTCTTTCAGGACCAATTCATCAGTCTGCCTTCAAGTGTCTGATGTGCTGGACAGCTGCCATATAACGTACTCTCCTTGCAGCAATACAAAAAATGGTATTTAGACACAGAGCTTGTTCTTAAGTATCCATATCTCCAGTGGCTGCATAAACACTTCAGGGATGGTCCTTGATTTTCCATGATTTTACTTATTTCCGAACAGATTAATGCTAAGAAATCTTGGTCTGATGTTTTATCCTGTTCAAAATAAAGCTTTGCTACAAAGCACCAAACACCCCTTCAAACACCTGTGCAGTTTTTGTACTGCAGCTGATGATTACCTTGCATTTTAGGGTAACAAGCTGCAGCATAACCAAGGTAAGAAAACAAAGGGCATTACATAAAAAAGCAAGGGACCATCTGACAACGCTGCTTAACATGCAATATCCATCCACACTAAAGCAACATTGGTCACTCAAACTACTAACAACGCTAAAACTGCACTATTATTTTAGGATATAATTCTGTATCCTCTAATTATCTGTATAATTAAAGCTATGAATTTATGGATGTGATTACATTTGACCTAGAATGGTCAGACAGCTTGAAAAGGCAGCTCTGCTTCTGCCCAATTCAGCTGGATGGCATTGCAATATTTAACCTCATCCAAGACATATACCTGGATAATAAATCTAAAAAAAGCAGTTTCTCATAGTGAGATGCCGATATCAAGACGTGGAATTTGAACTCGACCTACTTTAGAACTTTTCTTTCCACCTAGGAGGCAGCTCACACCAAACCTCCCAAACAAGTGCAGTTACAAACTCCAATCTAAACTTCCCCAAATAAGCCCATCAAAAGAGACTTGAGCCTCAAAAAAAAAAAAAAATGAATGTGTGTCAAGGCTGAAACACTGAATGAATATGAGTCAAGGCTGAATATGAGTCTAGGTCTCTAACTAGGTTTCCACAGAGTGATAGCTTCTCCCTCTTCCACATATGTCCAGAAAACTGAATTCCACATAGAGTTGCAATGAAGTTAAAAAAGATCTTAATGCACAGTCCTAGATTCAAGTTAGATTACCTTTCTCCTAAAAATTCACTTCTTTTGGCAGGCTCCTGAGCTGTTTCTGCAGGAGAGCAAAGGAAGCCCATGTAAAGCCTTGGCTGAATCTCCTAGGACAGACCTTCTCCTTGATTCTCAAGCGCAGCCTCACCAACTCAGACTTGCAGAAGCAGATGGTAAGAAGGATTTACCACTTACTGCATTTCAAATATTTTCTTCTGTTGAACAACAATAAGATGTCAGCTTCCTTTGACACATATATACAAAACCATGCCAACTATTTTTTTTTAAGTAGAGAATATTAATAGGGACACAGGGACCAGCAATGTATAGATTATTTCTCTGTTTAACCTCAGCTTATGCCTGAGCTAAACCATACCTGAAGTTCTGATGAAATGAGTCCTGAAGAATGAAGAAATGTTTCAGAGAAGAAAAAACAAACAGATTGACTATATATGATCCTTAATCTATGAGTACTTAGTATTTTAGCAACATTACCTTTCCCTTATTATGTCCTGTGTTGCCCTCTGTCCTGCAGATGCAAACACGACCCCTGAAACATTGCTGTTTACACAGACCTTTACCAGGATCCCTACAAGAAACCAAACCAGGGCACCCAAAACTGTGCAAGTCCCACTGGCTGGAATCTGCAGCAGGGAAAGTCACCCAGAATCATCATTCTTCTGCCAGCCAATTCAATGCTGAAGGCCGATGACAGATTAGGCACGGGGTCACAAGCAAATTTTTATCTGTAGGTTTCCGGACCACCATACTTGTGCCCATCTGCCCGTCTCATGTTCTGGCAACCAGCAAGACCTGCTGATTCAGTGTCTAGGGACGTATGGGCCTATGCCAGCACAGGTAAAATGAAGTCCCTATCCACCCCTTTACTGTCCAGCTACCTGAAGCCTAAAGAAAGATAAAAAAAAAAAAAAAGGAAATTTGATTCTTCATTTCAATTATTACGAGGTGAGCAATCCGAGAGTAATTTCCACTGCAAATTGCAGCTACGAAGCTCCAGTATGACAATTACCTTGGCAAGAAAAATTATTGCTGCCTACATTAATTTTTCATTAAAAAAAAAATCCCCAAATTTACAATCCTTAACTTATCATTAGCTAACCACTTTATTACTATTAAAGACACATTACAGCCATGGATATTTTTTGCCTAAAATTGGGTAGAGACATTAGCATATTAAACATTAACCTTTTTCTGCAGGGAAATGGTTAGCTGCGTCCCTTTCCTTTCTTTCAAAGGAACAATGAAATGAATCCACTGCAATACATCACAGCCCCAGAAACTCCAGAAACAAACACTCTCCCACAGGAAGAAAGTTGGAGAATTTATGACAGAGTAAAACCTTGAGATCCTTGTTTCAGGACTGATTGAACGCCGTGACACTAGACCGCTGCCCTGTAACAGTGGCAGCGCAGGTCGTATGGTTTCGTGTCCAACATCCAAAGCTCCCTGGAGCTGTTTGCTGCCGTTTGTGGCGTTGCCTTATGAACTCTGTAGAAATGATGAGTTCTTCAGTAGTCCTATGTGCAAGGGACAACAGAAATAAAGAAAAAGGACTGGGGGAAGAGAAGGGAATGTCTTTGCGAGGCATGGATTTGACTCAAGCAAGGCCACAAGCGTGCCACACAGGAAGGTCGCAAATTAATTTGACCCTACAGGCTTCACTGGATGCATTGCTGGAAGGAGGCAGTGTGGTGGGTTTTGAGAAACAGTGTCTAGGAATAAACCTGTTGCGACCATGTCTACACATTGACCGAGGAGCAGATATCTTCTGCAGAACAAGCAATAGCCTGTTCTAGCACTGCACTTGGTGGCTGCAGCCACCAAGACATAAATATTCTTCTCTGCCAACAGATAAACACATTGTCCTCAACAATGCGGCCGCCCATTTACAATGCAGTCTGTGTCACCCCATTTCAACCAGCGTTTAAATAACGTCAAAGATAAAAGCATAGTAATTTCAATAGCCAATTACCCGCATGAGTGAATCACGAAGGTCAGATACAGGTTGGAAAGGTCACCAAATAATCTGCTACTTTTAATGATGTAACAAATAAGAATAGAGAAATAAATACAAGTCACTGTAGGTCTCACTTACCACGGATAGAAGACCTGGGATCGGATTTTAGCATTATAAGAGGAAGAATTTCTATCTGTAAGAATGAGAGGTTTGCAATTACCCCAATTACAGATGTAAGTGCTGCATGCGGTTCCTGAGATGAATCATCAGATTGATGATGATTTGTTCAAAATGCACTCATCCGAATCCCTTGCATACAAAATGCGTGCATAAGAACTAGACAGCAACAAGTGAGACCAACACCAAGCAGCGAACAACCTCTCACATCTTGCCCCCAAGACCTGCAGTTCTTCCCAAAACTGAACTGCCTTCACTTGCACTTTCTAGAAAGCTGATCCAGAAAGCCTGCCTGCATATCAGCTCTATTTAACAATTTTAAAATCCTCTAAAACAAAGCCCCTCTGCTACATAATTAAGGATTACTCTGTGCTAATCTAAATAGCATTCAAAGAGCAAGCACCTGGATTTACAAACAGTAGATGACTGGAATGTAGAACTGCACTTGTGTTTCACTAATGGGTTCCTAGTGCACATCAAGTTCATGCATGAGTTGAGAGAAAACACAGCCTTGAAAACTCGTAATATGTCACTTCTCACCGAAGATGAAACAAAACAGTAAATTAACCGCAAAAAATGCATGCCCCAAAGGCATTTTTCAGATAACAAACACACTGTGAGGTCACACGAAATCAACATTGATCAGATAAAAAGAAAAGCAGAAATTAATAACTGCATGGATTATAACATAATTATATGAGGAAAACACATTGTTTTTAAATGCGCAATTAGAACAATGTAAGAGCTTGTAATTGCTTGAGATTAGGGGTCTTGATTAGTGGTAATTATTCCTACTTAAGGGTAGAGAGTATGCAGTTAAAAGAAAAACACTGCACTGTTAATTACAGCCAGCAAGCAAATACCAAACTGAACAGGTATCTTATCGAGGCATTATTTACAGTACTAGTTTAATAGAATTGCTATTTGTAGACTTGCAACTTTCAATCAGAGCATCTAAAATAAGATTTACTTATCTAGTATCTATATAACCTTCTAGAACAGTAGAGAATTTAAATAGGTTGCACCATTTTCTATCAAGACAGATGCAGAGCTGCTTAATTTGGTTCTTCTTAGGAGGCTTCGTATTTTATAAATATTATTCTTACTTGTAATCTTTTGCCTAGCTTTTATTTTTATTAAAGCAATGTATAAATGTATCATTTCATTTGGCTAGTAAAAAAAAAAAAAAGTAAACAGGCATAATCTAATAGGTCAATTAATGTTATGTAGTTTGTGAATTTTCACAACATATTTGCATAATGCTTTCACAAGGCATAAAACAAATTGCAATTGCTACCCAAACCTTCTTAGCACGTACATGAATTCCTGCATTTCACAACTTGGGAAAAAGATGTTTTTTGAAGTGAAAGTGAGTTTGCAGAGGCGCTGTCCCCCCTGCTGCTCCGGTGACTGCTAGTGCTGGCTCTTCCCACGGCTCTCTGTTCTCCCAGACTAACTGATGCTCTGAACTGCTCCACCTCCATCCACGTTCACTCTGCCAGCTTCTAAATTGCACCTCAGTTTAGGATCCCCCCAAGCAAGAGTAGGGTAGGAGCAACTGGCACACTATTATCAACAGAGCGAGCCTAAAATTGACATGATGACAAAGAGCAAAGCAGAAAGCCTGAACGGGCCATGTGGGACATGAATGGGCATCAAGCTACGTGGCAGAACCACTTGACTTCTAGGATGAAAGGTGAGAGGCCACGGGCAAATTATATCAAACTCTTAGTCAAATCCTACCGCAAAACTTCCCACGCTCGTCATCGCATTTGCTGAAATCACGTTGCTCACAACAGATGGAGCCCAGGAAGAAACACCAAGCCCCAGCTACAATGGAAATGTCCCCCTGCAGAAGGCAAGGCCACTCCTAAGGAGACAGCTGAGAAGGGCGAAACAACAGAGCACTACAGACATCATTTTTTCCCTTCCCATCCCCCCCCCCAAAAAAAAATAAAAATAAAACCAACCACATAGACCAAGAAGTGCAACAGAATACAAGGCAGAGACATAAACAAGGGAACAGCTGCTCTAAGAAGCCACTTGAGCAACTACCAAGGACTGCAGTCATAGAAACATCTGTGCACCTTAAAAATAGGCTGTCTGCAGCGCGTAAGGGCACAAAGGGAAGAGTTAAGAACAGCTCTGGAACAAACAGTAGAGGCAAGTCCCACTCCTCCTCTCCTCGCACCCTTTCCTACCAATACACAGTAAAGGGAGATTGCTACTGCAGCAGCAGAGACCTACAGGCAAATAACCTCCCGCTACCTCAGGGACTTGACACCACTTACTTTTTGCCAGTTTAAGACTTAATATGGAAGAAGAGAAGTAAGTGCTGGCAAAACACCAAGCTTCCCAATGACACTGAACTCCAGCATCCCTAAGGACATTTCAGAAGTGAAGTTTCTTGATTTTGATTTGATCTGGCAGCACCCACGCAGCTGGTAGCTGCAATCGCAGGTGTTTTGGCTCACAAGGATTTCACAAGCCTGGGCATCGCGGGCAGCGCAGATCTCTGACTAGCTTTGCTTTTGCTTTCAGAATGTTTAGGCTGAGATAAACAGCACGGGAAAACACAGAACAAAACTGGTCGGAGCAGCGATCAGAGCCAAAGTGAGTAAGAGCCAGTAAAACAAACTTCAGCACGAGCCACGTGAGAGCTCTCCAACACACACAGCTCCAGAGGAGGGCCAACACCAGGCTGCACTCCGTGGAAGGCTGCTCCTCGGATCCAAGATCCTGCTTCTGAAGAGAGAGGATAAAAGGCCCCCCGGCAACCTGTGCAAGGAAGAGTGGGTATTGCCTCCAGGGCCAAGGCCTAACCTCCTACCTGTGTACTGCAGCACCTGGCTGAATTAACACAAATTAACACTGTAAGGTCTGGATTTTGTTAAATTAGGAAGCATCCTGGCAAGTAAAACGTCAAGAATCCTGATGCACAAAATTAATTGTTCATTTGTTTTGTCAGCTCAGTGTTGTATTTACAGTGAAAGGTGCTAACAGCCATCCAGGGGGGGGATCTAATGGCAGCCCCAGACCCCAGCGCAGCCAAGATGCTTGCAGAAAAGCAGATTACCAAAGTAACCAGATGCACAGCGAGTCGGAACTAACCTGTGAAGAGCTGGATGTGGTTGCACAGCAAAAGACTGACATGTCCAGTTGTGTATTATAGTTCTGCTGTAAAAGGAAGCCAACATAAAACACAAACATGACACTGAAAGGAATTAAAGAGAAGAGCATCCTGGATACGAGATGTCAAGCCAGGGGACTTTGAATCTCCAGCCATGAGCTCCTCTCACGTTTAGGAAAGCTGGCCTGCAGGTTCTTGTTCTATTTACAGCACTTGCACATCAAGGAGTTCACCTGACTCTTCTCACTGAAATTATCCAAAGGGATGAATATTTCTGTTAGGCCTTGTACTTCGCTCACAGGTTAGGCCCAATAGGATAACATCGGTTTATATCCAAAGGCGTATCATAAAACAGATACAAAAATACATGCTCTGCTTCAGCTTACAGGTAAGTTCTCAAACCTGCATAATTGCCATGACTAACTCCAAACACAGTAATGCCTAGAAATTAGTTGAAATTAGGGCCTTAGCCTTTGACACCAAGACCTTCAGAGGGCCACTGCAGTTTGATCATCGAGCCCATAGACAGCTCCTGGCAGAATCAGATTTTATTTCAGTCAAAACACAACAATATGGAATAGCAAGAGCAACTGGCAAGAAGACAGGCAAGGGGAAATGTCAGCAAGATTACTGAAAGGCTTCTGTAAAACTAGAGAAAAAGAAAGATAATTCCACAGAAATTGTACTTTCCAGTTGCCTCTTCATGCTTTATCCCCTGTAACACAGGTTCATCTCTGATAAGGAAAGGCAGAACAGCCAGAAAATGTCCTGATTTTCACAACTAGTTAAAGGGGGAAAAATAACCCAACAGCTACATTTCCTACAAATAATAAGATATTTATCTGAGCATCTTCAGGGGGTCAGGAAGGGTTATAAATGCGGAGCAGCATCTTGATGATGCTCTAACTTTTAAGCATGTGTTCTCCAGCGAATGCTAAGCCTTGCTCTAGACCACGCCAATTTGATTATCGGGAGGAAACTAACTACACAAACAGATTACAGCTGCAAAAACCATCTGTATTCCAAACACATGAGGCCAGATTCACCACTGGGACACTCATCAACGTGGGATGACTTTAGCTCAACATATTCACTAGCAGGTTTCATAATGAGGAAAATTATTAAAATAGTAAAATCTGATTAAATCCTCTGCAATTTGCAAGAAAGGACACCATTTTACTATTTTGTAGAATTTTATGGACAATAAAATTTAAATTGTCTAGAAAATTGAAATGGATTTCCATTTCATTTCACAGCACTAATGAACAGATCACTATTTAAATGAAGACTGAGCCATTTAAGGGCATCATTTTTCTTCTACAATTTATACAGGGTAATGCATGGCCATTTTCAATTACTTGGTTAAAATTAAATCTCCAGATACTCTTTATAGTTTTTTACTGATTTGTACCCATACGAAGGCTTTTGCTTTGAAAGTTGTTTTTTATCTAACCTCGACTCATCTGAAATGGTTACCCTCAATTAGAAGCAAACTCCATTTTTTTAATCTATTACTGAAATGGAGCTACACATAAAAAATAAATAAAAAAATGGAAAAGATTAAAGGAAGGAGGAAGAGTTGTTATCTTTTCATGTGAAACTGGTTACATTCGTGGTTTTTCTGGCTCCACTGTTTATGCTTTTTCCTCTGTGATTTGTATGAAGTTTTCCACAAAGCCTTGGGGGAGGAAAATAGAGAGGTTTAAGGAGACAATTTTTTATCCAAACTTTCTGGCCCTTTCCCTACAATCCTGCTGCACATCAACCAGCATTTACACACACTGAATCCTAGACTGTATGTTCCTCAACCACAGATGCAACACGAGAGTATGTCGGCTGAAGTCACTTGCTAAGAAGTGCCCCAGCAGCATTCTTCAGGATTCTCATACTTTAAAGTGAGATATTTACATATACATTTACATTCACAGTGATAAATGGATTCAGGCTGATTCTCTCTACTCCCACCAGAGTGCCCATGTAAGTTCACAGCTGGCTGCATTTCATGTGATGAGTTCAGATCTGCATCCAGCAGTAAGAATCCAAGGAGGAAGGACCCAAGGCCTCCCCTGAGGCTGCAGTGATCTCACTTCTTATTAGCTATGCACTTAAACATAAGCTTTAAACGCTATTCTACAGGTGTGAGCATGTATGCCTGCGATTAAAGTTAAGGACACTGTTAGGAGAAATACTGAGACAAAGAAGCTCTCGTCGACCACTAGCTTTCAACCACCAACTTTGAAAAGCTTTTGCTGTTTATGCAGCAAGTACATCACAGTCTTTTTATAGGTTTTGTCTTCTCTGGGGAAAAAATGAAAAGGTAAGATTTTAATGCCTATTAATTATCCCAGTATAAAAGCAGAGTGGGATGAAGGCACTATGGTTCCATTGTGAAGTGAACCAGAGGTGGGTGGCAGAGTTCTGGCCTTACCCAACTAGCTGATGTAAAAATTGCACATCTCTGGTTCCACATCCCATTCCACAGAGAAGTGACATCCTCTGATTAGCTGCATTGTACCCAAACCAAACAGCTAGTTAAACAAAACCCTCAAAACAAATTGTGCATTTGAGAAAAAAATACTTGATCTTCTGTAGTGTACCTGGCCTTCATTTACTAGCACCTTTGAAGCTAACTTTGCCCCAAGTGATCACACCGCAAAACAACCCATGATCTATACGCTAGCTGCACAGAGGAGTTGTGTTAATCATCAAGGAGTTGTCAAGCCCATTTAGTTGGCAGGCCTGCCAGCTGGAGGTAAGAGCACCACTGCACTTGACCTGATAGTGGTGTAGACGAGGATGAATGGATACCTGAGTTAAGAACAACAACTAATTCTCACTCCAGGTTCACTTTGCTGTGAAATTAAGCCCTTAGAGCTATTGCACTTACTGGACTTACACCTGACTGTTTGGCTTCCCTGCAGCTGGGGTTCTGAGGCTTCTGATGCAATAACCTTGGTAAGCCAGGCTCCCGGAGTAGTGTTACTTCAATAACCACAGAAAGATTGCACCATGCTCTTCAGCTGGCACCAAGTGACCTGCAAATCCCATCTTCCACATACACACATTCTACTTCTGGCTGCAAAAAGTACAAACAGGTTATGTGACTACATTCCACACAGGGTTTTCAAATGCTTCCCGAAGAAACCTAGGGACAAACTGGTCTAAAAGCTTCCCTTTTCTTATGTCATTCAATAGCTCCAAATATTTAATGTTGTTTACAACACAAATAAGAATACTGAAGTTTTTAATTACGTTGGGTAAGCCAGTGAGGTCTGCAATACAGATGACATTCACAGGTGAAGACTAATTTGAGCTGGTTAAAGACTAATTGTCACCAGAATGACTGGGTCTGAGTCATGCTCCTCCCACACACTAATCACAGATGTGCTTGCAAACCAGCATGGGTAGGTGCATATAGTTTGTGCAAGAATATGAGAAAGGAGAAGTTCACAGTCTGTGGCTTATCTAGAGGGGCCTGCTTTACTGATGAGTGAAATGGCAGATTAGCGAAGACATAACTTATTAAAAAGTATCTGAAGAAACCATAGGGGTTGTTTAATGAGAAACCATGGATGACTGCATGTGAGAAGAATACTTTTCTCTGGAATGGTGGATAGGGTTATAGCCTAACTTTCAGAAATGTATAATTATTACTGTCCTTATGACCTCAATCTTGGAAACATTTGCATTCCACGCTGACCCTGCTGTTTACAAGAACTCAGCAAGACTAAAAGCAGCAGTAAAGGCAGGCACATATACAGGTTGGGAGTTCCACACCCACCTTCTTAAAAAAAAAAAAAAGACCATTATACTCAGGGGATAGCTGTCATTCTGTAAGTGATACTGACTAAATTTGCTTCTAAAGTACACATTGTACAGAAATCACCAATATAAATCTATAAAATATGTCAGGTAGCTGAGCCTTGTGCTTCTATGAGTGTGATGGCAAACCAGCACAAAACACAAATATATTTGCACATATACCAATTTATACAGTGAAAAGTAATGATGTAGTATCATTAATTAGAATGGGGCAGGCAGATATCTTTGCACATAAACACTTGTATCTCTGCTCTCACCTCTCTCTAGAGTTACGTGTTTTCTGGCAGGCAGGAAGCTTTCCTTGGCCAGCTGTACAAGAGAACACCGACAACCCTAGCACTCCCAAAAGGTCCTAGGAAAAATGTACTTCCTACAGCCTGTGTAAGTGGTTTCATAAGCGTGCATCAGCAAAATCACAGGAACCACAGGGATATAAGGTGGCTGTAGCAATTGGTAAAAGTATTCAGAATCTCAAGTTTTACGTTAGCCCTAGCATGTCATCAGGAGTCACTACTCAGAATAAACAGTTCGTCATCATGATACAGGGCAGCTAATATGAGAACGGTGGCTTCTCCTGAACTTAAACCCTGATGTTTGCATTCCAGAACAAGATGTCCTGACAGTGGAGATTCCTGCTCTCTGCTGACGCTATACACTGGATCTTGCTTTATTTTGCACCAGTCTTGTGGCTGTCACTATGGAAGTTTTCCCCAATACTTCTAGCAGATTGAGAATCATTTTCACAACAGAGGGCTTCCAGAAGAGGAGTTTTTGCTGTTATCACAAGCCTTTCCCTTGTTTCAGCACTGAAGCACTTGTCTTCTGTAATTCTCTGCCAGCCACATACAGTATCACCCAAATAGCATCTACCCTCTCTTCGTAAATTCTTCCTTTGCACTGACAGAGGACACAACAAGATCTTACAGCTCATGCAGTCATTGAAGACAAACAATATGATCTGGGCAAACAATCGTGGTAAATACGTTATACGTCATTTACTGCCATTGAAGTTATCAAATTATAAGGACGTAAAAATGCAGGAACACAGTTTAGCACTTAACAAATTGTAGTGATAATCTGCATGCTCATCTTTTAAAAGCTATGTGAAGAACCATTTGTAAGCTGTGTGCGCTACTGTGAATATTCATTTATTCATCTTAGGAACAAAGCATGGAGCAAAAGCCTCTCAGCAGCCAAGATTTTTATACTATATAGATACTACTGGCTGACAAATATTAATGATTCTTGACAGAATACTTATCTTTGATCTGTTGCTGTAATCAATCAGCACATGAGCACCAGGCTATTAAAATATTTTTCTGTCTAGCTCACTTGACACGGTTTGAAGGGAACACAGCCTCAGTTTTCGGTTTTGTTTGTTTGTTTTTAAATTAAGTAAGAGAATCTGCCTGCAAACTACACAGCTAGATTTTCTGGGTAAGTGTCTCTTGTCCTCTAAATATTGCTCCTTATGCTGAGCATTCTGGTTCTGGTCACCACAGTTTCAGCTCCCTCTGACAAATGTCCCTCCGATGGATAAACATTTATCCTGCCTTTCTCCATATACCCCACATGAGAGCACACACTCTTCTTTAAACTGTTTCCCCTATCAAATTCTTGTCACCTGCCTGGCCCAAAAATATTCTTCATGCATCCTTCCAGAAGTTCTGCCCTCCTATTTTGTCTCACCTCTTCCAATTTTCTATTCAATACTCTGTCTTCCTCCAGCCTCTCAGAAACCTGTCATGGGAACAGTGATTTAGCAGTCTCTCTGCACCACAGAGCCTGCAAAATTTAAATCAACAGCTTAGCAGACCCATCAAAGAAGCTGCCAGACCTTCTTGGCCTCACTAGAGAAGCCTAATGACCAGGAGGGAATCAAAGTTAAATTAAATGATCAGGAGAACAGAGAGAGTCTTCACAGGTTGGAGAGGGGGAGGGACAGGGACGCGAGCCCAAGTAAGAGTGGGGACAGAAGATGAGAGAGAGAATCTACGTGAGATTAGGAGGGCACGGAAACAAAGAGAAGCCAAAACTGGCATAAGTCATGTGGAACAGAAAGCACCAGATAACAGCTGAACTGGTCAACAATATGGAGAGAGTTTAACTGTCCCGTTTCTGGACATGCTTGCCTTCACTGGTACCGAAGTCCTCTAAGTCAAAAAGACACTTCAGTAGCACTGCAGAGGAGGAATAGCTGCACAGTGATACAGTATGCCAGAAATCTGTAGGTCTGTACCTGCAAGAAGTGCAAAGCACGAGAGGCAAGGCCCGCCGAGCAGAGACACGGCACAGTTTGCATCAGGTCACACAGGACAGCATGTGCCAGAGCTGGGAACCGAGCCCAGCCCAGCCTCCCCAGGTCTGCTCCCCTGTGCACCAGCCCCCGCTGGCTCTCACTGCACTTGCAGCATTCTTCAGCATTGGTGAGATAAGCAGCAGGGCTTCCTTCACCTTTTACCCATCAGCTTATTTCCTTTGCAGGCCATAACATCCATGTTCTGTGTGTCCAGAACCTTCTGCAGCTCCTAGAGGCTAACGAGCATCGACTGCCTCCAAACGTGCGGTAACCAGCTCCCAGTACGACACAGAAACAACAGTCTTGGTGAACTGTAATTCCTCCAGGAGAAAGCAATCACACCAAAAGCCTGCTTAATGAAAAACGAGTTAGGAAGAAGTTCACTAAGATCAGCAAGTGAAATGCAGAAATAGCAGGCTGAGCTGCTGAGCCTAACAAGCATCCCTAAAAGCTTTGTTGGAAGCGTGTGTCAGTACACTGACTGCAATGCACGACACTCCTGGCTGTGCAACTCAGCTCAGAGAAACACGGTGGCTGTAATAACAAATAGTACAGTGAGAATGTTGTCTTTGCTAGAGGCTAATGAAAATAAATTGCTTTTTAAAATATATATCTTAAAGCAAATATTCTGTGATTTTTATTTACTTTTCTCCATTTTTTTCCAACACTGAAAGATTAGGTAATAAGTCAGAAAGATGAAAGAATAAACACTTTAGAACAAGCCAAGGGGAACAGACAAGAAATCCAGACAGATTATCGCTAAGGGCACTAAACAGAACAAAAATGTTGGGTCCTAACAGTATTGTCCGTACAGAGCTTAAGTAAACAGGTTGTCACAAGCAGGGTGTGAAAGGGTCTGATGTCTTTTGTGCTGTGCAGACTGGCAGAAGGGATCTTCAAGAGCTTCTGCGCAGCCACAAGTTTCTTAACAGCATTTTCACTTACTCAAGTTTTCCTTATCACTGTGCCATCAGGGACAGCATCCATCCATCTAGACATCACTGCTCTGCAGTTGGAAATTGAGGAGGCACTGGTTCTTCTGTATGTGCTGCTGATATCATGAAACTTTTTTCCTCCCCAGCTGCATGGATCTCTTTTGCTGGAAGCCTTTCTTATTTGTCATTATTTTTCTGCCACTGACAAGGCAGAGCTGTGAAATCCTGAACAATTCTAAATGCTACCCATGCCATACATCATGTTAGTGGGGTCTGAGAAGGGCACAAGTTGGAAACTGCTCAGTAAACCATGTTTGACTGTATGCACCATCAGGATTCGTAACCCAGGACACTCAGGACTGCATTTTCATGTTTCTAATAAGAGTGCAAGAGGGAGAAAACAAATATGTGCATCACACAGAAGTCAGAAGATTCTTAAAGGAATTCTTTTTACACTTTACCCTACACATTAGTACTATGTTTCCTCTCCCAGACACTGACCACCGTGATCTGAGAATCACCAGCAGCTAATACCCGCTCCTGACTCCCTCTGCTTGTACTTGCAGTCTCCTCTTCCTTAGCCTTGAAGGGGAGCAATGTCATTCACTGCTCTTTGTTAGTTTTTCCAACAGCAGTATGATAGTGAGAATGTGTTGTCACAGCAGTCTCATGAACATTCATAAATACTTTGTTAAGTGTTTAAAAATAGTTCAGACTGGTCAAGTGTTCATTATCAGGGCTTTTTCCTTCATATATTGTACTACCTTGGTACCATCTGATAGTCTTGGACTTCCAGATAGACTAAACTTAGAGCAGTATTAAGTTGTAATGAATATAGATCCTTTTCTTAATCCAGTTTCATACTCCAGGTAAAAAGGACAACTGCTCATAAAAGTCCTTAGAAAAACCACACCTTCATCAACATTAAAATAAGACTAAATGCACAGAAAAAGATTTAAATACTAAAAGTTGCAAGCTGGAAGTGTGGGAACTCATTAAAAAAGCGCTGCACAAGAATGCTCAAGGCAAATGCCATTCAAACTTTTTCTACTCTGAAGTTATTTAATCGTCACAGCAATCACAAGGGATAAGACTATGTATAAAGGAATTGGCTTCTGTAGGCTTGCTGCTGTTCAGTCTTCTGGAAAGGTATTCACTGTAAAAGTGCCATCAATTTAAAATGCTTCTCAGTTCTGAAAAGCAATCTTTCTAACCTGAGGCTTGATACTTAAGCCACACAGCACCCTCAGCTGTCATGAACCAAATGGCATGGGGTTTCCGTGTGCCCCAAAACACCGGAATCCCCAAAGAGGGTCAGACCAAAACATTCAGAAAATGGAAATACTGTTGTGAAGCGTTTTATACAACAACAAAAAGAGCTAAATTCCTCCTGCTTTTGTTTCACCGATTCCAAAAACCACCATTAAGATAACTCAGTTCTTGCATTAGTGCCTTCTGCTCGTTCCCTGAGTTCCCAGACCTGCAGTGCAGCACCAGGAAAGCCATTGTTTCCACGAAACAGATTTGCATGGAACTGCCCGGTTTCCCTCTTCACTGCATTTACAGTCACTTAGACCATTCTGCATAGACTGAATGGTAACACACTACAAAATCAGCACAGAAATTTTTATAGACATTTAGATGGTCACAATTGCTACAAGGCTATGGAGAAACCACTCCTAGGCATGTGCTGAAGCATTCACATTTAAAAGACCTGTGGTCTTCTGAGAAAGGTATAATGGTATTAATGTTGCCATAGGACTTACTCCACCAAGACAGAGTCTTTTGTTGCTAAAGTAACTATTACTTCATTGCTTTCTATCAGCTACCAATCCATACCCAAGTTCTGTACCTCTCCTTGCTTTCAGGAAAGCCACAGTCTGGCCCAGCTTTCCCAGCTACGTGGTCAACGTGCTGTGAGGTGGCACAAGTATGGTTTGATCACAGGTGCTGAACTGTCTCAGATCAGAGACTCCTGTCCAGGCATAAACTGTTTGTAATGCCTTTACGTAAAATACATCTCACTTCTAAACTAATACTCCCTCTCCATGTCCACACCTTCTTATCCCTCTAAGTTACCATCAAAATACCCCTGATGACGGTTTCTCAGTCCAAGAACTAAAACAAACCACCACGTCATTAAGTGATAGAGTCTACCATCAGGCTCCCAACATTAGAAGCATGTTTGAATTCCTGTTGTCTGCTCTAAAATTTCAGCCCAAAGGCTGAAGCTTTCACACGGAGAAACAAGTATACAACACTATGAGTGGGGAAGACAATAACTTTCTTCCCTGACCAAGTCCTTCTCCCCGCTCACATTAAGCCAGGCACCATTTGACTGACAGACACTGAACAGCTACACTGACACTTGGAATCACAGAATATTCCAAGTTGGAAGGGACCCACAAGGATTATCAAGTCTGTCCCAGTGCCTGGCCACCCTCTGGGTGCAGACCCTTTCCCTAACCCCCAGCCTGACCCTCCCCTGTCCCAGCCCCATGCCGTTCCCTCGGGTCCTGTCGCTGTCCCCAGAGAGCAGAGCTCAGCGCCTGCCCCTCCGCTCCCCTCGTGAGGGAGCTGCAGGCCGCCATGAGGCCTCCCCTCGGCCTGCTCTGCTCGGGGCTGAGCAAACCAAGGGGCCTCAGCTGCTCCTCGTGTGTCTTCCCCTCTAGGCCCTTCACCATCTTTTTAGACCTCCTTTGGACACTAACAGTTTTATATCTTTACAAAAGTTTTATATCTCTATAAAACTTCTGCAAAGGGAAAGAACAGCCACTGCAGCATCTCTGTTCATAAGATAAAGGAGAAGCAACCAGAATTGAAGAGCACAAGACTAAATCAGTGAGGCTCTGTCATTATCTACTTTGAAAAAGTCAGACTCTAAATTTCTCTACCTTGAAATTAATAATAATAATAATATTGCTCTCCACTGAAATTCCTCATCCCTTATTGATTTACACCAGATCTTTGCAGACATTCTAAATAGCAAAACCACCAAAATTCACTACTTACTTCAATACAGCTACCAAGGATAGAAATATCTTGTAAAGCCCCTAACCAGTACCTTCACTCACCTATCATGCCATGCCACTGCTGGTTCTGCCAAAGCTGACTCTGAGGTTTGTTATGGCACAGCTTCCAAATCCTATCCCTTACAAGTCAAAAGCTCTGCAGAACAAGCTGGGATTCAAAGCAGCAAATTGTACTGACTAAATAAATATATAAGTAAAAATTAATGCTACAGCAGCAAAGCAAGACTTAATTTTTCTCTCAGGGTTTGTGCATCCAGCACTGCACCAGAAGGTAAATGTGTGTAAACTGGTGCAAAAAGATAACTCTCTCACCACCTTGGTGAAGAGCCACACTTTCAAGAGCTACCCAAGCACAGGAATATGGAAGTCAATCAACAGCATTCAAAATTTCACAACAAGGTTTTAAAAAGAGGAAGTTTAAGACTGAGGTGAAAAAAAAGTCTAGGTACTATTGGTACCAAATTCACCAAATTCTGCCAGCCCAAAACAGCAGGGTTCAGAATGACCCCAACTAAGGGGGTGCCTCAAGGCAAATGATTAAACAGCTGCTATCCTGGACAAAGAGTTTAATTAATGTAACCAAAGCCATAATTAGGTTAATTGCAACATGCAGACATCAACAGTTAACTCACAGATTGCCAGTCCCACACATCTAAAAAATCTGTGCTTGCAATGGACTGCACACAGTGCTCTCTTTGCTATCACAGTGAGAGCAGAGAGGAACTCAACAGAAGGGAATTTACTCCCCAAAACATGACACAAAGTAGGATGCTTTGAAGGGTCTTAACAAACAAAATAATGCAAAAAGCTCCAACTTTAGACAACTCCTAACACCAATAAGTTACTCTTGGCTTACAGAAAATGCTAACACACACCTGTACTTAGCAGCACAGCTCACGTGAGGTCTACCCAAAACTGACTGTGCAGAAAACCTCTTGGAGAGGAGCTTACAGAGAGAGGTACCAAGGATCAGCTTAGTTAGCCCAGCAGGTACAGGGCTGCCAGCCCATGCTGCTGCTCCCAGCGGGTGCCTCCCCATAACGAACAGATGTGCTCACCCTGCCTGGCTGGGCTGCTGACACTGGCAACCAAGTGGTGCCTTGGCTGATCCACAGGGCAGGGGCTTTAAGGAGCTAGGCACGTCCATCTTCTCCCTGAGTCACACCACAGGCAGTTATCTCCCTGCCCCTCCCATGACTCTCAGTCTCCTGTAACTCATCCAGAGAAAACAATACGTAAAGTTCTTATGTCTATTCAGCATTCCCACCATCATTATGGTACACATATACCTAGTCGGATAACTGCATCAATTTTATGTAGCTTTTAAGGGCAGCATTTGCCAATAGGTCACCACTTAAAGATCCTCATATTTTTTGTCTCTTTCTTATTATTTTTTTTCCAAAACTTCTCCTCTATGAGTTTCTCTTGCTGCCAAATTTCAATTTCCAGCCCTAATCTTCTTATATAGCTGCTCTCAAGACCAAAATCTGGCTTAGTTAAGTGGACAAACAACACTCTTGTTCTCAGAAATGTCTGGTCTTGGTGATCTCAATTTGAAAAGTGAAAGATTTAGAAAGTTAGGAATATGAGTCAAATGGAAAATAGAAAGAAAATGTGTAGACAACTCTAATTATAGATGTCGCTACATTCTGTTTCTAATACTATCATGATGGCAGCAGACAGATAATAGCAGTAAAATCAGAAATGGTAGGAAGGACTCAGATCACAAGCAATAACATAAAACACATCATCAGCCTGTGGAAGGCACAAAGCCATCAGTAAAAAAGCTCTTTGTTTTGGGGTTGAGTTTTTTTCCCTTTCTAATGAGAAGACACTGGTCCAATCAAGCTGTTTTGAATTGATGATCACAGTTGTTATGCTCTGTTTACTTGTCTGATTGTAATTTTAAAAGTCCACAGTCTGAATTACAGCACACCCAGTGTATTCACTGCACAATGATAAAACACAGAAACAGCGAGACAGATCACGCAAGGAATACAGAAGCACAGGATGGTTTTGTTGTTGCGTAGATATCAGCGCTGAACTTATCAGCTGACACTGGGAAGGTGCCTTCACCTCCACTAGAGAGACCGCATATCTGCGAGCTGCAGCTCCTGCCTGACAAGACCAGAACAATTAAAACCAGCACTCAAAGTGCAGTTGTTGCCACAAACCACTCGGGGGTTCAGGCTGGCAGAATTTGCCTATGCTACCAGGTTTCACTATTAAAACTTTTCATTCACATTTTAACTTTACAATCTCATCTGGACTTTCTCTGTTAAGCATCCTGTTTAGGTGCTGTTGACATCTAGGTATGTACAACATTAACTTGAAAATTCATATACCATTATACCCATTCGCTATCTTCCAAGGTCAGGGTTTTCCAATGAAAACCAGCAGAAGATCCTTACAGTTCTTAAAACCAGGTTCATTGTTTTGTTTGTTTGTTTTTAAGGTGTTATATACTCGTAGCTCTGTTTCGTGTCGGGAGCTTGGCAACCTAAGTGAGGTTTGCAGTGTATCAAGTGGGGAAAAACAGAAGTTAACATACAAATTATCAGGAACCCACAAAAATAATGGTCGAAATGAAAACTTGCCAAGGGTAAAAGAAAAAAGAGGTGATAGCACATGAAATAGTGTCTGATTCTGTCAACAGGCAGATTTTGTTTGAACAGTCAAATGTTTACATAATTGGAAAATCTGCCCCGATAATGTTATATGAGGAAGAGTAAGAGCATTTACAAGCAGAGACTCTGAGTCAAGCTCAGAAGAAATCCAGCCCTTTGATGAAAGATGTTTTGTCCTCCTTTACTGCAAAAATTCTCAAAGTGGAAACAGAAACACTGGCAGCTCCTGCAGGGCCAGCGCCTTCCAAACTCCTCCCAGGACATTTCAGGAAAAGCACCACTGCAGTCAGTGGAGGAAGAAACCTGTGTGAAAGTAAAATCTGCTCCTTAGGGTAAACATGTTTCGTGGATTGTGTGCTGATTATTTTCTTCAGGTTGGCACATTTATATGCTGCCTCTCTCCTGGAGCACCTGATCATTCAGAAGCAGGGCACAAAAGAGCAGCTTGCTTTCTCTGTGTACCTTGGACATAGTCTCAGCACAGACTCTGGAGGAAACTTGCTGTTTTTCAGCTGTAACTACAGCAAGTGCTCTTTTTATTTCAGTTGAGCTGAATCTACAGCCTTTGAACTGTGAGAAGCACGCACTCCCGTAGCATTTCAAATGACCATTAATTAATGGGCATTTCAAACAGCAGGTTGTTGGGAAAGAAGTCCTGCTTTATGGGAAGGCAATTGGTCTACCAGGCAGCCAGAGACTGATGGCAAAATCCTCCAGAGCTGTTAAAACAGAGGTACTAATGTGTAACCGTGTAGCCGGTAGCAACTAACTATTGAAAGACAAAACTTTCCTGCGAGCAACCAGCAGGGAATTTGGCTGTGTGGCCTCAGGCAAACATAACCATCTATCAACCATTTTGTGCATTGCTGCATAGAAAATGGTACAAAACCGGATACTTTTTCCTCTTAAAGGTAGAAAGCAGTACTCTCCTGCAGTGTGAGGTTAGAGACAGCAACTACAGCAGGAAGGCAATGCTAGCAGCACACATACACACAAATAGCCATCTCAGATTTATTTCTTTTTCTCCACTGTACCGCCTCCTTCGGGGAAGCTGCTTCTTTCACTATCCATTTGCACGAGCTTTACTGAACTCGAGCCACACCCCCCTGTGCTACAAAGCACGGGACTACAAACCCAGTCCCCAGATCCCCCCAAGACTCATCCAGTCAGTGGGACTTTCGCATATTGCACAGAGATCCGGCGAGAGCCAGCTGTCAGCAGCTTACAGGAGACATCGCTTCTCCTTCATATGCAGCAGTCAGGTGCTTTCCCAGAGTCCTTCCACAGTGCTCTCCACGTCAGACACTCTCCCACTAAAGCTGTATGGAAGGATGGAAACCCCGTAACTGCTTCTACAAGGTCGGTGTTAATAATGTCACCACCAACAGTGCTTTACACACATTTACAAAGTCCACAATTTAGCAAGTTAGTTCTGCTCCTGAGCTGTTCTACCATCGCCATTCCCCCTGTGCAGGAGGAAGAGAACAGCCTCACAGCAGATCGCGTCCTTCTCAACTCAAGGCAAGCTGCTGGAGAAGTGTGGCTGCACTCAGGCTCCTTTACCTTCCCTGCGTTTCTGTATGTCCGATCTGCTCCGGTTTATCGCTGGCCACTGAACTGCTCAGCTATGCTGCGGACCCTTGCAAGCCTGCCAGTACTCCATGTACTGAACCAACCAGTCATACCTTCCTGTTAGAGCCGCCTGCTGCATCATATTTTCCATTTAAACCCAAACTGGCAATGGCTGAGAGCATTTTCTTCACGTCTGACTGCCCAGTGATAAAACACAATGGTCCCACAAAACACTACTCTTCCCTGCAGACTTGTGCATTACTGAAGTCTATGGCTTGAATCAAAGAGAATTCCATTCTGCATCTGAACTACACCCGCATGCAGTGAGATACGTTTTATGTTGGTATAATCATGATCAGAACACTTTGTAGAGTAAAATAATCCTGATAAAATCAGCAGTCAGTTGACTATAATTACCTCATGCCCTAGCACACTCTCTTCTCCAGCTAAGTATATCAAATTGCCCTTCTAGGTCTTTCTCTGCTTTGAAGAATCATGTTTCAAACCATACTCTTTCACCCAAGCAGACTGAAGAACTGAAATATCGCTCATCGGCTGGACTACAGGTCAGTGACTAGTACAAAGAAACACCCATCTTCAGCATTTACCACGTAAGATTCTGTTTCTTGGAAATCCATTCAAAAACAAGTTTAAAAGTTTGAAAAAGAAGAAAAACAAGCAGGTCAGAATAGCATAAGGAACCAAAGAAATCATGTAGCTAGGTATTCTCCTTTTAGCTGCTCACAGTCAGTGTGATATCTGCATGACATAGTGATTTGCTCAGAGTAATTTTCCTGTTTGGTAATCCCTCTATGATTATCACAGGGGGCTGCTAACTTTATGTGCAATAAGCCTCCCTTCCAGAAAAGTGTTCATTTTCCCCTCCCACATTCTGTTGCCATCACCTCATTATTAACCTGTAGTCAGCTTATTTGCAAAGAGCGTGAGAAAGCCAGTTCCTGGAAATTTCAGTTTTGGCAGAAATTTTAGTTTGGGCATAATTAGTTCTAGATAAAATTCATTTTAGGGTTTTCCCAGTCATGTGAAGAAATGCTTTTATGGAGAGGAACAAGGAGAATCAAAAATATTAAAATCAAAGGCAATTAAAAGTGAATCATGAAAATAAGCCTATTTTGCATACTTACATAACAGGAAACCACCTTCCTGTCCCCTTCCCCTTCATTTAAATGCACCAGGCTGAATGAGAAGCTTACAGTCCTACAGAATTAACAGGCAAGATGTTCAAGGAATTATAGTTTATGATAGCCTCCCTCCCTAAAAGCAGAAGAGGAACAAGGCAAGTTGAATAGCTTTTCCAGTTCCTTGTTTCTTATTACGTTCTGCCTGTGCAAAAACGAACAGGATGGCAAACCCCAGAGCAGTGACAGGCCAAGAAGCGAAGATTTGGGCAGGGAACTAAATGAAAAGTAGGAGGAAGAAACAGGAAATGGGAGAATAGCCATACTAGATACAAAGTATGCTTCCGTGAACTGTTCTCAGCAGACACTGTTATTTTCACTAACAAAATCATTGTCAAATCTATGTTCGATGCGAAAGGACACACTGTCCAGGAACGTGCATGCAAAGTGCCACAGTAGAGCAGATCGTGAGGAGGTAGAACTCCACTCTTCTGCTCTCTGAGAGGGCTGACAGGTTTTTTAAAAGGAAAATTAAGATAGGCTTGGTTCAAAATCCCAGTAAATGTGCAACTTCATGTTTTAAAAAAAAAATTGTACTAAAACTACAAATTGTCAATAAGTGATACGGTTATAATAAGTGAGCTTGGGGTTATTACAGTTCCTTAAACGCACTGCCTAGAACTTCTGAGACTGTTAAAGGTCTTCTTGGACCAGAGGTAATCCAAAAACACTTCCATTGTTTTCTAAGTTTTTGTAGTAAATCTTAACTTTACCCGGAAAAAAAAAAAAAAAAAAAAAAATCACAAAATGTTAACTCAAACTCAATTACAAAGAAATAAAGTAGTTCTTTATCTTAAGTCCAATTTTCTCTCTTTCAACGTGTCCTTTGAGCACTCTGGATATGTTACCAGTCTCCAGCTTCCTCGTATCTTGTAGTGAAAATCTCTCGGGATCTTTCCGTTAACACTGAAGAGCTACTGAACCATGGCCATGAATCACCCCCCTCACTTGCGATTACTTCTCGAGGCAATGGCAGGGACAGGCAAGGTTTGCCCGTTATCCGACCAGAAGCGTCTACTTCCAGACCAACCAGTGCAGTTACTGGTTTGATTTTGAAAAAAGAAAAAAAGCATTCCCAGTTCACATTGATGTGAGTAAGACATCAGGTTTTAATACCTAAACAATTTCATTCTTTACCATATGGCATCTTATGGTAAAGACTATGGCACTTAAAAATTTAGACCCTACTTGCTGTTGAAATCCTTCAGTTAGCAGAATAAATTTTCTATTTTCCTTCCAGGCAAGACGAGCTATAAGTTACTTGTCTCCTTGCACTTTTTTCACACCAGTTGCAGTAAGAGTTACTGTACTGTGGGTAGAAGTTATTGACATTTTCACATGCAATCCACATTTTCTCAGAAGATAGAATTTCTTCCATCAGGCTGCTGCTTATGATAGGATATAACTTCAGATGGCAACTCAAGTTCAGCACTAGAAGCTCTCTGCTTCAAGAAATGAACTGCATATGACCCACTGCAGCACCTACATCCTATGGAAAATTACTTATCCTTTTTCTGAACTGAAAAATCCTTTTTTAAAATCCAAAAAAACAGCCAAAACTCGCTGATTCGGAAAGCGCAACTAATCCTTATTCATTCTTAAGATGTCATGGGATAGCTCATCAGAGTACTTAGGGACATCTCATGATCCATAAACCACTTACACATTAGAGCAACGCAAGCTGTCTCTACTCCAACGTTTTGTAACCTACAGCAAGTCTTTGAGTCCAATAGCAATTAGCCGGTAAAGTAACAACATGCTTTTTGAAGATGATGCAGAGGTGAAAGGTGCCTGGGAGATGCTTCAGATCTTCTGTCATATTCCATTTAAGATGAGAAGTGGCACATTGTGTCATATGACTGCGTGTGCTATTTTGTTGTTTCTTCCCAAGCCTGTCTAATTGGATTTTTCTTAGACAGGAATGGACTTTGAAATACAGATTACTCTTATGCAAAACCAAATCCTTGTTCAGGATTTGATCCTTCAGAAATAGAGCTGCTGCTTAAGCAAATTCTCCTGGGACTGCAGAAGAAACAAAAATCTGTCACGCTTTTTTGTGCATGACAGGTATTTCACTAATTTTACAGGTGGGAACCCAAAAGAAAATTCTGACCAGACAAACTGCACTCTTTCAGAGTACCTCAATAATTTAAGCATAAAACTCATCTTATATGTTATCCCCCACTCTGAAGCCCTTCTTCCTTTTCCTCTCCTCTACCCTTCCAGTCCACATTCTGGACAGATCAGGCTCTTCCCTCTCAGACATTGAGTAGAGTAAATGAGGTTCCTTCAGAATCCAAAAAAAAATCACAAAACAAATCGGTTGCACATGCTGACGGAAGTTTGAAAAAAACACCAGGTTTCAGTGTTTTAAATCTACTTATAGGAAGCAGTATTAGAAATGGCCTAAGAACAGCACAGTTCTGCACTAATAAGTTTACAGAAGCATGTGATATGAAAGACGTCAGGTGATGAAGATACCTACAGCTGGGATACCTATTTGTTTTCCTCATTCTCCTCATTACAATTAAATAACTCAAGGTACAAATTTAGAAACACTCTACAACAAAGAGAAAAAGCAATTATCTATAACATTACTGTAGTGCGAGCTCTCATCCACAACTTCAAAAAAGCAAACAAATGATTAACACTTCACAGCTTTCATCTTCTTTCCTGTCAAACTGAACATTTTTTCCTCCCTTTACGTTTCCAGTCCTTTCAAAAATTTCCAGTGGCTTGGAGATCCAGGTTAAACTCTGCAGGAGACAACAGACTGTATGAACTTTGTGGAGTTACAGCTTTTCACAAAAATCTCACTTTACAATTTATCCTGATTGAATTTGCATTATTCTGACAGTGATTTGGAGTTAAATTTCCTGGGACTATTCTAACAATTAAATTCTAGTATATTCTGAGGTATCAACATTCCCTAAATCCATCAGGCTGAAATGTTTGAAGTCTCTAAGGCGAGATGACACATCATGGGACAATTCATCAAGAATGTAGTGATACATACCTCTGGATTTTTTTATTATTATTATTATTTTCCCCACAACGGAATGTACGTGGCGTACTTATCATTGCCATTTGCAAATTGCCTTCTGCAGGGAGTTCAACAGCAAGAATTTCATCTAGCTTTAATCTTACACTTCAAATAACAAGAAAAAGAATATTGCTTACTCAATTTTGCATAGTATGAAATAACATCTCACACAGAGTTAGTTTATATTTCCTAAAAGCAGGCCAGGAAACAAAGTACTACCAAATTAATATACTCACAAAAACCATTTTATTTCTTCTATAAACATTGCCCTGAAGGATGTTGTGGTGAGGAGATGACTAACCCCATACGAATGGGGCACTGCTCATATAGCTACGGTCGTTAGCTCAGACAGATTTATTACGGGATTAGCACTGGCGTTGTGAACCTGAAAAAACCTTTCAGCCCATCTTAGCCTGGAGACAATGATTTTTGTAGGAGTGAGCTATTTACATACGTGTCACCTAGAGCCTGCCCTTTTGCTGGCTTTGCCACCAGTGTTTTATGTTGCAGTAGTAGCGATCCTTCACAAGTCTGCAGGCCTCCGATGCCTTGCCCTACGAGGAGGCAACTTTTACGACGCGCAGCTCGGGGTTTGAGTTTGCTGTGCTGTGAAGTCTGTCAGCGCTGACCGCATCCCTCCAGCGTGTCCTGTCTGTGCTGCATATCAATTATGTAATGCTGAGCTGGCCAGACACAAATGCTTTAGCTCATCGGCGGTTTGGAGAATGCCACCGTGAGCTGGTGCGGTCCCATGCTTGCTGATGAGAGGTACCGACTCACCCCGCTGAAAACTGCGCGCCTCAGGACTCGGCTGAAGGATTGTTTACACAGCCAAAAAGCCTGCAACGATGTCGTCTATCCACTTCTTTTTGTTATCACAATGACTTTGGTGTTTGCGGTTTCAGTGGTTTGTTTGGTTGGTTTTTTAGTCATTTATTTTCGTTTGGTTTTTGTTTTTTTTAAGCTTTCTTTACTCTTAACAGGAATAAAATGGGTATTTTCATATTTAGAGACAACCACGCCAAATTCTGCCCTGGCAGCCAAAAGCCTCCTTCAGAGAAACTCTATCCAGATTTGCTGAAACTCGATGTCGCTGAAAAGCATATCCACGACACATCTGGTGGTTCTTTCTAATGGAGAAAGCATCCAAGGAAAATAACATTCAGAAATCCCAAACAGTTGCTTAGCAATTACACCAATAACACACCAGCTCTTCAAATATCATGAGCAGCTTCAACAAACAACCAATAAAGCAGAGCAGAGAGGGATGAGGGAATAGATCTGGAAAGACTGCCCCTACTCATCAAAAAGGGGAAAAAAAAGTTAAAATTAGGAATTACTAATTTGACTGTTGTTGCTCATAGCTAAGACAGATGAGAATGAAAAGCAACCAAAGCTATCAGCCATACGGGGAGCACGCCAACTGCAACCGCAGTGGCTAGCAAGAAGTCTGTGGCATCTAAAAGATGTTTGCCACATTGCCAAGGTTAGTGATGAGGAACAGAGACCCCAAAGACCATTTTTCCAGGGCAATGTTCCTTTTTTTTTTTTTTTTTTTTTTTTTTTTCCCAGCATGTGTCCAAATCGAAACAGCACACTTGCAATAAGCACACATACAGAAGATGCTTTGGGTTGGAAGGCCTTTGTGTTCAGCCTGCGAGTGATACCCTCAGCAGACCAAGCCAGCACTTGGCACATGGCTGGTCACTGACCTCCAGCAAACCAGTTTCACAATGCCCCGGGCCCCCAGCACCTGAAAGGGTGCTAGTACTGCATGCTACCTTTTGCTAGAGCTCTGCCAACGTAATTTGCCTCTTCCCTACTCCAGATTATGCAAATAAACTCCAGATCAAGAGGTGGAGTTTATCAAGGTAACTGCCCTGAGGATCTAGTCTCGCATCGGATTCTGCAGCAGTATCACTACTGAGGGGTTGCACAAGCAGCACAGTTGCAAGGAACCATTCAGTGTGTGTGCTACACATGCTTCCCTTACAATGAGGTAATCTGTTAATAAGTACACACAGCGTGGCCACATCCATTTGTCTAACAACCGAGGAACTGCATCACAAGGGGAACGCATGCCTCAGTCCCAGCACCAAACATGACTCCTTGTTCAGGTATTTTGATAACAACAGTTCAGTTTTCATCTGCTTCTGGCTATCCTCGTTCACAAGTGCCTGTGAACGCTTTCTGTCCTGCTGGGGGTCACCAAAGCATGCTACTCCCCTGGGAGGCTGTGAAATAGCAACACTGACCTGTGTCCGGATAAAATCCACCACCATTTTCTTATAGTGCAGAGGGATGTTTGCATTACTAGGCCAGATTTCTGTTCCTTTCAGCAAGACCACTGTAAATAAGACTACTTAATTATGCTTTCAAATGTACTTAATGCTGTCCTCATTCCTTTTTTTTTCCCCTTTTGTGTAATGAGAACGAAGCTATTCACAGACTACTGAACAAAGCTGAGACAGCCCCTTCATGCTCCTGGGATGTGCCTCTACCTTAAACAGAGACAACTGCTGGAGGGATTGCATGATGCTAGTTTTGCACAGGATCAATGAAGATGAGTGGTTTTGGTGTCTGCTCTGTTTTGATTAATGATCTCAGTGGTTGAAAATTTATTACAGTACGTAAGCATGCATGTGCTTCAGTCTGACCTTTTAACTCCTACTTTTGTTCTTTTTCCATCATCCCTCTCACTACCTGGACTAATTAGAGTGCTCACAGTGAAAATTATGATCTAGTTTAGCACTCAAACATGCGTCTTTCCCCCGCTGAACTGCCTCCTTTGGATGAGTCAAGCTCTGCAGTTCCAGGGGGTTCCTACTTCCCAAGGATAATTTACCTTGAAAAGGTACTAAAAGCTTGGGACCTTTCAGGGCAACTGAAAACATTAGCAGGAGGCTTCCAAAACAAGTATGATGGATTTTGCTCAGTTGCTCAAAATCCAGATAGGCAAACATCCATCAATATTATGTTATAAGTGGAAAATGCAAAGCGTTTTTAGAGCTGCTCATCCCTACTCTACCTGCAGAGCAAGGTGATTGCAGACACAGTGCCCAGATATGAAAACTGCAAATGAAAGTCCTCGCATTTTTGCTATTGCTTAGAAAAAATAAACAATACACAACCCAACCTGACAGATTCACTGAACAAAATATATGAGAACTGTTATTTTGAGGTATATGTCTCCACAGGGGAGAAACTAAAAATTGCATTAACTTTTTTTCCCCCCAAATGTTAAAAATGGAAAATATACCTCTTTTCACAGCCACAGAAAGCTGCTTTAAACTTGTTTTTATGTGGCATCAGCCTCTCTGAAAGATCAGTCTGTAGATATATACCCTACTAATTAAAAATTTAGTGCTCATCTGTGAAAAGGGATAAGCAAACATGTTTTGATTCACCTACATTGAAGCTGAGGAGTTAATTGCTTTTACTTCCAGTCATGGCACTCCTATGACTATATATATATACATACATACATACATATACTCAATAAATAAATAGAGGAAAAACCATGCAGGTCAGTTCATTGACAGATGTGGAGACAGAGCCCGTTTTACAAAACCATAATTTACCATATGTGCAGGAAAACAGCTACATAGCAATATGAATTGCTGTCTATCAGGAGCAGCAAGCAGCCACAGAACAGAAATCCTTAAGAGCAGACAAATGATACTTCACATCTATCTTAAAAAAAATTGTTCTTCCCAAACGTGTATTATTTGAGGTCAAGAACTGAGAGCATTTTTCACCTACCCACGTCTCCCTTCGGTGGGATGGATCAATGGACCGTACATCCCCAGGGCTACGTGATGAGCACACTGCAGTGCCTCACAACTCCAGCCAGGGTTTGCACCTCCCTATATCAAAACAACAAGTAAAACACCTCCTACCTGACACCTGCAGCCACCACGAGGTCAGCAGGACCCTGCATTTCAGAAGACAAGACCACCTCCAGCTCTGGCTGCCAAACAGAGACCAGGGCTGCTGCAACCAAGGCACACCAGGGTTCTTCTGCTTTGCCCCAAGTGTAAAACCAAAGCAGCCGGCCCTGCAGGCTCAATGCCCCCACGAAGCTGTTTCACCCCAACCAGCCCTTCAGGTATCTGTGTGCTTCTAGCGAGACATACGCCCACCCTTTCTTCCACACGTTCACATACCTTAAACTTTTTCCTCGGCCAACATTTACGCTCATTCAGCCAAAATTCCCACTGGTCCAGGATAAAATACAGAGATATGTAAGTGAAGTTAATGAAAGTTACCTGGATTTATTAGTTACCGTAACAAAAGACTGCATAAAAAGGAAAATGGAAGTTACCTATTTAATATTTATAGCAAAGTGCTATTACCAATGGTAGATATACCTACAGAGAATTAACATAACACAACTGTATTTCTGCCTCAGGATCAGCTTTGCAGGAGTAAGCAGTGAGCAGAAGGAGATCTATCAGCGGCTGAGCATAACAGAATGAATTCCAGCACTCCTTGCATAAGCATGGAGGGAACACTAGTTATAAATTGCTTATGCTTTCTAATACTTGTAATATTCTGAGCCCTTCTAACACAAATGTCTTGGGTTTGGTTTCACCACAGTCCTGTGCTGACTGTTCCAGGAGCCCTTCAGTCAGTTTTCCATTGGAGAAGACAGCAACACACCTCCTGAAATCCCTTGCTTATTTACACAGTAATACCTCCCCTGAAAACCCAGAGGCTCAGCAGACAACAGTCCAAACCCAGTGGAAACAGTATCGCTGCTACTCACAATCTTCCTCCTCAGAAACTATTCAAGATACTCAGTAAATCAAACCAAAAGCCAAGTTTGCTAGAAAAAAGGACAAGACAGCCTACAAAACTGCACGACCTGGCAATGCTCATCATAGCAATACACATCACATCCAGCCTTCCCCAAAGGTGCATGAACTTTTGCACAATCAAATCCATTCTATTAAAAATCATTTTAGAAATATCCATGTGGGGAAGAAAAACACACTCCTTTTCTTCTTTTAAACATCGTAATAGATACTCACTCTTCTGGGCTGCATGTGTATACACACATGCTGCATATGTATGCACGTATATGTCACAGAATCACAGCATGGTTTGGGCTGGAAGGGACCACAAAGCCCACCCAGCTCCAGCCCCCTGCCATGGGCAGGGACACCTCCCACCACACCAGGCTGCCCAAAGCCCCATCCAGCCTGGCCTTGAGTGCCTCCAAGGATGGGGCATCCACAGCTTCTTTGGGCAGCCTGTGCAGTGCCTCAGCACCCTCACAGTGAAGAATTTCCTCCTAATATCTAATCTAAATCTCCCCTCTTTTAGTTTAAAGCCATTCCCCCTTGTCCTATCACTCCACCCCCTCACAGAGTCCCTCCCCAGCTTTCCTGTAGCCCCCTTTAGGTACTGGCAGGCTGCTGTGAGGTCTCCCTGGAGCATTCTCTTCTCCAGGCTGAACAACCCCAACTCCCTCAGCCTGTCTTCTGAGGAGAGGTGGTCCAGCCTCTTGATCATAATAATAATTACAATAATTTATTTATTTCTATGTTCACTAAGTCAGAAGATTTCACACTTCTAAAAGTAAATTAGTGACTTCTCTCTGGCTGATGTTTCAAGAAAATTCTGTTTGTTTATAATAAAGAGCGGACCAAAATTTCAAAGGCAGTCTTGCCAATGAAATTGTGACGAGGGGCTTGGCTGGCCGTGGCGTTGTTTAACAAACTGCTAGTTTGTTGTTGCCATTCTTATTGCCACTGTAAAAGCACAGAGGATAAAACCCACAACCAGAAGGAAATTTTCTCACTTCCTTTCTGATCAGCTACGTTTGTCCCCATCAGACTAATGGAAGTTGTACTATTCATTCACAGTTGGGAGGCTAATTGTCCCTAGAGGGAAAAAAAAAAAAAAAAAAAAATCCCTCCTATCAAATATTTCCAGCCTATTTAAAGTAAAATTTTGCTGGAATTAATTTGAAGTATTAATGCTGATTGTGACACACTTGTCCCCAAATATCCATTTTTGATGACACTGTAGTGGTAGTTTGGGGATCTCAAAAGCAATCTTGTTAACATATTGGTTTACTCAGCTAAACAAGAAAGATAACACCCTCAAAGAAAAAGTGCCAGCAGTGTTTCTTGCTCCTACACAAAAGGTTGTAAACTGACTGGCACATATTTCACTGGACTATTTAAATATACAGGTATGTATTTTTGTCTACGCCTAGCCATTCCAAAGACAAGGTAAATTTGCACACTTCTTAAAGAAGTCCTCTAGCAGGGGAGAAGTTAATGGAGTAATGAATTTGAGGTTGGACTCTGCGAACCCCATCTATCTTCTACTGGAGTTTTAGATAGCCAAACAGCTAGGCTTTCCCTGCACCCTTCGCGGAAGGAAAATAGCATTCCCCATGCTACTGAAAGATGAGAAGTGAACTGCTGCCTTACACAGCACCTGAGCATGGGTTTGAGAGTTAGTGTGCACCTGAATGTTCTTACACTTGTGGGAAGGAGAAGAAAACTACCAAATTGATGCAGCTGTGGAAAGGAGAATTTCCCATGTAATCCTACTGTGCTTATTTGTGAGTGAAAATGGCTTCCTCATTTTCCACTACAGCCAAAGGTCTAATTATCACCACAATTATGCAGGATCTAAAGACTGCATCTTCAGAAAATATACACATCTATAGACATCTGTGGTATAGTCCTCTGGTTTTCAAGGCTTCTGCCCTTTGAGTTCCTAGCACAACCAGATCTGATGTGTCAGGACCATTACCTCAACACATTTGCCCGACCTCTTTTAAATCTATTTTCTGTTTAAGTCAGAAGTCTTGTGATACAAACCAACCTGGGTAGGAGGCTTATTAAAGTACTTGCTTTCATCATATTTCACCCCCAAGATGTAATTTGTTGTATAATCACATTTATTAATAAATAATATGAAGCTTTCAGCTGTTTGCCAATTTAATTTTAATTTATTTTGAAGTACTTGCAAAAGACTTACTGTCCAGCACATGTATGTCTGATTCATTTAAGCACGCCCCAAAATCTGTAATGTTTCATGTTTTTGAGATCTTCATCACTAAATACATCCTAAATTAACTGCAGTGTTAATGGTAAAGTATTGAAGAGATATCACATACCCTGCACTTTTACTAGTGGACAGTAGCTTATTTCTGATGGTTTGGACATCCACAGATGCTATCTACCCCATGTGCAAATCTGTGTGATCTGACATAGGCAAACTGGGGAGCATAACAGGAACATGCAGCCACCACCTGTGATATGAGTTACAAGCTCAGCTCCTAGCAAACATTCTACTTGGCCAGGTACAAATACAGATTTTCCTAAGTGACATACAGAAGTTCTAGCCAGGACACACCTTTCCCTTCCCCACGTCTATTCCCCAATACATTTGGTACGTATCTTTTAGGTTCAGATAAAATTCTTATAAAGCTACCTTAGTTCAAGCTCAGATCAGTATTTGAGAGCTTGATTCTAAAGACAAAATAGTGTTATTTTAACACAAAATTTTACAGTGGAAGAAACCTTATCAGCAATTAAGCTCCAAATAGCTGCAAGCTAAACAAAACTGTTTAGTTGACCACAGCTCAAAACATCAGCATGTCAAAAGCAATCAAGAACCTGCGAAGTCCAGAGAGGTAAACTGAAAGACTGGATGACCTAGTTACCATTCCTGCAAACACATCTTGTGAACAGCCCTAATGGTTTCCAAGTAGTTGTTCACAAGATCAAGATGCTCAGACATAGAGACGGTTATAGGGATAGATATTTAAGGTTCCAGAAATCCAATCAAATACAAACAAAATTGTTTCTGTCAAATATTATTGTGTTCACAAGATTTTAAATTGCTGGGACACTATTTTTTAAAACTTACTGAAATTAAAGCTCATCTTAGAATTCAGAGCAGATATCTATCAATTTTCACCTTGCATAAATTCCGTTTCTTTCCACCACACTTTGAAATAAGGAGTCTGGAGGAGGAACAAATCCAAAATATCCCCACATATATTCTTGATTTTATGAAGGTTAGGTCTATCCAGTACTCACAGTACTGAATAATAATACTGAAAAGTACTAGCTATTTTGTCTAGATAGTATCATGAGCATAACATAATGAACAGTAAGCCAAAGGTCAGGATATTTCCTATTAAAAAGGTACCTTCATCAAGAAATATGTATGGGAGCCTGCTTTGTACTACACTGCTACATTGTCTAACTCATTCTCATGAGGAAATTGCATAATTGCCTCCAACTTTTATATAAATTCCACTTCTGCTACCACTGTGTTTTAACACAATGATGGGACTTTAAGCAGTGGGAAAAGCTAGGAGAATTAAATTAACAATTTTTATAACTAAAAAATCCCAATCCCTACTCCATCAAGAATGCTTGTCTTTCTACTTCTAGCCTTCAGCCTGCTCAACATTGCATGCATATTTCAGTGCATGATTTCAGCACTGCTGTAAAACGACACATACATCAGAATCAAAGCTGCACGTTGATATAACAGGCACTGTGGTGCTAATTGGGTTTCAATTTTTTGCTTAGCAAGGACTAGCCTGTTTTTCCTCTAAACATACTACCACTGCGCAGCAATCTCTCTCTCTTTCTCCATAACAACGACATGCTCTTCCATGTGCATTTTTTTTTCTCCTTATTTTGGTCCAAATGCCACCCTTATGCAGAAAAGCATGGCCGAGTTTAAGTGTGGCCACAGTACAGTTCTTAACTGCAAGCAGCTCTCCAGGCACTTTGAGTGCAGATCTTGCACTGAAGTGACACAACATGACCAAATCCGTACAGCTTGGCAATGCGAAACCCCTTGCAACAAGGAAACATGAGCCAGAAGAGGTGCCCAAGGCCCGCATTATCTTCTTTGCTTCGGGATCTGACTGTATGCTCAGCCCTCAGGGGAGCTGATGGCCTCCAGACAGCTCCTATTGTCCCCTTGTGAGATGCTCCTGGACCTCCCCCAGCTTATACCAAAGCGAGGCACAAGGGTTGTCTACGCTCACTCTATTAATTTTTACTTCCTCAGGCTTTGTACATTTTATTTTTTACTTACAAGAGAATATTGAAAGGATATTGGCAGAATATTGCTTCCAAAATGACCATTTTTTTTCCAGTCACAGCAACATTCCCATCTGTGATTTTAAAACTAACCAGTAAGAAAGTGTGATAACTATATTGCCACCCAAACTATTTTGTTTTTAACTGCATAATAACGTTTGACATGATTCTAGATGATCTTACAATACTCAGAATTGATGGCACATGACTATCGGATGTTGCGTGAGAGAGAGAATCTCCAATACTTACAGCCAATCATCATCATAGCAACCGCAAAGATCTTCTCCCCATCTGTGGTTGGAGCGATGTTACCAAAGCCAACACTGGTGAGGCTGGTCATCGTAAAATACAGTGAGGAGATGTAGACGGAGTCCTTGCTTGGCCCGCCTTCCCATTTTCCAAAGCCCGATGTGTTAAAGCGGTAAGGTGTTCCTATCGACATTCCCAGCTGATAGAGCCAGCTCTCAGTTCGGATCGTGTTTGTATCCTCATCAATAACTTCATAGTCTCCTATGCTGTACCAAATGCAGGCCAGCCAGTGTGCCGCAAGACCAAACACGCACACCAGCAGAACCAAGACTGCTGCTCCATATTCAATGTAGTGGTCCAATTTCCGAGCTACGCGACCGAGTCGAAGTAGTCTGACCACTTTAAGTGAACTGAAGAGGCTACTGATGCCCTAGAAGGATAAAGCACAGCGGCCATTAGAATCAGATATTAAAGCAACAATATTCATAACTGCAGTTTGCAAAGACACAAGGTGATCTATCACAAGTAGGTGTCCATCAGAAAGAAAAAAGAGGTTGTGAAACATGAACAGCTTAATGACCCTTTTAAGGGATGGATACATGCCTTCTTGTCTTCTTTCACTAACGTTTTGTGCGTTGCTCTCTGACCTCCCCTCTCAGATGGTTTGAATAGGCCTACAAATACCTTTGTGAAGGCTCCAAATGATAGCCTATTTATTGCGTGCCCAGCTGTGCAAGTGAACTGTCCCTGAGTATCCTGATGCTACTTTAGGCTGACTGAAAATACATATGGAAGTCACTGACCATTAAATTATACAAATCTAACGTTTAGATAACATTATAACATAATAAGACACCTACTGAATTCATTCCAGCATCTGGATTCATTAACCTCTTATAGCTATTTCTGACTTTCCCATCAGCTGTCTTTATGATCCAGGGCAGCGCGTGTGCTCTCATTTCTCAGATATATCACTGTTTGCAATATTTAGCTCAGACATCAGCAAGATAAATAAAGAAGGCCAAAAATGATGGAAGTACCTGGTGATTTGTAATTTTTCAGTGTAAGTGCATTTCCAATGACTTTACTTTCATGTAAGCATTCACTCACTATCAGTCTTATCGCATTTCTCATATGGACTGCACAAAGATTAAGTATTTCAAATATCTCACTGTCTAATCCCTCCGTTACTTTATTTTTGACAGCTTTGCTATCAATGTAGTATTTCTGTGCTGATACTAATACAGCTCCCATAAAACAGAATTAAGGCAGCAAGTAGGATTTTACGTTGTTAACTTTTAGACAGATTTGTACTCCCAAGCTCAAGTAGTTAAACAAAAACAAAAATTCAAAGCCACTTGGGAAACCAAAAGATCTGAACAGCCTTTCATAAAAACCTTTTGTGTGTGTGTGTGTGCTTTTTTTTTTTCCTGCTCCCCCTTATCAAGATGGTTTTCATACATAGAAGTCTGATTAAAATTTAAGCAGACTGGTTTAATGACTATTTCTGGAAATGTCTAATTGCATGCTTCTGGTCACCAGCTTTTACTGGAAGTTTGTTTATTCCTGCATAAATACAACTGCTTCGGTATCTCAGGCTGGTTCAATGCACTAGAAGAGATGTTTTATTAAATAATTACATAAAGCATATTGACTCATGTTCCCCAGGACCGCAGCAATGTATTTCCTCTTTATTTCATGAATTTGTCATGATTACATTGACTCATTTTCAGAGACAGATATAATTTGTTACCTGGGAACATATTATCAATTTCCCTCCAGGGGAGGGAACGTAGGTACTTCTGAAGACTCACTATGGAGAGGGAAAGAGGGGAAAAAGGCTTAACAACAACAAATTACAAACTGATAACCATATTTTAGAAACCAGACATGCAAGTCCCTGAGTGATAAACATTCATAGTCTCTACAACCTAAATATCTGCACTCTGATGCTATCACACAGCCTTCCAGCTTTTTTCGTCAAGACCAAAACCCATTGCTCCCTTGCCCCTTTACAAACTTTAACTGGAAAGCTGTACTGTACTACATTTGGAGAAGTATCCAGTAAAGACCTACCTTAAGCTTTAGTCTCAAAGCCAAACTCTTTAATCACACGATCTCAGGCAATGGCAAGAAAATATTATAGCCCAGCATTCTAAATACTAGTTTTATTTTTGCTCAAGAATGATGATGCAAAACTTGTTCTATAAATTAAAGTTTATTACTGGATTAAAAAAAAGAAAAAGAAAGAAAAAAAAGTTTTTTTTTTTTTTAAAAAATTTTTTTTAAAAAAAAAAAAAAAAAAAGTTGCTCGTCATTTAGAGTCCTACCAAAGAAAAACAGTGATTCAGGAAGGACTTGGAATTTTTGGAATTTGGTTAATTCTTAATCGAATTAGTTTAAAAATAAGGATTAGAAATACTAGGAAAAAAAAATCACAGAAAGGGAGCTGAAATGAGATATAAAAATTTGAATACAATGTTTGAAATTAGATGAAAAAGTTCAAAGCAAGCTACTTTGCTTTCAGAGCTTCAAAACAGATTATTTGGAGATCACTGTACTCTTATCCTAATTTCCCTTGTGAAATATACAAAAAGGAATTTTGTAAAACACTTCAAATGTGATAGAACTCTATCACTCGGGAGAAAGGCATTCTACCAAATTCTGATCAGAGGTAGAGAGATAAGTTTTTTGTACAAAAAGAACTTGCTTATTTACAGAAAATAAATACTTGATTTGGTTGCATTCAAAGGATGCATTTAATGTTTAAAACAGTCACAATATTTCATGCAACTGCATTGCCAATGAGATTCTAGAAGTTCAGCAAAAGCAAAAAAGAAATCACAATTTTAATCTCAGCATTAACAGTATTTTCTATTTGATTTCCTCAGGGAAGAAAGGTTTTGTCTATTCCAAATGGATCAATATCAAGATGAAGAAATGCCCAGGGAAGTAATTATACAGTTCTCTTAAAAATTCCTAAGTGACAGAATTTTAAATGGATAAACAATGGAAACATAATAGCCTATTTAATACATAATATAGCAGAAAAAAAAAAAAAAAAAAAATCAGATCCTTTCCCAAGACTTTAAAACAGTATTTTTTGTCACTAAATTTAGCAAGTAATATTTTAATACTCCCAGGAATAGATCTGCTGGATTCAAAACTGGCATTTTTAGATTGCTACTTTCCAAAATAGAACTGTGCTTTTTGATTACTGTCCATTTTAATGCTCCTATCAGTGCAGATTATTTTTATGCTTTTGTCATACAGATGGCTCCACAATGTCACACAAAAGAAGATCCTGAACTCAATTTACTCCCCCTGATGCACGTCCCACCCTCTTAGCTCTGCTCCTGCTACAACCTTCGAGTTGCAGATTAAGAGATGCTCAGAGCTACTTCTGCCCAAAGGAAAGCTTGGTTCATAAAGAGCTAGAAATTGTACCACAGGTCCCAAAAGGACTGTCCAAAGAGGTGCCTTCAGATGCTCTGCTGTAAAGGATCACCAGAAGGCACTTCTGTGTGTCAGTTTGGGAAAGGACAAGATTAAATAATATCCCACAAAGCCCTGCCTGGGCCAGATTTTCACATACACGGTTCTACCTGTTCATACTCTACCCAACAGATCCCTCCTCACGGGGGTATGTAAAAGGTAAGAAATCTGTTCTGTGGCCAAGGCAGAAAAACAGTGCATTTACCGCCCCACCAGCAAAGAGGCTGGGTGTGCAAAAGAAGCTGGGAGGGGACAAAGCCAGGACAGCTGATCCCAGCTGATCAAAGGGATATATCATACTGCATGGTGCCCTGCTCAGAAAGAAAACTGGAGAGCAATTTTCCAAATTTTACCCTGTTGCTCAGGGACATGCTAGGCATTTGTCAGCTCGTAGCAAGCAATTCCTTTTTCTATTTTTATTTATTTTTTAACTACTAAATGGTCTTTAACTCAACCCATGAGTTTCTAACTTCTGCCCTTTTCATTCTCTTCCCCCACCCCATTGGAGGGAGCGTGAGCAAGGAGCTGAGTGGTACTTAGCTGCTTACTGGGGTTAAACCACAACAAGTTGCTGACATTTATTCAGATACTTAGTATGCTGGTAGTTCTTCTTTCATTGCTAGTAATGGCTGATGCATGAAAATTGAAGAATCTGTAGCAAGTCCCCTCCAAACCAAAGGGCAAGCTCAAAGCACTGACAGCCAGAAGAAATAACTCTGTGTTCTCTGACTGAGCAAACCTGTCAACAGTGCTTAAAATAATAAATACAACCACTCCCCTTTCCTCTCCTCCTATGCAGGCTTTGCAGAATAGAACTACACTTCAAAACCAACAGAAAAACAGATCAGTTTTCCTCAGTACTGGAGGAAAGCAGAACCCACATTTTACATTAAAAGAGAATGCTTCAGAAGTTTATCCATGAAATACCGCCAGAACTAAATTTCCATGAATAACTTGTTGTAAATTTGACTTACTCGCTAGATACTGTGCATATTTACACATAGATTTTCTTCTCTATCTCCTTCTTTTCTGCAAGACATGATCTATTGTCAGTGCACCCCATGTCTTGCACTGATATCTTGGACGTAATTCTCTCTCAAAGCACAGGATCCAGGATATCAGTGTTTTGTTTTTAGCTTTGCATCAGAGAACAGAAGATTTATACCATTACTTCCACATCCATGAAAAGAGTTGAAGAGATGAGATGCTGTGATGAATTACTTCGTGAAGGTTTGTGAAAACATAAGGGCTGTAGCAGAGTAATTATTTGTTTCTTGTGTCATTACACAGCCTACGAACAGCAACAGTGGACACTACGGTGCTAGACGCTGTACAAATAAAAAGAAATTACTGCTGCTCATTTGCTAAGCAAAATGAAATTCAATCCAAAATCTACTGAATAATGGAACTGCACCTAGAAAAAAAAATAGTGTTTAAAGAACAGCAATAAAAATGAGCCACAGAGGAAAAAAAAAAAAAAAAAAAAGTGAAAAATTATTCATTTTCCCTTCCAAACAAACAGGACATAGAACGAACAACTTTTGGGAAGAAGTAAAACGCAACTTTCATCCCACCTCCTAGAGTTGTACTAAAGCTATGACTTCAGTAAGATTCAATCTGCATGACAGTACAATAGCATTCACTTTTTTAGGACGTTATTTACTTTCCACATGTACAGAAAGAAAATGGACTTATCGCAACCATTAAGATTTTTTTCTAGGCTCGAAGGAAGCGTAGTTTATTTCCTACCTACTATCTATTTTTAAAAAGAGAAATATTTAGTACTGACACAAATCTGCTCAAGGTTTTCCAGCACTTTCTTCTCACTTATAACAGCTGAAGCTCTGATTATACCTCAATTAAAGGGAGATGAAGGAGACTAAAAGCTAACCACTAAAGGAATGAAACAGAACAAAAAAATAAATTATATATCCAGAAAAGGAGACAACGAACCAAATTTATCACTAGCATAAGTGAGACAGGAGACATGGAAAGCAACACTTCGTCATCAGGTCATTATTAGGGCTTCTCATTGCCTTATTTGCCTCTTCTGATTTTCTTAATCAGGTCTGAAAACATGACCTTTCCTACAGACTGCCATATTTAACAGCCAACAGATGAGATAACATTATGCACACAGGTCAAAATCAATACCTAAACTCTCTGGTTACTGCTGTGGTTCTCAGTACAGAAGAAGGCAGATCTCCAAACTCACAATGCCTATTTTAGTCAGACATTTCCCAGCTTGGTTAGATTCCAGGGAGAAACAACAATAATTCATGCATACGAGCACAGGGTGTGGGAAGAGATGAAAAGGTTGATTTTTTCATTTATAAATCTACGTCCATCCTTGCCTCACCAGAAAACAGCATATCCAGAAAGCAAGCACTTCTTTAAAGCACTGACTTTAAGAGGAAGAACACGGATAATGTGTAAGTAATCTAAAGCTTCAAAGTGCTATTCTCCATCCCACTTTCCACACTACCAAATCAAAAATGTACCCCTAACAGACACCTATCTTCTTCCCTCAGTGCCTCTGCTCCAAAGAACCAGCCAGTTCCAGAAGCTTTTTTACTTACCTCAAATATGCAAAACACCCAAATAAGATTTAGTGTTACTGGCATCTAGTACCACTCCATCTTAAATTCTAATCCAATCCCTAATATGAAATAGACTACACAGCAACCATTTAGCTACTCAGACAAATACCCTTCGCCATCTCATCTGACTTTCTGCCTCAGATCAATACAAGCATGCTGAACTGGGGAAAAAAGACAAGGTAACTGATTCCTGTCCCTGAAACGTGTTCCCCTTTATGTGTAGCCTAAGTATCACTCGAACAGCAGCTTTTTGAAATAATGCAGAATCTAATAAATTCAATTAGCTTTCCTCCTTGGACAAAGGCTATCACCATAGATTATCACTGAAAATGTAATTCAGTGTTTTAATTCTTTTAGCCTTATATAGATTGAACAGCTTATGTAGACTACTATTCTGTCTTTAACAGCATGATAAATCATGTCATGCTTTTCAAAGCTAGGAAGTAGCCTTGAAATGTAATCACACCCTTACTTATCCATGACATAGTGAAAAGACTAATCTGAACGTTAGCAGTGCGGAAGATCTAATTGGCATCCTAACAGCCACAAGCAGAACCTATACAGAGGAGGTGTATGTGCCTACACATATGAGAACAACACAGTTTGGAAAACAAGGTTTAGAAGAAAAAGGCAGCCTGCCCCTCGAGACGGTAGCATAAAAGAGGCACTTCATTAGTAGCATGGAGGTTGGCTTTTTAGGAGTTTATCCCTTTGCATCTTTTGTCAGCACATCCAAGAACCACACTTTACCAACATTTCTGCAATGCCTGGCTCATACTCTGATATATAGCTGCTTTGTCATAGACATTACAAAGAAAAGTAGGTTATGACTGCTTTAGCTCTAATTAGCCACATAAAAAATAGTAATTCATTACCAGATTTATCAACAGACTTGCATCCAAAACAGTTACAGTATTGCCTAATAAGACAGACAAATGAACTACGCAGTTTCAAGGACTTCAAATTATATAGCTGTTTACAGTTTAGAAGACTTTAAAAATAATATTTTCCAGTTTGCAAAATTCAACCAAAATTCTTTACGGACCCCTGATTATTCAATAAAACTATAAATATTGTGATAATTTATTACCTTGCCCTTTATTGCAAACAAATGGTAAAATAAATCTAGGGAATTTGCATGCTTTTCAGTATAGCTACTTCAGTAATTCCTAGATAGCCAGTTTGTATTAGCATGAGAGATTATTTCACTAATAAGGTTTTAAATTAATCTATTGCAAAAGTACTGCCTCACATTTGCCAAAAATCTGACAAGCAACACATTCATTTTTTCCTCTCTTACAACTCACTGTTTACTTTCAAGCTGCATCATGCTCACTTAGCACTAAATAGCTTAATTTTCTTTGATTACTTTTGCATTGTGTTTTTTTCTGTGACTTTTTTATCATCATAAATTTTGTTCTTTGAAAGCTCTATGTCATCTTTGCCTAAATGCTAGCTTCTCTCTTTTTCATGCACTTAAGTGAACTCTAGATCACTTTTTTTGAATACATCTTTCCTGATTATCTTTCACTACTCATTTATTTCTTTTTTTACCTCACCTAATAGGAATCACTGAATGATTTGGGTTGGAAGATACCTTAAAGATCATTTAATTTCACCACCCCCGCCATGGGCAGGGACACCTCCCACCAGACCAGGCTGCCCAAAGCCCCATCCAGCCTGGCCTTGAGCACCTCCAGGGATGGGGCAGCCTTCTCTGGGCAGCCTGTGCCGGTGCCTCACCACCCTCTCAATGAATAATTTCTTCCTTATACCTAATCTAAATCTAGCCTCATTTAGTTTAAAGTCGTTACTCCTTGTCCTATCTCTCCTCCCCCACTTTCCTGTAGGTCCCCTTCAGGTACTGGAAAGCTGCTGTAAGGCCTCCCCAGAGCCTTCACTTCTCTAGGCCAAAAAAAACCATCTCCCTCAGCCTGTCTTCATAAGAGAGGTGCTACAGCCTCTAGGTCATCTTCATGGCTGTCCTCTGGACCTGCTCCAACAGGCCCACGTCCATCTTGTACTGAAGGCACCAGAGTCGAATGCAGGACTCCAGGTGGGGTCTCACCAGGGGGAGAATCGCCTCCCTTGACCTGCTAGCCGTGCTGCTTTCGGTGTAGCCCAGGACGCGGTTAACTTTCTGGACTGCAAGCACATAATAATGATGAGCTTCTCATCAATCAACACCCCCAGGTCTTTCTCAGGGCTGCTCTCAGTCCGTTCTCTGCCCAGCCAGCATTTGTGCTTGGGATTTCCCCTGCCCAGGTGCAGGACCTTGTACTTGGCCTTGCTGAACCTCACAAGGTTCAACACAGCCCCATCTCTCAGGCCTGGCCAGGTCCCTCTGGATGGCATTCCGGCCCTCCAGCATGTTGACTGCACCACACAGCTTGGTGTCATCGGCAAACTTGCTGAGGGTGCACTTGGTCACACTGTCCATGTCACCGACACGGGTGTTAAACAGCACCAGTCCCATTTCATAAGAATAATATATGGTTCTTAGTTTGGTATCAGCCAACAATTTGTCAGCATTTGATTCAGATACATATAGGGAGCTGGTAGTAAAAATTGCTGTTTCAGAGATTTATATGGTATTGACATGACTGGATTCCACTCCAACCATGAAATTTCATAACCATGTCACATGTAACGTCAATTTTTTTCCAATGTAAATTATATCTTAAGGTATTATGGCTGAAAACCACAGCATAAAATTGCTCAAGCTGACACTGCAAAAAAATACTTCAACTTGCCTTTGGAATTTGAGGACTTAGATTGCATTGTTCTTGGCAAAAATTGTGGAATTTTCTTTAAGCCTGTTTTTTATTAAATCAATTGATTGATGTCTGAACACAAAAAGATAACATCATCCCCCAAAATAGGTGGTATTTCCTTAATGTTAGAAATAATACTAATTACTTTAAAGGATCACTGACAAATGTTATTGTCATTATTCGAATTCAAAAGATATTAATACCACATTATAAGAGCTGTGTAAATTTTAGACCAATGTATTCTTTTCTTACTCAAACTATATTACAGCATGTTGTATTGTTTTAATAGGAGAAAGATTAAGCCTAGCATTATGTTGACTCATCAATCAATGGAATTTTTTATTGAAGTTCTATGCAGGTCATGAAAGTAATTTCTATTTAACTGTATAATCAGCTCATCATATAGGGAAAAAAAAAGGAGAAACATTTATAACTTTTCTTTCATTTGGGTACCAATGGAAATTTCTCTGCAGCTACTTGTTTCTTCATTTGTTGGATTCTGTTCACGTCTGAGTATGAGATGCTGTACTCTCCTTCAGTACAGCACTTGAGATAGAAAATTTCAGACATACTCATATTGAGACTCTCAATTCCACAGCCTTGAACAAAGACATTAATGTTTTTAGTTTCCTCTTGCATCTGTAGAATGTGGTTATTCATACTTAAGTGCCTCTTGTATTAATTGTAGTTGTTAATAGTTGTATTGATTAATAGTTAATGAATTCAAAGAATTTTTTAGGAAAAAATATTCTAAACAGTACAAAGAAGAAACTGGAATTTCAGTTATATTTTAAAAATGTGAATTGAAAATACACTAATGTTCCAAATTGTAATAAACACAAGAATTTTGAAATAGGCTTAAAAACATTCCTTTAAATTTTATATGAGAATTGTGATAAATTTGAAAAACAAAAAGTTGTTTCAAAATAGAGAAAAAAAATCAGACTTCTTTTTAAATGAGTATTTTCTTGTCAAAAAATATTGATCAACTCTAGTTTCATGTGTTGTAATTAATCTTACATTATAGGAACACCTTAAAGAAGACAAAAATGGCTTCACTACTAATCTATCAAGAGCTAAGTGTTGGGACATTCCCAAAGTTACCCAAAGACCCAAAAGTCTCAATGCACTGTCTACACTGCTTTTTTACTTCATCGGGTCCAGACCCTGTGTCCACTGCAAATCAATTCAGTGTTTTTTTCACAGTAATAGAGATTGCAACAAAGACAGGACTGTATTTCCTCATGTTTAAAATCATATATGGAAAACACCGACACAGGAAAGTAGTAATTCATAGTCTTTATCTCATTTTACAGCCACTGCTGATCTTGGGCATCATTTAACCCCTGAAAATTTAAGCACATTCACCAGAAGAAAAAAAAAAAACTCCCAGCAGCCACAGCCACCCACTGACTCCAGTCTCACAGTTCCAAGGGAATTACCTTTAGCAAACTCAGAGTAACACGTGGATACCAACTCAGCCTGGCCACTTGTAACTTCAGCAGCCCCACAGCTGACTTAATCTAACAGCGAAGTAATATGGTGTGTAAAACGGGGTGAGAGGCAAGTCAAATTTCAACCAGCAAGAACGAGAGAAAGGGAGTTGGCCCACAAGGGAATATGGAAAAGGCAAAGAATATGTAAGATTAGGCTTTTCTGCTTTCAAGACTCCTTGAATGTGGCTTTTTTATTTTTTCCTTTAATAAGAGGTTATCTTTTTCTCTACAGGCAGTTCACAAAACAGCGACCAGCATGCCCTGTCCCAAATCCCCACCTGATGTGCACTACATTATTCTGCTGATGTTGCTGGCAAAGCCCCTCAGGGCCTGTAAACCAGTCTACGAGCCCTTAACAGAAGAACAGCAATTTACACCAGTGGAAACTCTGTTCTAATGGCCCTACAATGATTTATACCAGTTAAATGTCAGAACCCACTAGGGAAAACAGAGATGAACAGTCTTGAAAAGGATAGCATCAAGATTTTTCTTTTTCCTTGGGCATGATGGCTAGAATAACTGAAACTAACACTGTTATACTGGTTATGGAGACTGTTGAAGACCCACAGGAAAAGCGAAGCACCAGTCAGCTCCTCGTTGTTGCAGTGCATCACGGAGACTAAGAACCTAGAGAAATTCAAACCCTCGAAACAAGAATTTCTCTCGGCTCAGGGAGTCTGCTCAGCTCAGGGGCTTGCATGGCCTCTGGTACAGCCATTTTCCCCAGGGACGTTCTGTAGGTCACATCACCAGTCTCCAGTTATGAAATGTCCCTCCAGCAAAATTGTTAGCAGGTTGTTACTATGTGCAAAGGGTGAGAAACCCCCCCTCCTTTTTTTTTTTTTTTTTTAAATCTTTCAGTCTAAATGTCGGAAACTCATGTACGGCCACTCCTTCCATTGCTTCCATTTATCAGCGCCATGGTAAAGTAACATGTGAAAGCCCTGAATCTGCAGCCTGAATGCATTTTATGACAAACAAATACTTAAGGACAGGTCTCACCAGGCTTTCTGCATGCTCTCATTTGTCTTCTTTCAGTCTGTAGCTTTATATGAAATGAAAATCTCTCTAGAGAGATAAATATCCAATAACATCATGTTTGTTACACTGTATCCAGTGGTTTGCCTACTTATCCTCAAGTCATAGAGAAAAATACTTTAAATGAGAAAAACAGCCCATGTAGTGTGTTTTTACAGAAGTAATACCCTTATGTTTTTACTGAGATATTTTTCAGGGTATAATTTTCTTTTAACAGCTAGGTTGTCCTTTATAACATGGACATATTTCAAAGGAACTCATAAAAATTAAATATTACAGGCTAAATATTAAATACTAAGCTCTGATGAAATGTGCATGTATGTTACCGGTTGTGTGCCACATAGAAATACAGACACCTAACAAGTTGATGATACAAATTTTGTAAGACATAGTTAAAAAGTAGACTGCTGGAATCATCATTAAGATTCTGTTAACAGTTCATTAACTCTCTGAACTAGTTAGGCAAGGAACTTTCATGTAACATTTAATTTAGGAATAGTTTCTTGGCAGCTTGATACAGAAGGAAAATAAGCAGTTAAATCAGAGTAGTACTGTGGTTTAAGTGCTTGAATGTTAGTTCTTCTGCTGGCTTGTGACTTGTTCCCAAATAAATGTGCAAGAATGAAGGAAGAGCCTAGATTTCCAGTTTTCTCTCCCACTTTTTCCTCTAATTATGTAATTATCAAACAAGGATCAAGTGCTTTATCTTCCTCTAGAACAACTGCTGCCAAGCAACACTGCAGGGATCACTGGGCACCCTCACAGTACTTTCGGTTGATCTCAGATGTAGTCAGTCCCTGCCTGCCTCTGCCACCTGCTATATCACTTCAGAAGTAGCTGAGAAAAGTGTATTCTACTTCCCAATTGATCATGTGAAGAATTGCCATTAGTGAACATACCCTGCTCAGTCATCAGTGAAAGGAAGAGAATCCTGCCCTAAGAAATTATCTTTATACACCAGTTCAAGCTGTTTATGATAAGCCTCGTTGAAGCAGTTTTCCTCAGTGCTGTACACAGGTTCTGCCATCTGCTTCTGCCTGTCCTCCTGAACTCTCAGGATGCAGAAGCAAGGAAAATAAACATGAATTTCTGACACCAAAAACCTCGGCTTATCCCATTTCAGTTAAAGATGGACCCTTATGACTAGGACTCATCGGTAAACTTCTACACATGCTTTGGGCAGCTACCAGAGACATAATCCAACATATTTAACTAAAAGCATCCATTTCTTTCTTCTCCCCTCCCACTCCCGAACGTTAAGTTATAATTAGGGAGTGGAAGTGGAACAAGTATACTGACCTCATCAACATTCTCAAACGCGTTGATGACATCATACGGCAAGCATGAGAGCAGATCGATCACAAACCAGGTCTTCAAGTAATTCATGCGAATCAGCTTTGGGTCAGAGATCACCTCTCCTGCTGGTCCCACAAAGGTGGTATGGAAATTAAGCACGATGTCTACCAAAAAAATGACATCTACAATGCTGTCCACTACTAGCCAGGCCACATTGTTCTGTTTGGTTTTAAAAGAGACATTGTAAGGGACCAAAATAGCGGTGTAGAAGGTTAAAATCAAGATGATCCAGTCCCAGGTAGTCTTGAAAACACAGTAATGCAAAATTATATGTGGTGGAGTCTTTGGTGCTTCTTGTTTGTACTGTGGGAGGATTTCAGAGCCCAGCTGCAGTACCTGTAGTGAAAAGGATTTCAGGAGAAAAAGGAAACATTAATTTTTTATGTTAATTTTTACATTTTAGAATCTTGAGCTCAGTTGATAAAAAAGACATGCTCATTAGCCTCTTTTAACATCAGCAAATGGTCAGGATAAGTATTCTGTCAAACATATCAGCAACCTATTTCTTCTAATGTCATTAATTATTTTTGACTAGGCCTAATGTGCTGAGCATCCAAGACATATAGAGAACAGACAGCTCCTTCCACAGTCTAAATAGATGAGACAGATAAATGATGAGAAGGAAGGCAGTTGCAAACAGGAATCAATGGCAAAAGCAGGACGAAGACCACAATATTTGACTTCCAGTCCAGCACCTGGACATTGCTTCTCAGCACTGGTCCTTTAACTGTTCCCTATACTGCAATCAAGGCCTGCACTACAACCCATCATGAATGCACAGGCCTTGTTCCTCTTTTCTGAGCTGTGCAGGAATAAAGTTCATGGATGACTATCACTCGCCTCAATATACTGACATTTACACTGGATGAGTTACAGGTGAAAACAGAAAGGAAGATGGAGATTGGCTCAAATGAGATGTGTATCCTCATGTCAAACTCACAGAACCCAGGAGAAATATCTAGAAGCATTTCACATTTATTTACATTGCAGTTCTGAGCAAGAGGAAGCAGATGTGGAAATTAAGTGGCCACTTTCTCTGGGAAAAGATCAGAGAGCATACCTATAATAGGAGGATGTCTTCTTTTCATGTTCGTATCTCAGCTTTTTTAACGTCAATTAGTTCGACACCGATTTTTACCTGCGGGCTTTTCTGAGTACTTTGTGTGTGTGTGTGTGTGTGTGTGTGTGTGTGTGAACTGGTAGGCTTTTTTCCAACAGATTAAGCCAAAAGGGACAAAAAAGAAAACAATCAGCTACAAGAGTCCTATCTGGACAAAATAGCCTCAGATCAGGTTCCCTGCTGCTTTGAACCTCACATAATCACTTACTCTTGTGCACAACAGGGGTCAGACACTGTCGGATCACAGTTCCTCGCACATGTGTAAATGACTATGGGAGCTGCAAGGCACAAAACAAGCCTGCTGACTCTAAGTCCATTGTGTCCTCCAGAAGAGAAATAGCATGGCCTGCTCAGATAGACCTGCAGATTAGCTTAAGGGCATCAACACTCAGAAAATAAAAACAAACAAAAAACCTTAGGTTTGCTTTGCTAAGTTTCTAGAATCACAGCAGATGGGGGAATTAAACACTTTTCCCTAAGTAGAGCCCTTGCAGACAAGACTAGGACTCGAACATGGCCACTGCAGCGTTAAGTGATCTGCCAGTCCCAAACCTGATTCACTCAGGTTCTCCGTACTAGAAAATAACCTTGGTTTGTGGTTTGAGTTGCACCTTAAACCTAAAGCACCACGACTGAAGCAGTCTCTTTTCTGCAGGAGGCACGGGCCAGCCTCTTATAGTCCCCAGAAGTCACTGGAAGTGACTGTAAGAGGCATATGTTGTGTACTGAGCTGGTATGTGTACTCGGGGCACATGTTTCCTTCAGGGCTTGTTCACAATCCCAGCTACAGATGTTAGAATGCCTTTTCTAGCCGAAGATCAGTATTTCAAATACCTCCTGCCCTCCCTTTTGAACACTGCAGCTATACCTGGATCAGTTGGAAAGCTCTGAGCTTCTGGCTTCTATGAGGCTGTGCACAAACAGCAGCTCAAACATAAAACCCCAATCCTGAAATCCACTGGGCAATATACACTCACTGTAATAACTGATGAGCAAAACCAGGTACTTCCAATCACATACTAACACTTTATCACCCTTCAAATATAGGATGAAACATGATTTCTTCTTTTGCCATCAGATGACTCCTAGAGCTGATTTTTTTTGGCCTCACTGATCCTATCTGAAAAAGTCAAACATTTTGATAAGGGTTCCAATCAGTACAGGAACCTCAACTATGAAACACTGAAAAAATCACTTTGTAAGTCCTTGTCTTAAGATTGTTTGTTACAAACACATATTTAAATTCTCATCTAATATAATAGTATAATGCAACCCATTTTGGCCACGCCCAGCCTCCTTCCACTCCAAGAACTTGTGGAGATTTTACATATTCCATACTAAAGTTACTATAAAATGTACTAATGTATTCCCATATATCTGAATAATAGCACCAATGGCAAGTACAGTCTCTCTTTGGCAATAAAGAAGGAGCTTAATTGTGGAGTCAGTTCTTTTGCTGTAAATCACAAAGAATGCCACTAAAGCCAGTGGAACTGCATGGACGTAAAACTGAACTGAATGCAGAGAGAAATAGACTTCTCATTTCAAATCATTAGGAAAATAAACAAATTTGCTGCTTCAGTGTTTTAAAATGTCATCACCAAGTAGAAAGCACTTTCCACTAGCTTGTTTGAGAGCCAAAAGGCTACAGCACAGGAAAATAAAAGGATCAATGTCTCCTTCTGCTTTTATTTAGAAAGTAAATGTACTCCAAACTATCTGAATGGCTAGATTTATTAATAAATTTTTTGAACTTCCACTGTACCAGCAACTATCTAAAATGAACAAGGAGCAATAGCTTTTCCCAGTCTCCAGTAGAAGGGTGTGCACCAGCAGTGTGCACGTGAATCTCAAAGGCAAGAGCAAGGGCAGGAGATGGGCATCCAGGAATGACACAGACATGACAACCGGCTGCAAGGTGGAGAAAGCCACTTGCAGAAAGCCTGGGGTGTCACCAGCCTTTTGTTCAGGTGGTTGGGGTGACGAATTCTAGCCCTGGCTCCCTTTCACTACATCACTAATGCACACGTAAAACCACTCCAAAACCTTGCTGGAATTGCCAAAGAGATGAATTATCATTTTACTGCCTGAGATGGAAAAAGAGTGCTGGCCCCAGCACTCTAGCTCTGCCTGCAAAGGCAACTTGCTTAACAGATTAGCAAAGGTCTTGCATCCTCCAGGACTGCCAGCCAAGAGCTTTCAAAGTCACCAAATTATTCTTTTAATTGAAGGAAGGGGAAAATCCCCTCTAATGAAACTTAATTACCTCAGAGAACAAGTGTGTGTTTTTAGCCTTAAATACAACAAGAGAGCTCAGTGCTACACAAAATAATGGAAGCAGCTCCACAGAGCCTAGGGCTAAAACTCTACACCACAATATTAGGTTGCAGCACTGAACTTGGGAGAGCACTTTTCCCCGCGTCACACCTGGGGCCACACACAGTCCACTTATTCACCATCCTTCCAGACACGCACCCCCCCACTGGGTCACCTGGAGACTACAAGCTATAAACCCCACTCTCTCTGCACCATACAGCAAAGCCAGGTAGATGCAGTACGCTGCCCTACTCCAAAGCACTCTCACTGTACTCCAGCCTCTGGGGAGAAGAGTGCCAACCCAAAACACAGTATTTGCTGAAGCAGTCGTGTGTGGTTCCCCACCCACATGAACTAACTAGATTCAAACTGCTTGTAAAGATACTTCCTGAAGAGGTAACAACAAGAGAAATATGAAAGTCATTATGAAGAAAATGTAAGCAACCATACAAACCAATATGCTGAGCCTCCACCCTATGCAATGAACAAATATTTCATTAATATCATTTGCTAAATAACTGAAACAGCCCTAGTTTTGGAGGATTTTTTCTCTATTGCACAGTTATGCCACACTAAGAGAAATACTTGTTTCAGAAAGTTATTAATGGAATTATTCCAATTACTTATGATTCATCAGCGACTACAGTCACATTATCTGCGTTTATTATTTGCGGTAATGATGCATGATGTTTTAATCGTTCTTTAAAGCCAAAGAATATTACTTCAAGAGCAGAAATAACAAATTTCAATAGTGGTTTCACAAGTCTGTGCTCTTTCTTTCTTTATTAACATAAAACACATTTATCCTAGATTTGTTAAAAAACAGTGAACATATCACTAGTCAGGACTTAGAAAAGTGCATCAATAAGTGGTTATGATGATTTATTTTTAAGACTGCATGACTGGGGAAAAAACAATCATTCATTTTCAGCTTAACCTCCCCCTTCTCATGTTTGCAACTGCATGTTTGCTCTCTCTCATTCTCCCTTGCTTTTGTTCTCACAGGCACCCACACAAATTGCTCCCAAGCCAAGAGCTAGGTGCTAATCTCTACTTGAAGTAGATACAGTTATAAGTCCCTGCTAAACAGTGTTTACAAAAAAAAAAAAAAAGGCAAAAAATTCTTGATTAGGCAGTGCTGCTAAGCACCATTATAATTTTTCTGCTTTTATTCCTCATAACTATTAATTTTTAGAAAATCATGACAATCTTGTTTACCCAGAGCTGCCTGGTAAATGTACAGAACACATCAGCCAATACCATGGATGCAGAGGACACACACGCTCTACAATGACCAGGAAAAAATGGTTCCTGCAATTAGTTCCTCAGTAATAAAGCCACAAAATCATATTAACTACTTTGTACTCTCATTGTAAAATGGACTCTCAGAGCTACCTAACACCCCTGCATTAATTGCATAATAAATTTAAGCAGTTTTTTACATGATTGCTCTTAGGAAATTCATGCTAAACAACTCTACACACCCGGGCAAAAATCAGTGACCAAAGCTTAACAGTCACTGCTTGTATTATCCATGGCCTATTGATAAAACAAAGTTGTTTTTTAATAAAACATTTTTAAAACTAATTTATCATAATCAGTAACATAAATTATAAGCCTCCATGGCAGTCTTGTGTTTGTACAACACCTTGCCCCATTCAGCTTCTAAGACAAAACTGGCTCCTCAGCTCTTCAAAATAAGTAGTGATGGATTAACACTAATAATTTTCCAATAAATTAAGAGCCTTCCCAGCAAAGGGAAGCAAAGGGAAGATGTATGTGAAATGCCATAGTAAATAGGTAAAAGAAATAGGATGCGCTCTCATTCGAGCTTAAAATTTCAAATAGACTACTACAGAAATGAAGAAAAAAATTAGAGATTTGAAAATACAGTGGGGAACAGTTAGAGATCCCATGTTCAATATTATCGGGAGAGCTTTGTAGAATAGGAAGCCTGCCAGCCCCTGTCTTCTCAGGAAGAAAAGTGGGCTTGTCTGTGTGATTATCTGCACTCTGCTTTTCTCTAGTGCCATCCTATTGACTTTAGTGGAATTACAGAAGATATACTACAAGGTGCCTAACATCACAGTTGGGGCTAATGTTCTTTTTAAAATAACGACTGCAATATTCAGTCAGCAATTACAGAAATTCATTTCAGACACGTAAACTATACACTTGCCCTTTATTATTTGTAATGAATCCACTGGCTGTGCCAGTTAGAATACTTGCAAAGTCTTGTTTAACATATCAGCCAGCAAGATGTTTCAGCCACTGAGGTCCAGACAGGTTCAAAGAGCCAAACAGTATAACCTCAGATTCTCTGCCTTATATTCTACTGCCTACATTTTAGCATGAACTAAAATTCAAGGGGAAACATCTAAAGAGAAAGCAGGATTATTTGCTGCTAAATCTTGAGTTAGATTATGAGGGAGAATGTCCCAAATTTTAGGACACTAGAACAATCTAAGGGTGGAGATGTGATAATCACATGGTATTCCTACAGCATGTGAATGTCTGACCCTCCCCTGTGCTAGTATGATCTAAGCTATTTTCTGCAAAAATGCTCACAACAGAAATCAGTTTTCCACTCTGGAGTGCATCCATATTAAACACAGAATGGGTAAGCTCCTGTCCATGGGAATTTCATGGTCACAGCATGATAATAATGCAGGCTTGGGCAGGAGCTGTATGTTTTGCATAGGACAAAATTAAGAGTACTGACTCTGTGTAGACTCATGGAGCCCTTCAATGACTTTCACCTCCAGCTACAAAAGATGACTAAGAATTATGCTCAAGAATAATCACAGCTACTGCCATGGCATCGACAGCAATAGGTGATACAGGAATGCCATGTTGCATTGGCCATACTGTCATTAACACCACATCAAGACTTTTCCCCAAGCTTTTTTTTTTTTTTTTTTTTTTTTTTTTACACTAGGTAGACCCTGCTACGGGTCCTAGAAACAACTACAGGAAATTCAGGGCAGTCTCTCCCCCTCGTGGCGAAAGCCCTAAAACCCTGGTACTTCAATCAAGAAGCCTCTTCTCTGCCTACAGCTTTTCACAAAACTTTCAGAGTCTACCTAAACCACAAAATTTCATTTTTCTATTGTCTGCAGTATTGCTTGTGACACCTCATAGCTGTTCGGTCGACAAAAGCAGTACCTGAAACACATTTTAACCAATCTGTAAAGCACATCAGGATCCTACTAAAAGAGAACTATACATAAAGGAATGCAGATAACAACTGTGCCAATGATTCTCCAGAATTTCTTTCTATGCTAGTCTTAGTTTTTCTCACCTCAATTTTAAACAAGCAAATAGTTCAAGATCCTATTAGCACTGAGATCTTCAGAAGAAAGGAAGATAAAGAAAATGTATTATTTTAATAATAATGCCATTGTAAGACTTTGCTGAGATACAGAAGCCAAAACAGCGGTTAGGTTTCATTAAGTCTCTTCTAAACACCAGTTTCCATTCCACTGTCACAGCAGACATTTCACAGCACGTGACATACTGCTGAGCTCTTGTGCCTACCACCACGCTTCAGCATCCCAGGGCATGCGGGACAGAGTGTGTTCGGCTCATGCAGAGACAGCATACCCACAAAAGCTAAGCATATTTCTATGCTGTTTCTTATGTAAAGGAAAAATTACCTCAGCAAGTCGTGAATGCTTGTGAACGTTCTCTCCTTTCTGCACGCTCGGAGCAAGCTGCTGCAACACACCTCGGCTGCTTGTGAGGGCACGGGTTAAGCGAGCAAACTTTCCCCAACCTCAAAAAAACATGCAAGATTATACATGTTACACAAAAAAAATCTGGCAGTGAAGTGTATCACATAAAGTTTCTCATTTAAAAAAAAAAAAGTTAAAACTAAAAAGGAGCAATCTGTGTTAGTATTGACCACATGGGAGTATAATTTAACCAAGTATCAGGTAAAAGCAAGACACAAAAAAGGTGACAGGATGGTAAAGTAATAAAACCCACAATGACTGCAGTGACTTTGTATTCAATGGCTCTACAAGACTGCTGTTACACAAACTGCATCTTTTGTAAGGATAAATGTCCACTTCACAATAATCTTCCATTAAATTCAATGGCCAGATTTGGATCTCACAACCCTGCAGAAGACTCTCCAGACTAATAAAGATGTAGGAACAGAATCAGGCACAATGAAAATTACAACTGCCTGTACCAGAAGTGTCTGTCAGCCTCAAATTTACCCAGCATAGTTCTGGCAAAAGCAAAGCAAAGTACATAACATAATAAAAAGTAGAGCAGACAAAGTGAAACAAGCAAAATCATTAATTTTATCCTCTCTAAACAAAAGGGGAAAATATACAAACAGATTTTCTCAAACTCTAATAAAACATTTAGCAAGTTCTTGCAGAGAAGTCATGTGGTGAATTTTAATTCAGAATATTTTTACAGTCATTTCAAATACCCTTCAAAACAGAAGGCTTGAGTGACAGTCACATGAACCAGTTTTAACTATAACCTTTACGTGTAGTGCTTTGGCATAACAAAAAGAGTCAGGCAGAGTATATGTCTGGATATTTTTGGTAGTCTGAAAGGAAAGTATCAGTGCATTTGGTCCCAATCTTGAAAAATGCTAGCACCACCTGGGAACTGTTGAGCAGTCTCACCTCCTACTCCAACTGAGGATGATCAGCACTTTGCAGACTCAGTTCTTAATGAGATCCTGCTTCTGGAAAAAGTTCCCTCTGCATTATAATTTCATCACCAAAAGATACAATACTATTAGCAGTGACTGTTTTTAAATACCAGTCTGGAGTTTAGCCTGCAATGATCCATGACAAGTAAAGGAACACGGGTGGTTAAAATACCATCCAGTACTTCGAACGTATCCTTGCTTGACATCTGTGATGGAGTTTGCAGAACCACATTTGGTAATTAGAGACATAAATACAAAAAAATAACAAATTGCTATTGAACAAGGTCTTCCAGACCATACCTGAAAAGACAGGTTAGCATTTTCTCCTTTAAAAATATTCCACACAATGCATTTATTAAAAGGAAGAATCATATACATCATACCTCTCTAAAATCAAGAACACAATCTCAGGCCTTAAAGTACATTTTAAAGGAAGCCTGGCACTAGTAATTTAATAGCCAAGTTGAATAAAATTAGCCAACTCTTTCTGGCAATATTCAGAAACAAGTGGATTGTGTGATTTCTACCCAGGAAGCCAAGTTTTGCTGGTAGACCCATCTAAGATTAAGTACCATGAAGCAGTATTTCTCAAAGAAACAAATCAACATGGCAGAACCTCAACTGAGGTCAGTCTGTATCTGTTGTAAACCTGGCCCAAAGCACTTCAATTTCACATACATTTCCATAGAAGGTGGTAGATTTTATTTGTTTATATGTAATAGATAGACTTATAAAGAGTATTCTTCGTAATATGTGAAGAAATCCAAGTACCACTGATAGGCTGAAGCATAAATGCTTTACCATGTTCTCATTAAAGGTGGCAGAGGTTAAAAGAATGGATCGGGTGGGATGATCTTCAGGTGATGTAACCAGACCAGACTTTGTGAAGCCAAAGCCAACTATAGCAACTTACACTGCCCCAAAACGCCAGCTTTCACCAAACTTCCATGCAACCACCGCAGAGTTTCCACCCTGTTTTGCAGGACCAAGGGAGAAGACCAGCGGCACGGGGAGGCTTTTGTTGCTGTAAATGTGGACTGATGAGGCCCAGGGGAAGCTGGTGTAGGGGATACGAGCAGGAGACCCGCGCTCCAGGCCGGGAGAGGAGCGCCCGGGCATCCCCAGCCCATCCCCGGGCATGCCCCGCTCCGGCCGGGCGCTGTCCGCGGTGCTGAAGCGAGGTCCCGCTGCTGGCCAGCGCCAGCCCCGCGGAATGGAGCTGAAGCTTCCCTTGGGAGCTGTTTGCCTCCATCACCTAGCCTGAATCCCAACTAAAATAAACCCTTTTACTAACCCCAAACAAACCGATAAGCCATTCTGCTCAAGGATGCAAAATTTGATTCAAAAACAGAGGGCAGACTTGGCGTGTCGATTCTGTTCCCGTCAGTGGGACGTCTAATCACCAGGCAATTTCGACATAAATACAGGGAGGGAGGAGGAGAAGGAAGCACCTCGCCTGGGGTCTCTTGCACAAAAACACTGCCAGGCATCTCTGTGGACATGGTTTGTGGCTATGCATGCTGAGCACTGTCACGTACTCTTCCCAATCTTCTCCACTCTCCGTTTGAAAGGCAGAGTGGCAGAGCTTAACCTGTTCCTGTCTCAGCACCTCCTGTAAGCACCTACCCTGCGCTTCATGCTGCTAATTTCTCATCTGTGAGTGCATAAATGGTATGCAAATGAGCTGTTCTACAAACATGCTAGCTATTACCCCATACTCCAGACTCTGACCTGAAAATGATATAACTGTACAAGCAAGAGTCTATGTCAACAGGCAGGGCTTTTTAGCTTTTTCTGAACCACTGCTGACCTGAATTCAGGAGGCTTGGAACATATACCTACACTCTCCTCATACACTGGGTGGGCACACAGGAACCCAGCATGAAGTAGCACATGACATTGTATGATGAAAGTTTTAGGTTGGATGTTAGGAAGAACTTCTTTACCGAAAGGGTTGTTAGACATTGGAACGGGCTGCCCAGGGAGGTGGTGGAGTCACCATCCCTGGAGGTCTTTAAAAGACGTTTAGATGTAGAGCTTAGGGATATGGTTTAGTGGGGACTGTTAGTGTTAGGTCAGAGGTTGGACTCAGTGATCTTGAGGTCTCTTCCAACCTAGAAATTCTGTGATTCTGTGAAATGTGTAAAACTGAGTTACTCTGCCTGTATCCCAGGTGTATGAATCTCATCTTTGAGACAGGACTTTCTCCTTCTTGTATTGCCTTTTATTTTTTTCCTCTCTTTTCTTTTTTTTTTCTTTTTTTTTAACGAAAGGAAGAAAAAAGTGTGGGAACACTGAAGCATAATTATATTGCATCCACACATTGTGGCAAAGGGAAAAAAATGAAAAGGAGATGGAAAGTCATCACTAATCCTACTGAATGATAACTTCTCTAACACTACTCAAAGAGACAGCAGTACGTACTGAATGTTTTGCAATTTGTCCTTCGGGATGCTAAAGACAGACACAATACAGCAAGCAGTGAAGCAACCTACAGCAGTGAAGACCACTTCAGTGAGCACAGGTCAAATACCAGACTTTAGCCACAAAAGTGAACATAAACATTATTTTCTTAGTGTCACAGAGCTGATTAGAGAAAGAAGATGGAACTTCCCAAGAAAAAAAAATAGGTTCTACAGTGGTGTAGGAACATATTGAAGTTAGTCCTGCTAAGACTAGAGGACCGTATGACATGGGTTACAAATTCTCTTTCAACACAAGCAGTTAGTTGCAAGATCCCTACATCCATTTGCTTCCTCTGGAAATCCATAAAATAGAAATTAAACTGAAATCCAATGGCTATATGGGATTCTTATGCAGGTATACATATTCCACAAACAAGCATGAGCTCACATAGTTTCAGAGAAGACAGCCTGGAATTCAGGAACAAAACATAAAGCTGGATGCCAGCCCCATGGTTTGGCTTTGCCTGTGCTTCTTCATGGCTTTGATTCTAACCTATTTTTTATAATTATTGGTCTCCTTTTCCACTTTTGTCCCTGCATGATGTTTTCTGCAAAGCAATCAGATGGCACTCATGTCTCTAGCTTCAAAAGGATGAGGAGCCTTCAAGATTTCAGCACTAACATCAGCTGTCCTGCATTCCACGATGCTCTTTCAGTCTTTCACTATTTCATAGTAAAAATGTAACTAAAAACTGCTCCTGAAAACACCCAAGTCAACAACGTGCCTGCAACAGGGACAAAAGCTGTCCCCTTAACTTTGTTTCATGGGGCATGATGGCATCAGAATACACCTTTGGGATATTTTATGCATCAAGATCTCACTTCATTAACAATTTGTTCAAGCCAAAGAAACCAATTTTGTGTATTTTGAGATGAGTATGATCTGTTGATACTTAATCCACAGCAACATTTATTATTTACTTTAGGTAACTATTTGTTTACTATAAATATCCTCTATTTGATAATAATGACTCACAAATCTAAACATTAAGCACTGTGGCAGTTACAGAATCCTTGTTATCATGTTGCTGATTCATGACTTAAATAATCCCTAGAGTGAGACCACAAAGGCATGGACTGCTAGAGGAAAAGTAACTTTGGCCACACGTCTGTTGTTCACACAGAAATGTGTAAACACAAGCAAATCAGCACTCCAGCAGTTATCACCTCCACTGGAACCACCATTGCTTTCTGGCGTATCAAAGGTCCCTGCTTACATCCATCATGCCTGTCTGCAATCCTAATGCTCCTTTCCTTTGAAACTTCATAACTTAAAACTGTGTTATTTTTCCATCTGGACTGGAAAAGCATACTGAAGTTTTTAATATACTCACTGCTTCCCTTTCATTTGCTTCCTTTTTAAGAAACCAATTCATCTAGATGAAAGTAAAGTATAACAATCAAAATATTTCAAATACTGGCTCTGCTCATATAAATACATCTTTAAAAACAGAACAAAAAATTAGAAACAAAAAATAGAGAAACAAAAAGAGAAAAGATGAAACATTAGGCTGGAGTTTTCCCTGAACTGAGATGAAGGATGCAATGAAAATACTATTTTTTGTGCAGCCCTGCTTGTGATTCAAAGGGCAGCTTAGCTGCAAAATGAAATAAAGCTTCTGCGGAGGAGATAACTGACGATTGCTACAAGGCACAGGAGGTTAAAACAGCTATGAGGCTAACAACCATTATCCCATGTGATTCAGTGATGATGAATTTGATAGCACCTTTTATATATATATAAAAAAACATATACAATCCAAAGCACAATTCCCAAACTTTTATAAGGCAGCATAGATGCATCGCAGTATGTTCTCATCATATTCACATGTGCAAAACCTGTTTCCTACTAGCTGCTCAGACTGCATACAGGCTTTGTTTGCACAAGTTATTGTTTTCATAAAGTGATGCATTCAGCTTCATACACTATTCTCAAATGTCTCATACTTGGTGGGTTGGATCTCAAATCAAAAAAGACACATACAGACTGTAATTCCAGAATATAGCATATAGACTAAAATTCAGCTAAGATGGTGACCTATCACTTCCCAAGCCAAATTTAGCTATGATATCACTTGATTTTGCCTACTTCTTCAAGGCTACTTTTACCTACTGATTTCTTCATGATTTTTTTTTTCTTTTTAAAGGAGAGAGTATACAGGGAAAAATGGAAAGAGGCTGTTTAAAAAAGTTATATCACCAACATCACTGACATACTATTTTTAAGTTGTTTTATTTGGAACATACTATTTTTAAAGCATCTGCACTTAAAAGCAAATTTACTTAACTTCCATAGCAGTCATAAAATAAATATCTACTAAATTATCTGAAACAACACAATTAGAAGCCTACTTTTTGCTTGACTTTAGAAATATTTTTGTTTTATCTATTCCAATCTCTGAAACTGTTAATAAAAAGAAAGGATTTAGAATGATAAATGGTACTAGGACCTTCTATCTTTCTCTGAATCAGCTTTGGATAAAAGATGACTATTAATTTTTGTGTACAAGTCAATCACCTTTCATTACAGCTTAATACTTTGCACTTAAGGAGTGACTGCATCATTTGCAGCTGAATAGTCGTGCTTAAAATTGCCAGCAAGTGATAGAACACTGAGATATAATGCAGCTAAGCCTGACAGATTAGTTGTTCTTTAAATTAACCATGTTCTTGTACTGAATAATGTTTTTCTCTGCATTAGACATACAGTTTTGAACAACTCAAATACTTCACGCTATGACACTCTGCAACTATGCAAATAGCACACATATTAACAAAATTTCTGCATTTGCAGGTATCCTACTATATATTAACTGTTCAAATACACATGAGAATGATCTCACAAATAAACACACTGAAAGAGGAGTAGTTGATAAAAGTTGATTGAAAGTGAAAAAGGAAAAATAATTGATTTATCAATTTGTTTTCAGTTTAAATTAAAAACAATAAATATGCAATTTCTATGTTAAGTTTCAGACTGGGAGCTCATTTGTTTCTAAATTGTTAGGGATGTTCCTACAAAAAATGCTATCCTTCAAATATATGCTGCAAACTTCCAATGTAATGTTGTACATGGTACAAAGAAGGTGTCCTCTGCAAAGCTCAGGTGTGTAAAAGCAGTGATTTTTAGAGGCAGCTAATGCCACTTCACCTCTTTTGGAACTTCCAAAAATATTTTTCCCCTCCATGAGTCCCAGAACCCATTGGAGACAATCAGTTGTCTAACACTCCACACCTGCTTTTCCCACCCTCACAGCATCCAGTTGCACAATGAGATCTGATATTAAAGCATGGTCATGCATGCAACATTCTGTTTGGCAAATTAGCTTTTCTTTTACAAGGAATTGCTCATCTAGCCGTCAAGTGACTGCCATAATATCACTTAATAAGAGCACACAACAAAATTGCAAAGCTAGCCTATAGGAAGTAATTTATAGAAGAGAGAAAGACACAGGAAAAAATAAGGATTAGAAAAGAATGTGTGATTTCATTTGTATCACATTTGATTTGCATATACAGCAACCGAGAACTCTACTGGCATTAAACTGGTGCAACTTCAGTAATTTTAGAAGATATGGAAACAATATTTGAAATGTTTATTTAGTACACAAACTCTTCCACACATAGAGTTGTACCACTCGGGGAAGGAGTACAGAGCTGTCAATAAGTGGCCTCTAAATAATATGTCCAGTTCTGCTCTGTCTGCAACTTTCAGCAGTCACCTAGCAAGTTTCCATGGGCCAGATGAAGAAATTTTGTTTAGCACCTCTGCAAGCACCTCCCGGAGTTGGACTTGATGATCCTTATGGGTCCCTTCCAACTCAGGATATTCTATGATTCTAAGTACAACTTAGAATCATAGAATCAAACACTTGTACTTAGGCTTAGTCATTATATCATTTTAGATATGGAACTGCTAATAATTACCATGATCACTGCAAGAATAGCATGATCTCAAGATCCAACAAAGGAGATTAAAAAAAATCTTCTTTCAATACACTTCTCTTGAAATCAAAAAGAGGTTGCAGTGTTTCCTGTGCTGAAAGTGGACAAACTCTTCTCACAAGAGCACAGCTCACTACTACAGAAAGGATCTTCTGCAAAACTAAAGAGAAAAGGCACAGCTACTGCTCCTGAATGAAAGCCCTGCTTATCAACAGACTACTTCAAGCAAAGGCCTTCACTCCCACCAAATAAATGAGAGACAGCTTTACTGCATCATGCTGATTTATCTATGATGTCAGTCCTCATCAGGATTCTGTGAAGACAACTAGTCAGGGGAAAAAATATTGTAGACACAACCTTTCCAAGAAGACTCATTTTTTTTGTTTTATTAAAGAACTGAAAACCCAAACAAATAGTATTCAAAAGGAGAAAAAAAAGAAAAAAAAAAAACATAACTTGGAATAGGGTATGTTTGTCAAGGTTGTACTTCCTTTTTCATGGTAACAGGTGTTTCCACTTTGAGAAACTGCGTTTTTAAAGACTAATATTTTGAGAATAAATGTAAATCAGTTCACCTTCACAGTAAGTTTCCTGTTTAATTTAATACGACAAATATTATTAAATACTACAAAAATGCAAACAACAGGAGAACTTACGTCCTTTGGGCCCCCCCCCCCCCCCAGAGGATGCAAGTCTCTGTAATTCTCCATGTGGGTACAAAAAGTCTGTTTCTGACAGGATCTGAATGTGAGTGCAAGTTTATGCCTCTCTCACAGCTGAGTTTGCTTCCAGGCTTCTAGGGTGTAACTCAGCAAAGGGTTAACAGCAAAACACAGCAACACGACTTCACTCAACCTGACAGCTTGAACCTGATTCAATTTAAGACTATAGTAATCTTTTCACAGATGTGAAAGGACACTAGTCCTGAACTTTAATATGAGAATCCCATAAGAATGTTAATTCATGTCAGGCCAGGCAGAATGAAATAATTCAGGTAGTGGTTAGACTCAGATAGGTTAATATCTCCATTTCTGCATAAAGTGTCATATGCAGTTTGTACAGGCCCAATACCCTTCAATTCCCTCTGAGATCAAAGAGACTGTTAAGCAACACTGTGACTGCTTGAAGACTGTGCTGACCTGGGGATTAATAATGAATTTAAATGGAAGAGCAGCACCTATTTGCTAAGTAAACTCTGCTTCCTGAAGCACTTGGGGGTTTCGTTAGCAATGACCCGTTCTAGTGCAGGCCAGAGCCAATTCCTTTAGGAAACCTGCAGCCATTCTTTGCACATATGCAGTCCATATTGGCATAATGACAAGTTACTTTAACATTTAATCTTTTGGCTTTGGTATTTAAAAGACTTCATCTCTTTCCAGACCAGGGCAAATGAACAGAAGCAGCATAAATATATAATTGTGAAAAAGACAAACCTTTACATGAATCATCCTCAATGGGCTGCTTGAAAGCCGTTATGTCATTGAAAGTGCAAAGAAATAAAACCACTTTATCCTGCTCATTTCGGATTGGAGCAATTTTCACAAAGAACCAGACAGGTGTTCCTGGAAACAAACATATCAAGAAATTGGTCAGTGGTAGGCAGAACAGTAAGTGTGCTAGTTTAGATCTCTATACATCCAGATCAGCCTTCTATAAATGTTACTTGAATGTTTCTTTTTTTTTTTTTTTTTTTACAAACATCTACAAGGAAAAATGACAAAGCAGCTGACAAGCGTTAGTTAAATTCTGTGCTCTACCTCTGATTAGCTTTTTAATCTTCAGGAACGAGTTACTAGTTCTGGGCTTCATCTACAAAACCCATACATGAACTTATGACATACTTTGAGATTTGATAGGAAAGTTTCCCTGTCATATACCTACATATATGCAAGGGTGCACGCAGCACAGTCTTGCTAGTTCTGTGCAACTCTTGCAGACAGGCCAGCAATGCCTAGACCATGACCATAATAGAGTCCCAACTCAGGAACATGACCATTTTGGTTGATTTTAGTCTTCTCTACAGGAAGCATCAGTCCCTAGCAACTATGTCAGCTCTGGCCTTGTCTGCAAATCCTCCCATGTAATGGATATTCTTTGCAACTTGACTTTGTTTGACTTTCTCCTGAGCTTGCTCACAATCACTCTAGCGTGAAGCAGGACTCCACCAAATTCAGGAGAGAGTAAGCCATCAGCACCAGGCCGTGGGCTGTGGACAGGAGTAAGATGTACTGCACATAATTGTACTTTTATAATTACTTCAGTAGAAAAACTCCTAGTGAAAACTGCTTGAGAGATTAGAGTCTGCACATTACAGAAAAAGATGCTCCCAGATAACGATCCTTCAGATGCTGCTGTCAATTTTCCTTGACATCTGTCCACACAGATCACCTTGAGGAGAGAAACTGTCAGTCAGCCCTGCCTTTCTGTATTTCTAGCTGTACTGCTGAGGCTGCTGGAAAGGCAACAGTGACAGCAATGAAGTTCCATTTATCATGACATCAAGACTGTGTCTACCACTCCCATTTCACAGGAGTCGCTACAGCAATGTTGCTAACACTTGAGTATAACAAGGTTGGATGCCTCCAAAAAAAAAAAAAAAACAAAAAACAAAACAGTTGGTTCCCCCTCCTTTCATCCCCCATGTCATAACACAGGTTTCTTGAAGGCACCATTTTTTCTGTGTAGTCTTAACTTTGGTGTTAAAAACATGGCTAATTGTACATGACTTTTCAGACTGCTCCTATACTCTCAGTGACTGTGAAGAAAAAATTCTTCATTGCTTTTGTGAACCTAAGATGTAAGAGCCAAAGAGAGGATTCAGGCTTGCTTGCTGTGAGCAAAATTTCTCTAAAGTTTCCCTTCTGAACTAGACTTGACAGAAGGATCTATATCCAAGGAGCCAATACCAGCTGTAAAAATCATCAGGCTTTGACCATCTGGGAAAACCAGAACAAACAGCACTACATCTATTTTTTTTTTGCCACTTGTGCAGGACAGACTATTTCATAAAGGGTGATCTCAGAAGACTATTTCTTTTCTGTCCTGACCACAGGACCCTCATCTAGGCTAGAGACCAGATTCTCTTTCACTTGAATTACTCGATATTTTAATGTGAGTACATTTAACAGGGTGTACTTCATGCAGTAGTTATTTATTACTAGGGCCACTTGTGTCCTTACTGTCAAAGGATCACCAGGAAATATCAGGTGGTTCACAACTTACTCTTCAGCAAAGCAAGCAAAGACAGCATTTTTCACCTCTCCTAATATAACAGAGCATGTTGCTACCAGTGCCTCACCTGGCTGTTTCCCAGCCTCTGTACTTAGCAATCTTTTCTGGCCACAGAAAGCCAGGACATCTCCAAGACCCATGGAAAACTTCCATAAATGAAGCTTGATTCCCCACTGTGCCTGTATAGCACAGGCAATTTCAAAGCCTGGCTGAGCTTCCATGCCATATGTACAGCCACCTCTATAAACAGCAGGGTATATGATGCAAGGAGCCCTCCACTCGGAAAGCAGAGAAATCCAAATGGAATCTCAGATGGACATTCCTGGAGCATGCCTGCACAACAAGAAGTATTCTGGGAGTAATACTAGTGTCAGTGTGCATTTTGTTTGTTTAAGAGCCAGAATTCCTGAACAAGCCCTTCCAATAAAATACTATTAAACAAAAATGCTAAATGAAAGAAAAGATTCAAAATAGTAACTGTGCCAGCAAAATCATCACTAACTTGTTAATGAGCTTAGAAGACACTGCTGCAAAGCAGCCAACAGTAATTTTCAAGACAGCAGTGCCCTTTACACTCCCCTTTCTCACAATCTCCTAAAATTGTCCATCTCCATCTCTTTTTGCCTACTTGTTCTTCCCAATTGCATATGTGAACTCTTGTGAGGCTGATCAAATCTGTACATTGGTTTTACTCTGACACCTTGGTGACCAATTACTTTTTATTTTACCCACCTCAACATCCTTCATTAACGTTGCAACTTTTTTAATCATCCAGAATCTCTGTCTACAGCCTACATGCTCTCACTTTTTTGATTAGGGATTTTTTCCATTCCCAAAAACAATTTGTATTGTTTTCTTACTTCAAGCTACAGCCATTCTGCTACAGGATACTTGTAATATTAAGCTCATAGCTCTGAGGCCGGATTCCATACTCAGCTGCATCTCTGCTTCTCACAGCTATATAAATTACTACCCTGCTTTTGAAGATGCTGTGCACATCACAGAAACAGAAGAGATGCAATTCATCCTCTTATTCTGGCTATTTGTCAGATGTGTGCCGTTATCTCCTCTTTGTGATTATGACACGATACGTTGCTGCATGACTTTTCCAGTGTCCTGAATGCAGTAAGAGGAAAGACTTCTCCTGACAACCTGTAGGAGGCTGCTGCAGGGCAAGGGGCTTACAGAAGCAGGGTTCTCACCTTCTGACTCCTTCAACTCCCACTCCTGTGCTGCATTATTTCTATAAAAAAGGAAAAACACAACTCTTTTATCTGGAACCAAGTGTATATCTTCACAATCTGCCCACTGGCAATGAGAAAGAGGTAGATATCCTTGCTAACTAAAAGTAGAAGTTTTTGATAACTGTCATTATCTGAGTAACCTTATCATTTCCAGACCGTCAGAGTGCCATGTACAGGCTGTGTTGCAGGTAAGAGTATCAAATCAAGCCAGTACACAGGGTCTGTGTAAATCATCTTCCAGTTTGAGATCTACAAAGTAACAAAGCAACAGCAGAAACAAGTAGATGGAAAATTCTGCCCAGCCATCCTATCTACCTCCCCCAACTCAAAGCGGAACTTCTCCCTGCAGTATGTTCATCACCATCTTGTCAGTCTCCTTTGGGAACAGAAGACAGGTGGATACAAAAACACATTCGTGAGGCGAGTGCTCACAGGGCTGAGCTACATGGGCTTTCAGCAGTACTCTGCAACCAGGGCTTCATTCATCGTGGAACTGGGATTCGAACTGTGGGAACGCACCGACAGGTTTAGCCAATATGTGGCTGTGCTCAGCTTTCTCCCTGCATGCTGGTTTAATTATCAAAAGAATTTTACTTTTTTAAACATTAAACAGTTTATTTAACTATTAAACAGGAAAGCTTGAAGTATAAACCAGTTATAAATCAGGTCGGAAACTAGAATTTCAACCTCCTACGGGCAGCCGTCATACTCTTGGTGTCAAAGCGGATGTCCTTGCTCAGCCAGACAATCACTGCTGGCAAGAGGCACAAACCAGGCTATTCTAATGAAAAATGTGATTTTCAGATTCAGTCCATGGGCTATTCAGGCAGTAAGAGAAACTGCAGCATGTGTTTCAGAGTTCTCGTAGCAAAACAAGAGCAACTTCCCCTTATGCCTCCAGCATGCCTTGATGTACAACCACTCAGAGACTGTTTACCAGCGTCTCCAACAATACATCCACTTCCATTTACATTCTGTGTTCAGTTCTGGCAAAGTCTCTCACTAGTGAAGTTCAATGATAATGCCAATGCACAAACAAAGAGGTAAACACTTGTAAGCCATGTTGGCTTCCGTTAGATTTGGAAGCAACAGTGAAAAAATCCAGAGTTTTTCTAATGGCATGGGACCAATCCTGCTAGAAAAGGAATGTCACTTCAAAGCTTGTGGAGAAGCAGTGAGAGCAAATGGTAAGAGATTAAAATCTACAACGAACTCCTGACGGTGACCTATAGCACCAGCCTGTCTTGCAGTACCCATATTACATAGCCAATTAGAGAATTAACAGGTGCAGCTTCTAATGGTCTTCACTAGCTTGAGCACAGGACTTAGGGTCCTGCTTTAAAAGAAAGACAATTTTACAAGACATGATTCAGGTCCCAAATCTTCTCCAGACCAACGCACAGTAAGTATCTCCACACCTTACCATTTCCCATCTGAAACACAAGTACTGATGTCACTTCCTTCTCTCTTTTCCAGCCCTGTGTATTCCACCAGTGATATATTCACACACACACACACACACACACACCCGCCAGGAACACCAGCATTCAACATGTGATTTGACTTTGGTTGAGGTCCTTCAGAAACAAAATGCATGGAAGTGAATGAGGCATTAAAGGCGTATTCCTGCTTCTCCCCCGGAGCATACTGATGACCTCCCCACCCCTTCAGTTTTCCCTTCTCTCAAACCAAAGTAGTCTATAATGAAAATCAAAATCATAGTCTAAACATGCTCTGCTCCATACCTTGAACCGTTTAACCAAACAGGTCAATTTACCAGCTGATTTTCAAAACTACAAAAAGCATATTGTTTAAATAAAGCTGCAATGAGCAGTTTTTTCTTTTCACAAAGCAGAATGAAATTAATTTATACATAAAATGAAAAAAAAAAAAAAAAAAAAACACGTTTGACTATCCAGCTGATGTCTTCACCCTCCTCACTGAACGGGGCAAGTCTTCCCAATCTCTGTATTACTTCATGTTTCAATCAAGTGGTCATCAGACAGCTACTGCCCTGAACATAAACAGTCAATCAGTATGGAAATAAAAGCTAGAAGGACTTGCTGTGTCTGCAGCAATTACTACGTGCAGTGATGCAGACAGCAGGACTTCAGTTATGTAAACAGCACAGCTGACCAGTACAGTCACCCTTTTTGGAGTTTCACTTATGCCCAGGTCACTGTGAGATTGTTTCTGTCTACCACCACAGACCAAATAGTTTGTCCTATATCAAATTAGCACACAAGCTGATTTGGAAGAGTTTGGCAAGCCACTACATCCACATAGTTTTTAAACTAGGAGCACAGAGGAGTCTCAGGCATTTGACCATGCAAGACATAAAGCAAAAGTCCTCCCATAGACTTTACCTTTCAGCAGAGAGTGTGCACTGAGTGCGAACAAACCAGTTCAGTATGTGAGAGCTCACTGCGCTGTGCCAGTAATAGCAGACATTACTATACATTTCCATCACTTTAAAAGATATTGCCTTCATGGTTCCGTACCTGGAGTTGCTATGTACTGACAGCTAATGCTTCTAAAGGTCAGACCTTTACATGCGAAGATAAAGAAAATCAGTTTCAGCCCCCAAAGGTGGAATTGCTATGCACAGTTATCCTTCGCCACTGGAACACAGCATAAAAAGGTTCAGCACATACCCTGCTGCCGCCTTGTTGATATGGTTTACCTGTTCTTCAGGGAAATCAAAAGCAGAAAGTGTGTATAAGGAAGGGTAAGACACAGGGAAGCCTGGAAATCTTCTTTCCATTTACTTCAGGTAAAATATTTAAGAAGCACTATTGGAAAATCTCACTGTACTGACTACGGAGGAGATGACAGCAGGTCTTGTTTGCCAACACATCTGAAGTCATCAAGGTCAATGGAAATTATCAGTTTTATGAATCCAGAATACTTTGGTTTAACCTTCCTGAGGGTAAGTGAACTCATGCAGATGGATTTCACAAAAGGATGCAGATGTGTACAATGTTTGAAAAATACGGAGCTAGATTTCAGTGGCAGGCTCAGGAGGTTAGATGACAGTTTACACTGGCTCCCTTATTCCTACTTCTAGTCCTATGCAAACGTTTAGTTTATCAATCTATATACCAAAAGTATCCATCTGCAGACACGAGAAGCACAGCGCACACAATACAAATCATTAAATGGTTTAAATCAATACCAGTTATGAGAAACTCTCCCTAGCAGTGGGCAATCAAAGGTCTACCTCCCCCTAAGTGAATTTTGCTCTCTATAAATTTGACTGGGTTGAGTTGTTGGTTTTTTAACTTGTTTTTCTACCTCTGTAGAAAGCACTGGTTACAAAGGTAAGTGCAAGCAGCATCTGCCAAATCACTCTTTTGGGCTTATTTATCATTCTTTGACATCTAAGAGTGTCAAAGGGTACATGTGTCACCGGGATGGGGGAAGAGGAAAGCCATGTTTAAAAAAGTCAACAAACAACAATAACAACAACAACAAAAAAACTTCATGGTATTCAATTTCTTAAGCATTCACCAACCCCGAAAAATAGGGAAGTGAACCTGAATTCAAACTGGGAGTGAGGCCCAACCTTTAAGACATTTCTGAGTACGCATTATGGTGAGAGCTGCTGCTTATCTGAACCATTTTGCAGTTTGCAAAAGAATCACCTGCAGCCCATATTTTAGCTGCTGCTTCCAGCTAAAGGCCTCACCTTTAAAAATCCCTGAGGGAAAAATAATAATAATTTTTAAAAAGGTGGTTCTGCAGCACTGCTGCAGAGCATAAGCAACAGGAATGTCTTTGCTCAAGCGGGACAGTTGGAGGCCCTTTCTAACTCTGTGTGGATTTTAGGCACAGTTTCACAGACCCTCCCCTGTGTAGCTGGAAATTAAGATAACGAAGGCCAGTGTGCTAGCTAGAACCATTCTTTGTCCGCCTGCTCTGCTGTCCAAGCCTGTATTGCATTTAGCTCTCAGCCCAATTCTGATGCTCTTCCACTGAAGCATGACTGAATACTGCAGAGAAAAGGGGGTTAGATCTGGAATGGGCATCAACTCTTCTGAGGCAGATGGAAGAAAGTAAATTTCCATTCACACCAAAATTTACTTCTATAGTAATGGCAGCAAGTGCATCTAGAAGCCGCCTGCCTTTGCGCTGCTTGTAACCCAGCCCTTTGCTGTAGATATGGAACTAGGCAATGAAAGTCTAATTTACTGAGCCATTTTTATTTATCAGGCCAAGTGTAAAGTACAAAAACCTAACAAATGGCTTTCAAAGTCTCATGAGAAATTACACTTTTAAAGCTGCATCAGTTCAAATAAGTTAAGATATGACTAAGACCAGAAAAATCATTTCTAAAACATCAGGCTGTATCCTTCCTTGGTGTAAGTTAGCATAGCTCCACTGATTTCACTGAGGCTCAGCATTGTTTTGACTTTCCCATATAAATAGAAGCAATACTTCCAGAGTCACAGGACACTCACATCTAATCGAACAATGGAAGTGAAGCTCTCACATGAAATTACTGTCAACGTGTCCGCTGTCGTTTTGCAGTCCAGATTAAATAAAGCTTTTGCTTCGTCTCCTTCCAGGTATGACCATGAATCGCTGCCGAATGCAATGGGATGGCACCAGAGCCACAACGACAAGAACTTGGTGGCTATGCACCTGCTTGCTTCAATTGCTTCCAATTATCCTGAAGGAGCACCACATTTCTAGGAAGCAATTTTTTCTAGAGAATAACAACAATCATCACATATCTCCTACGTAATCAGGGGCCTAGCACATCAAATGCAAGAACCCCTCAAGTCTCCGTTCCATCTTAACCTCAACTTTTGAAAAGAGGGGAGATGGTCACATTTAGGTGCGGAGAGGGCTAGACAGAGAAACGGGAGACCAGGATAGAGAGAATGTCCATAAATGCAAACATTGTGAAGGCAGAAAATTGCATCGTTCTTCTGAATACTACAGCCTACATTGTTTCTATACCTGATACCATCATCTGCAATGAAGCTGGTGGAATACCATACCGACCAACATCCGGATGGAGTATTCCTATAGTACAACTAAGTAAATGTTAGCACTTGGTGACCACCATGGAAAGCGTCAAAAACGCCTGTTGTTTCTAGTAGTATTATTGAGTGTCACTAACTATTGGTGACATGGTGGGGGTAAGATCAGGACATAACAGTTATCCAGAAAGAGAGGGACGACTCTTGCTCCTACAGATACAAGAAGATTGACCTGCAGTAACAATAACCTGGTTCACTTGATACTCTTGCTTTATTTCCCCACACCCCCTTTTTTTTTCCCTGAAAGGAGAGATTGTATTGTTAAAACTTTGCAAAGCCTTCAGAGTAGGCTGAAATGTCACATTCATTGCCCAAGCAAGCAATTGCCATAGTTTCAGGCAGAGGTTAGGTGACTACAAGGACAAAGGAGACAGCAGCCTGGGTGCTAAAAGACTGGTAAACAAGACAGTATTTTCTGTGATGAGGTTTTTCTCAGAATAAGCCACAAGGACATCCCTCTTTTGCTACTATTCAGTTACAGCTCTCTAGTGTTATTAGTCAGTCCCTCTAACAGTAGTTAAGGTACCTTTAAAGCTGGAAGCCTAACAAACATAAAAGCACTGTGTTTTGTTAAACTTAAACTAAGCTCTGTCCTTTCCCTTTTCCCATGCCTGTGACCCTCCATGCACGTAGCAGAACCATTGCAGCCCTGCTTTTTGGCATGTCGCACACCACCGCTTCTGCACAGCTGGACTTTGTTCTAGGCCGCCTCTCCTCAGGGAAGCACACAGCAGGGCAGGAAATATTCCTCACTCCACAGTTACCTTGCTTTAAATCTGCATAAAAGACAGAGAGGCCCCAGGCTGTACTACAGGCCATATGCTGCAGCAACGACAGAAGAGTAGCTGCAGAGCCTCTTGGTGCCAAATCGCTGCTAAGAGAGAATTCCACGTCCTCCTAGATCCCACACTGCAGCTTATTTACTTGGCTTTGGATGCATAGAGGTGAGCTGCATATGTCCCTACGGCCACTAACTGTGCTAGGAACAGAAATCAGCTCTAAGAAATTGGTAAATAGTGGAGGTGGGTGGCACTGGAAGGCACGAAGCATAAAGCAAGGCCATCCAGACAGTGCATGCAGCTTTTCTAACGAGCTGGATTAGCAAAGCTGTGCTCCAGAAAAGCCCCGAGCAATGGCATTGTGTCACAGGTCACGATGCTTTGAACAGGATAAAAAGACTAAAAAAGAGATGAAGACAAAATCTCTTAAGGACTTCCATTTTTTCTCCAAAGGATGAGAGAAACCAATTCCAGGTACTTTGGCACCACCAGCTCTTGAAAGAGCAGACAAATTCCGATAGAAAACAAGCAGCTCCACACATCCACAGATCAGCATTACCACACCTGCATATTGTCTTTTAGCTTTATGAGCCCGTGTGGTTCTCTCTCCAAACTCCAATAATCATAGAACAGCTTGGGCTGGAAGAGACCTTAAAGACCATCTAGTTCCAATACCCCTGAGATGCCACCACTAGATCAGGTTGCCTAGGGCCTCATCTAACCTGACCTTGAATGCCTCCAGGGACAGAGAACCCACAGCTTCTCTGAGCAACCTGTGCCAGTGCCTCACCACCCTCTGAGTGAAGAATTTCCTCCTAACATCTCATCTAAATCTTCTCTCTTAGTTTAAAACCATTCCCCCTTGTCCTACCATTATCTGTCTGAGCAAAAAGTTGTTCTCTGTCTTTTTACAAGACCTCTTCAAGTACTGAAAGGCTGCAATGAGGTCACCCCGAAGCCTTCTCTTCTTCAGGCTGACCTCAGCTCTCTCAGCCTTTCTTCATAGCAGCCTTTCTTCACCTCATAGCAGAGGTGCTCCAGCCCTCTGATCAACTTGGCCTCCTCTGGAATCGCTCTAACAGCCCCACATCCTTCTTGTGCTGGGGGCCCCAGCCCTGGATGCAGCACTCCAGGTGGGGCCTCACCAGGGCAGAGCAGAGGGGGACAATCACCTCCCTTGACCTGCTGGTCACACCTCTCTTGATGAACCCCGGAAACAATTGGCCTTCTGAACTGCAAGCACTCACTGCTGGCTCATGCTGAGCTTTTTGTCCACCAGAACCCCCAAGTCCTTCTCTGCAGGGCTGCTCTCAATGAGTTCTTCTCCCAGTCTGCTCTCCTGTCTGGGATTGCCTTGACCCAGGTGCTGCACCTTGCACTTGGACTTGTTGAACCTCATTAGGTTCACCTAGAATCACAGAATCATAGAATATCCCAAGTTGGAAGGGACCCATAAGGATCATCAAGTCCAACTCCTGGCACCACACAGGTCTATCCAAAAGTTTAGACCATGTGACCAAGTGCACAGTCCAATCACTTCTTAAATTCAGACATGCTTGGTGCAATGACTACTTCACTGGGGAACCTCTTCCAGTGCACAACCGCCCTCTCAGTGAAGAGCCTCTTCCTGATGTCCAGCCTAAATGGTTGGACAGTTCAATCACAAGACATCAAAAGGAAGTAGTTCAGCTTCTAAAACAAAAGATGACATCCTTTTATTATGAAGCCATCCATATCTAAACACTGGTTGTGCTATATCAAATTTGAAAAAAAAAAAGTACCTTCTCTGTAAGAACAATCGTTTGCATAAACCTAACTTGGGCGTTAACATTGCTAATGAAATCTTGAGTGTCGTCATCACACACGAATTGCTCTAAACGTCAGAACAAATTAGAGCTTCCTCTGCCTCCATGAATGACTTTCATCCCTAACGTTCTCATTTCTCCCTTGTAGGTCAACTGGCAGAACAGGGTTTATTTAACCCTACATAAAACACAGTACTCCAGGCTGGCAGACTTGTAGCTCGTGTTATGATTTAAAACAATTTTACACACCTACATTAACGAACAAACCAATCAACTACTTACTGTTCTTCTTGTACATCAGGATTTCAAAGGAGTTCATCTCATAGTTCTCAAATGTTTGCCGGACCTTGTCAATTGTATCTTTGTCTGTCAGCTCTCCATACATAAAACTGCAAATAAAGCAAGGAATTCAGCTCAGATATGAGACAAAGACACAAAGCCATTTGTTTACAGTATGAAAAGGACCTATTTAGAAATAGCCCTTCTTTGATTTTGTTTCACCTGAAAAGCATATTTGACAGATATAGCCCCAGGAGATAAAAGACAGAACTGGGATAAACAGATTACTGTTTTCCTCTAGCAAGAAGCACAACACTACAAGCTATTTAACAGAAAATAAATCTGTTCCCAAATACCTGCAGGTGCTGCTTTTTTGCATAACTTCTGCTCTGTGATATCCTGATAGCTTGCAAAATCCATCGTTGCTGTACACAATGGGCCAATCCACTATCTGGGCATTACCCAAGACAAAATTAGTATCTGTTTGAAAAAACACATCAGTTAGACATTAGACAAGGCTACGATTGCACCAGTAGAAATACTCATTTTGGGATCCCAACATCATTGCTTCTGTTCCTGCACAGTTTTTTCCCAGATACTATTCTGAATGTAGTCAACAGGATTATTCCCTGCTTTAAATCAGTTTTTATTTTAAGAAAATATTAATTACTCATGCACAGATAAAGAGGATGATTTTATGCAAATGAAACACATGATGTTAAGCAGGTAAAATTCATGCCTTGACTAAGGACAGATTCATCAAACTGGCTCCCCCTGTGCCACATGTACTGATCCACCATGACATTCCAGTTTGAATGAGAAGCCCCTTCACAGTCAAAACAGTACAAGAGGTATTTCTCATTTGAACATATACAACCTTCACTCCTGGCCACACAAGCCCAAATACTCCCTGTATGATGTGTACAGCACAGCACCCCAAACTAGACACCAGACAGCCTGGCTCCATACTTACAACAGCAGAAAGACCTTTCTGTTCACTGTAGAAGTTAGACTGAGTTTCAGCCAGTAGGAAAAAAAATAGCAGGATTCAAACCTCCATTCTCACTGGTTCTTTGCATGCTACTTTTGTATGATTAATATTCCATTCAAACAATGAATATGCTCAATCCTAGGCCCAGACCTTGCTTCTCTGCTGCACTAGCTCTTGAGCAGGCAACTACCTACACCTGTGCCAAGAGAGACAGCAGCATTGATGTCTGGGCATTGACATGCAGGAGGAGGAGGTGATGGCTCCTCTCACAGCCGCAGAGACCCCCTGGCTTTTGACAGAAAGCATAGGCAGCCACTTGTGATTCAAGGCATCCATATCGAAGGGTAGTCTCTAAGGGTCTCTGCTATGCTATCTGCTTTTGAGGATCTGCCCCCAGCTACTCAAATATACATAGCTGTCATCAGTGGTTCCTGCAACTGAGAGACACAAACAAGACTTTTTACCTATTAATTGCAAAGAGTTTTGTTTAACTTCCTCTTTCAAAAATTTTTGTCATGTTGCAAACTTCAAGCAGGTTTAAATAAAACATTCCTGTTGCTATCTAAATCTATTGCCCAATCCCATGAGCAAGATTAAGTGTATCTTTATACACTCTTTAGAATGAAATATACCAGTAGTATAACTTCAGGACACTTTAACTGCTTTGTTTCTCACAGCCTCTTCTAAATACCATGGTTTTTGCTTGGTTGAAGTACTTTGTTCCAGAAAGAATACATGTCTTTTACCCCTTCCTACGAATAAGTAAGCCAAGTCATTTCTCATTGCTAAAGCAAGTGCTTTTGAGTGTCTATTATAAACATTGCACTGCACTGTCAGGATATTTTTAAATTTTCATCAGGAAGTACAAAAAAATATGCAAATATAAATCTTAGGTTGTGTTCTGCCCTGATCTGAATGGTGTTGATTATTTCATGCATTCGTTCCTTCTCACCAACTCTCCTTCTCAAAAGGTAATTTACCCTTCTCTCCACTTCTTCAAGAGCTCCTTGAAGAGCTTCTATTAACTGAAGCAATGACCTTCCTTGCACACTTAGATCTCAACATTGTCTTTAGCTCCGTTTTGTGTTTTATTTATTTATTTTTATTAAAAGATACATAGCATGCTTTTCTGATGGGCATTACCACGCAGATCCTACTTTTACCAGAGCACCCATGAGGTAGGACAGTGCTCATATCCACTTTCTACAGGTAAAAACAAGGCACTAAGTCCACATGGGAACGAAAGCACTAAAAGGCAAGACTGCTACAGCCTAGCCCCTAGGTGTCCAACTCTCATATTTTAAGGTTGAGGTTTTTTCCTCTCCTGTAGTTCTTATGATGCCAAATATTTTAACATAAGACCAGTTCTTGCAGATTTTATGTAAACCCAGCTCTCACAGATAACACCCAAGATTCTTTGCTACTACAGCAGGAGCTAAAGAATCCCATTCTCACTCGCCTACCTTTTGGCCAATGAAGCCTGATTTTTTGGACCACCAGAGTTTCCAAAGGATGCTTAAAGAACATGCATACATTTTCCTCCCTCCTGAAAGCCTAGCAGTTTGGGTGTTCTCCTAGGAGATGTGGGGCTACCTGAGGGAAGTGAAAGCTCAGCCTCCATTTCAAGTCCTGAATGACTGCTCTAACCATCAAGCTGCTGAAGAGAAGGTATGCCAACACCCTCACCATATGAGTTTTTAAGTCAGTGTGGCTCGACTGCTGTATTTTATGCATCCATATGAGGCAATCCTGTTAATCTATATTGGGTGAGCCTCTCCAGGGAGGTGAGGTAGAGTGTTTCATCTAAGAATCCAGGTTGGGTTTAGATGCGAGTTACAACCACACAGAGACCTTTATGTACCTATCAAGCTTCAATGGCTAAAACATGGGCACTTATCAATTCAAGGAGCAAATCAGAGGCATGGGGGATCCCACTGTTTGATAAGTGTCTCACTTCTAGCAAGTTTCCACTTCACGTACCTTGACCACAGTGGTCCAGGTCTTACATAGCTTTGACACAAACACACACAGTAAATACTGAAGCTGGACCAACACTCTGCAACTCCCTGTGTCGCTGAGCCTACAGAGAAGCCATTTGCCCTGTGAGCACAGCAGCCAGGCCACCAAGAGAAGCTGTAGCACAGCAGCACCCAAAACGCTAGGCCAGGGAAGAGGTTTCCAAGCCACCACTTTCTGCCCACCTTCCTTGGGAAGATACCAGGCTCAGGGTGACCAAATCCTTGTTCCTGACGCTGTCATGAAGGGACAATCTGTACTAGTGGTTTCCCAGCCTCCTGCACCCGCTTCTTTTTCCTTAGCTCACTGTGGCCTCACAGGCCCCAGCATCCACACAGCCTGCTGAGGGGACAGATTCTGCCCTCACACCTCACAGTAAAGAAGAGGTCTCAGAAATAAATAGGAATTTCTTTACAATTACTCACTCATTTTCCTAGATCTCTTTGAAGACAAAACAATGATACAAAGGTGGTTCTGTGCCTACGTGGAGAGCACGCCTGCATTTCTTCTCAGACAATGGTGTTTTGCCTGTGCGAACGCTGGCAAGACACAGCGTAAAACAAGGACTCCCACTTATAACTCCCCTGCATAGTTTATTCTGACAGATAACCCGGAGGTAGAAGGGCTGTTCTCACTGCTATCATTTACATTCAATTGCATTGACATCCCTGACAACGTGCTGCTTGGAGACAGCTCATAATCTGCTAAACAATTGTTCCTAACGTAAGAAAATATTAAATAACAGCCACTGAGGCAAATATTGCCTTTCCATCTGCAGGGACACAGGGTCCCAGAAGCCAGGAAACAGCTGTGGCTTTGTTGCACAACAAGCACGAGGGATACTCTGGTGAACTCTTGGAGCATCACAGAGCAAGGCCTCTACAGTACTCACAGTGGGTCAACAAGGCCAGGTCAGAGGAAGACCACGAAGAAGAAATCCACAGCTAAAGTCTCTTCAAAGAAAGGATAAAATGAACATGCGGTATCTGCAGTATTCAAACTAGTTAGTGACTTGAGGTTCCTCTCTGAAAGGACTCCAAGGACTCCCTTACCAGGAAATCAATGTCTAACACAACGCCAATTAGGTTAGCAGTATTGCCCAGCCCAAGGAGAAGCTGTAAGCCTTGCTGGCTCCTCTTACCAGCCCTGACAAGAGTTGAGCTCAGAGTTGGAGAGTCTGAGTGCATATAAATAAGGCTCGGGGTTCTGGCTCGTGCTGCGTTTGGCACAGTCTGAGCCAGACACTTGGGAGGCACAGAAACGCGTAGAGGCACATCACAAAGCACCTCCTGGTGCAGGAACACCTGTACCAACTGCAGCAAAATCGCTTGCAGAAGTAGGGACAGCTTCTGCAACCAGGGTCTGCAGGGCTGGCTATTTTGTGAAACACCCCACTTCATATTCTCTAGTCTGCGTTTTCCCAGGTCAGCATTTTAACTTCTTCCACAATGTAAGGATGAATTTTGCTCAGTTACTGAAACCAGTGCTTTCCTCCACTCGCAAAATGCATCATCACAGAAGAACCAGAAAACGTCTTTCTAAATAACACAGATCCTTTACCAGCAGTGACAGCGAGTCTCTACAACACCCAGCCTCACCAAAACTTCTGCTGTCTACAGAATCGGTACAAATTAAGTCAAACTGAAAAGAATCTCCACCATTTATTCAATCCTTTCTTTGCACCTATGTGATCCAAGGTTCACGCTTCAGGGACAAATACACAAGACTCAACCGAATTTGCACCTTAACACAAGTGCTGTACCTGCATTCAGAGAAAGTACAAAGCTGCTCAAAGGACCAAAAAGCTATTCACGTAGTAGAATAAAAGTAATAGGACAAAATCCTGCTCTGCCACCCACATTCTGCTATGGAAGTCAGTGGTGTTACATGGATACATACATTCACTCAGCACCTCCTAGCTTTCATTCCTAGAGTGGGAGAGCATCAGTGTTCAAATATCCTATTAAAAAAAAATGATTTCTCTATAGAATAATGGTATGGAGGCCCCAAAATTGTACATCCTTAACACTGAGACCAAACTATTTTAAACCACAGCATCACTCTAATGCAAACCAACATATTACAAAACCCTACAGATAAGTTCATTTTAGCTTACATGTTTTATAGAAGTTATAAATAACAACATATTTATTTTACGGAAAAAAAGAGAAGACTTAAAAACTCTTGGCTGCTAGAATTTGAAAAAAATCCACTAATGCAGACATTATATTACTCTATTCAAACATGACTTATACTGTATGCAGAGCATACTGCAAGTACAGGCTGAAAAGAATTATTAAAAAATGTATTTCATCATACTCACTACAAATAACAGAGAGACACCAACTAAAACAAAAACTTCAAGTGACTCACTTTGAATCATTACAGAAAATGAATGCCAATTTAAGCCAGCAGTGTAGATAAAAACTACTGGTTCCATCTCAAAATTTATTATTATGCATTATTATAGTAAGTATTTCGCTGTATGCCTCTACCATGAGAAAAATTTAAACTGAAAAGAATAACACATCCTACCAACATTAGCAGCTGTAAAATCTTCTAATTATCTGTATTATAAAAAAATAGAAATTAGAGCATAAAAAAATGTAAGATGAATAGCTGAAATGGGAAGCGCACAGAAGCTGTCATATGTAATTTATGCACAGCATTGTTCCGTGCCTATCTCTGAAGTACTGACCATACTGAAAATTTTTTGAAAAGTCAGACAAAAGTGACGTTAGCATGAGATAATTTTCAGTAATTAGAAAGTTCATCAGCTGTATAAGTCATTCACTGCTCCATTCAAAATAGTGTTTAACAGCACAACTTCACTGTTTAATTGGTCAGGTTTTCCCCCCTCCAGTTTGATCTTTAAAAAAATGCAGGGAAAAGCATGATTTGGTTGCATCAATTACAGGGGTCTTACATCAGTTTTTAAAAGCTATTTGATTTACTGATTATAGCTACAGCCATCAAGAGCTTTAAAAGCGTTTGACAAGACCTAACTCCCTGCTCACTTTTAGCTATACGAGTTAGAAAAATGCATTAACAAATTCTCCAATGAATGGGTTTCATTAAGATTTGTTTTACGACCTTGTTCTAGGATTTAATGCAGAAATGGATTGATACGTTGAATTATCACAGTAGAACTTCTTGAGCTTTCAGAACATTAATTTTAAAACACATTATCTATCATCTCTGTGTTGTACTTTTTTTTTTCTTACTATCTATAAAGTCATTTTAAGGAAATCTGGTTGTAAATGCATTTCTAAATGCATAAAGACACACACACAAATTTGGGAGCTTCTGGCCTAGTAACAGCCAGCAAAGAAACATTTTATAATCAACTCAAGTTGTACCAAGGAAAAACAAATGTCAATAGTCAGTAGGCATTTATATGTACCAACCAGTTGTACTACAGCATGCATGAAAATAAAGGTGCCTCTGTAACTGATAAATTAGAAAAGAAGGAAGATCAAGAAACAAACTCCTTTCTTTTGTTTCATTCTCAGTTTGGGAAATGTCCTTAACAGAGAACCTACAAGTTGTTCCCTTGTGGTTTTTGAAAGTCTGCTGCTTGCAAGTCTCAATGCCTTGTTTTAATCAGTGCCAACAAACAGACATGCACGTATGTGTTTTTGCGTGAATCTTGGATACACAGTCTTGTAGGATTAGATATGAAAGGGCACAGACTTGAGTACAACCACTGGATGCCAGATTTGTAGAGGATAACGTTCACTTTGCTTTGCACAGGGCAAGCCATGGTAAAGGCAAGAGAAGCAACATCTTCAGCTAACACCACTGTACACACACCACCATCTTACCCAGCAGTTTTGCAGCCATCTCTTGCATGGTTTGGCTTTGGCAAAGACCCGTCCATACAACCTAATAGGAGTAGTCTCTCAGCAGACCCATCTATTCCACTGCCATTTTTTTATGTTGAAGTTAGCCCACTAAGGTCAGGAAGATAGATGAGCCTGTAACTGACAGCACGCAGGAGAAAACCTCCTGGAGATCTGCTCCAGGCTTCAAACCAGCTCATTTAGGAGCCTTGACAATTAGGATAGCTTAACCTATCCAAGACACTCATTAGGAAAGCCTCAAAGTTGCTCTTCCGGGCACCCAATTAAGTTTGTCCATTTCAGTACTTTTGTCTGAAGAGTCACTAACTACATTTCCCTAGTCAATAGAACCTCTCTAGCTCACACTGGGACATAATTTACCTGCAGCACAAGGCTTCTGAGCTGGTCCTCTGCAAAGAACGAATTTCACCTAGTGTTGCTTGAAGACTCATTGTAAATTATGGAAATTTATGAACTGGCAGGAAACCAAACATATTCTATCAGAAGGAACAGGAAAACACACTCCACCTCAAAACTATGCTTCCTTATTTCAACTGCAGCAGACCTGTTCTCAAAACGAAAATACTTTCTTGATGACTGATGCTATTTACCAAAGATGATGTGGCAGTACAAGGCAGCCCAGCAATACCCAGGACACCACAACCCTGGGCACATCACACGCAGAAGAGCAATGCAGAACGTGTCATGTTCATACATACGTACCCTTCCAACGTAACAGCTCAGAGTCAAAGTGAACAGACCAACCTCTATGCTAGTAAACCCTGCGTTAGGGGCAGCATGCCTGCACTGCTTCTAGACCCAAATCGGATGAGCTGCAGCCATGTCTCTGCCTCCAGGCTCATGGGTTCGGAACTGGAGGCAAGCAGCAGGGCCAGGCTGCAGCAGAAACAGTGCTGTCAGGTTAAGGATCCTTTGCAAACATTTAATTTAAATAAACATTGCATTAAAGTGCAAAAATACGAAAATAAAACTCTGTTTTCTTCATTCTGTCGTAGATTCCGTCCCATTTGTCTCTGGCTGAACACAAAAACAGGTTGTTCAGTTCCAGGGCTGTTTATAATGACGTTAATTTCTCTCCTAGGTCTCGGGCAGCAGTACAAGGTTAGCAGGCCCAGGTTGCAGAATGTTTATTGTACTGGGACTTTACAGTCTCCAGTGGAAGTAATGCCACAAATCATGGAAATACCTGTTATTCTCAGGGTTTGTGTCTCAGGGTGCTTTTTCTTTCCCTCTGCAGGGGACTTGTAGTGTTCCCCATCAAAGGGCGCAGGTTTGCTTCCACACCTGGTCTCTCCTTAGGGTGCTCCCAGGGAAAGCAAGACTAAACCCGCACAAGCCTTACACCCTCAAGCCTCCCTTTCTTCCAACCTCATTGTTTTGTCAATAAATCAGAAAAGTATCTGTGACTTTCACTGAAATTCCTAAGCCATGGAAACTCAGGGGCTCTCTTTTGCCATCCTTACACGCACTTAATTCTCGTGCACCAAGGAAGGACTGCAGAATCCAGCTGGTATTTATGTAAACATAAAAGTATTTTTGCCTCCAGTTATTGATAAAACATTAGAATATCACAGAATCAGTTCTCTCTATAACATACCACGCCGTTTGAATTCGGTGCCTTGGCCATGAACCAAGATTATAACTGTTATTATTGTTATAGTGCTTGTGTACTGGGGGTGTATTACATTACCCAAGAAAACATTAATATCACATTAGCAGTAACCATCAGAGGCTAGCAATTCTTTACATACTGCGCTGTTTTATGGAACGGGCTCATTTTCTGTCCCATTGGGTGCTTGGGTCTTTAAATATTTCAATGCTTCAAACAAATTTTTGTCGACCAAGCACCACATGCAACATTTATTTTTCTAGAGCTACATGGCTAGTTCAGAAACAGGACTTTTAAACATTAAGTACAGACAAGCAGGGTTGTAGTGTCCCCAATCCTTCACTTTGTCCTCCAGACTTCCAACAGGAAAGATGTCAGAGATGCTCCTTTCAAAGAAGGAAGAACCACTTCATCCAAATGGTCTTGTGAGAAGAAATCACACAGGACCAGATGAGGACCATGGGTCTAGGCTGGTGACATTTTATATATTCTTTCCCATGTGTGATATATTAAGGCGATCCCACCTCACGACGGGCTGACAAATTCTCAGTTCCTTCTCTACTGCAGTTTGTGGAGAGGAGATCTTTTGCAGCTTGTAATCCTAGGATAGCCATTCTGGCTGGCGCTTAGCGGATGAGAACCCATCTTGGCTGATTTCCGACCTAAGAAGAAACTCTCATCCCTAAAACTCATGAGAAGACAATTCAGACCACTGGAGTTTGAGATGAGTCTTGCTGCAGATGGTGTGATATGAACATGAGCAAAATACTAACCCTAAAGGAAAAGCCCTGAACTTGCAGGCTTATGGATACTGTTATTACCTGTAGCCATTGAAGGTGCATCAGCTTGCCAGTCTCACACCTAATATGAAATGCTGTCCAAATAAATACTTGTTAAACTACTGGTTAAAATGGCATCATTTGAGCTGTCCTTAGAGTAATGCTTCCAAAAGTGGTTGCATGCCAATGGCTTTGTTGTTACCATAAGCCTCTTTCACCGAGTTAAACCTCCCAGCACAACTTGGAGCAAGAATGTATTTTTCTGACTTCACCTGTGACTGCAAATGCACATCATACACAAGTGCCTTCAAGTAAAGCGCTTACTCAGTTATACCTCCTTCAGTTCCATGAGCAAATTCCTCTCCTTTCAAAGGGAATCCCCAAATTAGCAACATAGCTATATATGCATCAATGCAATATCTGTTGGCACTACTTAACTTGCCCGCGGGTGCCAGCAAATAGACTTTGACAACAAGCCTGGGGTTTATTTGGCAAATCCCAAAGGGGCTAGACAGTTTCACTGTAGGTCACGTTACTATCCAATCGAATGAAACCGAGAAGGGAGAGCCAAACCTCAAAGTTTATGGCCCGTTTAAGCACTTGTCCCGTGGGCATCTCAAAGGCCAAGCAGGCAGGCACCGTGGGACCAGGCTGTTCCCATGCCGTCCCCGGTCTGGACGACACAGCCCTGCCGGCTGAGGAGAACGGGGACACCGTGCTCATCTCCTGACAGCCACGGACGTCAGAAGATGCTGATGGTCCCACGTTAGAACTGAATCATGCGGCGCTTGTATGTGACGGCATCATGTTACAGCAAGAACTAGAAGGCAAATTACGGGAGAAATGGGCTGCTAAACCTGAGTCACTTCCCAAAGCTTCTCCTAATATGTCTGAACGGTGCATCACTTCCTACCAGGCTTCATCTAAAAACCTGTATTTATTACAGCCCGCAGGACTTGATAAGCATTTGGAGATGGAGTGCTGTCATTTTACCTGCGCTGTCTGGCACCACACTCTGTTACGACACCTTCTTAATAATGGGGGGAAAAGAGGAAGAAACGGAGCAAAGCTTCTCCTGCACGATCCCCCCACCTCCAAACCTCAACCCATTTACTGCACTTTGCAGTATTTCATTTCTTGGCACTGAGAGCCAAGAGAGAAATTTGGTTGTTAATTAAGGAAATAATTCCCGAACTCAAGACAGTTTTGAGGAAAGCCTCAGATAACCGTAGATAACCGGTGGCAGAAGACGAGAGAAGCAACACGAGTCTGATGAAACATTAGCATCTTGTAAAAAGAGGGCAGGCTTCACTACGAGGATGGCTAGTATTTTTTCGGGCAGGCAGCTTCCACCCCCTCCTGTGGGGAAGTTGCAGAGAAAGGCAGCCTGTAAAAATAGCCTCACGATTAATTCCGTGTGAAGACACGTTCTTACCAAAGGCGATTTTTTTTTTTCCCCTCAATAATATCCCGTAATTGAAAATAATTAAAAATCACTCTTTGGATTAATTTGAGGTTCTAGCTGCTTATCGGGAGGGTTAATTGTCTTTGCCTTATCAGAACCGACTGACTATTGTTTAATTAAGTCCTCTCGCCTAGCCTCGGAGCAGGGCTCGATCCTGCCTATGCCCGATCGCACCACAAGTTCTTAACCCCTTAAGTCCAAGGCACCGAAGTCCAAGGGAGCCTCAAAGATGGCAGAACTTGGAGCCTTCAAAAAACGCCCGTGCCCAGGTTTGTTTAAGCACACAGCCGCCCGCACGGTCGCAAGGCTTCCCGAGGGTGAGTCCCGGCGTGCGAGAACCTGGGTAACACTGATGCATAGCTGCACGAACGCTGAAATTCGCGGCGTTTTCCACTCCGCCGTTTCCCGAGAGGGAAAAATGAACCAACCATCGCTGCCTCCCCTCAGCCCTCCAGACGCCCCGCTCCCTCGCCAGGAGGCTTCTGCCCCCCAGCTGGCCGCCCCCCGCGGTGCCCAGCGCCCGGCTCTCCCCGGCGGGGACCCTCCCGCAGCCCCCTCGCCTGCGGGTCCCGGCTGGCCCCCGGCTGCCCGCTCCGGGGGCTCGGCACCTGCCGCCCCGGGGGCTCTCCTCGGCTGCCCCCGCCGAGGATCCCTCATCCGCCGCCTCACCGTTAGACCTCCGCACGATGTTCTCCAGGAAGGTGTTCTGAGGCGCCACCAGCCCTCTCCTTCCCCCGGCCATAGTCGCTCTGCCGGCGGCGTGGCGCGGCGCGGAGGGCTCGGCTCCGGCTCAGCCCCGCTCCGCCGCCCGCCCCATGCCTCCGCCGGGACCGCGGGCACGGCCGTGCGGCATCAGCCCTCCCGCCACCGCCTCCCGCGCACCGCAGCCCCGCGGCCGCCACCGCCGCCGCCGGACCTCCCCGCGGCGCCCCCTGCCGGGCAGCGCCCCGCCGCGCC